>OX101818.2:36121469-36764476 GCA_944452925.2 Chrysolina oricalcia
ATACGTCCATCAGTCCATCCGTCCATCCGTCCATTCGTCCATTCGTCCATCCGTCCATCCGTCCATCCGTCCATCCGTCCATCCGTCCATCCGTCCATCCGTCCATCCGTCCATCCGTCCATCCGTCCATCCGTCCATCCGTCCATCCGTCCACCCGTCCACCCGTCCATCCGTCCGTCCGTCCGTCCGTCCGTCCGTCCGTCCGTCCGTCCGTCCGTCCGTCCGTCCGTCCGTCCGTCCGTCCGTCCGTCCGTCCGTCCGTCCGTCCGTCCGTCCGTCCGTCCGTCCGTCCGTCCGTCCATCCGTCCATCCGTCCATCCGTCCATCCGTCCATTCGTCCATTCGTCCATCCGTCCATCCGTCCATCCATTCATCCATCCTTCCGTCCTTCCGTCCCTCCGTCCATCCGTCCATCCGTCCATCCGTCCATCCGTCCATCCGTCCATCCGTCCATCCGTCCATCCGTCCATCCGTCCATCCGTCCATCCGTCCATCCGTCCATCCGTCCATCCGTCCATCCGTCCATCCGTCCATCCGTCTATCCGTCCATCCGTCCATCCGTCCATCCGTCCATCCGTCCATCCGTCCATCCGTCCATCCGTCCATCCGTCCATCCGTCCATCCGTCCATCCGTCCATCCGTCCATCCGTCCATCCGTCCATCCGTCCATCCGTCCATCCGTCCATCCGTCCATCCGTCCATCCGTCCATCCGTCCATCCGTCCATCCGTCCATCCGTCCATCCGTCCATCCGTCCATCCGTCCATCCGTCCATCCGTCCATCCGTCCATCCGTCCATCCGTCCATCCGTCCATCCGTCCATCCGTCCATCCGTCCATCCGTCCATCCGTCCATCCGTCCATCCGTCCATCCGTCCATCCGTCCATCCGTCCATCCGTCCATCCGTCCATCCGTCCATCCGTCCATCCGTCCATCCGTCCATCCGTCCATCCGTCCATCCGTCCATCCGTCCATCCGTCCATCCGTCCATCCGTCCATCCGTCCATCCGTCCATCCGTCCATCCGTCCATCCGTCCATCCGTCCATCCGTCCATCCGTCCATCCGTCCATCCGTCCATCCGTCCATCCGTCCATCCGTCCATCCGTCCATCCGTCCATCCGTCCATCCGTCCATCCGTCCATCCGTCCATCCGTCCATCCGTCCATCCGTCCATCCGTCCATCCGTCCATCCGTCCATCCGTCCATCCGTCCATCCGTCCATCCGTCCATCCGTCCATCCGTCCATCCGTCCATCCGTCCATCCGTCCATCCGTCCATCGTCCATCCGTCCATCCGTCCATCCGTCCATCCGTCCATCCGTCCATCCGTCCATCCGTCCATCCGTCCATCCGTCCATCCGTCCATCCGTCCATCCGTCCATCCGTCCATATGTCCATCCGTCCATATGTCCATCCGTCCATATGTCCATCCGTCCATCCGTCCATCCGTCCATCCGTCCATCCGTCCATCCTGTCCATCCGTCCATCCGTCCATCCGTCCATCCGTCCATCCGTCCATCCGTCCATCCGTCCATCCGTCCATCCGTCCATCCGTCCATCCGTCCATCCGTCCATCCGTCCATCCGTCCATCCGTCCATCCGTCTATCCGTCCATCCGTCCATCCGTCCATCCGTCCATCCGTCCATCCGTCCATCCGTCCATCCGTCCATCCGTCCATCCGTCCATCCGTTCATCCGTCCATCCGTCCATCCGTCCATCCGTCCATCCGTCCATCCGTCCATCCGTCCATCCGTCCATCCGTCCATCCGTCCATCCGTCCATCCGTCCATCCGTCCATCCGTCCATCCGTCCATCCGTCCATCCGTCCATCCGTCCATCCGTCCATCCGTCCATCCGTCCATCCGTCCATCCGTCCATCCGTCCATCCGTCCATCCGTCCATCCGTCCATCCGTCCATCCGTCCATCCGTCCATCCGTCCATCCGTCCATCCGTCCATCCGTCCATCCGTCCATCCGTCCATCCGTCCATCCGTCCATCCGTCCATCCGTCCATCCGTCCATCCGTCCATCCGTCCATCCGTCCATCCGTCCATCCGTCCATCCGTCCATCCGTCCATCCGTCCATCCGTCCATATGTCCATCCGTCCATCCGTCCATCCGTCCATCCGTCCATCCGTCCATCCGTCCATCCGTCCATCCGTCCATCCGTCCATCCGTCCATCCGTCCATCCGTCCATCCGTCCATCCGTCCATCCGTCCATCGTCCATCCGTCCATCCGTCCATCCGTCCATCCGTCCATCCGTCCATCCGTCCATCCGTCCATCCGTCCATCCGTCCATCCGTCCATCCGTCCATCCGTCCATCCGTCCATCCGTCCATCCGTCCATCCGTCCATCCGTCCATCCGTCCATCCGTCCATCCGTCCATCCGTCCATCCGTCCATCCGTCCATCCGTCCATCCGTCCATCCGTCCATCCGTCCATCCGTCCATCCGTCCATCCGTCCATCCGTCCATCCGTCCATCCGTCCATCCGTCCATCCGTCCATCCGTCCATCCGTCCATCCGTCCATCCGTCCATCCGTCCATCCGTCCATCCGTCCATCCGTCCATCCGTCCATCCGTCCATCCGTCCATCCGTCCATCCGTCCATCCGTCCATCCGTCCATCCGTCCATCCGTCCATCCGTCCATCCGTCCATCCGTCCATCCGTCCATCCGTCCATCCGTCCATCCGTCCATCCGTCCATCCGTCCATCCGTCCATCCGTCCATCCGTCCATCCGTCCATCCGTTTATCCGTCCATCCGTCCATCCGTCCATCCGTCCATCCGTCCATCCGTCCATCCGTCCATCCGTCCATATGTCCATCCGTCCATCCGTCCATCCGTCCATCCGTCCATCCGTCCATCCGTCCATCCGTCCATCCGTCCATCCGTCCATCCGTCCATCCGTCCATCCGTCCATCCGTCCATCCGTCCATCCGTCCATCCGTCCATCCGTCCATCCGTCCATCCGTCCATCCGTCCATCCGTCCATCCGTCCATCCGTCCATCCGTCCATCCGTCCATCCGTCCATCCGTCCATCCGTCCATCCGTCCATCCGTCCATCCGTCCATCCGTCCATCCGTCCATCCGTCCATCCGTCCATCCGTCCATCCGTCCATCCGTCCATCCGTCCATCCGTCCATCCGTCCATCCGTCCATCCGTCCATCCGTCCATCCGTCCATCCGTCCATCCGTCCATCCGTCCATCCGTCCATCCGTCCATCCGTCCATCCGTCCATCCGTCCATCCGTCCATCCGTCCATCCGTCCATCCGTCCATCCGTCCATCCGTCCATCCGTCCATCCGTCCATCCGTCCATCCGTCCATCCGTCCATCCGTCCATCCGTCCATCCGTCCATCCGTCCATCCGTCCATCCGTCCATCCGTCCATCCGTCCATCCGTCCATCCGTCCATCCGTCCATCCGTCCATCCGTCCATCCGACCATCCGTCCATCCGTCCATCCGTCCATCCGTCCATATGTCCATCCGTCCATCCGTCCATCCGTCCATCCGTCCATCCGTCCATCCGTCCATCCGTCCATCCATCCATCCATTGGGAAGATGTAAATTCTTGTTTTAATAACAGAGTAAAGACGGGTGTCATCATCAATGTGAAACATAAAGAAATAAAAGCATTTTTAGCTGATGGATTTAGTTTGCTTGAAGAAATTATTAACAAAATTTCAAAGAAAATACCATTTCTCAAAGTGAATACCACTCTTTGGGGTGATTTTGTGAAACAATCAAGTGAAGAAGATATAATTAGTCAAAAATATTTCGTCACACCGAATGCAATTTTAGATCAAGGAACGGATCTAGTTGTGTGGTACCGAGAAAATATTATTGATTACATCTTGAATAAACTGTCAGAATTTTCCGAAGAATCAAGCGGTTGGGCGTTACAAAAAATTCTATTGTTAGAAGTAGCTATTAATAAATATGAAATTGGTAATGGAACATCCTATATTAAGCTACCACTACAAATTTCAAATAAAAAAGCATGCATCAATATTAAAAATAATGATGATGCATGCTTTTTTTGGGCCATAGTTAGTGCTTTATACCCACCCACAGGATATAAAAATTATCCATCATCATATCCACCATACAATCTTGTACTGAATACTGAAGGTTTAGAAATGCCCATGAAATTGAATCAAATCAATAAATTCGAGAAATTGAATAATATTTCTGTGAATGTCTATGCGTTGGAATTGAATGTTACCGACAAAAGTTCCTTTTATGAAGTAGTGCCTGTGAGGTTAACTAAAAGTAAATTAGAACGCCATGTCAATTTGCTATTAATTCAAAATAATTATTCTCCCAAACTGAATGATTATGATGCACCGATACAAGATGATGAAGATCATGAAATTAAGTTTCACTATTGTTGGATTAAAAATATGTCACGTCTTATATCAAAGCAAATTGGTAATCATCGAAAAAAGATTCATTTATGTGATCGCTGTCTCAATTATTTTTTTAGTGAAGAAAAATTGAAAAATCATTACGTTTTGTGTGAAAAGAAGAATGATTGTAGAATATCATTTCCAAAATATGACTTTGTTGAATTTAAAAATTACGTTTACAAGCAAAAAGTACCTTTTGTCATCTATGTTGATATTGAATCAATTCTGGAGCCATGCAATTCTAAATTATCACGAACAACGACAAAATATCAAATACACAAGGCATTTTCGGTGGGCTATTATCTAAAGTGTTGTTATGATAATTCACTTTCTTATTTTAATAATTATGAAGGTAAAGATTGTATGGAATGGTTTTCTACTGAAATGAAGGGTATAGCACAATTTGTAGAAGGTAAAATACTCAATATCGTGCCAATTATTGAAAAACCAAGAACCGTTAATTTTGGAACTTGTCACATTTGTGAAAAAATATTCAAGGCTAAAGATGTTATCGTTAGAGACCACGATCATTTCACGGGTCAATTCCGCGGCTTTGCGCATGAGGAGTGCAATCTAATCTTCAAAAAATTATTTGTTGTCCCAGTTATTTGCCATAATATGTCGAATTATGATGCCCACTTTTTAATTAAAGATTTAGCAAAACGAGGCTGTCTGAGCGTACTTCCATTAAACAAGGAAAAATACATTTCCTTCACTCTCAATGATTGCGATAGTAGAATAAAATTTAGATTCATAGATTCTTTTAGATTTATAGGTGCAAGTCTTGATGAACTCGTATCCACTTTATGTTTGAATAATCTTCAAAATTTAAAATCTGAATTTAAAGATTTAGATGATGAAACATTCAAACTATTGACTAGAAAAGGGGTATTTCCGTATGATTTTTTGGATAATGTGGAAAAATTGAATGATCCTCAACTTCCGCCCATTGAACAATTCTACAACAAATTGAATGATGTAGAATTGTGCAGAGAAGACTACCTTCATGCACAAAATGTGTGGAATACATTCAAAATGGAAAGTCTAAGAGAGTATAGTGATTTGTACATGAAAACTGATATTTTGCTACTTGCAGATGTCATGGAAAATTTTAGGGAAACTGCTTTGAAAACTTATGGCTTAGATCCGGCCTGGTATTACACAATGCCCGGATATACGTGGGATGCTATGTTGAAATACACTAAATGTAAATTACAAATTTTAAAAGATATTGATATGATTATGTTTATAGAAAAAGCAATTAGAGGTGGGATTTCGGTTTGTAGTAATCGTTTCTCGGAGGCTAACAATAAATACATGCCCAACTATGATCCCTCAAAACCTAACAAAACACTTTTGTATCTTGATGTTAACAACTTATATGGTTGGGCAATGTCTCAGCCATTACCTTTTGGAGGTTTTAAATGGTCAGATACAAATATTGATGTTACAATGATTCCAGATGATTCGCCGGTGGGATACATTTTACAAGTTGATTTAGAATATCCTCAAGCTATACATGACCTACACAAAGACTTTCCATTTTGTGCAGATCATTCAGTTCCACCCACATCAAAATTACCAAAGTTGATAGCTGATTTGCATCATAAAAAAGAGTATATTTTACATTATAGAAATTTGAAACAAGCATTGGCAAACGGTTTAATTTTAACTAAGATACATAAGGTATTGGAATTCAAACAGTCTGAATGGTTGCGACCCTATATTGAACTCAATACTCGTTTAAGGGCTATGGCTTCAAGTAATTTTGAAAAAAATCAATATAAATTAGCTAATAATGCAGTTTTCGGGAAAACAATGGAAAATATTAGGCTCCATAGAGTTGTTAAATTGGTTAATGTTTATGAAGGTCGTTATGGAGCCAAAAATTTGATTGCTAGTCCGCGTTTTCATAGTAGAACAATTTTTGATGAAGATTTCATGGCAATTGAATTGAAGAAAGCCAAATTGATTTTTAATAAACCCCTTTACATTGGTATGGCAATTTTGGACATTTCTGAACTCTGTATGTATGATTTCCATTACGATTTCATGTTACCAACAATTGGATCAGATAATTGCAAGTTAATGTACACAGACACGGATAGTTTTATTTATGAATTAAATTGTAATGATGTTTATCAAGATGTAAACAAAAAACATATCGATAAATTCGTTACCTCTGATTATGAGAAAAATAATCAGTATAATATTCCATTAGTGAATAAAAAAGTACCTGGTTTAATGAAAGATGAGACAAATGGTACAATCATCACGCATTTTGCCGGTCTCCGTTCAAAGATGTATGCTTTCAAAACTCTCGTCACTCAAAAGGATAGGGATCGTTTGAAGGAAAAATTATCGAAAAAGGGTATGAGTAAAAAACGAATAGATTTGGAAATAAGGAACTTAGGTATAATGAAAAAATCTAAAGGAGTTAAAAAGAATGTAATAAGAAATAATATAACTTTCGAGGATTATGTTGCTTGTCTGAAAGAGTTCAAAAACAAAAATATATCACAACAGACCATTCGTTCCTATGCTCACAACGTATTCAGTATAGAACAAACAAAAATTGCTCTTAGTCCACATGATGATAAACGAATAATAATCCCCAAGTCATTTGATACACTTCCATGGGGTCACTATAGCGCATAGATTTTTTTTTCACGAGGTATGTGTCATGTATTTACATGATCCCTATCATAAATTCAATCGTTTCATTGACTTTTGTGACAAGGATATGACGAATAATGTATCACTAATTATTTATAAAAATTGTAATCACATTGTAGGGTGGAATATTTTGTGATAATAAAAACAACAAAAACATTTTTTTTTTGTTTATTTCTGAATTATAATTGATCAAGAGCTAATTTACATAAATGACACTTTGATTGTGCTATTGGTGGGCCGTCTGCGTGAGTTCGCCATTCGGGTCGGTTGTAATGGATGAAACAGGGCAGTTGTACTTGTAAATTGAAATTATTTCGATAATTGCTTGGTAATTTATGCCAGGCATATAAGAGTTCTATTGGTTGTGCTCTCTCAATCAAATAGTGTATGGGAAACTTTTCTGGTTCTTCTTCACTAAAGTGATGTAAATTATGTTTGAGATGCCAATGATCCTTCATTGGATAAATACAGTAACATGCTTCTTGATTCATGTTTTTCCAAATAATTATTAGCAGACAAAGAAAGAGAAATATCAACAACATAAACACTTGTACTGATTTTATCAAAACATTTTCATGTTTTTATATAAAGAAAATGTTGGTGGAGGTGGTAAGTGGAATTATGGATCAATTTTAAACAAGTCTAAACTTGTAAAAAAAAAATTATTCATTAAACACATTTATTTATCATCATTCATTATAAAATTTGTATACAAAAAGAATACATTTGATAGGGCACATACACATTTATCTTCATTATTGTTGTGATAAAAGCACATGGGGTCCTCTCGTTCTAGTGCAGGATGTTCGTCCAATTCATAAACCTTACAACTACAATATTTTTTGATAAAGTTGAATTTTTCTCTGCCTTTAACATACACCGCGTCTGCTCCTTGAGTAAGATATCGTATAATATTTTCAAATTGATGAAGAGGTGTGAATCCTGCATTCCAATCTATGTAGTGGTGGTTTTTCATCAACCACGTTGCTTGTTTTTTCAGATCGTGTGGTAGGTGGTTGAAGGGAAATGGTGGTTTGAATAAGTAATGACTGATACGGCGATGACCATCGTAACAGGCCAATTCTTTTACTACAAATTTATTGTTTTCCACTTTGAAACCTTGAAAATCAATAACTAATCTCATATTCGAAGATTTTCCAATTGCCGTTCAACCAATTTTCTCTTCTCCAAATATTCAATTTCAGTTTTGAGTTGTGTCAACTGGAGTAGGAATCGAGCTAGTCTGCATCTATATTGAGTTATCATTGTCAACTGACTGACCAACACTTATTGTCGCACTATTTTATTCAATAAATTATAATAGAATTCTTTTTCGTGTAAAATTAGGCAATATGCAGACACATTATTTCCTGTAGGTTTTGATGTTTCAAATTCTATTCGCAAAACGACAGATCCGCCCTGAATGATTTCCTTTTGGTGGGAACAATCGATATGAATAACGGGAGCTTTTTCTTTGAATTCTTTTGGGTTGAATATGGGTTGATTCGTTTGAATGTGATACTAACTTTCCTGGAAGTTGGCAAACATTTCATATAGTGATGCAAATCGATTCGTATCAAAATCTAAATTTAAATCTTGATAGGGATATCTCTCACTATTCAAAAATACTCGTACATTCGTCAAGTTACAATGATTGAATTTACTCATATCTTTCAAAATTTGACCTTTACATGAATCTTGAAAAGCAATAATGATATGTCGAGGACTTTCTAGTTGCGTTGAAGTTTTCACAGACCAACTGTGACGTGTTGAATCATTCAGATTGGAGTATTCTATTAATTCCCAACTTCGAAATTTGATGGGTAATTCTGTTTCATCACGAACTAATTTAGTCAAACGTAATTGTTCGTTAATACTCGGTGTTAAATGTGAAACATTCCAGTACAGTTTTGTGATTTGAATTTTTGGTTTTTCCGAATTATCTGTCGCAATAACGGCATCAATGTCATCCTTTTCTCTAATGAGAACTAATTCTTGTCTCATATTCATTATAATTTTTCTACAATCTTCAAAAAATCCCGACCACAATTTCAATGGTATACACACATTAAAATTTCCCTTATCATCGATTAAAAGTTTGTTATTATCTTTTGGAAACCATCCTCCATTCTCCATTAGTTTGCTTTCATTTTCGTTCAACGAAAGGTAATTTTTCAAAGTGGAAACTAGACCAACATTTCGAACAGAATCTATTACGACACCATTGAGTTCATACCTCATTTCTCTGAATAAATATGCTATGCCATTATTAATGAATTGGAATTTGGTAGGCACTTTGTTTTGATCCGTTAATATTTTACCTTCTATGTAAATTAGGCTGTTGCATGGAACTGTGTATGCATCTAAATCTTGTACGGAAATTCTAACTTCATCATTGTAGTTGAGGGCTCCAGAATTGTATGGTTGGTATGTGTGAAACTGATAATCTTCAATGGTCGTATCGCTAAAAGGTTCCCCTGTTACATTCAACAAATCCATTATACTAGAACGTAAAAACCGAGAGAATTCAAAAATAGGCGATTTTCGGGAGTTAACGTTTTCATTGGCATTGAAAAACCATCTGACTTCTTTGTACGACGCTGTTGTTTTTTATAGTTTTTGTATGGATGATGGAATCGTTGAAATTGTAACACCATATCTATTCAATTTTCCTAAGATGTAAACGGAGAGTAATTGTTTCACCGCGAAAATTCACCAAATTACTATCTTGATCGAGCACTCTCACAGTTATGTTGTTTATGGTTTTAATACTCACAGGATAATAGAGAATGGTCAAAGGTTGCTCCACTATTTTATAACCATTTGGAACTTGTGGAAAAAATTGATGTATCAGATGAACAGGTTGTCCGTGTAAAAATGATCCTACTGCAATATTACAATCTATACAAATTGTATTGACAGCCAAAATATTAACTTTGTTTTTTGAGATGTAAAGTTTGTTGGGTTCGAGTTTGGTTTTTTCAAATCCCAGTATACTGCCAATGGAACGATCAGTACTGAAATTGATCCAATCGGTGCTTTTAATTGAAACTATAAATCTTTTCGGGTCTGGAGTTATATGAATGATAGTTCCTTCTCCTATCTGATACATTTCATTCTTAATAATTTTTATAATCTCATCAATTTCATAGGACCCTATGGGAATTTCAAATTTGAATTCATCATTCGGACCCCATACCAATAAATTGTTGGTTTCATCGATATTTGGAATACTATTGAAAGTATCAAAATTAACCAATCCAATTTCATATTCGAGGTTTTCATCCAGATATAATAGCGGGTTGAAAGTGTCGCTTAAAATTGATGAATCTCCGCTGAGTGTAAACGTATACGACATGACTGAGGTTTCAAAAACAAATGAAGTGATATTTAAAAGTTGTATTGATTATATAAAAATTTTAGACAATGTTGCCCGCACTGATATGAATTGAATTTTTGTATCGTATTATAATTATATTCAATGATGACATCACCATTGCTTTTAAAATATTCCACCAATTCAATTGGAGGTGGTAAATTACCGTAGCTATCATAATAGATTACATTTTTATTCCGTTTCGAATATGCTGTCCAATGAGTACCGGGCCCACTTTGCACATCGAGATTCACTATACCACATTCCTTTGTCGCTATCCTCTTTGGTAATGAATCACGCATAAATACGCCTCTAAAATGAGGAATTTTCAATAATTTTGCATACGTGATGAGATCTATATCAGACATTATACGTCGAGGTAATTTTATTTTCTTCTCCAATATAGCCGCTGCTGTTGAAACCCCTTTGGCTTTTTTGTTTTTTTCTTCCGTAAACCGTATCCCTTGTAAGGTCTTAGCTAATATCCTTTTCCTGATTTTTGCTGCTCGAGAGCTAGGTTATGCCTTTTCTGTTCAGCTAATTGTTCACGATTGGTTCTTGCGTCACTCACTGCTTTTGCAATGCCCGCACCCCCACCTGCCACTGCCCCCAGAGCACCCAATAATGGAAGTAAAAATGGCAGGAATCCCCCTTTTTTGGGAGCACGAATAATTCGTTTTTTCGTCGATTTTTTCTTTTTCAATCCCATGCCGAGTTTACGTTTTCCTTTCATTGCAGTCGTTACGAACCAAGCAGCTGCCTTTTCTCCTAATTTAGCGTTTTTCGCTCCAACTCTTTCCCAAGCTTTGTTTTCCAATATTTCGTCAGCTCGATGTCTGTCACTGAGATTTTTACTTTTAGAATAGGCGATATCGTGCTCCTGACATGCAGTATCCAAAGAATTTATTCCAAGGTCACCACGTTCTAATCGTTGTTGTAATTTAGTACCGGCTAAAAACAAGTTTAAAAAATTAATGCGCTCTATAAAGTTAATTACTAACTCACGTCCACAATAATTGTATTTTGGCAGATGGAATTCAAAAGGTAATTTATCAATTAATGTGTTTACAAAACCTCTTCCTATGTGTCTGTTATGAGCTCTTGTTCCTTTTTTGGATCTTACCATTCTAATCAGCTATAAATGTCGACGCACACCCTTATATACCTTTAGTCACAACTATGAAGTTACGAAAACAAAATGTTTCTCTGCCCATCAATAATTATGATTTCAACGTTGAACAAAACGCGGGAAAACACGGTGCATTATTCGGTGGTAATTCTAAGCGGGGGCTGATCGTAGGCAGTAGTGGTAGCGGTAAAACTAATGTTATGCTATCACTAATAGAACATCCTAATGGACTAAGATTCGAAAATATTCATCTATACTCGAACTCATTGAATCAGCCCAAGTATCAGTATTTGCGTGCTTTGCTTCAACCACTCAATGATGAAATTGGATATTATGAATACAGCAATAGTGAGGATGTACCTTCTGCCGATAACATTGAAACAAATTCGTTGATTATATTTGATGATGTGGCATCTTGCGATCAAAATATCATCAAAGTTTATTTTTGTTTCGGACGACATCAACATACAGACTGTTTTTATATTTGTCAAACATATTCCGCCATACCAAAACAACTCATTCGCGACAATGCCAATTTGTTAATCATATTTCCACAGGACACGACCAATTTGAAGCATATTTATGACGATCATGCAAACATTGATATGGACTTTCAAAAATTTAAAGAAGTAGTATCTTCTTGTTGGAAAAAAAATTTGACTTTTTTGTAATTGACAAAGATTGTGATTTGTCTTCGGGTAGGTATAGAAAAGGATTCGATACATACATTTCTATATAAAGATGAACTTTTGAAATGAAAGATCAGTAGTTGAAATGGACCCTCAATTAGCAAAGCAGCTTGTGCGAGCCAGGCACGCACTTAGAAAAAAGTATAAAATTATAAAGGGTAGTACAGCGAGATCACAATCTCGATTGGAAAAATCATATCAACCCATTACTCAATCTCTAAAACAATTGGCTTCCACAATAGGTGAGACGGCAGCTGCTGCTGCTGCGGCAAAACACATCAAACCAGAAAAATTGGAAAAATTGAAGACAACAACAAAAACACCAAAATCATATAATAAACTAACATTTGTATCACCAAGTTCTGAAAAAGTAACTCCTACTACTACTACTACTACGGAGATGCCAAGTTTTTTGAGGAATGAAGAAACTTTTGAAACACGCGATGAAGAGGAGGGATTAACACCAGATATAACAAGAGAAGATGAATTCATTGATGATACCCTTTCACAATTTTATCAGACAATCACAAGTTCAGACGTTCTTCGGGAATACTTAGATCAATTTGAATCACCAGTACCCAGAGACTATATTGAAGGCATGATAAAAGATACTCAAGGAAAATATGATCATATTTTGGGGCTTTTCCATAATCCGGTAGAAGACAAATTTTATATAGGTGATTCAGAAGTGAACTTCATGGGAGCAAATGCTAATATAAAAGGTATTACTTACAATGGAACGGTTGGCCTTTATGAGTTACTTTTTCTAAAAGAACCCATAATTTACACTAAAAAAGACGCTGAAAATTATGTAGATATAATAAAAAGAACTAATGCTTATCGTCGTGATAATAATGCAGATTTACGTATTAGAAAATTTCCTGAAGATATCAAGGAAAAATATCTTTACATTATAAAACCTCATTTACCAAAAACTCGTCCTAGATCCGGTTCAATACCAACATCTTTATCTAGATCTGGTTCAATACCAACATCTTCATCCAGATCTGGTTCAATATCATCATCTTTTTCTAGAGGCGTACTCACCAGACATATGACAAAAAGAGGTGGTAAAATGACAATGATGATGAGATTTGATAATAAACCTATCGATTATAAATATTTTGATGACTACAATGAACTTGTAGATAGATTACGTTTGCTTGTTGCTTCTGAAACAGCTGGCAACACTACTGGTCACAACAATAAAATTATTTCAATTATTGAAGAGTTACGTGAAGGTAAAATAATTTTATAAAAGCATACACTTTCAATATTTTGTATTAGTATTCATAATGCCTCTGAACAAATTCAATCAACATTTTCTCACCCCAACCATCGCTTCTTCAAAAGACATTATTACAGCCCCACAGCCAACAGATGTTCCATTTTTTATTTGTCAACCTTCCAAATTCCATAGTAAATGTATATTGACTATTCGTGGTAGCAAAAACCTTTCTTCTAGCAAAACTCACTATATTTTAGATAACAATAATACTACTATTTACACAATTTCTGTCACAGGTAAAGTTGAAAATATTCAATGTTTTCCCTCTTCTCTACAAATATCCTACCAAAATCAAAACGATTCTTTGTATAATTTGTTGACGGATAACATTCTGAACAAAGGTGATACTATGCAATTCTCCCTCCAGCAACCACATAAACTTGCTTCAAATAATTTTTTCATTGAATTTGTAATGCAGTGCCCTTTGGAGCAAAATAAATAATACACCGTTCAAGATTTTATATATTTATTTTTTGAAGAAAAACGATTGACATTTTTAAATACTTTTTCCTCCCAATTTTTCTCTTCCTCAAAATTCATAATGTCCAAATAACAAGCACTATCATCTAAATTCTTTTCTTTGTGTTGATTCCTTTCAAACGATTCAATTCGCTCATCTTTTTTACCTTCTCCAAATGATTCCATTTTTTAAATGTTTCTCACACAGGTGAATTTAACACTCCATACGGGTCGCTAATTAACCTACTTTTAATAGGTCTGCTCAAGAAAAACTTGAATGATAAGTACCGTAGTTTAGTATCTCTACAAATACAACAAATTCTTTTGTACTGCTTTTTCTACAATTGAAATATATATATATATATATATATATATATTTATATCATAGATTTCCCCCTTTATTCACATTTGAATTGTTAACGATCCCACACACACACACACACCATTACACGTCCCGCAATAATTATGGCAACGCATACAATATCCCCAATTGTGGCATAATTCTAATATCGATGTATATATATACAGTGATATACATAGGAAGTATATAGCTATAAAAATCTTGCACTAACACACACTATTACCGGAGTTATGGCCAGAAGAGAGTTTCTGGCATCCGAGGCCATAAATATTTCTGCACAAAAAATAAGTGTGAGTTGCCATAAATATTACCTCACCGAGAGTGTGTGGCCTGCGGTGTTGCCAGATCTCACCCTATCTTGCACAGTGTGACTGGGATCTCATTTCTAGTGAAGAAATCATTTCATATAATTTGAATGAAAATTGTCATATTTTCAAAAAACATGAATTCTGCATTCATTTGAATCATTTAAATATTCTTCATGAATTTCAGTGAGGATTCAGGAAGGATAATCAGGGTAAAACATTTAAATTCAAAACATAGAAAAAGCGAGATGATTCACCAAGGCCATGTATAGCACATGAGATTATGTCATATGACAAGTTATTCACAGATCCGACCTGTCCTGGAATACTTTAACATTTTCCAATTGACATCCAAAGTTCGCATAAGTGATGAATGAAGTCGTTTATTTTTGAGTGAGATTTGTGTATTCTGTATGGTCACATTTGAGTAATGAAATTTTGCATTGTATCAGTTGGGAGCAACGTTACTCATGATCCTTCAATGTCTGTTCACAATTGAGATAATTGACAGATCAATCACAAAAAAATAACCCTATGGTTATTTATTTGTGTTGGAAATAATCGAATCGAGACAATGAATATATCTGATATCACACTCATAATCATAAACATGAGATTCAGAATCATTTAATTTTGGAAAATATTTATTAACATGACGTTTCTGTTTATTATTAGTTTATGGTGCTTTCATCACTACAGAAAATAACTTTTTTCTACGACAGTGCGTGAACTAAGCTTTCACGCACTGCGGACAGAGCGTAAAGTAATACTTTTTCGCACAAGTGCGTAAAAAATCACCTGTGCGTAAAATCATCAACTGTGCGTGAAGTAATTTTTCACACACTGTTCATACATTTATGCATTATTTGATAATACGATGACAATTCATATCATTAAACATTCAAATTAATGATATAATTGCTACAATTTGGCAATATAACTGTCGAAGAAAAAACTTTGTATGTAACACTTTCGTATAGGGCTTTTTTGTACTCGCGTAATTTTTGAACTTGGCTGCGCCTCATTCAACAAACTCCACGCTCATACGAAAACGTCCTACTTTACGAACTTGTATCATAAATAGCTATTATTCGAATACTTCCAGTTCCAATGCGTAAACGTACACAGAAATATTACTCGCTTTTTCCAAATTTTTCAAAGGACCTTGCACATGTTCTATGTAAAATGTTTTTCGTCCAATTTCTCTGAAATTTTTATATGTTGTAAATCTTTACATTCGTATTGAATAGTTATGAATCGATCTTATGCATATAAGATCAGTTTTAGAGTGTCAAAAATTTGATTTTTGCTCTTTAGGTTATTATGCATCGATTTGATGTTTGTGCTCCACTTCGGGAATAATTTTTTACTTACCAAGTTGTAGTGAATGAACTCCATTTGAATAAAACAGTTTTATAGGTATCAAGTGAGTAAAGTGATACTTTTTCACTAGTATGAATACCTTTTTGTTTGCGCCATGTCAATAAAAACTCATATTCGTATTATTCACTGTTTTCTCTCTTCACTATTTATCACTTTTCATTTCTACCCATATCAAATTCCTAGTTATCAAGAATTCGTTATCTTGAGATATGCAAAATTTCATTAATTATTGATATAAACTAGTTTCTGATGACAAAACAGCCCCAGCTGCCTTGGATTACCTAGTGTGAATTAGGTTCAATAATTCCTGCACGTTCATATTATTAGTATGAAAAATATTCCGCTATTTTTAAAAACACTTCGTAATCAAAACGCTATGAATATAATATAATATAATAATGATGAATTTATCCAGTAAGTAAGTAATTATTACATAATACAACACCCTATTGTTCATTCATTATACACGAACTTATTGAAACAGACCATATTCAGTGTCATAATCCAACCAGTGACGATTGCATCATGACCCTGTTCTTCCACATGCCAAATTTTTTAAGGACACTACATTATTGTTTTTTTTTTAATTCATGAGCAATAACGCAGTCATTGTTTTGTTCAATTGTCTCTACAGCTATGTCTATTTTTTTAATTTCGTTGAAGCGTCATAAAAAGAATAATTTTCAAAATGTTGAGAATTAAGTATCACGTATACTTTTAAATTCGCTGTATATTCACTGCACCTCAATTTTTTTTTTGGTTATTTCACCAACTTTTGTGTTCATCATACGTTCCAGTAGACTGAAAAAATTTATGTAAAAAAAATCACGGTTCATTGAATATACAGCGAATTTGATAGTATACTTGATACTTATTTATAACTCATATCTTATATTTATTTGTTTATTATGTCGCGCACAGGTTGAAATTTTAGTGACTTTTTTCTCCGTTCATTTACTTTTGCTAGGTATCAATACTCATGTATGTGACTCATATTTGGTAAATAAACTTATATTATTATTATACTTTTCAACATTTTGAAAATATTTTTTTAACGCATGAACGAAATTCAAAAAAATAGACTTGGCTGTATAGACAATTGGCCCTTCCAAATGAAGTATTACCAGAATCAAAATTTAATTCAAAAATATTTAAGGGGTGGCTGCCACTTTGAGGGGACTTAAGGAGGGGTGATTTTTCTTAATGTCACAGAGTGTCTTTTCAAAAACTTAAATCGACGTGTTTCAGGGTTTTCCTTGAAAATTGATAATGAAGTAGAAAATGAATTTATCCGTTACTTTAGAACCTCACTGTATAATAATGTCATATCTAAAACATATCGAAATTTCAGAAAATTTTGCCAAAAGACATTTCACATGGAAAATAGGTGTTCCAAATCCTTGGTTCATCTGTTGATAGGACAGTGGTAAATTGGGATATTCATGTGATTTTGAAGGATTGAGAGCGCACCACGCTCCAATTGAGACACACTGAGTCAGTCTTCTTACATTAATGATCTGTTTTTTTTCAGTTTTCTCTGGTAATCTAATGAAAGACAAACCCCATCTTAGATTTGTAATGTTTATCTTCATTGAGATAACCTCATGCAAAGCTTACCCCGAGTCATGTTCTTGAAAATAACCTAACTATTTGAAAATCTGATCAAGCACATTATCGTAAAACGAACTTTGTAAATCTGATGATAAATCTATAACAACTTTTTAAGTATTCAAGTAATTCAAATCCAAAATTTCGCCGTCGTCTGATTTTTCAACCAATACTTTACAAAATTTTACATTCGTTTCAATTATTACTAGAAAGGACCCCGCACATTTCTTATGAGAAATGGATTTCCGAGAATATGGCTGAATTTTTGTCCTCGGCGTGCTGATGAAAAGTGTCCACGACAGATGCTCAAAAATGGACAGTTTTCGAGATATGGAACTTTGAAAGTAGACTTTTCCTTGCGATATTTTCTCATCAATCGAGGAGCCCCCATTTCTGGTTGGGAAGGAATTTGGATGTTCGGCGTTCTGTTCTACACTGGCCATGGAATGAATTTCTTATTCAAAGATTTCTTATACATCTATTCATGCTATGGAACAACTACAATAATTTCAATTTTCGAAAAACGACACATTTTAAGTATATTTTGAAGAGAGATCGAAATAGCTGATTCTGAATATACCAGATTTCCAATAATGTTAACAATGAGGCTCAGCGCTGTGAAGGAAGGTAACGAGAAAATCATATATTCTTTGATATAGCAATTATTATTATTATCACTATTTACGTATATGTGACTTTTGTTTTCACATATATCAATAATCTGACAAGGGGTGCAAAAATATTCTCCTCAAATGACTCGTTTTGGATGATAGCATCTCACAGCCAAACGAATGCGTGAAAATGTCTGTATCGTTGATAGCTGATACTACTTTCTCACCAAAATGATGTGGTTCGGGTGTTGGAAGCAAACCATTAATGGCACTTTCGATAATTACCCTCGAATTCCAAAAAACGCAAAAGTTGATGAAGTTGTCTCAAATAATAATATTGGGTGAATTGTTTCGGAGACTCATTGCATAAATTGGAGAGAAACCAATTCTCTACAGTCACGACGAATCGATTGTTCGTATCTTCAATTTTTTTCGACTGAGCGAAAAATTGAAGATAGACAACAACTTCTTCCCCTTACGAAAATTGAATCATATTTTAATCTTGTTTTGTGTTTTTTTTCCCTTAAAGCTCCCTGACTCTCATGAAAATATTGGAACACATTCGATATTATGTGATCAATAGTGATCATAATTGTTATATCTGAAAATATATGATTACGATTTTTCCGTTCCCTTCCTTCCTTCCATTTTGGAGAACATATTCGATATTATTGGACATATGGTAAACTCGGACTTAGTTATTTCAGCCTCTCTCAGAAATATACTCTGAATCTGTCGTTTATCGAGAATGAATATTATTGTAAGGTTATTTCGAAGCATATGGTTTTGGACACAAAACATTTGAATCATTGTATCCCATCCAGAAATGAGAGGTCCATTGATGAGCAGATACCGCATCAAATTCGAAAATCCATTTCCAATGCTCCATATCTCGAACGCTGTTTATTTTAAAGGTTTGTGGCTATGGACGATGTATATTTCGAATTAATTTTCAAGAATGTTTAAAATTCATTTATTTCTCGAATATGGCCAATGTTCGTTGAAAGCTTCGTCATTTCTGCGGATTTCATTACTAAATAATTTTTTATATTATTTCAAATTATTTAACCAAACTACTATTACTAATTATAACAAGTACTCTCCGCATAGATTTGATTAATTATCTTCAAGAATTCCAGTGAGGACTCAGGATGGAAAATCAGAATAAAACACCGAAATTTAAAACATAATACAAGCTAAGCTATGATGGTACATAATCTCTATTGCAACCAAATCTCTAACATTTTGGCAAAAAGTCATCATCATGCAGGAGAGATATGTTTGACATGTACAGGAGAACGAACGCCAAAAAGGACATCTCAATTAAAATAACATCTTCAAAGGTGGTGAGTGAATGGTATCTGATATATTATGATATTTCGAATAAAATATTTTTTGAAGATGGCTTGATGCCTAAAACGTCGTAGATTTGCTTGCAGGGAAGATTTCATTCTATAGCTTTGCTCACAAAATTCTATAATACAGTGAGTTTCAAATAGTTCGCACCATATGGGAAACTTTTTTATGGATTTGTCAGAATTTTTTTATCATTTTAATTGGTGGATGCAAAAAACTAATATTTGATTCATTAAAATTTCAAATTTTCAAACAGTATACAGGGGAGCACAAAATATAGGAATTTTGTTCTAGAGTAAACTACCCTAATTTTTTATATTATCAAAAAAATCTATTAGGAAAATTTGTTTAAAATTGAAAACAATATTAAAATTTGGAATTACAGCCACTTACACAATAAAATAATGTTTTCCATTTTTATGATTAAAATGATCGTAATTTCGCAGATATGCATTAATTAATTATTGAGCATCAACTAATTGATTTATTCGATAATTTTCTCCTAAACAATCATACTGATAATTATTATGGACAAACATAGGGGGAGAAATGTAAAATTTGCACCAAAAAAAAAACATTTTCAACAAACAAATAACTAATTGGTTCAAATTTTGTATTATCTTATTATTATAGAAATATGAGAGAGCCGCTCAAGATGTATAATGAAAAACTAGTACTATTTATGAGGCTATTACAATAAAAAGAAAAAAATATTTTGTTACGTAGGTGGCTGTGATTCAAAAGGTACTATTTCTCATGGAAAATGGGTCCAGGGCAATTCCCCGAAAACAATTCACTGACGGGCAATTCCCCGACGGGGAATATTCCCCGACAACAATTCACCGACGGGCAGGTATTCATCATTCCAGTGAATTGAATCAGCTTTCAAATAATGAACAATTAGTCCCAACTTTTTGAGGGTTACTGCTTCTGATACATTTCAAATTTCTCTAGATTCTTCGGAAACAGGGCTTTCAAATGGAAAACATTCAATTCACCATGTATATAAGGTCTTGCATGATTGGAATAGGTACCGCACAAATCTGCTCCGAACAAGAAGAATTTCCCGAAAATAGCCCAGTTTGGTCTCCGATGGAGTATATGGGGTATCAATAAAATCCACACAGTATATAGCCGACAAACGAGTACGGAGACCTATGCTGATATTGATGACAATATCTTAGTCTCCTCAAACCGTACATTATATCGAAAATAATTGAAAATTAACCAATTCATTTTCGAAATACAGGGTATTCATTAAAAAAAACAGCATTTTTCTAAGAAACTTGGACCATTTTTGTTACTCACCCTGAATACATGAAATGAGTATGAGACGTTCTCAACATTGAAGAATGTTTGCTATATATAAATATGACACGCTCCCCTCTTTTCAAACTAAAAAACGGGGTGTTGACGTACCCCTATTTTCCAACCATCCTGAAATTATGTCAGTTAACTTCGACAGAGATTGAGGCAGTTCATTCAGGTCAAATTGAATCTCTGATCCTCATCACTGGTCGGTTTAAAATTAATCGAATTGGATTTTTCTTTGTTCACCCCAGAACGAAAAAGTGTACTGGAAACGAGATCAAGGTGACATTGTACCATCATTGAGGCACGGTTTTCCCAGAATGAATAAGCGTTTGGTCAATTCTCGAAATTGTTAAAAATTCTGAGCAGAAAGCTTCACTTTTCATATTTGACACCCTGTATTTTGAAAACTAGTAGGCAGATTTTTTAGTGCCCATGGACACTTTTACTGAGGAAGTCAAAATTTAACCGAAAGCCATTTTCCTTTGAATACTTTTTCCAATTCTGAACAATATTTTTCGATATACTTTTTTAATAATATAAAAAGTGAGGGTAGTTCACAGTAGGAGATTTGAGACGGTTCTGGGCCTCCCCCCTCCACTATGACGTCATAGTTGACCTTGTGGTGACCTTCAGGGATGACCTTGGTGCATAGGTACCTTTGTGTAGGTCTATGACCTTGGCATGTCCTAGAGATGCCTTTGAAATTTTGTGTTTGAACTTGATGTATATTGTTGGAAGAGGTGTTCAGGGTTTGTGTTTGACCTTGAGATGACATTGTGATGACTTGGAATTTTTTCATACACGGACAAGTACTTTTTGTAAGTACACATATTTTTTTTACCTCCATGTCTTGCATGACCTGCATGTATACCGACTCAGCTACTGTGTATGATTCTTGTGGAGTGCACATGAAAATCTATACCAAAGTATGGAGAAGGTACACGTCTGCACACCACGGAGATCCAGCCAGATATGTTAGCTCTGATTCCTCTTCCGTGATGTATACCTTGCGATGGTGGTGGGAGGAGAGGTCGCGTGACGTCAGCGCTAATCGCACGACGATCCACTGATGTGTGTCAGGCCCTCGATCCCGACACGGTGGATCCGCTGACGTCACACACCCATACGCTGTGGCGATCTAACGACTACTATTAACTCTCCGTCCTCTCTATGTTGATACGGTGTTGGATGCGTTAACTGGTGGGGAGGGCTCTGTGACGTTGCATGAGTAGTCGAAGCAGATAGAATTTGTTCACCCTCTCTTCCACTCATCGAAATAATATTTAATGGTGGTGAGAATGATTGTGAAATCAGTATTTCGTTGAGTTTTGTGCTGAATAGACATCGAGAAAATGTATTCCTGTGAATGTGGTAAATCGTTCACTCGTAGTGATAATCTCCGTCGGCATCAACTTCAAAGTTGCCAAGGTGGCCCTTCTGTGAAAAGGATTAAGTTAGATGCGGTAGCATCGACACCAATGTACACATGCAATTGTTGTAATGTGTCAATTCCTGCTTCCCAAGTTAGTTCTCACAAAAGAACTCTCCAGCACAAGAACAATGCATGTGTTCAAGTAAGTGATGGCATACAAATTATAAGGAATGCTTTCAAGTGTAGAATTGTGAGCTATCGAGTGGAAAGTCAAAATGTTTACACTGAATATATGCCGTTCTTCAGTGAGATCAGAGAGAAAGTTATTGGATTACTTGAAGAGGCAATAAAGGTTTACAAGATATTTAAAGTGAATATGGAAGTATTTGGCAGCTATATTGTCCAAACACGGGATTTGAGTGATACCAAGTCATTCAACTCACAAAATAAAACTGTGGATCTATCTACGGATTTAGGTGTATTATTCGATGGATTCCGTGAGAGACCATTGTCATCTCACTGGAAAAAAAAGATCACCTGCTGCTCATTCCGTATGTAACTTGAATTTAAAACTACCTAATTTTGTTCCGATAATTTTCCATAACCTGTGTGGGTATGATTGTCATTTGTTCATAAAAGAACTGTATAGAAACAAAGACAAAGTGGATGTTATCCCACAAACTAAGGAAAAATACATATCTTTCACCAAGCATCTATTTACTCACTCATACACTGACAAAGATGGAAAAGTGAAAAAGAATTATTTGAAAATGAGATTCATAGACAGTTTTAAATTCATGTCGAATTCTTTGCAGAACTTAGGTGCTAACTTAACATCCGATCAGTGTATTGAGATGCATAAACATTTTCCACAAATTGACAAATTCAATTTGATGAGACAGAAAGGTGTTTTTCCATATAACTTTGTTGACCACATTGACAAGTTGAATCATCCAACTCTCCCCACAAAAAATCAGTTTTATGACAATCTTAACGGAGAGCATATACCAGATAAGGATTATATGAGAGCGAAACGTGTTTGGCATTTATTCGAGTGTAAGAGTTTGGGAGAATACTCGGATTTATATTTGAAGTCCGATGTGCTTCTATTATGTGACATATTTGAGAATTTTAGAGACATATGTTTAGAGAAATATAAATTAGATCCGGCACAGTATTATACAGCACCCGGATTATCATGGGATGCAATGCTAAAGTATACAAATATTGAATTGGAATTATTGACAGACATTGACATGATACATTTTTTCAAGAAAGGAATACGTGGTGGAATAAGTCAGTGTAGTGGAAGGAAGCATATTGCTAATAATAAATTTTTACCCGATTATAACCCCAATGAACCTTCATCATTCATATCATATTTAGATGCCACCAACTTATATGGTCACAGTATGTCACAACCATTACCCACCAATGATTTTGCTTGGCTAACACCCAATGACATTTTCAATTTGGACGTAATGGCTGTGGCATCTGATAGTCCATACGGTTATGTTCTCGAATTGGATATTCATTATCCCCAAGAATTACATGACAAACATGCTGATCTCCCTTTTCTCGTTGAAAGTTTAATACCTCCACATTCCAAATCGAAAATTCCTAAATTAATTCCAAATTTAAATGACAAAAGAAAATATATTGTACATTACAAAAACTTACAGCAGGCTGTGGCCAATGGTCTTATTGTCATGAATACACATAGAGTGCTGAAATTCAAGCAGTCATGTTGGATGAAACCTTATATTGATTTGAACACTGAAATGCGCAATCGCTCTAACAACAAAGCTGAAAAAGATTTCTATAAACTCATGAATAATGCAGTTTATGGGAAAACGATGGAAAACGTTGATAATAGAATAGATGTTAGATTGGTGACGCATTGGGAAAGCATCAAGAGGAAAATGGGTGCTAGCACCCTAATATCACGTCCTAATTTCAAAAGCTGTTCAATTTTTTCCGAAAATTTTGTTGCTATTCAATTGGGCAAAGTTAATGTATTGTACGATAAACCACTATATTTGGGATTCTGTATTCTAGAATTATCCAAAACAGTTATGTACAACTTCTTCTATGGATGTATTAAACGTCATTATGCAGAAAATGCTACCTTACTCTACACTGACACGGATTCTTTAATTTTGAAAGTAAAAACTGATAATTTTTATGAATTCATTACCAGCAATATAGGTGAGTTTGATACTTCCAATTACAAATTAGGAAACCAATTCAATATTTCCATTACAAAGTCAATTCTGGGTAATTTCAAAGATGAATTTCCGAATGATCCCATAATTAGCTTTTATGGTACCGGTGCTAAAGCATATTATGTTCAGTCTGTAGGTAGTGAATTCAAGAAAGCAAAAGGTGTCAAAAGATCCGTCATAAAGAATGAATTGACATGTGAAGACTATAAGAAAATTGTCGAACAGGGTGGTTTAATATTTAGGAAGATGAACTCGTTTAGAAGCATATTGCACGACATGTATACTGAATTGAAAAACAAAGTTGCATTGTCGTACCATGATGATAAACGGTTCATCATTCCTAATACGACACAAACTCTTCCTTGGGGTCATAGCGATATAGAATTCTACCAGAATGACCCAGAAGAGAATATTCGTTGGGTTTCCAATATTATTCAATCTTTTTCCCAAGAGAGTCCTTTAGATCAATTACTTCATTTATTAACAGCTGAATTGAACAAATGAAATATCATTCAAAATGGAAAATTCACCATCACTATACATTTGTATTTTATATGTGATTACGCTTATTATATAAAAATAAAATTGTACTAGTTAATTTTAGCTGATGTCTTGTCCTGTACCAAATATATTATATAGTACTCTTATTGTATAAAAGTCACATTATACTAGTCAATGTTAGTTTATGTCCTGTTACCAAATATATTTTTTTTAAATAAACATGTTATTCTGAATTCCTATTGTTTCATTTGAGTTTTCAACATACCTACACAGAGATATATACGAATGATTGTTCTAAAATCATCAGTATGAAAGATATCAAGGTGGGAGAAAGATGTCTAAGGCTATCGATAAATTCGGTCGTACACGAAAATGGGGTGCTGTTAAAGTTCGAGTTCTTCAAGGTTCTCAAGGTCCCCAAGGTATAGGATTCAAGCTTTCACCTGATGACCAATATGATGTGCAAGGTAAAAGACTGAAAAATGTTGGTGAACCGATAGATGAGAGTGATTGTGTAACTCAATTATATCTCAATGAACAAATCAAGGAGACGAAGGCACGTGTCCTCAAAGCTTTGCAGGCTGCCATACTTGCCACAACGGCTAAGATTGTACCTGATGCCCGTCTAGCATTCAATGAAAAAATAGAGGAGGTAACTGATGATCTAGATCGCAAATATAGTAATCTAAAAAGTGATGTGGATATCAAAGTATGGGATACCACAGCTACAATTACACGAAAAATAACAGAGTTGACTAGTGACCTCGATCATAAATGTAATCTAATGAAAGAGGATTTTGAAGTTACATCTGCAATGATGCAAAAATATGATGACTTGGAAAAGAGGTTAGCCGTATTAGAGAAGAAATATCAGAGGTTAGCCGATTTGGAGAGGAAACATCCTGATATTTGGCTGACACATAGACCAACACTTTGGGCTCCAGGCAGTGATCCAGACCCAGCTGTTTGAAAGAATGAATCTGTATTATCATAAAAATCTATAGAATAAATTTTGTCATACTAAAGTTATTTTTATTTCAATACTATAATGATCCTCATACATTCACATACACTGACCTTTTGGCTAATAAATATTATAGAATTTGATATAAAGTATCAGAAAATACAATTAAGATAAAGTGATGAGCAATGCCCCAACACGCATTGCCCAGTGTGTACCAACCAACAAATTCAATGTACACTCCTTTTTTCACTTAATCCTTTTTTTTTATTTAATTTTTTTTTATTTATCTACAATACAAATAACCTAATCAATATAAAATTTAATTTAATATATACATCACTTACAAACAATTAAACCTATATAATAAAAATTATCCTAACCTTTGGAGAGTTGCCATTATCCTCTCCTTGGTAGCCGCCACTCGCGCTCTGACGGACTCCAACCTGGCGAACCTTTCGACCTCCAGGATGCCTTCCTGTCGATCTCGGACCGTCAGCTCTGCCAGTTGGCGGGCAATTTCTGCCCGCGCTAATTGACTCAGCTGGTAGTCACGTTGGGCATCATCTATCTCACCCATTAGCTGGTCTATATCCGTTTCCAGAGTGGGTGCGATAGATTCCAAGGAGATGGGATTCGCGATGGCAACTTCCTCCACCATAGGAGCCGGTTGGGTGGCTTCTTCAGCGGTTGGAACAACTTCAACAACTGGTGGGAGTGGTATGTCGGCAACTGTTGGCTCTACCGGTACAACTAAAGGTGCAACCGTTGATGCAACTTCAACTGATGCCACTATAGTTGCAACTGGTGTTACAACAGGCGTCACAACAGTAGATGATGGCCATCCTCCGGTATAAGGATTGGTACTATTGCAATTATTGCGATACTTGCTGATAGGACCAGCCTTACGCCTACTGTTGTGACCAGATGACGTCTTCGATGAAGATTGAAGATTTCTTTGGTTTTTTAACCACGAAATCATCATCGCTGGCCATCAGATCTATTACCGTCACACTACTTGTTGACGAGTTTGCTCTCTCTTTACGGGATCGTTTAAGAGCATCTCCGTTAACAGACCCACATGGTCGTTCAAGTTCTTCCAATCGCTCACCTTGTGATGGTATCATCGGCGACAGCACCTGAGGGACTTCCACATCCTGCTTTATGATTTCCAGCAGGTCATCAAATTGCGTCGACACGTCTAGTGCTGGTCCTTGGCCGCCGATGAGGTTGGCAAGTGGTGATGATGGGCTCCGCTGACGCCGTCCATCAGTATCCAACCGGATATTACTGAGGATGGTGGCTACTCCAAAGGCTGTGGCGAATGATGTAGATTCCATTGCTAAATAATAAGAAAATGAATTAAACGAGTTCATGAATATGTGATTGTTAACTTACCTTCGGATACTCTTCCTGGCTGACTTCTCGATGGTACTGGGTGCTGCTGGTGGATGGTGACTCTTAGGAAGACTGAGTCGACTGAAGAATATTCGGAGGGAGCTCTCGTTTTAAACACTCAGCTCACCTCCCACTCCCTCTCTTCTCCGACCTCTGACGTCATAAACCAACTCCATCATAACCACACTGGAGGTTTTTCACCATCATCTTCGAAGAGGTCATCACCAAGATGATCCCCCACGTCGTTTAAGTTACCAGCAGCATCTTCTTCATCGTCAACTACTGCTGCTTCCTCGCGCTATTTTTCATAATGTGAAAAAACTTTATTGAAACAATTTGTATATTTGATCTAGAGGAATGAAAGTGTTCCTATACATTTTTCTGATACCTCAAGTTTTTGACTTTGTGCGAAAATTGATCCTTGTGGGATACCATATTTCATGCTATTTTTCATAATATGAAAAAACTTCATTGAAACAATTTGTACATCTGATCTAGAGGACTGAAAGTGTTCCTATACAATTTTTTGATATCTCAAGTCAGAGTGAGGACCACTCACCCTACACCTCAATAATGTTCTAACTCACGTTTTCGGTACCTAACAAATATTTGTAAAGTGCACACTTACTCTGGTGACGTCAGATTCGGCTGCGTCACGTTCTAGTCTCTGGCGGTGGCCATCAGTCACGATCTTACTCTCTGGCTGGTCCTCGATGTCAACTGCCTTTCCGCTGGGCTAGCGAAGAACTGAACTTTCGTTTTGATTCTGTCGCCTTGAAGGCTGATCGAGTCGGAATTTCACTCTCGCGGAGAGGGAGTTGCTGTCTGACTGAACTCTGGGCATGGTGGGGTCCAGGAATAACGCTTAATCAATCGGGATGCGTGTATACTGAGGATCTTATATACACAGGGATAAGTCATGGAATATATTTAAAAAAGAATGGTATTTTTAGGCCCATTAATAACGGAGATATACATGAATACTTGTTGCTTCTGCCTTGCTTATAACTAGAAAATAGTTACTTCGTTACACTGTCAGGAAACGAAAGAAGTCCTTGAAATTAGATAAATTTAAATTCATAGGTGAAAAGGCAAGTCCATATAGTATTAACGGATGGAAAAAACCTGCATTTTCAAAGGTGTCGAGTACACAATCATCTACAGACGGAGAGGTGGACTTTATTACGTTGGGTAAGAGATTGGCTGCCTTTTCGTAAGAATCAGAAGCACGTGTCAAGCAAATAAACGATAAATTGTTAGCTTTGTCAGATGCAAGGTAGAATTCATCCGAAAATATTAAAAAATATGGCAAACCAACAAAAAAAAAAGTATAATTTTATGGTAATATATCAAAGGCTTTCGAAAGAAAAAATACTCGAGAAATAAACCTCTATTATCAACCCCGCCTCCCCCACCTGGGATGATAAACAGAAATTTATTTCTGGGAGTGATCACACACTCATCCAACTGAGCTATTTGGATTACCAAATATATTAGTCAAAAATGTTCTATATGCGTGTCGGGTATAGAGCCCCTGAATTTATACAACTAACAATAATTTTTTTTTGATGCATAACCCAGAATTTTTATATTTTTCATTGAGAGATATTATCAGTTTGAATGTTTTTCACCGACAAACTTTTTCTTTATTATCATTCATGAGTGAGATATGATTTTTCAAAACATTTAAATTAATATTCAGACGTGAAAATTTTTTTGGTGCATAACCCAAATTTTTTATATGTTTCTTTGCAAGATATGATCAGTTTGAATGTTTTTCACCAACAAACTTTTTCTTTATTATCATTCATGAGTGAGATATGATTTTTCCAAAAAAATTAAATTAATATTTAGGCGTGAAAATTTTTTGGTGCATAACCCAAATTTTTTATATGTTCCCTCGAAAGATATGATCAGTTTGAATGTTTTTCACCAACAAACTTTTTCTTTATTATCATTCATGAGTGAGATATGATTTTTTTTTTAATTTAAATTAATATTTAGACGTGAAAATTTTTTGGTGCCTAACTCAAATTTTTTATATGTTCCCTCGAAAGATATGATCAATTTGAATGTTTTTCACCCACAAACTTTTTCTTTATTATCATTCATGAGTGAGATATGATTTTTTTTTAAAATTAAATTAATATTTAGACGTGAAAATTTTTTGGTGCATAACCCAAATTTTTTATATGTTTCTTTGCAAGATATGATCAGTTTGAATGTTTTTCACCAACAAACTTTTTCTTTATTATCATTCATGAGTGAGATATGATTTTTCCAAAAAATTTAAATTAATATTGAGGCGTGAAAATTTTTTGGTGCATAACCCAAATTTTTTATATGTTCCTTCGAAAGATATGATCAGTTTGAATGTTTTTCACTAACAAACTTTTTCTTTATTATCATTCATGAGTGAGATATGATTTTTTTTTAAATTTAAATTAATATTTAGACGTGAAATTTTTTTGGTGCATAACCCAAATTTTTTATATGTTCCCTCGAAAGATATGATCAATTTGAATGTTTTTCACCCACAAACTTTTTCTTTATTATCATTCATGAGTGAGATATGATTTTTTTTTAAATTAAATTAATATTTAGACGTGAAAATTTTTTGGTGCATAACCCAAATTTTTTATATGTTTCTTTGCAAGATATGATCAGTTTGAATGTTTTTCACCAAAAAACTTTTTCTTTGTTATCATTCATGAGTGAGATATGATTTTTCAAAAACATTGAAATTAATATTCAAACGTGAAATTTTTTTGGTTCATAACCCAAATTGTTTATATGTTTTCTTGAAAGATATGATCAGTTTGAATGTTTTTCACCAAAAAACTTTTTCTTTATTATCATTCATGAGTGAGATATGATTTTTTCAAAATTCAGTTAGTAGTAAATTTGAACCGCTTCTAGGCCCTCCCTCACCACTATGCCGACTGGAGATTTTTGTCACTATGAATATATGCAATACGTAGGTGTGAATCAGAACTATTACTCACATGTATCATTTTGTTCTAAATCACACCTTCGCATTATGTTACGAAATGATTTCCATATTTATAGTTAATTGGGCAAAGTTTATGTAGGTGACATAGAACTATATACACATCTGGAGAAGACATCGGTTGGAAGAACACTGTATGTTCTCAACACTTCTTATTCCTATGAAATTTGTAGAGTTAACTCCTGGGAGGGATATTTACTCCCTCTCCTTCTACGGTGGTTTTTTGTCATGTTCTTGTGCGCATGTACCAGTCGGTTTGTTGGTATAAAACGTGAAGTCGCATCAACATCAGCACCATTTCTATCCACATTCCATTGATATATCACACATTCCTCCGAGCTAAATAATCATGAACTCACTACCAAATTTATCTGTTGAAGAAGGTGCAATGTCATGTACTCCAACAAATCGTGAGTTTGGTTTTGAAAATATTCCGGTATATCACTTGTCATCCCAAGATTCCACCGATGACTTCAACTTCGAAGCTTATCTAAAGATGACAGATAAACCGGAATCTTCAGAAAGTGCTGATCCAACCCTTTCACAGCTGTCACTACCCGAATGCCCTCCACTCCTCTCTTCTCTTAGTGTGGATCATAAACCGAAACCATCTAAGAGAAAGGGCACATCTACTGTTTCTAAACCCAAAAAAATAACTAAGGGTGTACGGAAACCCCGTAAGAAAAAGGTAAATGACACCTTAAAGAAAGTGATGGGTGATTTGGGAAATGTATCGCTTCATTCTTTCACTCCACTGCAGTGCTGTGGGGACATGTTGAAGAAAGCCAAATGCCGCATCGTAAAAGCGAAGGTCACCATCGTCAAATGCGATGACGATATTCAAAGTAGCAGCATAGACGAGGTGGCTCTTCAGGAGCTCGATGCAAAGATTGCATCAACAAAGGTTGAACTGATCAAAATGTGTAAAGATGCAGATAAACTCCGTTCCAAAATCACACAGGAAAATCAGTCCACCCATTGTTTAAAAGTGCAAGCTGAGATGGAGCTTCAGGAGTCCACTAAACTTTTTGATACGGCAGCATCTGTACGTGATAAGTGGCGAAAAGAGTTTGATCATGCTCTTCAATCTGATACTGATTAGCTCTGAGGATTATGAAATGTCATCAATGTTGTGAGTTGAAAATATATAAGCGGGAATGGGGTATGCATTTAAATGGGTTTGGCATACACAGAACGTTGCGATTGGCTGGGGCAACGTTTACCGCTACAATATTTTTTCAATTTAGTCTACTTGAAATGACAACTCAACATCAATTTCACCACTTTATTCCACAAAACATTAAAGTTAATACATATTTAAACCATGTCACGTTTATCAATCCATGAATTGTGTTCAATGGGAAGACCTAACCACTTCACATATAGTTTATCTTTTTTACTCTTCAGCACCTTCTCGACGAGATAAATGTCAGGATTTTCCGTTTTCAATAACTCTTCTTCATAAAAACATCCTCTAATCGGTTGACCATCCATATCTTCAATGATATACGTTGTGGGATATGTCCTATTGATTTTAATGATTTTGAATAGTTCAGTTGTGAAATTTGCAGTATATCCTTTTTCGAAAATATTTTTGTACTTGCTTATACGTACAATGTCATTCATTCGGAATTTGGGAATTTTTTGTTTTCCTCGGATGACTTTGGCAACTTTAAATTTCAGTTTTGTTGTTGGTGTAACATTAATTGGTTCTATACCAGTTGTACGATGCACTTTATGGTTATATTTTCTTGTTAGAATAGGAAGAATGTCTAACCACTTGTTGTGTCCCATCGCTGAAAATTCCCTATAAAGCCACGTCTTTATTGTTCGAATTACTCTTTCTGCTATGGCCGCCTTCATTGCGCTGAATGTTGAATAATGATTGATTTTATATTTACCCATTAGAGATGAGAAAGTACTGTTGAAAAACTCTAGTCCCTGATCGCTTTGTAGATGTTTCGGAGAATAGTCGGCTTCTTTCAGCACATCTTCCATTGCTTCAGTTACAGCACTACCTGTTTTATTTTTGATCGGTTTTGTCCATAGATATTTTGAGTAGCAATCAATTACTACAAGAACATATCTATATCCTTTATTATGTTTAGCATAGGGTTGTAATTTGGCAAGATCTATTTGCCATAGATCTGCAAAACCTTTGACAAAGGTGGTTCTTCGGGTGAAATTACGTCTTGCCGGTGTATGTAATTCATTGACAACTTGTCGTTTGAGATCACTTATTCCACTATCCATCCTCTCACAATGACTGCTTCACTTTGTTTCCGTGTACAAAATGATCAATTTCTTGAATGTTTCAATATATTATACTTTCCTCACGTAATTCTTCAATTATTGAAATTATTTCGTTGTCGTGTCCAGTATGTCCAGCTGATTTCGAGGATATCAATAGTCGTAAACGAGCGACTAACTCTTTTGGTGAATTCCAGTACACATAATTCGCAGGTTTGGGATCATACCTTTTTTGTATCCGATTGATCCCTGCACCTTTTTTTGTTCTACTTCTCGTTGTTAGATAATGTGATAAGTTAAGTACTGGTTTAATAACTTCACGGAATTTTTTAGATTTCGTATGTTTGAAACCATTTCTCAGTTGATGTTGTTTGTATGGTGCATTCGTGAGTCTCAATATTTTAGCATATGTATGAAGAATTCCATCATCACTGACTTCAGGTGGGTTTTTCAAAAAAATCATATTATATAACTCCGGACTACTTGGGAATTCATGTTTTTTTGTTTTATTGGCATTCCAAAATAAAATATTTCCACCACTGAAATTTACATTGAGACTTCCCATTTTAAGTTTTCCCGTAGCAGGATCTGAACGGATGCCAAATATTGTGTCATAGTCACCATTGTTTGTTTTGACATTTTCCAAATGCATCTTCAAAATATCTTCAATATTGCCTTCAGAAAGGGAGGAATAGTCCGAGTTACTTATTCGAGATGATGATGGTGTTTCGAATATAGACGTTTCACCGAATTCTTTGATGGTCTCACTGTCAGCAGACGAGGTGTCACTACCAAATTGATTCTTTCCCATAGGAGTACTCCTAACTAGAGTAGAGTGTGAGTTCACTTGCTTCGTCATTGATTGTCGAAGTGGTGGTGGTAGTTGTTTCGTTGCAGCAGCTGAAGATAGAACGTTCAATGGTTTCATTAGGGGATCGTAGAATTTTTCAAGTGCTATTCGATTTTCAATAAGTCCACTCTTGATAGAGTTAAATTTCTGGCGTACAGCTTCTGTTGTCTCAACTAGTTGACGTTTCAAATTCAATTCATTGTTTTTATCATCAACTACTGAATCGTTCTTCATTTTGTTCTACAAGAGAGATTACACCACTGAAGTAACCTGTGTGCAATCCAACGATCGATTGAATGTGGATTGCAGTGTCATGGATATATAAAACTATCAAATCCCATGCGATATCTACCTTCATGCATTTTTCTATCTTTATCAATGACCATAAATCCATATTGATCCTCCCAACATTTAACACACATCAGTTGGAATTGTTTGAATGTTACATCAGGTGACACGTGATCGGAATAAATATGGTGTAGATTCGTTTCATCTTGCTTGAACATTACGATAAAGTTGGTATTATCTCGCACTAACTGTTTGGGCACACGTGAATATGTTTGAGCAAGATAAAAACAGTCAACATCTTTATGGCGTCCCATACAGAAATATGATCTTATAATGTCCTGCTTTTCACATATTACATCATCGAAAATGAAAACAGAATTTGGTTTGGCATCGGAAGGTTCCACTATTTCTGCATTATTACTGAACGTAAAAAATCCCAACCCCTTTATAGGTTCCAATACATTCCGTAGGAATTGATATTTGGGTTGATTGAGTGATTTCGAATAGAGATAAATGTTGTGAATCGCAGTCCTTGTGGATGTGTTAAGAGAGAGATCATGGCATTCGTCTTTCCACAATTCGACGGTCCGATAATGAGTCCTCGAACAGATGATGGAAGTAGCGGACCATGCCGCAACACTTTCTGTCCATTCAATCCACAACCGAATTTTTCATCTAAATTATCTACAGCAAACTTTTCTTTCTGCTTCACAATGCGCATCGTACCGTGGTTGGAGACTATGTAAGCGTCGATATGTTGTGAATGTTTCATTTAAATGAGTACCATCAAACGAAACGGATGTGTTCGTGGTAGATGCAGAAAAAACGGCCGTGGATTCGTTATAATTTGAGAAACAAACTTCCGTTTGAATTACATTTACCTGGAGGATATCAGTACTGTGGACCCGGTACAAAATTGGAAAAACGTTTAGCCCGCAAAGATCCAGGAATCAATAAATTGGATATTGCATGCAAACAACACGATATTCAATATTTGAATCATCTTACTGATCTCACAGCGAGACATTCAGCAGACAAAGAACTCGAATACGCAGCTTGGAATAGGGTTAAATCGAAAGACGCTGGTATTAAGGAAAGAGCAGCTGCCCTACTCGTTACCAACATTATGAAAGCAAAGAGACGTTTTGGTATGGGTTGTAGTACTACTATGAAGGAAAAGAAGAAGAGGCAACCGAAGAAAAAGAAAAATAATCTCAGAAAAATCGCCTTCGGTTCTGGGGTGGTTCATAAAGTGCGGAATGTATTGAAAAAAGCTGGGGGTGAGCAATTTGTGACGAATAATGTGAAAAAAGCTACCGTAGTGGCATTGCATGCGGCACGTAAATACCTCAAAGCTGCCGGTGGGAATAAAACAATCCGCACACCCCGCATAATTCCAATTCCTAAGGTAGGAGGGATTCTGCCATTGATACCGATTTTTGCTGGATTGTCCGCGCTCGGAAGTTTAGCGGGTGCTGTTGCAGGCATCACCAGAGCTGTGAATGCAGCAAAAGCAAGCAGAACAGCCCTGATCGAAGCGAATCGTCATAATAAGAAGATGGAAAGTGTGGCATTGGGTAAAAGTGGTAGTGGTATATACCTTAAACCATACCGTAAAGGACTCGGACTATACTTAAAACCATACAATCCAAAAAACTAGTTGATTCCCTACCTCGAAGACCTCTCACCGACATCGATCTCAATTATTATGCCGAGAAAATGAAAATTCCATACTTTCGCGGTATTTTCATGCGTGATACATTACCCACTAGAGGTCCACGACACTACGAGACCGCCATTGTCAATTTAGATGGAATAAGAGGATCGGGAACACATTGGGTGGCATACGGCAAATGTGGGAAAGACATTGCATACTTTGATAGTTTTGGAGATCTACCCCCACCAATAGAGTTGATTCAATACTTTCAGAAATGTCCGAAAGTGAAAATTATATATAACTATGATCGCCAGCAGAAGTTCAACACAGTTTTCTGCGGTCACTTGTGCCTGAAGTTTCTCTCTGAATTATTATAAAATGAATACAACTCCAGCAATGACTCGAGAGGCTATTAAGGGGATGGGATTTTCACTCAAGATGTATTCAAAATATCGCACTTTGACAAAAATGGATCGAGTGATGCTTGCAACTATGCCGAAGGAAGTGATGCTTGCATGTGCTGCACATGAGATTGCTCATGATTGGGAAAAGTTACCCAAAAGTCTACAAGATGATGTCGACATAATGAAATATAGATATTGCAATGAACACCACAATCTTGACGGTGACAGCATTCCAGATTCTGATGTGAATGATGGTCCTACACCTCGAAAAATATTCTGCTGTTATTGCAATATAAACGATATGAATATTGGTGCTAATAAAAATGAACTGGATATTGATGAACCATCTCCGAAAAAGCGTAGGTTGTCTCAAGGGTGTTGTAGACAACAATAAATTGAAGTGATATTCATAAAATGTATCAGTCATGTCACGGAAGTTCGAACTACAAGCTGTCGGGACGAGTGTCTTGAGTGCAGACTTTTTCCCACCCATTGAATTGGATAGAAACAGTCGTTATGGATTGGGACTTTCTGGATTCTATGGATGCAACACAATCAATAATATAACTGAAAAAAACAATGTGATCAGTTTTAGAATCAGTGCTGATAATTCACCAATACTTCAGAAATACACAATTGAAATTCCATGTGGTGCCTATGAAATAGATGAGATCAATGCAGTTATTCAGAAACATATCATGTTCAGATTATTTTCTGGTAAAAATCAAAACGATACCAATGCAGATGATATATTCTACCTATATGCCAATAATAATACTTTCAAATGTGAGATGCGATCAAAATTTGAAATTGATCTTACTCATCCGAATTCCATAGCAAAGATGATGGGTTTCAATTTTGATAGATTTCAACCGAATCAGATACATGAATCCTCACTACCAATAAACGTAACAACTGTGAGACTAATCCGCTTAGATTGCAACATTATATCTGGTTCATACATAAATAATGAAGAATCACATATTCTTTTTCCATTCGATATCGATGTGGAGCCTGGATTCAATCTCACGAAAGAACCACACAAGATTATATATATGCCAGTCAGTCCAGAAGGTCGCCAGTTGATTCACAACATCACAGTGCGTATTTTGGATCACAAAAACAATCTTATTGATTTTGGAAGTACAGAAGAGATTGTTATAATTTTGGAATTGAAGAAAATCTAATAACTATTATGGGTTTTTGTTACAATAGACAGAATCGTGGAGGATTTCAAATCATTCCACAAACCGCTAAAAAGGAAGGTTCGACTAGAAAAAGGCTCATTCCAAAAGTGTACGCTAAACAGTTAGCACACCACGCTCTGTCAGTGAGAGATCTCGAATTTTTGAAATCTATTGGACTGAAAGTAAGGGAAAATGGTGCTCGAAACAAATAGTGAAAAATTGAATATTTTCGATGAGCCGATGCTCGATCATTCCCTCACGAGTTTACATGAGCACACATACAAACCATATGGATCACCATTGTTTAGGAATTCAGATGAAATTCGAATCGCAATCAATAATCAAGACGTTATACTCGACATTGCTGAGAGTTTCATTTATATAGAGGGTAAATTCACACCTACAGATGAAACGCAATCATGTTATCTCTCGAACAATGCAATCGCTTTCCTTTTTGATGAAATTCGCTACGAAATGGGTGGTCAGGAAGCCGGGGATCACATCTACTATGAAGAATATGATTTCATTTGGACAATCACATGCCAACACATTATTAACAACTGGATGGGGACTTTCAGAAACGAAACAGGATATCTTGGACACAACCAGTCATGTATTTAGTGGTAAATTACCACTGAAATATTTGATGGGTTTCGCAGAAGATTATAACAAAAGTATCTTGAATGCCAAACAAGAAATGATTTTAATAATCGCTCGATCCTTCAAGAACTCATATATTGGTGCGGTTGATGCTGATTTGGAAATCAATAAAATTGAGTGGAAAATAAGACATATAGTGCCAGAAGATAAGCACAAGCTCAAACTTTTGAATAGAATCAACAAAAGTGGTCTGAATGCTAAAATCAAGTTAGCTTATCGCATGTGGGATCTCTATGAACTTCCATCACTCCGTGGCACATCTTCAGACATATGGGCTATCAAGACAACCAATGCCCTTGAAACACCTCGTTATATCATCATTGGATTCCAAGGCACCACCACTTCTGAAGACAGGACAAAGGATATCACTAAATTTACAACTGCTGATATCAATAACATTCGAGTGTACTTGAACTCTGAAGTATACCCATATGAACGTTGGAATTTGGATTTCGATAAAAAACTCGATACTTCAGCTTATTATGCCTATGAGAATTTTCAACGAAGTTATTATGATAAAGATATGAGTGAACCTCTCATGGATATTGGGCAATTTCGACAAAATCCACTATTCATCATCGATTGTTCACATCAGCCGATTGCCACAAAATCATCAACGATTGATATTAAGCTCGAGTTTGAAACCAGGAAAGCCAACTTCCCGGCCAACACCAAAGTATATGCACTCATTCTGCATGATACATTTTTGACATACAATGCATTGGATGGTTCAGTTCTCAGCAGATATTGAAGAAACACACACACATATTATGTATTTTTAATTATTCTCATTTGTATTAATTTCTTTTTCATTTATTTATGTAAAAGAGGAATAGGTAAATAAAACATGACTAAATAATATTACGTTTTTTATTCAAATATCACTAGCTAACAATTCAATTAGTTTTGGGTACATGCAAACAATCTAAAATTATTTCTCCTTCTTCATCACTATCTTCTTGGCCGTCTTCGATTTCTTCATCGGTATGATCATCCAATTGGTACTTTTGGATGATCTCTTCAGGTAGATATGGTAAGAGGCGATAAAGAAATCTTCTCAGCTCACACACAATCATACTATTGCAGAGTTGATCCAAATCCAAAGAACCGTCTGAATATTGTTCGCAAAGATCCGCACCCTTCTTGTAGTTCTCGTAGTCTCGCAAGCAGTATTCAATTTGCTCTTCATCATAACACACGCCCAAGTCGTAATTGGTGGCATGGTGAGCGTCCTCGCCCAAAGCATCCAGTTCTGATGACAACCTTTCAACGGCTGAAGAGATATCTGTGGCTTTGGTCCAATATTGGCTGGCATATTGCATCCACATCTTTCAAGAATGAAGCTATAATCAAGAGAAATTATTGAAATAACTATGCTACAAAAATAATTAGTATTACTCACATTAGACTTTTGATTATGTCTCTACCGAAGAGTGTGTTTAACAATGTATGAAAAGTTTTATATTTTCCTTACAATTATCACCTATAATATAAAGAATCAGAATTAGCCTATGACAAGTGGAAATTATATATTACTATTATTCAGTGAGATCAAATTTGACCAATGATCTCGTTTTCATGCCAACAATAGTCTGTTGACTTTGACCCAAATATGCTATCGTATATTTACCACCAGAAGAATTGATATAAGTAACATCAGCATCCGTTAATTGTGCTGAAACACGTTTTGGTAGCCATGTTTTAAATAACGTATCATTGCTCACATCCACCAATGTTAATAAGATTGATTTACCAAACCGAGTAGAACAAAATGATATATTCTTAATTGGGAAAGCTGCATTCAGTGGCAAAGATGATATTACTCTTTGCTCTAACACTTCCATCTCTTCTTTAATTATAGAATTGAGCTTTTGTAAATCCACCTTTGGAACTGACATGATGAAAATATATAAGGAAAATATAAATAATTTTCAATAGAAAAACACACTCACTGATCTCTCTCTGTGTGTAGGCACTGAATAACTTCACTACTCTTGCTGACTACTCAACTGCTAGGTATACAACTTCTGATTTCATATCACCATACCCACTTCTTTTATAATAGATAGTGAAGCACCCCCACCACAGACTTATGCACCGCGTGTGTGTTGCAAAGACCCCACCATGCGCGAGTTTGCATCGCATCGATAGAGGACGGAGAGTGAATAGTAGTCGCTACATCGCCACAGCGTATGGGTGTGTGACGTCAGCGGATCCACCGTGTCGGGATCGAGGGCCTGACACACATCAGTGGATCGTCGTGCGATTAGCGCTGACGTCACGCGACCTCTCCTCCCACCACCATCGCAAGGTATACATCACGGAAGAGGAATCAGAGCTAACATATCTGGCTGGATCTCCGTGGTGTGCAGACGTGTACCTTCTCCATACTTTGGTATAGATTTTCATGTGCACTCCACAAGAATCATACACAGTAGCTGAGTCGGTATACATGAAGGTCATGCAAGACATGGAGGTAAAAAAAAATATGTGTACTTACAAAAAGTACTTGTCCGTGTATGAAAAAATTCACAATGTCATCTCAAGGTCAAACACAAACCCTGAACACCTCTTCCAACAATATACATCAAGTTCAAACACAAAATTTCAAAGGCATTTCTAGGACATGCCAAGGTCATAGACCTACACAAAGGTACCTATGCACCAAGGTCATCCCTGAAGGTCACCACAAGGTCAACTATGACGTCATAGTGGAGGGGGGAGGCCCAGAACCGGCTCAAATCTCCTACTGTTCACTCTTGATCAAAATTGCTATTGTTTGTACTCCCCTGTGCACTGTATGAAAATTTTGAATTTTCATAACTCAACTACAAGTTTTTTGCCATGCACCAGTTTTTACGAAGGTTAAAATTTTCTGATAAATGGATAATAAAAAAGTTTCTCATATGGTGCATACTTTTTGAAACTCACTGTGAATTGAAAATGTAGCTTTCAAATGAAAAAAATTAAAATACTCATCAATCATCATTTTTCCTTTCAGAAATTACATGAAAGAAAGAGTTTCCTTCTGGAAGATCTATCGTCAGTAGACTTACTTTCCTTGTCATCCATAGATTTACCTTCAACATTTCGAACATTGTATGGCGCCTATTTATCTTGCACACACGACTGATTATTGTGGCATCCTAATACCAATTGTTTAAAATTCTTATTTACGTTAAAATTATATATTATATGCAACGTCGCAATTTCTTCTGCAGAGGGCGCCACATTACTGCCACGCCCACGATGCCATAAAAGGGGTAGTGTTAACGATATACTTCATACTGAATTGTGCCAACTCACCCACTTTTTTGAGAAAGTATAATTTTCATCATCATTTTCATGAATGATCGAAAACAAGTGAAGATACTGGATACTCCATCAAGACTTACATTCTTTTGGCCCTAAAAAGTGATGAAAAAGAATAATATGGCCCGTCAATTGAGAAAAGAAATTGTGGCAACGCGTGTATGTTGCCACAATTCTGGAAGGTGCCATACTACAGGCTAAAGTTCACACAAGTTGCCATAATTATACCGAAACATACACACACCTTCATATTCTCTCCCTCTCTCTTGAGTAATAACAAAGTGTTTTACAATGCCATTGAACAGATTCAATCAGCATTTTTTACAACCCAATACTTCTTTTGAAGAAGACGGTGATGTGTTAGGTTCACCATCACCAAAATCACCACAATTCAGTTACCCATTTTATGTATGTGATACTTTAGATTTTCACGTTAAAGCTCTAATTCGTTTGAGAGGTGAGAAAAAAATAGTTTAAATAAACAATATTATGTATTGGATAATGGGAGTATCAAATTCAAATTCCCCATGTCTGCCAAGATAGAGAGCATTAAAAATTATAATAATGATGATGATGTAGAAATTTGGATTAATAATCTGACATCTTACAAATTTCATCAACTAACAAACAAGTCCATCCACAAAGGGGATGAAATGATATTTAAACTAGGAACAACTCCAACAATTCTTATTGAGATATTATTACAGTTTCCGTTAGTTAGAAATGAGTAAAGCTCAAATCATAGAAGAACTCCATAAGCCTGTGAGAATTAATTATAAAAGGCGACATGTTGTAATTAAAAATTTACATGACCTCATACAGGCTGATTTGGCTATTATGAATCAATTTGAGAAAGAAAACAGAGGATATAATTACATTCTTGTAGTCATCAATGCTTTTAGTAAATATGTTTGGGCTGTGCCAGTAAAAAGAAAAACAGGAAAAGATATCACCTCTGCTATGAAATCTGTATTAAAACAAATGAGCACCACACCGGTAAACCTTCAAACTGACTTTGGATCAGAATTCTACAATGAAGACTTTAAAAATCTGATGGAAGAATATGGTATAAATCATTATAGTACTTTTTCAAATTTGAAGGCAAGTATAGTTGAAAGAGTAATAAGAACTTTGAAATCTTTACTATGGAAGCAATTCAGTCATCAGGGATCTTACAAATGGCTCAACATTCTTCCCGAAATTGTAAAAAAATACAACAACACCAAACATTCCACAACTAAAGCAATACCAAGTAAAATAAATGATAAAAATGCCAAATTTATCAATTCATTTCGACATCTGAAAACTGTTGACCCCAAGAAACTCAAATTTAGGAAAGGAGACCTCGTTCGGATATCTAAATATCGACATGCCTTCAGTAAGTCTTATACTCCAAATTGGACCACAGAAGTTTTCACCGTTAAGCGAGTTAAATTAACCAATCCCACAACATATATTTTGGAAGATTCTAGAAAAGATGAAATAAAGGGATCATTCTATTCTGAGGAGTTACAAAAAGCCAAGTACCCTGATATTTACCTGGTTGAAAAAGTTGTTCGTAAAAAAGGAAACAAGCTGTACGTTAAATTCTTAGGAATGGATTCATCCCACAATTCCTGGTTGAATAAAAATGATATTGTATTATAGAGATGTTAAGAATGTAGTTAAATAATAAAAAAAATTATAAACATATAAGTATTTTATTTTTTCATACACCTTATTTCTATGATTAATATCCAAAATATGATTTATACATGTGGCCGATTCCTTGATGCGACGCTCGAATCTGATTCGATCACGACCTGCTTCTTCCCACGGGCCGCGTCTTGCTGCTTGATAAGCATATTTCCATGAGTACAGCAAATTAATCTTGACTTTGCCAAATGTTACCTTTTTTTCCATATCTAAATATAATCCAATTGATTTTCTTGAAGAAGGTGTGGATGATTATATGCTACTTCCAATCCAAGAGTGTATACTTCAGGATCAATTTCTTTTATTGTTTCAAGTACCTCCACGGCAGTGTTGATCATATCTTTCTTCACGCCCAATTGAAGAATATTCATGATCACATCAAATCTTAATGATTTCAAAAGATCCATTCTATATTGCAGAATAGGAATGAAGAGCCATAGTTTTGCTAGTGATTCCCAATTTAAACGAAGACCTGCATTACCACTATATATTCTTACACCATTTGGTTGAACCGGTTTATATTCCACGGCATATTTTCCCATGTCTATACAGTTCTCATTTTCCAGGGATTCCAACAAATTATTAATTGCTTCCTTGCTTTTCACTAATTCCACTCATTCTCTATCACTGAATACTAACATCCCAGTCTTATCGTCTGATATTACAATACAAGCGGTATACCCTAGATTCACTGATAGACATACCGACACAAACTGTGATCTATCTGCATTTAAATGAAACTTTCGTTCGCCTAAGAAAATATCTGGTTTATCTTGAAAAAAATCCATTTCAACTAACTGGCTGATAACTGCTTAATTGACTATTTATATCAATAGGAAATAGGAGCGGTTTCTCAAGGTTTATTCAAACAATCTCTTCAATAAAATTTTTATTAAACTTAAAGGAAGATAAAAAATTACAATTGGTACAAGGACAATCAAGAATTAATTATCTGGTGAAAGGATTGGTTTTTCAACATTACCATTCTTATAACAATAATTAAAAATATAATAATTACTAAAACCAAGGTTATACAAGACATAAAAAACAGTCCCTGTGTTTCTGATTGCGTAGCTGTATTTCTATTCGTTTTATTAAAATTCATAGTTTGCCATTCCACTTGATCGATTTCTGTATTATTGGAAAATATAATTTTTAATTTATAGTTGAAGGTTGTTGCATTCGTTTCTGGAATACTAATTTTGAATACAGATAGCTGCCCATCATTTTCTTGTGACGAGCCTAATAATTCCCAAGATGTCCGGTTACATTCTTCTTTAATTTTTTTCATGTCAAAACAAATTGCTACATACTGAGCTCCTTTGGGCACATTTGTATAAAGAATGTCATTTACAATAGCTACCAAAATAATAAAATTTGATTTCAATAAAGCCATTTTTCTTCAATATGTCTGCTCTTCTCAATGTCTAGTTTACTACTAATACTATTTATTATTATTATTATTATTATTGAGACTCATTCTGAAAAATTACGCTTTCATTCAAAGAATTATATAACAAAATTCTTATTGTCTCCCGATAATCTTGGTCAATCAAGCCAGCAAAAACATCTATCCCAAACTTCAAAACTAAACCAGATCTAGGAGCTATTCTTCCATAAGTTCCAGTAGGAAGCTGCATTTTTAACAAACTGTCTACGAGTAATCTTTCCCTAGACGGAATAGAAAAATCTGTGTCATTTACGATAGCTACCAAAATAATAAAATTTGATTTCAATAAAACCATTTTTCTTCAATATGTCTGCTCTTCTCAATGTCTAGTTTACTACTAATACTATTTATTATTATTATTATTATTATTGAGACTCATTTGGAAAAATATCAGACAAACCAAATCCTCCGTTACCTCTCTCAGTACCATTCAAAGACACAACTTCCTCAATAATTGGACTAGAATATTTTTCGCATATTAATTGGGCTATCTTATCTCCTCTTCGAAAATTCACTCTTTCATTCGAAGAATTAAATAACAAAATTCTAATTGTTCCCCGATAATCTTGGTCAATCACTCCAGCAAGAACATCTATCCCAAACTTCAAAGCCAAACCAGATCTAGGAGCTATTCTCCCATAAGTTCCAGTAGGAAGCTGCATTTTTAACAAACTGTCTACGAGTAATCTTTCCCTAGGCGAAATAGAAAAATCTGTTGGAGTACGTATGTCATAACCAGCTGATTGAGGTGTTGCTTTCATTGGAATGAATGAAGTTTCGCTTGTTTTCAACACTTTTAGAACCTTAAAAAATGTTTATATAATAATAATTTAAAAAAATATAGAAATAATTATTACCAACTTTTCACAATTCGCCATATTTCCAACCAAGTTTTTAAAAAAGTTATGCAAGTTGTTATTTCAGTTTTGGGGATGGTCACTCAATTCTCAGGAAACGAAAAATATGTTTTTTCTTTGAATCTGAATGCACCTGAAAATTTACAGGACATTCTCATAAACTTTTTCTCAGACCAAATAAAAAATAACATACCTTATTTTCTCAAGCAGGATCTAATTTCACTGTATAGCATAGATCTAATGGAACACCTCATATATAAATTATTTCTCCTTGTTATGTATTATTTAGCATTCAACGACATTCAGATTGTCGGTACGCATTTTTCAACCTTGCAAGCTTCATTAATAAATATTCCTTCAATTGGCTGTTTAATATATTCTTATCTCTATAAGGAACTGTAATGTTAAGAATTTTAAACACTTTGCAAAGTGAGACAATTTGCAACTATATGGACCTCCCGAAATTGTGTCAAATCACAGGAGATTCACTCTTATTATCAAGGGGACCTCCTAAAATTACTTTCGATCGATTTGTCATAGTCGATATAAGATTAATGAAATATGAGATTCATTTTTATCATAACGTATACGAGGGGACCTCCCAAAATTACGTTTAATCGATTTATCATCACAACAAAAAATTGAATGAAATATGATACACATGGCCATCTCTCCGAAATATTATTATGGACGAAACATTGTGATACGCACTAGGCTACTTACGACAAATCCACAATGGTGGGCGGGGGTCATCTTGAAGAATAATGAAGCCTACATTTTTTCTATAACTCATATGATGAATCCATATCAGAATAAACAAATGAATATATAATAGTTAGTGGTAAACAGCGAAATAACAAAAAAAAACTTCTATTTGTAGACACTAAAAAGAAAAAAAATCATTCAAAAGGTTTTTGGTACTCAAATGCACGAAGAGGTGAAAATTATTGCATTAGATGTGTGATGTAGCAAAAATAACAATCCCTAGCTTTTGAATGTGTTACTCACAGAATAACCGACGTAACACATCTGAAGCAGACTTTTTTTTTCAGTGTATTCAATAGCAGTTTTAAAATTATCTTTCTCTCACTGTTATTCATTCCTTTTCAATGAAGCCTACATTTTTTCTATAACTCATATGATGAATCCATATCAGTGAATCTCAGCTGGGTGTCAAAAATTCGTTAGAGATGTGTACCGGGGGTCCCCAAATTGCAGCTGATTCACAGTGAAAAAATTTGCTAGGATGTTCTCTATGAGGTACCCGGTGGGTTAGTGTCCCGAAATTACAGCAGATTCACAGTGGAGTATCAAAAATTTGCAAGGATGTTCTCTATGAGGTACCTGGTGGGTTAGGACCCCTCAAATTACGGCAGATTTACAGTGGCGTATCAAAAATTTGCTAGGATGTTCTCTATGAGGTACCTGGTGGATTAGGGTCCCCTAAATTGCGGCAGATTCAGAGTGGAGTATCAAAAATTTGCTAGGATGTTCTCTATGAGGTATCCGGGGGGGTTAGGGTCCCCCAAATTGCGGCAGATTCACAGTGGAGTATCAAAAATTTGCTAGGATGTCCATCCTGGTGTTTCGGTTAGCTTTAACGAGAATGCTCCAGTTCCTGTATAATACATCTACTTAGAGAAGCGGCCTAATTGCCTCAATACCCGCGACGATGGACGTAGACTTCCCAATACCTGGAAGCCTCTCATTGCTCACATCCCCTCACTCCGCGCCAACCCAGTTCCCGCACACAGCTCTAGCGCCAACCCAGTTCCCGCACAAAGCTCATCACGCGCCTGCCCCGCCCACACGGTCATTAAACCTAGTATAAATATAGGTCCACAACCCGCAAATCCTCAGTTCTCTCGAAGGAGTAGGCAGATTGAGACCTTAGAGAGAGCCAGTGACGAGACTTGGGGAGTAGGCAGATTGAGACCCCGACGTCAAGTCACAAAATCCTAACGCGATAATACCTGAGGAGTAGGCAGACTGAGACCTCAGTGTAGAATCACGTTTCCTCACTATACCTATCCTTATTCTTGAAAATGGCTCCAAAATCGGAGCCGAAACGTCGAATTTCAACAAATTCCAGACGCGGTTCAACCCGAACTTCTAGTTTTCATATATATATATATATATATATATATATATATATTGTTATGAAATGATACTGTGGTCAAAATAAAATTAAAAAAATATATAATAGTTGTACATTACCTTATCTGTGAAGCTTACTTAACCAGCTCAGGTCGATAACCAGGTGAATATCAGCTCATAGGCCATCCTATAATTTGACACATGCAAGGTTGTTCTAAACTGCAGCGTAACGAACAGGACAGCCAGACCACACACAGAAACATCCCTACAAAACACAAGAACAAATATTAAAACATTACAATGACACACTGACATGAAAACAAACCCATAAAAAATTTTTAAATCAAAAACTCTACTAAAGACTTCAACAGGAATCAACACTAACATATCCACACCCTGTATAAAAACTTTCACAAACTAGACTGAAAACAAAACACAATCAATGGTATTTGGGGACAGAGGGAATTCAAGGAACGAAAAAGGAGGAATCAAATAATAAAAATTACTAGAAAACTATCAATCATTACAGAAATAAAAATGAGAATTTCTTATGACTAAGGAATAGTTTATAAGACATTTGTACAGTAGAAATTAAGGTAATTAAAAAACTAATAAAAGTGACCTGTGACAAAAGTGAAATTCGGTAGTGAAAGGTTGGTAGCTAGGACAACGAGGAAAAAAATAACAAAGGGGACGAAAAGGAAGCCAGGATTTTTTTTTCTTGCAACGAGACGAAGGAGAAATTGATAAAAAGTAAAGAGAAAGCAGTGTGAGCAGACTTCATGAGACCATGAGAAAGCAGTGTGAGCAGACTTCATGAAAACATTACGTACCTGACAAGAAGACGTTTGACGAGACTTCCAAATCAACAGCCAGCCAACAAAGGTATTTAAAAATCCAAAATAGCAACCCTGTGAACTTTTTTTTTTACCTTCACTCATAATCATAGTGCTTGAAAAATTACAATCCACACGAACTTTGATAATTAGAATGATTCATTGACTTTTTATAACAACCCATAACCCTCAAAAGCTATATTCATCGAGTGCAAGCGTGGTACGTTCCACAGAACATAATTCAAATCAGAACCGTTTTGAACTACACGCAACGTTTATTTATCAATATAAGTAGTATTTAAAGCAAGTTGTGCTCTAGACTTAAGGTAGGTCTCTCCTAGAGCTAGGAAAAAACCTATGAATAGGAAGTTTTCTTTTATGATTGATATTTGATTTTGACATTTGACAATTAAATTCTAAAACTTTGGTACAAATTTGAAAAATTTATTTGAATCTTTCTTTTTACATAAAATTGACATCAAGAACAGCACCGAACTTCACTAGAACCACCCTGCAGAGAGAGAGAGGAGTTCATGTTCACTTTGGCGATCCGAACTGAGCTAAAAAGGTAAAACAATGGTAAAAACATTGGGCAACAGAATTATCATTAAACATAATATTAATTATCATCAAACATAACAATTGTCGCCAGCAACGTGGAGCACGATTTTGGAAGGGCAATTTTGTACAGAACGGTGTAGAATTCGAGTCAAAACAGAGTGACAGGTAGTATAAGAAAGTCTGAAAGTTGAAAGTATGAAAACAAAGTGAGAAAGAGAAAATGGATCTAAGACACGGAAAGAGAACTGGAGTGATTGTGGAAGGAAGACAGGATGAAAATCAAGGTGAAAGTAGTGGTATGCAAGAGGGAGTAAATCAGATAGGGGATGGAGTAGAACAAAGGGAACAGAGAGAAAGTATAGGGATGGAAGGACAGATACAAATGTTAATGCAATTTATTGCTACAAATATGGAAGGTATGGAGAGAAAAGTTAGTGAAAGAGTAGAAAGTGTAAAACAAGATATAGGAAGTGTGAAAGAAGACATTATAAGAGTGAGAGAAGGAGTGAAAGAAGATATTGAACTACTGGAAGAGAAAATGCATAATAAATTAGAGGACAATAAAAAGGAAATATTAAATTTATATAAAGAATTCGAAAATAGAGTGATACACCAAAATAATCAATTTTATGACAGTACGAAACAGGAAATTGTAGATATGGGAATTGCAATAGAACAAAATGCTAGAAAAATACAAGAAATGAGGATAGATTTGGACAATAATAATAGGGAAATTATAGGTGAAATCAGAAAAGTAAATAAAAAGGTAGAGAATCACCATAAAGAATCTGACATTAGAGTAAATAATAATAATGAGGAACAACAGAAACAAATAGAAAATTTAGAAACAAAAATCAAAGAGTTAGAACAGGTTAGAGGGAACATTACTGAAACTAGAATAATAAATAACTATACAAATATACAAGGGAACAATAAATTTGAAGGAAATATTAAGAAGTTACATCCTATCACTTTTATAAAATCTATAAGGAATAAAACTAGAAATATTAAAAATATAGAAGATTTGAAAGACATGATAAGGGAACATTTGATAAATCAACCTTGTATATGGTTTAACAGCCAAGAAAAAATTATTAAAAATTTTGAAGATTTCGAACAACTATTTTTGAATCAATATTGGGGTGAAAATACTCAATTGATGGTTAGAGACAAACTACAATTTGGCAAGTTTGACGAAAATAGAAGCACAAATTATAATAACTATGCAATACAACTCTATGCAATGGCTCAGTATTTAAATGTAGACATGAGAGAGGAAGAGATTGTTGGCAATATCAGTAGACATTTCAAACAAGAAATATTTGAGGTAATAAATATCCATGAAATCAAGACCATGGATAGATTAAGTGGGTACCTTTTAAGACTAGAGAGAACTCTAGCATACAGAGATAGGGGAAACAAAAATCAAAATTTCAATGTACATAGAACGTATCAAAATACAAATAATCAATACAACAATAATAATAAGTATAAGTATAGAGAAAACAATTACAGGCAAAATCAACAAAATTGTCAGTACAGAAACAACAATAATAATGATGATAATCAATACAATACACATAACAGACAAAATGACAGTAGAAATTATAAGGGGAACTATCGAAATCACTACAATAGTAATAACCAGAATACAAATTATGACAATAGAAACAGAAACTATCAAGAAAGAAATTACTATCAGGGTAGACAAAATCAGACATATCAAGGAAATCAATACAGTAGGGAAAGACAAAACAGAAATCCAAACTATAACAATAGAGACACAGAGATACAAAATAGACATGTACACTTTCAAAGGACAGAAACTCAGGCTAGACAGGACGAACCGATTAGAGAGACTGAAACAATACAAAACGATCACACAAATAATGAAAATACGGAACATCAAAATTTTTATTAAACAATCCATATGAGAAGCTGGAATTACCGATTTATGAACATCCTAGAGAATATATAAAATTAAAAGAAAACTGTGAAGAAGAGGAAATATTAGGTTTAATTGTGTTAAGAGGTAAAATTGGGGAAAAAGAAATTAGCAATTTAATAGATACAGGATCAGAGGCATCATTAATCAAAGATACAAGTATAGAAAAAGAGTTAGAAAGCAAAAATAAAATTATTAAAATGCCAAAAACAAATTTAATAGGTATCAATGGCAAAAAGTTATCAGAAACGAATCAATTTATAAATGTAAATGTAGAAATTGATAAAAAGTTTATAGAATTACAATTACTAATAGTTCAAAACATGGAATTTGACATCATAATTGGAACTGATCAGTTGGAAAGAATGAAAGCTAGAATAGACTATCAAAAGAAAGGTATAGAAATGGAAAATAAATGGTTTGAATTTAAAGATACAAATGAAGAAGTAGAACAATTAAAGAAAAATATTTTGTGTATTAAAAGTGTGAATGATGAGTGTGAATATGAATGTAGTAATAATAATAAAATGAAATATAAATGTAATGAAGAATATAGGATATATTGAAGAATTAATTAATAAATATAATAAATTGGTGAAGAATGAATCGAGAATAGCGAAAGAGTATATACACAAAATAGAGGTAAAAGAAGTTGATAAATTCAGATCTAAAAATTATCCAATCCCGTACAAATATAGAGATCAGGTTAGGAGGGAGTTAGAGAAAATGGAAGATCATGGAATTATAGAAAGAAGTAATAGTAATTATATAAATCCGATAGTAGTTGTTGCTAAGAAAAATGGGGAATTAAGACTTTGCTTAGATGCCAGGGAATTAAACAAAATAACAATACCTCAATATGAAACACCATTAAACATTGAAGTAATATTTGGAAGAATAACAAATGCGAAAATATTTTCAAAAATAGACTTGAAACACAGTTTTTGGTTGATACCTCTAGAGGAAAATTCTAGAAACTTTACAGGATTTTGCATAGAAGGAGTTGTTTATAGATTTAAAGTAGTTCCATATGGTTTGCAATCAGCATGTCCAGCACTAGAAAGAGCATTACACAAGATACTTGACAGACATGAAAGTTTTGTTTTACACTACATAGACGATATTTTAATTTATTCAAAAGACGAACATACTCACAAAGAACATTTACAAAAAGTTTTAGAATTACTAGACAAAGCAGGACTAAAAATAAATGAAGACAAATGTGAGTTGTTTCAAGAACAAATAAATTATTTAGGATACACTTTAAATAGAGCAGGAGTAGAGATGGATCCTGAAAGGATCAAAACAATAAAAGAGTACAGTAGACCTCAAAATTTAAAAATGTTAAGAGGATTTCTAGGAATGCTAAATTATTTTAAAAAATTGATACCAGATTTAAGTAAAAAGGAAATACCACTAGTAAACTTGTTAAAAAAGAATGTCAAATGGAAATGGGGTAGAGAACAAGAGGAAGCGTTTAATCAATTAAAGGAAATGTTTATGAAAAACTTAAAAATATATCATCCAAATTACAATCTACCTTTCATACTCAGGACAGATTCGTCAATCCAAAGGCTAGCAGGAGTCTTATTGCAAGTTCAAGATCAAAAAGAAGTTCCTATATCATTTGTTTCAAGGGTTACCAAAAAACATGAGAAAAACTACAGTGTTAGTGAGTTAGAATTAGCAAGTATTATTTTCTGCATAAAGAAATTAAGGTTTTATTTATTGGGGGAAAAGTTTTATATCGAAACAGACCATGAAGCGTTACTATCAATTATTAATTGTAAATATGCAAGTACAAGGATACACAGATGGGCATTATTGTTGCAGGAATATAAATTTGAAATTATTTACATACCAGGGAAGCAAAATATTATAGCAGACGCACTTACAAGAATGGGACCAGACAAAACGAACAATACCAGACGAATTAAAGTAGGAGTGAATGTTTTCAGAAGTATGACAGGACTATTTTCATTGAAGACAATACAAGAAGATCAGACAAACTTGACAGACAAAGAAAAAAGGGGAACAATTGACAATAATGGAGTGATATTAAAGACAGTGAATGGAAATGAACTATTTGTTATAACGAAGGACTTGACAGACAAAATTATTTGGAGTTTACATCAAAAATATTTACATGTGGGAATCAGAAAAACATGGATGGTGTTCAGGGAAAATTTTATTAGTAGAAAAGATTTAGAAATAACTAAAAACATCATAAGGAAGTGTGAAATATGTCAATTGGGGAAAAGTAAGAATACAACAAATAAAAATGAACCCAGAAGTATTATAACGACAAAACCTCTAGAAATAATATCAATAGATTTTATTAGTAATTTGATATCAACCAGACAAAACAACAAACATATTTTTGTTATCACAGATCATTTTTCTAGATTTATCAAGGTGTATACAACAAAGAAAACGAATTGTAAAATTGTGAAACAAATATTAACAAATTATATTATGGAAATAGGAAAACCAGAAAATGTCATACTTGACAATGCTACATATTTTAACAATGATACAATGAAGAATTTTGCTGATAAGATAGGAATTAAATTAAATTTTACGAGCATACGGCATCCAGCATCAAACCCTACCGAGAGATATATAACGGAAATTATTAAATATCTAAGAATTACTACACAAGATAACCATAGAAGTTGGGATGAAAAACTAGAAATGGTAGAGAAATACTTAAACGAAACACCAAATACCATAACCCAAGAATGTCCAGTGTATGTTATGAAAGGAAGAATGCCAGAGAGAGAATGGATAGATGAGAGAAAGGTTTTTGATGAGACAATGAGAAGAGTGAATGAGAGAATACAAAAGAATGCCACAAAGTATTTAAAAAAGGAGAAGAAACGTAGAGGAAAAAGGACAAAATTCAAAAAGGGAGATTTAGTAATCATTAAAAGTTTAAGAGTAGTGAACAATAAACAAGACTTATGTGCCAAGCTAATGTTTCCATTTGAAGGACCATATATAGTAGATAATCAAGAACCTGTAAATAGCTATAGACTTATAAATCCTCAAGATGGGAAAATGAGAGGAATATTTAATATAGAAAATTTGTATCAATTTAAAAACTAAAGAAAATAACTACCATTGTAAATAGAATCTTCACTCAAATAAAGGTCCAACCTGAAACAGAAAAGAAAATTAAGGAATTCAACTCAGTCATTAGGAAAATTTTATTTTTGAATTTAGCTATAGGGATATCAAAATATCAAAAATAAATTTGGGAATGTTGTTATGAAATGATACTGTGGTCAAAATAAAATTAAAAAAATATATAATAGTTGTACATTACCTTATCTGTGAAGCTTACTTAACCAGCTCAGGTCGATAACCAGGTGAATATCAGCTCATAGGCCATCCTATAATTTGACACATGCAAGGTTGTTCTAAACTGCAGCGTAACGAACAGGACAGCCAGACCACACACAGAAACATCCCTACAAAACACAAGAACAAATATTAAAACATTACAATGACACACTGACATGAAAACAAACCCATAAAAAATTTTTAAATCAAAAACTCTACTAAAGACTTCAACAGGAATCAACACTAACATATCCACACCCTGTATAAAAACTTTCACAAACTAGACTGAAAACAAAACACAATCAATGGTATTTGGGGACAGAGGGAATTCAAGGAACGAAAAAGGAGGAATCAAATAATAAAAATTACTAGAAAACTATCAATCATTACAGAAATAAAAATGAGAATTTCTTATGACTAAGGAATAGTTTATAAGACATTTGTACAGTAGAAATTAAGGTAATTAAAAAACTAATAAAAGTGACCTGTGACAAAAGTGAAATTCGGTAGTGAAAGGTTGGTAGCTAGGACAACGAGGAAAAAAATAACAAAGGGGACGAAAAGGAAGCCAGGATTTTTTTTTTCTTGCAACGAGACGAAGGAGAAATTGATAAAAAGTAAAGAGAAAGCAGTGTGAGCAGACTTCATGAGACCATGAGAAAGCAGTGTGAGCAGACTTCATGGAAACATTACGTACCTGATAAGAAGACGTTTGACGAGACTTTCAAATCAACAGCCAGCCAACAAAGGTATTTAAAAATCCAAAATAGCAACCCTGTGAACTTTTTTTTTACCTTCACTCATAATCATAGTGCTTGAAAAATTACAATCCACACGAACTTTGATAATTAGAATGATTCATTGACTTTTTATAACAACCCATAACCCTCAAAAGCTATATTCATCGAGTGCAAGCGTGGTACGTTCCACAGAACATAATTCAAATCAGAACCGTTTTGAACTACACGCAACGTTTATTTATCAATATAAGTAGTATTTAAAGCAAGTTGTGCTCTAGACTTAAGGTAGGTCTCTCCTAGAGCTAGGAAAAAACCTATGAATAGGAAGTTTTCTTTTATGATTGATATTTGATTTTGACATTTGACAATTAAATTCTAAAACTTTGGTACAAATTTGAAAAATTTATTTGAATCTTTCTTTTTACATAAAATTGACATCAAGAACAGCACCGAACTTCACTAGAACCACCCTGCAGAGAGAGAGAGGAGTTCATGTTCACTTTGGCGATCCGAACTGAGCTAAAAAGGTAAAACAATGGTAAAAACATTGGGCAACAGAATTATCATTAAACATAATATTAATTATCATCAAACATAACAATATATATATATATATATATATATATATATATATATATATATATATAAGTGAAAATAGAGTATATTTCGTTTTAATTCCGAGAGCTCTAACCTTTGACAGCTGTTTCGTGCTAACGCACTCATCAGAAAGGATTTATGGAGCTCTCGAAATCAAAACGAATCCACTCAAGAATTAATACCGTGAGGCAAGACAGAATATAACAGGATATAACAGAAAGTTATTCATGACATCTACAGTCACTAGTTGAAACTTAATTTGACACGAACCAAGGAATCCAAAAGTAGAGGTTTGTCCACAAATTGACAGGTAGCCAACAATTGTTGTTGTTGTTGTTGGCCAACAATTGTTGGCTACCTGTCAATTTGTGGACAAACCTCTACTTTTGGATTCCTTGGTTCGTGTCAAATTAAGTTTCAACTAGTGACTGTAGATGTCATGAATAACTTTCTGTTATATCCTGTTATATTCTGTCTTGCCTCACGGTATTAATTCTTGAGTGGATTCGTTTTGATTTCGAGAGCTCCATAAATCCTTTCTGATGAGTGCGTTAGCACGAAACAGCTGTCAAAGGTTAGAGCTCTCGGAATTAAAACGAAATATACTCTATTTTCACTTAGATTCTGCTTGCGTTCCTCATAACGTATTAGAAACTTGATTGAACCTTGGGTTGGTCAGAACAACGAATTGTTGGCTACCTGTCAATTTGTGGACAAACCTCTACTTTTGGATTCCTTGGTTCGTGTCAAATTAAGTTTCAACTAGTGACTGTAGATGTCATGAATAACTTTCTGTTATATATATATATATACATCCAGCTATCTTCCAGGCGTCCTTTCACAACTCTTTCTCTGAGCGTCCGTCGAGTGGATATCATAAGTCTCTTGTTCTACATATGTATATTTTTAAGAATTGAATATCAGGGGTCAGGAGTGCTCAAGCTTTCCTTTTCGACGATAAAAATTTAAAAGTTTCATTACACCTATTTCGTGGCGTCCTTTCATGTACCCGTCTCTGAGCGTCCAATATATTCACGAATTCACGCTACTTAGCGTCCGGTTTGTATAGTTTACTTTCATCCTGTAGATTTGTGAACGTCCAGCAATGATGCCAGATTTAACCATCGCCTTTAGCGGCGGTAATCGAATTAGGGCAATGACACTGTGTATTTTCCGGATGCCACTCATGGGTTGAATTTCACATATTATCTAATTAGAGCTTATGCGGTCTCAGCCAAAGGCAGAACGCGGCGCTACGATACTTATACGGTATAGATGAGACACCGGTGCTCAGGGGGATATTGAGTCCGTTGTGGAGAATGAGAAGTGCTGAATCTATTGACACTACTCATTCCCCACCCTCAGGCAAATACAAGCCAATGAGCCTGATGTCCACCTCGATCACCAAATAAAACGATTTTTGTCATGGAGTTTTTCGCTACAGGTGGAATGAATATCGTTCGGAAAGAGGAGGAAAAACGGACTAAATATCGAGATATTATCTTTGAACTCCGCAGGTTGTATCCAAACCATTCTGTCAAAATGGTGGTTTTGATCATAGGAGTCCTTGGTGGAATGATGAACACACTGTTCTCAAATTTGAAGATGATACCGGCTTGCCTTGATATGACAGATCTTAGCGGCACGAATGCAGAAGGCCGTCATCCTTGGTTCACTTCGTCTGCTCAGAACACATGAATCTCGGACCCAATAGTCACGTAGGAAGTGGTTATTAGGGTAAACGACACCAGCTCTCCCTTCGGATGGGTCGGAGCTCTGGAGATAGAGCCTGACTGGTACATTCCTATAATAATGATAATAATAATTATTATTACTGTCAATATTATTATTGGGGTAAACGACACCAGCGCGCCCTCCGGATTGTTCGGAGCTTTGGAGACAGGGACTGACTGGTACATTCCCATCGAAAATAATGATAATGATAATAATAATAATGGGTCCATATTTTTCAAATATACGTACAATATAAGAGGAAAAACGCCGAAGATCAGATGATGAATATGTGTTACCTCTGCTATTATTGTCAAGCGTATCTGAAAAAATATAACAAACAAAAATCACTATGTTTATAATTATTCTGCCGCGCTCCTTAAATCTATATTTACCTACCTGTGAATAGCCATAAAAAAAAGAAAAACTATTCCATAGACTCATGCATTAATTTCTTCCGTGATGATATATTCTTTTATACGTTTTTAAAGAATTCATATTTAATTTCTTCATGTTTGTTGGACCATAGTTTTAAATGAGTGGTATCTGATAAGAGAAAGACCGCCTGAAGGTTTCAGTTCTATGAATCGGTGGAGTAATAGTTCCCTTGTAGCGTATGTTTAAATTGTGAACATCTTCAAGAAATGAAACTTTCTTCCATAAGTATGAGTAGTGATTACTTTATGGAAAAAACAAGTCGCATAGAGAAGTTGTCTACGCTGCATATTGAGCTATCCTATTTCATTCAATTTATGGGAGATATAGCATCCCCTACTGATCCCAAATTTCAACCTCAGGCATGAGTTTTGCCTCTTGTCCTCATTTTTCAACCAGACATGGACTATAAAGTGAGTCACGGTAGTTGAATTTGGAGAGTACTAGTAAGTCACAGAGCACGGCCTCAACCTTCTGATTCAAGTACCTCCTGTTGCCATTAATGAGTTCCAGATTCCTGAACGCCAGGCCACGAATATTTCGTATGTGCGATTTGAACCTAAGATCATCATCGACTGATAAACCCAGATGCTTCATGTTTTTGACAGGTTTTATTACTTGGTTTTAAACATTGATCTGGATTAAGTTTTCAAGGACACGTCTGTGATGCCGTGTTCCAAATAGCATTACCGATGTTCCAACTGCATTATTTTTGAGCACAGGACCAGCATCAGAAGGGGAAAAAAACTCACCAACAGTATTCTTTTTATGTATTGGATGTACAACTGACTTTTTCCAAATTTGGAGATAAACATTTGGGTGAGACCAAAATTCGAGATATGATTTATAAATGGTATCAAATAAGGGTAACACATAAGTAGGAGTTTCAAATTGATACCATCCCACCCTTGAGCATTAGATAACAAGTTATATAGGACATGTTGGGTTCCATGTTGGGTTCCATTTTGGGTTCCATCTGAATTGAAAATGGCCTGCTTTCTCATGAATACTATTGGAGTAGAATTCAATCAGATTTTGAATTGCAGCGACCTCTGCAATACCTTTCACGAAGTACTAAATCAATTCTTTTACATCAAACAAATGATTGGAAATAGTGGTCGATCTTTTTTAAGTGATGTAGATCCTTCCATATCTTGCTTACCCCGCTGTCTGAAAATATATTGAAAATATGCCTTCTTTCCATTTTGACAAGCCAGGGTTGTGGAGCTTCGGAATGTCTAATAATATTCATAGTGACCTGGAGATTCTGTTTTTTGCCACCTAGAACGGGCTTTATTTCGCTATAACATCAATAATTTAATATCATCTGTGATTCATGGTGCATAACGTTTGGTTATTCTAATCACTTGAACAGGAGCATGCAGATTGAATTTTGACATAATGTTTTTATAATGAAATTAAATTTTTTTGTCAATATTATCTGTCATATAAATATGTTCGAACGGGATTGATATATCTTCGTAAAATCGTTCCTTATCAAAATTTCAAAAGTCTCCAATCATTGTATATGTCGGTGAGCAAGAACTATCACCAAAATTATTTTTTTATACTATCAACTCTTGAAATGAAATACCTGGTACCAAGACAACTTCGATATTCTTGGAAATATCATCACTGTTATTTGTGATGATCAAATCTATTAGTGAAAGTGATGAAACGGTCACTCATGTGGGTCTATCAACTAGTTGAACGAGTCCCGATCCCTCCAACATATTATTCAGCCTGATAGCAGCCCTGGACTCATTTTTCAACAAATCAATATTGAGATCATCCAGAATGAATACATCATCATATTTGGGAATTGAAGATGGTATACCATTCTCTAGTGAACTGAGGAAATCAGTTTCGGAATAGGTTGAAGGCTTGTAGACAACTCCAACAGCCACGTTAAATTACATTGAAATTTATTGTCAACACACATACCAACGCCCCCTCCTCTACTTTTCAGACGATGTCTTTTGAAGGAAACATCATTCACATGACATACATTACTATGAATTCGATCGGACAGCTAAGTTTCACTCAGGCATAGGATAGATTTTTCTGTAAAGTATTGAGATCTTTCGAAGATGATAAGTTTGGTAACAGCGATGTAATATTCAGGTGGCATTTTATCTGAAACAAAACATGAGTGAAAATCAAAATACGGAAACACAATTGAAATAAATAAAGAAAAACAAATGTTATGAAAAATAAGATATATTGGAATCTTAAATGAAGATCTCGAAAGTTCTAGCTGATTTGTTTACTCTAGGTCTCTCGGCTTGTTCCAATTCTCCTGCTGTTCATTTCTTCGGGTTTTCTTCTTCATCTGTGCTTGATTTACTTGCAGTCGTATCTGTTGAGATTTCTGCTGCCAACTTGCTCTCTATATAGTTCTTCGTAAGTATGGCTGATTCTATTCACTATCAGAGAGGTTCCTTTATTTTTGCTTCACGACCGTTTTCTTCTGCAGCCTTTTGTTGTGACAATAATAATGTTTTGATCTGATATAGTCTTCCGGTATAATATCTCAGACCTCAGTCTATTAGTCAAGCACTCAATTACAATGGGGCGAGTTTTATTATTTTCATTCTAAATTCATCCCTTATTTCTATATATTTCTCATCAATCCCCAATTTGAGTTGAAATAATCAGGTTATACTTCTTCAGTCTCCTTTCAGTGGATTCAATCCGTTGAGATGTTGAGATAATTGTTTATTATCTTCCTTCAATATAATATTTTCCTGTTTGATTTCGTTCATGTCAGTTAACGTCAGCGATTAAAAAAAAAGTTTTTCTCTGTAAATTTAAAATAATATTTTCAAAAAGGCAAATTTGGGAATACGATGAGTTTACGAAAAAATTAAACAATTTTTTTCAAGACGACAGTCTTTCGAACGCAGTAACTTATCGGGTAAATTGATTCGTTGCCCTTCTACACTTTTACAAATTTTCGTGAATTAATAATTTTTCATTTTCAGACTGTGGAACGTTGATATTCCAACAAGCTGTCAAGAGATACTTTTTATTATTAATTTTTTTGTGTTATTTCTGTCATGCCAATTTAAAACTATCATAAATCTAGTGGCGTGATGGAATTTTGTTTAAAAAAATGATTTTTGGATTTTTGTCTCTGAACAAAATTATGAATTTAATTTATAAGTTATAGTTATAGTAGAGACAACTTGTAAAAAAATTCATTGATGTACCCACATTCAAATGGGTTACTCTATAGATATTCAAAAGATAGATCTGTAACAGGTATAGGTTGTCAGGCAAATGAAGGTAGAACAGTATATATTAGGTTTATTGAAAATCAATAACAGACTCTACCATTAGATCATCGGTCAGCAAGAAAGTATAGCTGTATTTCCAAAAAAACAAATATTCCAAATAAAATTAATTCATTAATATGGAATTAACAAAATATTCCTACAAAAAATACCATAAAACATATTCATGTCACTATTGAAATAGAATAAATTCAAAAGAAATATCGATATTGTCTGTTTGCCCATTAGGAATCCATTTGAAGCAATTCATAGTACATTTCTTGAATCAGGTCAGCTCTTTGAATCTCAAAGGGAAAAACACTGGTTGTAGATTTGAAGAAATTACTTGAAGATGGTTCACCCGTCAAACGATTAACTTTTTATTTGTGATTTTATGAATTTTCTTTGAAGAGTTCTGCTTTCTAAGAAATTATCAAAATTAGACAAGTGATGTGCAGAGTAGTGAAAATATGCAATTGACGGGCAAAAGTTGAAACATGAAAAAATGTTGCGAATAATGAAAAATTATTCACAACGAACAATTTTTAACAGTCATTTCTAAAATTACTTTGAATTTTGACTATACTCTAACAATATTGAATAAATTGAAATGGATTTCATCAGTTCTTCTTTTACGCGAAATGACAAATAATAATATCGGGCCTCTACCCGCACATGCAGTGTGTTTGGGTACATTCTACGACTGTTTCAAAGAAAGTGTCATCATTATTATTGAAATTTCGCCTCTTCATGATCACATTCTCTTTGCATAAAAATAGCTGTCCTTGTAGAAAATTCTCCTAATACATTCATTAGAACGTCTGGAGTTACATTTTTTGCTCTCAAATTGTTTTTTAAGAATCCCTCAGTTTTTTTATGAAAAGCATTAGAAGCTCATTCCTTCAAAAATATTATCATTACATCTCTTGTACTACTGTGCCATCTATAAATTTAAACAATGAGATTTCTTAAGAGAAAATAATTTTGTTATACCATTTTGCTCGACAATCAATAAGTTTATTTTCCACCACTGTACATGACAAGTCAATATTTGATACTTGAATATTATTTTCTTTAGGCTGCAAAACTCTTTAGAAAAAATCAGATTTTTATTAAAATCAGTGCCTTTTCAAAAATGTTTTTTTTCCTTTTCAAAAATGTTTTTTTCCTAACAAAACTTTTATTTACAAAATAATTCAACTAGGATTTGTGTTATTATCATTTTGAACTTATACAGGGTGACCCAGGGTTAAACTGCCAAACGTTCAGGATCGTTTGTTTAGTTGAAATGGAAACTTTTTTCCTATAACAATGTGTCCTAACTTGCTTTGTTTTGGAAATACAGAGTGTTCAACGTTTTTACAAAATATCAGTTTTTCATCATATTATTTAAAAACCTTCTAGCTGATTTCAATAAAATCTGTCATGCTAATATGCGGTAATAAGGGGTTTCTTTTAATTTACTTATGGCAACATTATTATTTCCAGTGGCGTCCCAAGGGCTAATCTCATTAATGTTAGAACGAATCATTGAACTCCACTGTTTTTTTGCATGTTCAGTTTTTTTTTTGGATTAAGCCAATAAAAATACAATTTTTTTGTTTATTTCAGTATCTTCCTTCATTTTTGAGAAATAATTTAAAAACCGATTTCATGTAACAAGAAAAAAAACTTCCTGAGAAATTGATATTAGGACAAACGTATTCATTGTATTTTATTAGTGAAGAGAAAACAAAAATTCACAAAAATGTCCACCATTTCTTTCAATGCAAAGTTCGCACCTACGAAGGATGGATTCTGCAGCTGCACGGCATCTTGCTGGTGTGATCTCTACAGCTGCTTGTATAATCCTTTCTAGGAAAATTTCTACGTCGTTGATGGGCTCAGCATACACTTTGGTTTTTATTGTACCTTATTCAAAAATCCATAGGGGTTAAGTCAGGAGATCCTGCAGGGTAAGAAATTTTGACACTCTGTATCTCGAAAACGAAGCTAGTTAGGAAACATGAGTATAGGAAACAAAAGTCTTATTTTTACCTAAAAAACCGATCCTGAAAGTTTGGCGGTTTAACCCTGGGTCACCCTGTTTATGAAATTCAATTCTGAACAACTTTTCTGAGTAGCATTTTTCGATGTTCTTCAAAATGAAGGTACTTTACTCTGAAGCTGAAATGATATATCCTTCCCTGCATATGAACTTGACTTCAAATCTACAAACATCATTTGGAACAACTCTTCCGATAAGCATTTTTCGTCAGTTTTCGAATTGACGGTCTTGAATTCTGGAGCCAAAATAATATTATGGTTGTCCCTCCCCATATATCATAAGATATTTTTACATTTGCGTTGAAGCGCTCCTAGTTTTGTGATATGCAGAACTTCTTATTAGGAGTTTTTCTTTCATATACCAAGTACCAAGAAAGTTTTCTGAGGACAACTTATAACCACTTGTACCAGTTGGGCCGTTATGGTGATGGTTCGCTCCTCTATCATAGGGGCGTGGGTGCAATTGTCGTACGTCTTCTATAGCTTGCACAAGTCTTTCGAAGAATACTTCTGAGGGCTGTGGTGAGGGTGCAGCAGGTCGACAGAAAAACAGTTTTTCTAGTTTTGAAGGGGGTGAAAAACTTCTAGAGTTTGATGTACTTTTGGAATATTCAACTTTTTAATGACTTAGTTTTCCACTGATATGGACTGCAACACAATCCCATGAACTCTTCTGGAAAACAACACACATTAATTTGCCAAGATCAGAAATGAAAATGACTCTCGAAACTGACAAGGATTTTCATATAATTAGCTGTTTAATTTCCAAAACCTTTGTCGCAGATATGCATTTGGATTTGCTCGTTCATAAACTCGAGCTGAAATAATGAACAAGTACAATGATAAATATTACTGTGAGTCCATTCTTCATTTATTTTCCAACTTACTTCACTATCAGCACACCAAATATCATTCACGATTACTAACGAATACCGCAAATAACGATTTTCAAACAATGCTCATTGAAATTCTTCAGCGTTGCCGTATTCACCACAAATTGAAGGACGCTTGGAAATCGGCAGTCTAAAAGTAAATCATACTCCGAGAAATATACAGACGGTGCTCTTTGCGCCGCTAGCGGTAAACCCGGTGAACTAATAATATACAAAAGTATACAAAAAAGGAGGTCCCACTATTAAGACGACGTCCGGCAAATTTTCAAATCTGTAAACTACTATGAAGATTTGAGCTTATTTTCTACAGGAAATCAACAGAGCGTCCGTATACGGACGCTCAGTTGGAGACGGACGCTTGGAAGATAGTAATTTGTCAATGTACGGACGCCCGGAAGATAGTGGGATATATATATATATATATATATATATATATATATATATATATATATATATATATATATATATATATATATATACATATATATATATATACAGGGTGACCCAGGGTTAAACCGCCAAACGATTAGGGTCGCCCTGTATATATATATATATATATATATATATATTTGCCCAACGTATAAAGTGAGGTCTGCTTGTCCAAAAATTACGGAAGTTGTGAGGACCATGTCGAAGTGAGGTCCGTATACGGACCTCACAACGTTTTTGCCGTTCCGTGTGGAAGATCCTCCTCTGTACAAGTTCGGTGACTAACCTTAAAATCGTTCTAAGTGAGACAGATATAATGTTTGGTTCCTTTTTGTGCATTCATTTCTGATAGTTGAAATATCGCGTGAAATATGTGGTCCTCACTTTGGTAGAAATATAGAAAAAATCGTATATTGTAGTTTGGGGATTTGCCACTTGAAGGCGCTGCTGAGAATGTATACTTTCTGTACGTGCGTATTCCGTTCCTTGTGGGATTATATGGTTAGCACTGAGTGAGGTCCGAAAATGTGGCAACATATCGTGTTACGCTGAACACATTGATGTTTATTAGGTAATGAGGATCACTATGGTTCAACTCATTTTCTCTAAGTTTGCAAGTTTTTATTTAAGTTGCTGAATTCGTTCCATAGGGTTAAATAATTTGTGAATCGAAAACTACCCCTCAACAACCCTCCGAAGTAGAAAAATCTTGAAACAGTTGAAATGCCCAATTCTCTAGGTTTTTTGACGGAAATTATTTTTTCCACATCTGCTGAATACATTCTATAGAGTGAAATAATTTTTGAACCAAAAACTACCCCTTAACAATCTTCCGAAGTAGAAAAAACTCAAAACAGTTGAAATACCCTTTGCTCGTGGTTTTTTGACAGAAATGAAATGTTCTATACCTGCTGAATACATTCTATACGTTCTACAGAGTGGAATAATTTGTGAACCAAAAACTACCCCTCAACAACCCACCAAAGTAAAAAAATCTTGAAATAGTTGAAATACCGGTTGCTTGAAGTTTTTCTGACAGAAATGACTTATTCTTCTCCTGCTGAATACTTTCCATAGGGTGGAATATTTGTGAATCGAAAACTACCCCTCAACAACCCTCCGAAGTGGAAAATTTCTTGAAGTAGTTTAAATGCCCGTTGCTCGAGGTTTTTTCACATAAATTGATTATTCTCCAACTGCTGAATACGGCATATTAGGTGAAATAATTTCTGAAGCAAAAACTACCCCTCAACAACCCTCCGATGTAGAAAAATCTGAAAATAGTTGAAATACCCAATGCTCGAGATTTTTTGCAGAAATGAGTTATTCTGTACCTGCTCAATACGTTTTACAGGGTGGAATGATATATCAAACAAAAATTACCCCGCAACAACCCTCCGAAGTAGAAACTTTTTGAAATACTTGAAAAACCCGTTGCTAGACGTTTTTTGACAGAAGTAAAATAGTCTACACCTGCTGATTACGTTTTATGGAGTGAAACAATTTGTGAACCAAAAACTACCCCTCAACAACCCTCCGGAAGTAGAAAAATCTTGAAACCCGTTTCTCGAAGTTTTTTGACGGAAATTAATTATTCCATTCCTGTTGCATACGTTTAATAGGGTTGAATAATTTGTGAACAAATAACTACCCCTCAACAACCCTCCGAAGTGGAAAAATCTTGAAACATTCAAAATACTCGTTGCTCGATATTTTTTGACAGAAATAAATTTATTTTTCACCTACAGAATATTTTTCATATGGTGACAAATTTGTGGATCGAAAACTACCCCTCAACAACCCTTCGAAGTAGAAAACTCTTGAAATAGTTGAAATGCTCGTTGCTTGAGGTTTTTTGACAGAAATTAATCATTCCATAGCTGCTGCATATGTTGCACAGGGTGAAATGCAGTGTGAACCAAAAACTACCCCTCAACAACCCTCTGAACTAGAAAATTTTTGAAACATTCGAAATATCCGTTGCTCGATATTTTTTGACAGGTATTGATTATTTCTTGCAGCTGAATATGTTCTATAGGGTGACAAAATTTGTGGATCAAAAACTACCCCTGAAAAACACTCCTACGTAGAAAAATCCTGACACAGTTGAAGTGCCCGTTGCTCGAGGTTTTTTGACGGAAATGAATTATTCTTTACCTGCTGAATACGTTCTATAGAATAAAATAGTTTGTGAATCAAAAACTACCCCTCAACTACCCTCTGAAGTTGAAAATTCTTGAAACAATTGAAATATCCGTTGCACGAGATTTTTTGACAGAAATTGATTATTCTATACCTGTTGAATACGTTATAAAGGGGAAAATTATTTGTGAAACCAAAACTACTCCTCAACAACCCTCCAAAGTTGAAAAATCTCGAAAGAGTTGAAATGCCCGTTGCTCTAGGTTTTTTTGACGGAAATGAACTATTATACACCTGCTCAATACGTACTATCAGGTGATATGATTTGTGAACCAAAAACTACCCCTCAACAACCCTCTAATGTAGAAACATTCTGAAACAGTTGAAATGCCCGTTGCTCGAGGTTTCTTGATAAAAATGAAATATTCCACTCCTGCTGAATATGTTTTATGGTGTGAAATAATTTGTTAACCAAAAAAATACCCCTCAAGAACCCACCGAAGTAGAAAATTTTTGAAACAATTGAAATAACCGTTGCTCAAGAGCTTTTGACGGAAATGAATTATTCGACACCTACCAAATAAGTTCTATAGCGTAAAATAATTTGTGACTCGAAAACTACTCCTTAACAAACCCCTAAAGTAGAAGAATTTTGAAACAGTTGAAATGCCTGTTGCTTGTGTTTTTTTACGGAAATGAATCATTGTTCATCTGCTGAATTATTTTTTTAAACTGAATCAATTTGTGTATCGAAAACTACCCCTCAACAACCCTCCGAAGTAGAAAAATCGTGAAATAGTTAAAATACCCGTTGTTTTTTTACAGAAATGAATTATTCTACGTCTGTTGAATATGTTTTGTAGGGCAAAATAATTTGTGATCCAACAGCTATTCCTCAACAACATTATATAGAACGTTATCAGCAAGTTTAGAATAATACATTTCCGTCGAAAATCCTCGAGCAACGGATATTTGTAAATAACATAAGCAAAAATAAAAACCGTTGCTGGGAAAACATTTGCTGCTTTTACACCCGTTCCCTTGTCTGTTTATTTGTTAATTCATTCATCTGTACGATCTGGTGAAATATATAGTCCGTCAGCCCGCTGCCAAAATGTGTAATGATTTCATAACGTATGCCCTGTAGGGTTTTCGTAGTTATAAATATAATGATCGATGAACTAGCAAACTTAGCGGTTGCCCGTGGTACAAAACGATAATAGAAATACTTTTTTTCCCAAATACACATATTAAACACTTATAGAATTTGTCAGAAACTAGTTGATTATTGTGGATTGCATGAAGAAATCACGTATTCCAATGATACTTTAGCGTATGCCAAGCATATCAAACGATTTTTCATCGAATAAATATCAGATGGAAACCGATCGGCATACGTGTCGCGTTGGTCCGAAGAGACACCATATGCCCTCAAATGTGTTGAGAAATAGGGCATTGTTGAATCTATACGTGTTTTTGCATGTCTTTGGGAGAATAAAGTAAAATGAAAATTATAATTATAATATAATTATATAACGCAGTGGTTAGAGCGTCCGACTCTGAGTCGAAAGGTCCGGAGTTCGAACCCTGGTTGGGCTGGGATTTTTTAATTTAATTTAACCGATTAAATTATTGAAATCTCGATTCACTGTTGCGTTCCAATTAACAGTGCTGCTCCTAAGGTAGCGTATGGAGTTAGTAACAAGGCCTATAAAGAACTCATGGCTAATGACCATAGTAGTCGATGCCAAAACACCAAAGAAAAAAAAATGATTGTTATTGTTATCTTCCACGTGCAAGCGCAAATTTTGCTTGTTCATTTATCATTATATCCACAACTACCAAAACCTTGAAGGGAATACCTTATAAAATCATTACACAATTTGGCAGAGGGCTGACGGGCTAATTGAAAGTGAATTTTGACCCACTTTCAGTGGACCGATCAAATTGATATTTGGAATGTGTTTCTCTTTTCTGTGACAATGCGGGATTGAACTTCTATTAGAAAAACTGATGTATGAAAATTTTGGTTTTCGTAGTCGGAGATTATGAATTTAATATCAAAATTGAATTCAAGATGGCAAATTGCGAATTTTGTTCTTATGGTCTGATTCTATACAAAATTGGAATACTGAGTATTTCGGGATATGAGATCATGAATTAAATTCAAGATGGAGGACGAGCTTTGGGATTATGGTACGATTTTATTCATAATCGACACTGGGGGGATATTTCAGATTATGAATTTTAGGTCCAAATTGATAAATTCAAGATGGCGGACAAGCTCCAAAAATACTATGAGGGAGTTTTCGAGGTTTCAGGATTGCGGAGTTTCTGTGATCATTGTACGTTTTCATTCAAAGTTGATGTATAGGTTTTTGAAGTCTGAGATCGTGAATTTTGACAAAAATATTTATGATGCAATCGATCATTGGATGCTCATCGAATCGAAGAGTTAGAATACACAATATTGAGTATCAATATCTTATGGAAGTATCTTATGGAAATGAACAGAACGGGTAATATCTGATTACTTATGACTATACGAAAAAAAAACATTTGAAGACAAGCTTTCATTTAAATTCACTGAAAAGGAATAAATAACATTGAGAGAAAGAAAATTTAAAAACTCCTATTGAATACACTGAAAAGGAAAAAATGTCTGCTTCAGATGTGCTATGTCTGTTATTCTGTGAGTAACACATTCGAAAGCTAAAAATTGTTATTTTTGCTCACAGAATACTCTATATCACACATTTAATTTCTTCTGGTTTCAAAGAGAAACAAACACCTGTAAAATCTCGAAAACATCATCAGAATCAATATGAAGTAGCTAGGAATTGAAGTTTCTCTTGAACATTTGGAGGATGTAGGCCGAACATTTCCGTAGTCAATGATCTCCAAATCTTCGCCGTTCGTTGAAATAATGGTAATAGACGTCAGCATCAAAGGTGACAAGAAGTGTGATGACTGAACTTGTTGATGGAACTGATAAAGTTGAAACGGCCAAAGATGGTTCAGAAGAGATTGGGTTATCAGAACATCTCAAGGAGTAAGACAGTTCACCAACCTTTCTGCGGTGTTCCAGATAAGTAAGGGAATCTGTGCCATTTTTAAAATATTTTATTTATATTTATGATTCAATGAATTGTCATGTTTGGTATGATTATTTCTATCGTATAGGATTATGGCAATGAGCACCGTCCTGGTATGGCAGGACATCTTGTTTCTTTGTTGACAAGCGCTCATTGTGAAAAATGCAGATTTCTTTCTTTGTTTCACCTATTCTTCTATCTTTTTACGAACCTTCCAATCTATTCATCAATCTTTCTTTCAGATGGACTATTTAATCGATTCTGATTCGATTGTCTAGCAGATTTTAGTATAATATAAATCAAAGGGAAGTCCATATGATTCATTATCCAACGCTGTATTTGCCAGTAAAGCAGTTGTTTTTTGTCAGAGGGTTGCCTTATATTCCCCACTTATTCGATTATCAGAGTGAAATTTTTACGTCAAAAACATTCACTTAGTTGAGATAGTTTCCATATGAGGAGTGCAGCCCCCAAACTAACACTGAAAATTTTAGATTCTGTCCAAAGGAACGACAATCGTTTAGTCGCTCAGAAACTCGCTCACTTCTATGGAACACAAAAATATTGAAAAATCCGCGCAGTATTGGCTGGGAAAGTAATTGTTTTCTGTCATGTATTTGCAGTAAGATTTTTGGAAAGAGGGGTAATTTGACTTTGTCAGATTTCACAAATGACACTATACAGATACTGAATATAAATTTATTTATGAATTACTCTTCATATTCTTCAAATACATCGTTGTATTTGTTTTTGATTCATCCTGACAATGTTCAAAAACATACCATGCCGTTAATTACTGAATTTTATTGAATGAAATAAATTCGAAATACCCCTCTTTCCCCACATTCCCACAAAGTGGCAAATATCTGACAGAAAACATTTTCATTCCCTAACAGATATTGAATTACATCTGGCATCTATTTCTGCAACGTTCCTCAATGTCACAATTTCAAGTGCTAATTGTGATCAAATATTGGATATTATGCCTCATACTTCAACTATCAAGCCGTTGAATTATATATTTCTGTTCTTGTCAATCACATTCAATTATCTTAATATGAACGAAGAAATTTACTCACAGTTATATGTTTGATAAAGCACTACTGCTTAGCAATAGTTATATTCTGTTTTACTTCACCCCATGAATGTCTTTCCTACTTATATTTCATCTCTCATTTGTACTACTTAGGTTAAGTGTAAGAGTGCCCTAAACTAAACTTTGCCCATTTCGTACCGAAGAATATAAAGACGATTTATTATTGTTTTTATCATTTGATTCAAAATGACCATCTGCAAGCATGTTCCAAGATTTTTGTATATCTTCAGTGCTAGGGTTCGTCGAACAACATAAGAATCCTTCTGTCCCACCTGTGCCCTCCAAGCATTAATTACCCTCATCCAGGAATGCAGTCGCGACTTACAAATATGTCAATTTATGCGACTCACGATATGTCAATATTTTTATTCAATTCATTTAATTTTCATCATACTCTCCGTATCAAACTTTGTTCGAAATAATACTGAATATTGCTTTCGTTGACGAATAAACCGCCAGCATTGTTTCCATACATAATGCAGTTCTGACTAACAATCATAATTTTCGGACTTTACTTGCCGACGATTATACCTATTGTGTAGGTTAAATGCAGAAGTCTGGATTGCCTATTCCATTTCTATCAATAATTACAATTTTTGCTTGTCTGTACTGTTACATGTACCGTAAAAGTGCCGATCGTGAGTGAAGAGAAATTTGTGAAACTTGGCAACGTTCAGTGGTCCTTACTTTATACACCTCATACTAATAATTAGGTTATACGGACCTCAGTTTGGTAGGATTCTGCAGACGAATAAACGGACCTCACAATGATATCACTGAAGTATGGTCCTCACTTCGTTCCGATATACTCCTAAAAATCAAGTTTGGACTGTTCAGTAAATCAAGCGTATATTGGAGAATCTTGGTTTCCCCCACTCTGAACAAGAACAGAAAAGGCTATGACGAGTGTCTAGCACCTCTCCTTCCAGTGGTCCTCGCAACGTTGATTTTACGGTGTGTCCTCAGTTTGATAGTTGGCGCTATATATATATATATATATATATATATATATATATATATATATATATATATATATATATATTCATTTTAATTTAGCGACTGAAAATTGATATTAACGGAGGGAGATAACGGGGATCTTCTAAGATCCTCGTTATGTATACAATATATACAGAGTGACCCATTTGAAAGCGGGCCACCTCTCTAAAATTGTTATTTTTTATCCGATTCAGAATTTTTTTTTTCAATAGATAGAGCATCAATAGTTCTAGTTGATTGCCATAAACTCGAAATGAAAATAAAAATTTCAAGGCCAACTTCTAATTTTTTTCAAGGTCAAAAATCCAAAAAACATGCTAGCGATTTTTTTAAATAGGATTTGACGACGCCACTGGATTCACCACATTTTCAAATCCTTTACGTGAAAATAACGTGGGAATGCGTACATCAATAAAAAAGTTATATGGGAATGAAATTTGAAAATTATGTCAATAAATCAACCCACCACTTCAATTTCGGAACATTTATCAAAATTCTGACTACACCACTGGATTCAGAATATGTCCAAATAGATTTGGCCAGAATTTCATTGAAATCTATTCATAAATAAAAAAAAACTATAAAATAATAAAATTTGAAAAGAATATTGTTTTGTGGAATTTCAGAAAAAAATTATTTTATTAGTTTACAATTTTTTTATTTATGAACAGATTTCGACGAAATTCTGGCCAAATCTATTTCGAAATATTCTGAATCCAGAGGTGTAGTCAGAATTTTGATAAATGTTCTGAAATTGAAGTGGTGGGTTGATTTATTGACATAATTTTCAAATTTCATTTCCATATAACTTTGTTATTGAATGACGCATTCTCACGTTATTTTCATGTAAAGCATTTGAAAATGTCGTGAATCCAGTGGCGTAGTCAAATTTTATTTTAAAAAATCTCTAGTATGTTTTTTTTTTTGGATTTTTGACCTTGGAAAAAATTCGAAGTAGGCCTTGAAATTTTTATTTTTATTTCGATTTTATGGCAATCAACTAGAACTATTGATGCTCTATCTTTTGAATAAAAAATCTTCTGAATCGGATAATAAATAACAATTTTAGACAGGTGGTCCGCTTTCAAATGGGTCACTCTGGATATATTTTGATTTTTGCTCGAAAATATGAATAGAATATTAAAATCTGTTGTGGAATCATCTGTGGCTGAAAGACAAACTTTAGTCGCTATTTTCCATAGTGTAAGATACCCTCTTGGGAGGTTTTCATGTTGAAAAGGGGAACATTAATTATTCCAGTTCAGGCTTTCAATAATCTTATTTCCCCTTCATCAGGAACACTAGTGTGAAAAGAAGAATGACAATTTGTGTGAAAATAATTTTTTCTGCTAGCGTGCGGTAAAATCCACTTTTTCGCACTCATTCAAGTTTTGAAAGAGTCACTTTTCCGCACTGGTGCGGAAAAGTATTTTTCGCACTCTTTTTAGTGCGGAAAAAACATTTTAGTGCGGAAAAGTAGATTTGTTTAGTTTTTACGGATTATACTGACATTTAAATATTGCGTCGCAGAAGGTTAAAATAGAAAGCCTACCAAGTATGGTTGTATAGTTTAATATATATTTAATAATAAATGTTCTTTATGTTAACTTTTGGGTGTTTTTTTCGCTAGTAGAAAAAATAGTGTAATCGCGTGCGGAAAAGTATTACTTTCCGCACTTGTTAGGTAAACTACTATTCTACTTACGAAAAGTGAGGTTATAAAACATAAACATTTTTCCTTATAAAATTTGACATATTAGAATTATTGTAAGTGAGGATAAAAACATAAATATCCAAGAAAGCACGGAAGGCAATGTGACAAGCACTTGATGCTAAACCTTCACATTTGTTTACATTTAATACCCCAGTGAAATGAAAAAAATTATTGAATATATGATTTTTTCGTTCGAAAGTATTGTACATAATTCAATTTATATATTGAAAGAACCATTTTTTCAGATGGCCGTGATGCTGCAATATTATGGTGCCTTCATGGCTATTTTGTTCCAACAAACAAAATAGTGAAGAAAGATTGTACTGGAAGAAACCAAACTATAAAATTCACCATTCGAGATTCTCAAGTATCTTTTTTGTGTCTAGGAAAAACAGCCAAAGACATAGAAGAAAAGATATTGGCTTTAAAACAGAAGAAAACTGCAATTCAACCATTTATTTTTCCATAGGCGAAGACATTTTCAGAGTAACAGATAATGGGTTGTATTTTGATGAAATAAAATTCAAATTTTTTAACATAATTAGGGCAGTTGACATTTGTTTCAAGCTGTTTTATCTATTCAATTTAGATTACCCGGTAGAGAGTAGAATGTTTTCGAACTTCCTTGAAAGTCACTTTTTCAAAATTGAACCTTCCTCAAACTTTTCAAAAGTGCATGTTCTATGTCAAGAACTGATTGAAAAATAAAGCAGAAAAATCATCATTTGTGTTTTACTCATTTTCTCCCCAATCAATTAACTATCAGTTATTTTTTATGACTGTTATAGTCATTGAAATATATTCACCTGAAGACGATTGCAGATTCAAGCAATTATTGAAACGTAGTAAAAATTGGAAGAAGTAGAAATCTTTCAACCATTAAGGCGATGGAAGTCCGAAGTACAAGTAATCAAGTTACTACATAGTCTACAACCTTCAAAAAAATTATTGAAATATATCTTTGACAAAACAACATTTCAATAGTTGAAAAATATTATAGAAATAAAATGTCCAATGATGTTTCCAAAACAGCTGGTATGCTGGTTTGAAATCCAGTTTATATTTATCATCATATTCATTATTACTATCAATGATGGATTTGAGAAAATATAAACCCCCTGGAGGGAATGAGGTAGACATCAGGTGTTATTCAAGAAGAATGGAAGAAGAGGTGTAGTATCACGATACATTTCACGAGTAAAGTTCTTTACCTATCTTACTCTATGATATCTATATATGCGTTTCGATAACTGAGTTATCATCATCAGTGAACACCTTATATAGACCGTCTGATAGTGACAAATTTAGGTGCCCCATTTTCACATACAAGCCTTGAATAGAATTGAGAAGTACATCGATGTTGAGTAAAATGGAGGGAAATTTACGAGTGGCTCCTGGGGAAAACATATGGAAAATTCGATTTTCCATGGAAAATTCGATTTTCCATATTTTAACGCGAGCCGTGTCCATCTAATCATTAATTAGTAGAACCTGGCTTCGGAAGATCAAAGGCTTGAGTGTTGAAGGTGGCTAAAGGGTTAAAATAAGGCTGTAATCTTGTAAAGAAAAATCTAGATTTTAACAGATTTTCCCACGCAAGCCCATCGAAACTATGAAAACCTACATCGTCACTAGACCGAATAACATAAAGGCTTGAGTGGCGCGAATGGAAAAGTAGATTTTGTCGTTGGAAAATTTAATGGAAATTCTTTTTGATTTTTCCATATGTTTTCCCCACGAGCCACTCGTAAATTTCCCTTCATTTAACTCAACATCGACTTACTTTTCAACCCTATTCGAGGCTTGTATGTGAAAATGGGGCACCTAAATCTGTCACTATCTGACGGTCTAATAGTTTAGATACTGATGATGAACTTGGTAATTGGAATGCGTATATATTAGATCTTGAAGTAAGGTTAGGGTAATACTCATGCACGTTATCAAAGTATATTCAATAATAATTTAATAATATCATCATCATTATGATGTAACAATTCATCGTAGTGATGTCTACATTCAATGAACCCATGGTTCATATCAATGTCTGAATGATAGAACTGATGTTTAGAAGAGATTGGACAGAAAATATTTTTCATTGTAATGATTTAAGAATTCATCTTAATGATGGGCTACATTCAATGAACCCATGGTTAATATTAATATCAGCATGATAGAATTGATGTACAGAAGAGATTGGGGCAAAAAACTTTGGTCATGAGTTAATGCATCAGCTATAATCATTTCAATATCAAAAACCTTGTATTGATCATCACATTTGTTCGATATTCCAGGATATTCAATGTCATTAGCGTTGATTGGCTCCAACATATTATTTTGGTAGCAATCTAGAGTAAAAGAGTAAATATATCATCCAGTTTCATCAAACCAATGTTCCTTTAAGCTCTCCACTCAATCACTAGTGCTACATTGAACCGAGCAGAAGAAGCATCGGTTGAAAATGAATCATAGAAAACGTTGAATCAATCACTTTTTTCCTTGTCTACAGGCCAATTTTTCTTTCTGTGCTGAGGCCAAGATGGACCGTTCCAATACACATTGGTTGACTTCAACAACGTGAAACAAAATCGGCTGGATTGTCCTTCGTTGGGACATGTCTCCAATTTTCGATATGTGAAAACTGCTGAATTAAAGAAACGTGATTCACAACAAAGACTTGTAGTGAATTCGGGATAGTGTTGATCCATCCCAGTGCTATAATTGAATTGGTCCAATGAAATATATTGTCGATGTGCATTTTAAATGCCGAACAAACTTCATTTGTCAGTCTGCACATTAGCAAAGCGACCATCCACTCTAATCTTGGAATAGGTATTTTTATAGGACAGACCTTTGATTTATCGCAAATTAAATGGAAGAAACTTTCATTTTCTTCATTCTTTGATTTCAAATCAATGCATGTTCCATACGCCGAGAAGGCATGGATTTCGATAAAAAGTGGATCACGACAAACTACCTGTCTAGGTATCATAAGCTCGTTCAAACTCATCTCAACTCATCTCGAAAATCTAGCCACCGTGTGTACAAATTCAAGAAAAGTGTTTCATCCCAATCGATATTTTCTGACCAAATGTCTCTTAGGATGATTTTAGCTATGATAATGGTAGGACTCAAAATTCTCATAGGGTCAAAAATTTGAGAGCTTTCTGATAAAACAACTCGTTTAGTAATGTATTTATTGAAATCTGAAGTGATTCTGCAAAGAAAACAATCCGCACTTGCATTCCAAATCATACCTAATATTCGCGCATTTTCGTTAATGCCTAAGTCCATCAAATTTGAATTGCTAGTGATTTTATATTCTCAAGTACCTCAGGACTATTAAAAATGGATTCACATAAACGAAACCCTCCATTATGTAAAACCTTTGATACCTCAATTACTATGCGAGTTTCCTCAATGGTAGAAGCGCCACTGAGCAAATCATCTACATAAAAATGTTTCTCTATGACATCCGATATGAGGGGATCATCACAATCCAATCCAAGTTGATACAAACAACGAATGGCTAAGAAAGCTGCAGCTGAGGTACCAAAAGTGACAGTGGTTAATTTGTAGGTGTCTAAAGGATCGTTAGGGCTGTCTCTCCAAAAGATTCGCTGTAGCGATCTCTGTTTAGGAGTGACGAGGCACATTCTGTACATTTTTTCAACATCTCCTGCTAAAACGTAATTGTGTTCACGATAAAGTAACAAAATTGAAAGTAAATCCGACTGAATTATAGGCCCTACACTCTGAAGATCGTTAAAAGAGCAACCACTGCTAGAAGGACAAGACGCATCAAAAACTATTCTGAGTTTTGTTGAAATGCTATTTTCTTCCAAAACACCGTGATGTGGCATATAATATGAATATTTGACCAAACTTGGGTTGTCTACCTTCACCATATGTCCCAAGTTCCTATATTCATTGATAACTCCGTGATACTTCAACTATATTACAAGTCAAAAAATATTTTTTTGCTACCTCAATCGTGTCTCCAAAATTATCTAAACTAGATTTCAACGGAATTGTGACAATAAATCTACCGTGTTCATCGCGCTTTGTATTTTCGGTGAAGTGAGCTTCTACGAACCTTTCTTCATCCGACCAAGGTTTGCTGTCTGGAAATTCTTCGATTTCCCAGAATCGTGCTACTTGTTGTTCTAAAGAGTCAAATTTTGAAATATTACAATGAATAGATTGGGAGAAATTACCCAGTATAGGGCCTCCAACCACCCCCTAACCTGGTTTTCTGTAGTGTGGGTCCGTAGTTCGAAAGCTTTATTTGACCAGTCAAAAGATCCACCCTGTCGGGTACGTGAAAATTTGGATCGGCTAGCTTAATATTATAGGGTATGTCTAAAAATTTCTGGTCAATTCTAAAATTGGGTAACAAACCTGTGATTTTTGAAACCACCAAACAGTTCAATTTCAAGAAATCACTCGTTAGTGAATGGATATTGACAGAACATTTAAATCTTGCCTCGGTATGCGTTCCGTTCAGCCCGCTAACAGCTTAGCGAGTTGAAATTTTATCAAGATCTAATAGTTCAGATAAATTTGTTGTTATGAAGCTAGTTTGTGATCCTACATCTAAAAGACCCCGTACTAAATATTTTTTGTTGTACTTATCTATCACCCTCACCGAAACAGTATAGAGAGCAGAATCTGATCATTTGTGATGTTTTGTGGTGTCAACACTACGTTTTGAGTTTCGGTTGAATTGTTTTCAACCAGAATTTCTTGTTCTGGTTCGAAATTACCCCTATCAATATGTAACAGTGTGTGATGGCAATATCTGCACACTCGAAATAAACCTGATAGGCACTCTCTGAATAAATGTCCCGGTTTAAGACAGTTGATACACACAAACTTCCGGACATCCTGAAATATAGGGTTCGCCTTTACAAATTTTACAATGAGAAGTTGTATTGCCGCTAAAAGTAGCAAATGAATTAATAATAAAATGGATTAAGCAATCCAGACTTCTGCAATTAACCTATACAATAGGTGTAATCGTCGGCAAGTCTCCAACAGAAAACAACTACTGCCCCCTACGACCATTGAATTATATCTGTTAGATTCTTGGCAAAGTATTCTACAAGAACTACTTTGCAATGTTCTCCCAATCTCAACGCCAAAACATGTCTCAACCCACACGAGGGATCACCTACGGACCGGTTTCATGGTTCCTTGCCAATCATCAGCGCAGGGTAGCTCACCCAACGCAATCGAAAAATATCTTGACCCCAAGATTCGAAGAGCACTCCGACTATGGTGTCGACTTCGTCTGAAGCCAAATAATAGTCGGAGTGCTCTTCGAATCTTGGGGTCAAGATATTTTTCGATTGCGTTGGGTGAGCTACCCTGCGCTGATGATTGGCAAGGAACCATGAAACCGGTCCGTAGGTGATCCCTCGTGTGGGTTGAGACATGTTTTGGCGTTGAGATTGGGAGAACATTGCAAAGTAGTTCTTGTAGAATACTTTGCCAAGAATCTAACAGATATAATTCAATGGTCGTAGGGGGCAGTAGTTGTTTTCTGTTGGAGACTTGCCGACGATTACACCTATTGTATAGGTTGAATGCAGAAGTCTGGATTGCTTAATCCATTTTATTATTAGTTTAATGGGCTTCTGCCAAGTAGTGTCATGAAATATTTTCTTATGAAGCAAATGAATTAGTTGGCTTCACTTTTATCTTAGATTTATGTATGTTTAAAACTTTATTGGATTCCCTGTTGTTTTCTTTGGATTGCTGATTATTTGCTCGCATTTTCAAGAAATCCAATAAGTTTTGCAGACTGGGGCGTTTGAACGAAACTTTAGCTTCATCTCATTTGTCTATTGTGTTTTAATCAAGTTTAACTCTGATGAGCAGTTGTATTGCCGATAAAAGTAGCAAATGAATTAGTTGGCTTCACTTCTATCCTGGATTTATGTTTGTTTAAAACTTTATTGGATTCCCTGTTGTTTTCTTTGGATTGATGATTATTTGCTCGCATTTTCAAGAAATCCAATAAGTTTTGCAGACTGGGGCGTTTGAACGAAACTCTAGCTTCATCTCATTTGTCCATTGTGTTTTAATCAAGTTTAACTCTGATGAGAAATTTCAGCAAACTTCCCCATTGTTCAACCGGCTCACCTAATTTTTTCAAAGCCTTTGAGCGGTTTGATACAATGTCTATGATTTTTCTAAGAGCAGTTGACGATTCGTGAGTGACCTTTTCTAAATTATGAATTTCTTTTATGTGGCTCTCGTCGTTGAAACGTTCACATAACGACTTCCAAGCATATTGATAGTTAGCACTAGAGAATTCTAAGTTTTCAAAAGTTTTCCTGAGTTTTGACCCTACTGCCGACTTCAAATAGTGTCGACCCTAGTGTGAATTAGCAAATGGAACGTGCCCCTAAAACCTATCCATTGATTAGCATCCCCGTCAAATTTCGGTAAATCTATCACAGGGAGTTTCACATTTTTTTCTTCTACAGTGTGTCTCACTTCTCGTGGAAACACCCCCGTATCTTCCGTAACAATAGAGGTAAAATGATGAAACTCTCACGACTGATGGAAATGCTCAAAATGTACCTACCACCTAAATGGGGTTGGCCTAAGTGATATACACTGCCCGCCACTCGCGATGGAACAACCCATTTTTACGGTAAAACATACTAGGGGGCAGAATAGGCTCAAAATTCCTAAAGATCCGTGTTCAGGACCACCAACTTACTACAGAGACACATTTTCCCTGAAAAAATTTCAGTCCTGATAAATCCGAATTTGTCTCACTTCTCATGGAAACACCCCCGTATCTTCCGTAATTTTTCACGTAGAACCATGAAATTTCCAAGATCGATAGATACACTGGAAATGAACTCACTGCACGGGAATGGTCAATCTACGTAATATACACTGCAAGCCAGCAGCGAAGGAACCACCCATTTTTCCATCGCTGCTGGCGTGCAGTGCACAGCATGTAGGATGACCCGTTTTGTGCAGTGAGTTCATTTCTAGTGTATCTATCGATCCTGCAAATTTCAGGGTTCTACGTATAAAATTACGGAAAATACGGGGGTGTTTCCATGAGAAGTGAGACTAATTCGGATTTTTCAGGACTGAAATTTTTTCAGAGAAAAAGTGTATCTGTAGTGAATTGGTGGTCCTGATCACAAATCTGAAGGAATTTTTAGCCTATTTTGCCCCCTAGTATGTTTTACCGTAAAAATGTGTTGTTCCATCGCGATTGGCGGGCAGTGTATATCACGTAGGCCAACCCCATTCAGGTGGTAGGTGCATTTTGAGCATATCTATCAGTCCTGGGAGTTTCATCATTCAACCTCAATTATTACGGAAGATACAGGGGTGTTTCCATGAGAAGTGAGACACACTGTATTTCACGATTAGGGAAGGAAGAAACGGAAACGTTATCGTGAATGCTCAAATCTTTCACGGAAGGATTATCAGCAACTGGCGCGTTAGCTGCCAAAAATTAGCCTCTCAAAGTCTTCTCTTTCTGACATCTGTTTATCCGCGGTATCTATTTGCTCGATATCATTTTGAATGTTTTCCAAAAGTTCAATATGACTACGTGCACTTTCTAAACGATGCTCTAAATAAAAAAAAAATATCGGTGTCTGTGATATTTTTGGTAGGATACCTTGTTTCTAATTCACCAATACATTTTTTGAAAATCGTGAGTTTGGATTTTATTGTTGCACGTTTCCTGGTCAATTTCCCCAAATTGTCACGTTCGGCTGACATCGTGTCTCTTCTGTGATAAGATTCTGAATAAAGGCCGTATGAATTGAAAATGTGAAATATTTGTCAAATATCTCAAGTTATGAATTATTAGCAGTCTACGAGTATGTTATATCTTCACGCTCAAAAATACAAATCGAAAGTATTCCTAACTCGCTTAAGGATAGGAACGGAAAGGACTCAGTTTACATGCGCTCTTCACTAGCGTGGATAAGATGTTCTGCTTCAAATTCGGGCTAATCCGGGTTCGACAGGACCAAAAATGTTTTATTTTATCTTCTGAAGTGGTATTTTGTGGACTGTAGTGGGTTGGATTTAGACAAATCAACTTCTTTTTGGTTTATTTTTCGAGTAATTGACAAAGATTTCAAATGTCAGAAATTGTTATATCTAATTACAAAATTCCATAGTAACACATATTCAATTCACATAAAACGAATAACTAATGTCCAAATTTCTATTTCTATCTATAAATCTATCTATCTAGTTTCCAATACTACCTAAAATTCTAATTAAATAATGGTGAGAAGTAAAATTGTGCAAATCTATTTTGAAATAAAGCTGAACATATCATTTGTTTTTGCAACGTTCCATAATGATTTTGATAAGTTTGGATAGTTCTTATACTTGGTAATGGGAACTTTTTGTTTTTTCTTTCTGATAATTGTTGTACAATAGTGTTATTGCACAGGTATTCAATGAGTTTTAATCGTTCTTTGCAACGTTGTTATAAACAGGAGGTGAAAGAAGACTGAATACTAATCTGAAATGGCATAAAAACTCCTATCAATATCATTCATTTTCTAGTAGGGAATAGAATATAATGTACAAACCACTATTTGATAGTAAATGATTAGCCATGGGTACAGATTCTTCAATGGAACTGCAGGTGCTTCTTGAAATGTCATGGATGAATAAATTATCGATGACAAATTGATGCGATATCCCAGTGGTGAGTGGACAGACCTGCAGCAGTAGATTTTTGCCAACATGTCTTGTACGAATAACTGAAAAAGAACACCAACATTATTTCGTAAAATCATAGCAAAAGTAATGGCTTTCGAAAGTTTCTATCCAAAACCAAAATAAGTTCTGTTTCTCATTAAAACAGTATGATCTCACCGATTATCCTAAGCCTTCGTCTTTGACTCCACATGTAGGAGACATTCTTGAAGATTGGTTTCAAAATCACTTTTATTAAAAATGTTCTGAATACTGCATAAATTGATTCATTCCTGCTTTACTGTATTCTTTGCGAATCTATGGAATCAGCATGGTATGATGCAGGAAGATTGTTACAATATTAAACAAGTAATAAACAACTAGGAATACAAAGTACAAGAATTTAGGCATATCAATTTTTTTTATTGTAATTTTTTAGCCTTGGGCTTTAGTAACTTTAGTTATTCGCAAATTGACACAAATGTAACTAAAGTTACCAATTTCAGGATAGCCAACTTTATTTTCCTCCAATAACGTATTCTCTCCCTTTCTTCAGTCTTCCCCACGTCCAAAAGCTCACTTATTTCACAACCTCTTCCTATCATAAGAACCCTGGTTCATCAGTAACAAGTGTTGAAAGTAACCGTAACAACAGCTAACTCAATCCAACAAATTCTACAGGGTCCTTCAATGCACAGTCGTATTCCTAACAGTACTTCTCAGAATCACAATAATAATATCGCGCAGAAAATTGATATACCGGCGAAGGTGAATTTGCCCACCATTAGCCTACCTTTTTTTATGGCCATCGTTAGCAATGGATGGCTTTCAGCGATACATTCACAAGTGTCGTTCACGAAAACGAAGGACTGCCCAATATTCAGAAATTTCATTATCTGCAATCGTGTTTGAAAGGTAAGGTAAGTTATTCAGTCCTTAGTATATCAAGTAAAAATTATAATATTGCTTGGACAATGCTCAAAGATAGGTATGAAAATAGAAAACTTATTATTCGTACCCATGTAAAATCTTTATTTGATTTACCAGTTCTAAAAATTGAAACATTCATCCTCCTAAGAAAGCTTCTTGATAATTTCAACAAAAATCTTAGAGCACTGTCCGCATCAGCTCAAGAAACGGAAACATGGGACACTCTTCTTGTATACCGGGTGTAACAGGATCATGGTACACCCCCCGTATCTCCATTAGTTTTGAAGGTAATAGATAGAAATTTGGAATATCCCATATACATAATGAGCGGCACTTTTTAACCCTGTATATTATTACATTTCTGAAATCTGCATAATTTTTTTAATCCAATGATACCACATAAGTGACATTTCAAAGGTAGAAATTTTTTATAATTCAATTTTTAGTTTTCCATTTAAGGGTGCCATGATGGTTCCGATTTATTCCAATTGACCCATCAAATGCTAGAAAAATCGAAATACCGTCAAAAAATACTAAATTGCGTTTTTATGGTCAAATAAAGTTCATCGTAATCGTTTTTGTGGTAAAAATAAATGTTTTCAAATGGAACCATGTTGGTACCGTGGTACCATTTATTAGTATTATTAATAAGGAATTTATCCATACCTGGTAATAAAATGTGCGATCAATACAATCAAAATTACTGCTAAAAGAAAATACAATTATTTTGTTCCACTTTAATACTAAGGAGTTACTAAGGTGGCTTTGAAAACAATGAAATTATTTCTTCAGATTGTCAAATAAATATTTGTTGGGTATTCAGCGTTTTTATTGTATAACTATTGGAAAAGTCTTTACATTTGTTGTTATTTTTGTTCAAAATGCCGCACATTTATACAAGGGATGAAAAAGTGGACATGTAAATTATATATGGGAGAATGTAGGATAAATGCCGTTGCGGCTAGAAACCTTTATGACGACCGATATCTTGATAGACAATGTCCAGCGAGAAATTATTTTAATAGTCTTTGCAAAGAGAGCCTAATTATGATTTCGAGGAAAACGTTATCATTGACGAAGGAACGCAAATTAATGTTTTAGCTCAAATAGAAGTTGATAAGACTGTTTCTTTAAGGCAACTTGGGTTTGAATTGGAAATTAGTCACCAAACGGTAAGCCGAATCTTGCACAAACATAATTATAAATCTTTCAAATATCAATTGCACCAGCACCTGTACGAAAATGATTATGAACGTAGGATGGAATTTCGCAATTGGATCTTGCAGCCAAACAATGCTTTTTTGGGAAGGATTTTATTTTCGGACGAGTCTAGGTTCACAAATATGGTATTATTTAACCGACAAAATACAAGGTATTGGTCACAAGAAAATCAAAATTTATTGCGGGAGGGTAACTTTCAACTGCGGATCGGTTTCAATGTTTGACTTGGAATACTCGGTCGTAGAATCATTGGTCCAATAATATTTGAAGGACCCTTGAATGGAGCTAGATACTTAGGATTTCTGCAAAATGAAATTGAGGACAGCTTAACTGAATTACCTGTCCATTTAAGACAGGGAATGTATTTCCAACAAGATGGAGCTCCTCCCCATAATTCAAGAACAGTAAGTGATTACCTTGAACAGGCATTCGAAGAAAACGTAATTTCGACGAATGGTCCTTGTGCGATGGCCTCCAAGGTCACCTGATTGGACACCTCTTGATTTCTTTGTTTGGGGCCATTTAAAAAACATTGTCTATGCAGCCACCGTTACGAACCGCGAAGACCTGGAGTTGCGATTAAGACGCGCAATTAATAGTATAACTGCCCAGCAATTAGCAAACGTCCTTCAAAAAACATCTAAACGGGTTCAGAAGTGCATTGACGTTAATGGACAGCAATTCGAACAATTGTTGTAATGTTTTGTGTTAATTTTTTGTATTTCAAAGCACCTTAGTAACTTCTTAGTATTAAAGTAGAACAAAATAATTGTATTTCCTTATTTTCTTTTAGCTGTAATTTTGATTGTATTGATCGCATATTTTATTACCAGGTATGGATAAATTCCTTATTGATAGTACTAATAGATGGTACCACGGTACCAATATGTTTCCATTTGAAAAAATTGAGTTTTACCCCAAAAACGATTACGTCGAACTTTATTTGCTCATAAAGAACGCAATTTAGTATTTTCGACGGGATTTCGATTTTTCTAGTATCAGACGTGTCAATTGGAAAGATTGGAACCATCATGGCACACTTAAATGGAAAACTAAAAATTCAATTATAAAAAATTTCGACGTTTGAAATGTCACTTATGTGATATCATTGGATTCAAAAAAATTACAGATTCCAGAAATATAATAATATACACGGTGTTCTATTCAAAAATCGAAAGTTGTTATCACTTCCGGCGAAACAGGAAGAGAAAAAAATATATTTATAGGTCAAAAAGTGCCGCTAATTATGTATATGGAATATTTCCAATTTCAATCTATCACCTTCAAAACTAACGAAGATACGATGATCCTGTTACACCCGGTATATCTTGGTGTCAAAACTAGATTCACTTTCAAAACAAAAGTGGGAAAATCATACGAAAGATACTGAAAATCCAACAATTATAGAACTAACATCATTTCTAACTAAACGTTGTCTGTGGTTAGAAACGCTTGAAAATAAATCTAAGCATTTCCAAAAAAACAATCAAGCACGTGAACAAAACTCCTTCACCCATGTATCAACGAACAAATTATCTTGTTCTTTCTGTAAAGTAAATCATTACTTATAATCAATTATGTGACAAAGTGAAAAGTATGTCAGTTACAGAACGCATTTCAGAAGTGATAAAGAATAAATTATGCATCAACTGTTTACGTCCAAATCATTTTCAGAGGGATTGTAGATGGTACGGGTGCAAAATATGCAACAAAAAACATTTCACTTTGTTGCTAATGCTGAACACACAAATAGTCAATTCCAAAATGCAAACAATAACTCAACACGAAACATCAGATGATTCACTAAGACAATCTCAACAAACATGCTCAAACGATGCGTCTCCTACACTAGCGCAAACTGTTCCTTCACATTCTTTTGCTTCTATCAGATTAGGAATTAGATAATTTCAGCTACAGCACTAGTAGATACAGCGTGTCTCACGGTCGATGGTAGGTTAGACGTTTATGGTAAACGCAAAGCAGGATTTCCCTGAAAATTTCACATCTTACATTTTGTTACCTGATCTATCGATCTGAAATATTTTCAGCTTTGCGGCGTTGCCACGTCTATAAAGAAATCTAGCAACTTTATTTTTTTAAATAGAACACCCTGTATATTAACTCATTTTTTGAATCGCTCTTTCATTATAATACTTTTTTGTTAATAATGTCCTATACCTATCTCTATCTGTTTTCGAAATAAAAAATAATTTGTGTTAAATATGGTCCAAAACATAGCCCTAATTGAACTTTAGTACATCAGTACCCTCAATTCATGAAAAGTTGATATTTTGATTATAGGTTGGACAAATTCGAAGTATTTACTTAACACCAAGAAATCGACTCCATATCATACAGAGCGTGCTAAAATTACTGTTATTTCCATAATGCATAAAAGTGGTCAAAAGTTAATTTTTTCAAATTAAACCCCCTGTATATTACTCGATAAATTGAAAGATGATGAAAAATGCTTCAAGATGATATATCATATCCCTATACCTAAATCATCAACTTTTCTTAATAAAGCCGTTTTTGTGGAAAAATAGTTATTTATGATACCTACAAGTGATGGAAGTGGAATTTAATTTTGTGAGTGGGGAATATTGCGAAACGAACGTCAGCGAGTGGAGCAAATCCATGTATCATACACATTTTTGTGTACAACAGTTACAGCTAGTAATAAAAAAAAACAAAAAAATTAATGAGGTCCATGGGATTCGAACACACGATCTTTGGATTACAAGGCAGATGCTTCAACTACATACACCAGCGCACATGTTTATTTAAATGTTATTATTGGTTATTCATAATGGACTTTCTACAGTTGAATTGAATAGTAGGTACTTCGTCAGTTACTTCACAGGGAATAAATATTACCAATTGCACAAACTGCCAAATACATGTGTGAACTCTTCTAAATAATTCTTTCTAAGTAGATATTCTGATTGTTTCTATTAAAGAGATTTTTAATGACAGTTCGGACAGTTGTATAAAATATTTAAAGAATTTGATTTTAGGTGGCCGTGGAAGTATCAAGCTTATGACAGCTTGGTGACTTTTATAAGTAATTAACTAATGATTATTGACGGTGTTTAAAAAAATCGCCAAAAATGAATGCTATTGACTATTCAAACGAAGTTCTTATGAAATTATTTATTATACACGGGCAGTGTGATCAAATCATTGCCAGAACTTGCAGAAAATTCAACCAAATGTATCCTGAATTAACACCAATGAACGAGAGGAAGTTTGTAAGATTACAAAATAATTTCCTTAACTATGGCTCAAAGTTAAAAGCGCCTTCAACATTACCAAAACCTGTTACGTTAAACGAGGAAAATACTGTTAACGTATTGGCATATTTTTATACATATCCAGAAGCTTCCGTTCGCAGTGCAGAAAAAGATTTTGGTGTATCACATGCTTCAGTACAAAGAATTTTGGAAAATCACGAAATGCATCTGTATAAATTTACCAAAGTTCAAGCTCTCAAAGTAGAAGACTTTGAACGCAGAGTGCATTTTTGCGAATCCCTTCTAATACATATACAGGAAGATCGTGAATTTTTGTCAAAAATAATTTGGAGCGACGAATCAAAATTTACGAGGGATGGCATTTTTAATAGAAGGAATAAACATTTTTGGGCTGATCATAATCCTCATGTGACAAAAGAAATGGGTTTTGAGAAAAATTTTCCCTGAATGTGTTTTGTATTTTGAAGAAAAATAAAATGAAGACACACTGAATGCAGAGAGATATCTTCATATTTTAAGGACGACTGTTACCGATTTCCTTGAAAACTTGCCTTTAGAGGAATATAGGAATTCGTGGTTTCAACTGGACGGAGCGCCAGCTCATTGCACTCATGAAGTTTCCAGGAAACTTCACCAAATGTTTGACGATCGTTGGTTTAGGCGTTTAGGGCCGTGGGATTGGCCACGGAGATCACCCGATCTCACGCCGCTTGACTTTTTTTTATGGGGTGTTTTGAAAGAAAGGGTGTACAGTACTCCAGTGCCTACCAAAGAAGAACTTCGACGGCGAATAGTGCGGTGTATTGAAGATCTAGATCCCCATGAAATTGAAAAAGCAACGACAAGTCGCGTACAAAAGAATATTTTTAAATGTTTAGAATGTAATGGACAACATTTCAAGCATTTATTGTAAAAATGTGATATTTTGTTCACAATTTTGTTATTTTTAATCCTCCTATTTCTGTTTTTTTCTGTACTTTCACATGTTATATTCCAGAAAATCGTACTTTTTACCTAGAAATGACTGGTTTTTGGACAGTTGTTCCCAGGAAACTTTCAGCCATAGTTAAGAAAATTATTTTGTAATCTTACATACTTCCTCTCGTTCATTGGTGTTAATTCAGGATAAATTTGGTTGAAATTTCTGCAAGTTCTGGGAATGATTTGATCACACTGTCCGTGTATAATAAACTTTGTTTGAATAATCGATATTTGCATTCACTTTGGAAAATAATTTGAAACACCGTCGATAACTATTGGTAAATTACTTATAAAATTTACCAAACTGTTATAAGCTTGACAAATCCACTGTTACCTGAAACCAAATTCTTAAAAAGCAATTTTATTAAGAAAAGTTGATGATTTAGGTATAGGGACATGATATATCATCTTGAAGCATTGTTCATCATCTTTCAATTTATCGAGTAATATACAGGGGGTTTAATTTGAAAAAATGAACTTTTGACCACTTTTATGCATTATGGAAATAACAGTAATTTTAGCACGCCCTGTATGATATGGAGTCGATTTCTTGGTGTTAAGTAAATACTTCGAATTTGTCCAACCTATAATCAAAATATCAACTTTTCATGAATTGAGAGTACTGATGTACTAAAGTTCAATTAGGGCTATGTTTTGGACCATATTTAACACAAATTATTTTTTATTTCGAAAACAGATAGAGATAGGTATAGGACATTATTAACAAAAAAGTATTATAATGAAAGAGCGATTCAAAAAATGAGTTAATATACGGGGTGTTTTATTTAAAAAAATAAAGTTGCTAGTTTTTTTTATAGACGCCGCAAAGCTGAAAATATTTTAGATCGATAGATCAGGTAACAAAATGTAAGATGTGAAATTTTCAGGGAAATCATGCTTTGCGTTTACCATAAACGTCTAACCTATCATCGACCGTGAGACACGCTGTATATACACAGGAAACAATTCCAAATTGTGATGTCGTGCAATGTTGGATAGTGCTTCTCAATCAAATTTTATTTCTGAAGAATTGGCTGAAGAATTCGAATTTAAATTTCAAAGGATCAACATTCCTGTAACGAGTCTTAATAATTGTTTGAATAATATATCGCGCAAGGTCAACGCTACCATCACATCTATTGATGGAAATTTCACTTCTAGTGAAAGCTTTCTGGTCTTTAACAAAATCATTGAAAATTTACCTCAGACATCTTTCGATATATCCAGTTTGAATATTCCCGCTGATATCATTCTGGTGGATGATTTTTGCAATATTTCTAGTACAATTGATTTATTATTGGGTGCCAGTATATTTTTCGAAATAATTTGGAATGCAAATCAAAACTGAAAAAACACTCCTATTTTACAACAAACAAAACTGAGCTGGATATTATCGGGTCCTATGTATACAAGTCATAATTATAATTCTAATTCAATCATTTCTCCATATCGAATACAGATTTAAACAATCAACTTGAACGCTTTTGGGAGATAGAAGAGATAAATAACAAATTTGATCAATACTCAAAAGACAAATGGGAATGTGAAGAACATAGATTCGAAGTGAGTTTGCCACTTAAACATGACGAGGAAAAGTTATGTTCATCAATCGAAAATGCATTAAGACGATTTGAAATGCTTGAAAGACGATTCAAAAGAGATCCCGAATTCAAATCTAGGTATGTACAATTTATGACGGAATACAAAAAACTCGGTCACATGAAAGAAATCAATTTGATTGACGATAACCCCCATCCAATAAAATATTATATTCCCCATCATGGAGTCCTCGAACAGGACAGTTATACTACGAAACTTCGAGTAGTATTTGATGCATCATGAAAATCAACCTCGGGATGGTCATTGAATGATATTTCGAAAGTTGGGCCAACAATTCAACCGGAGTTATTTTCAATCGCACTGGATTTTTGTTTACATACTATTGTTTTTACCGCAGATTGTGAAAAAATGTATATGCAAATAAATATCGCAATGGAAGACAGAGATTTGCAAAGAATGGTTTGGCGTGCAATTTCTCAATTTATCAATCAACATATGTATGGCTTTGGTGACTCTAGTCAAAAGGCTTACGGCACATGCGTATTTTTGCAATCTACATGTCGAAATGGTTCTCATAAAGTTATATTAATGTGCTCTAAATCCAAAATTGCTCCTATAAAAAGAACGAGGACACTTCCTGCTTAGAGCTGTGCGGAACTACACTGCTTGCAAACCTAACTCAAAAAGTAAAAGAATCATTAAAATTCAATCACATCGAGACATTCTATTGGTGTGACTCTTCTATTGTCATATTATGGATTGCAGGATATCCACAAAATTTGAAAACGTTTGTCGCAAATCGTGTGGCTGAAATCCATGAAGTGACTGAAACAAATAATTAGCGATACGCTCCGTCTCAGCAAAACCCTGCAGACATTATTTCAAGAGGCTCCAACCCAGAGCAATTATCGAAAGAGGAACTGTGGTGGACAGGTCCTGAATTTTTAATCGAAAGTGAAAACGCATGGCCAAAAAATATAATTTGTTCATCAAAAAATCTTCCTGAAAAACGGAACAAACAAGAATTAATTTTCATCTGCTATACTGATGAAAATATTTTCGAAAGATATTCATCTCTCACAAAAACTCACAGAGGATTCACATACATGCTGCGATTCATCCATAATTCGAAAAAAAAAAAACAAACCCGACAGAATGAAGGGTGATCTGACAACTAACGAACTAGAAAGATCCCTCTTCCTTCTGGTCAAAACAGTACAATCAATCCACTACGCGAATGAAATTAGACGTTTGAGAAACAATAAATCCTTCCCAGAACAAATAAACTCTTACCTTTGAATCCATTTTTAGATTTAAATGATCTATTGAGAATAGGCGGTTGTCTTAAAAATGCTCCTATTTTCTATGATGTAAAATATCTTATATTATTGCCCCCCGATCATAAGTTCACAAATATGTTGATAGAGTATGAACATTAAAAATTACTCCATGCTGGTCCACAAGCTGTTTTAGCTAGATTAAGAGAATGATATTGGATTCCGAACGGAAAAAATAAGGTGAGAGGTATAATTTGTAAGTGTATTCCTTGTTTCAGAGCAAAACCATATACTATTACACACATGATGGGCGATTTACCTAAAACACGATTGACACCTTTGAGGCCATTTTCTGTAGTAGGAAAAGATTTCGCTGGACCGATACTTGTGAAAGATGGTCGCTTGAAAACTAGAAAATTGGTGAAGACATACATATGCATATTTATATGTTTCGCGACGAAGGCCGTTCATATTGAACTAGCTAGCGATTTATCAACTCCAACATTTTCAAACTGCCTAAAAAGATTCTGAAATGTATTCAGGCAATGGCAGTAATTTAGTTGGTACTGATAACGAATTCAAAGCAATCATTCGAGAAATAAAAAATCTTGATCATACATATGAATTTCACAATTTTGTATTAGAAAATCACATTGAGTGGCATTTCAATACCCCCCTTAGCACCCCATCAGGGTATACTATGGGAAGCCGCTGTTAAATACGCGAAAAAGCATCTGATCGAGTGGTCGGTAATGCACACCTCACTTTTGAGGGTCTTTATACAGTGTTATGTCAAATCGAAGCTGTTCTCAACTCTCGCCATCTAACACCATTATCAAATGATCCTTCCGATCCAACCTTCCTTACTCCTGCTCATTTCCTACTCAGTGACTCATTGTTAGCTGTTTCTCAACGAGATGTTGCTGCTATCTCATCGAATCGACTCGATCACTACCGTCGACTGCAATAAATTTTGCAACACTTCTGGAAACGCTGGTCTTCTGAATATGTAACATCCCCACAACAACGCCAAAAATGGTTCATCAAATCACCAAACAGAATAGAAGTTGGAGACCTGGTTGTGGTAAAGGAAGATAATTCAGCACCTCTACTACGGAAAATTGACAGAGTATCAGAAATTCACCCCAAAAAAGATGACGTCATTCGAATTGTTAGTGTTCGAACGAAGAATGGTGTTATAGACCGAAGTGTTCCGAATGTCAGTGTATTTACAATTTATTCTGAACTGAACTGAACTGAATCGAGTTATACTTTTTATTGTTATTGATGTTCATTGAAAGCTTCGCATTTCAAGGCGGGCGGGATGTATAATTCCTTCACCTAATTTAATTGTTATTTCATAACACTTAGTATGTTATATTTCAAATCTATCTATAATTATGTCGTTACGAGAAAACAAAAAAAATTATATATATTTCTATAAACTAAACAACGAGATCTCTATAAAAAAACAAAATACAGTCCATTAAAAGCAATATTTACGAAAGGGGAAACCAACTTCTTCTAAAAACTCAAGAAGCGGACATATAGTCCCAACACAGAGTGCAATAAAAAATATAAAGGGGTTTCTAGGTATCGATATTATTTGCTGATTTTAGTATGTAACACCTGAGGTATATTAGATTCACAATTGAAGGGTCCAGTGGAAAAACGAAGAGGTTCCATTTTTTTCCGAAATCGACATTTTGTGGCATTTGTTAGCTTGTAGCATGAAGTATCATACCAAACCTTACAGGGGACAAACAATGAGATTCCATTAAAACTGCGGTCGAAAGTGGGCAGCACCGTGGAAAAACAATAAGACTTCCACATAAGATTTCGCTTTTCTCAACTTTTCAAAAAGTGGAACCTCATCGTTTTTCCACTGGACCCTTCAATTGCATTCTACGCGAGCACGATGGCAACGGCAATCGTCGATACACAGGGTTTAATAGTCACCAAGAGACACTTTATATTCCGTTTCATATGATAAGCTATCAAACACATCAATTTTAACAATTTTATTTCTACCGGTTCGACTGGAAATAATATTAATCTGGGATATTTTTATATTTTCTTAGTCTACTTTCCAACGTAGCAACATTACAATTTTTTAAAATTCTTTATATTTGCAATATTCACAGATATAATTTCATTTAATTTTTTTTATTTTGTTGCGGGTACTTGCTCATTTGCTATGGTATACCCTCCAGTAGAAGGAGTCTGCAGGTTGGTGGTTTGGCAAACATTTGAGGGGTGGCACCACTGAACAAAAAGAAAGAACTCTGTAATAACTGTATATATTTCCGAAAGCATGCTCCACCATGTTAGCGAAGGGATGTCAACACGTGATAGTACATTTCAATATTTACTTGACTATTAGAAAGAAAGAAAGAAGAATTAATAGTGATTTATCTTGAACATTTCAGTATAATGTAACAAGAATTCAACAAGTTAATTGTTAACAGTGAAATATTCTCAACAGTGCCGAATTTTCTTTATGCATAATCTGAAATATTCATTAATGAAGAATTATCAGAGTAAGGTAAATTGAGCTAATAAAGGCGTATACAAAACATTAAGGTATTACCGGCGGCGGAGTACAGATATGAATAAACTTTAGTTTCGTTCTATCGTGGTGGCATTTAATATGTGTAAATTCATCATGAATGATAAATAAAGAGGAAATACAATCTTTCAATTTACACAAAAAATATATACTTGTAACGTGCTTACAATTGTTTCGACACACGGTGTCATCATCTGAGCGAGTTATCAACAGTTGATAACTCGCTCAGATGATGACACCGTGTGTCGAAACAATTGTAAGCACGTTACAAGTATATATTTTTTGTGTAAATTGGAAGATTTTATTTCCTCTTTATTTATCAACTTTAGTTTCGTTTGATTTGAATTTGGCTCTCAATCCTAGACCATGGCGCCACTTTCTCAGGAGGAAATGTATCGCTCTTTCGAAATGCTCAACTGTCCAAGGATTGTCACCTTGCGCTGAATATTGCATCAGTCTCAAAGTGGGAGAGGTGCATATAAGTGTCAAATTTCAGGCATAGCCTTTGTATTTTGGTAAGTGAACTGTTTCATATTCTTAAGAATATTTCTGAAAATAAAATAGATCTTGTCATTTATTTTCATACTTTTTGCGATGGTGGATATATACAAGACCAAAAAATACATTTTGTGTGTCTTTTTAGTTATTTTCCTGGTTGAACTTATTTAAAAAATCAAAAAGAAAATACACCGGTGACGCCGGATTTGGATTCTTGATGACTTTCATTTGAACAATTTTTTTGCAGCGTAAACGTCACAAAAAAAGAACAAAAATTACGATCTGATTAGCCAACACTTAAATTAATGTTATAATCCAATCACGGCGTACACTTTTGTTAACGCAAATTTTTTTGCGAGTTTCTGAAACTTACTCTTCACTATCGGCTCATTTAGAAATCAATACTTACATTCTCAGGAGTTTTACGGCATATTAAGTAGATCTTTCACTTCCTACCCAACTTTTTTATCGATTGTTGATAGAGACTAACAATATATTTTGTGTTTCTTCAGTGATTTTCGTGAATGAACTAATATAAAAAATAAAAAAGGAAATTACTTTTATTTGAAAAAATGTTTTGTTGCCTAATCATCACAGAAAAAGAACAAAAATTATAGTCAGAATAGCTAACACTTAAGAGGCCATGAGCATGATTCAGTTCGCGTATTCTGGAGATAATTGACGAACGTGACGTCAGCTTTGGGCGGAGACTTACACATCCCTTCTACAACGAAATCCAAAGCCTGTACTCAGGAGATTTTGGCTAGTTGGCACTGTTGGTAGTGTTCGCAGTATCGCAGTTCGCATTCCTCGCTTATTCTCACAGTTGAATCTCAATTGAATTTATATCTACGACGATGAAGTTCATAATATGAGTTTAGTTTTGCATTTATGAATGGTGATCTCCAAATGTTATGTAATTATATTTTGATATTGTAGTATCTGGTAATTTTAGACAGGATTGGGGTGATAGGTATTCTAATTTTCAATAACTGAAACAATACACTGTTTTTTCTTCATGCATACATACTACAATGATCATAATAAAAACGGATGTGTTCGGAAATCAAACGCTTTTCATTTATGAACAGAAATATTTTATTCCGGCGAAAATTTCACTTCTCACTTTTTTAGCCAATCAAAAATTTCGTTCTTGTTTACATGCCATGGCAACCCAAGACATTTCCGGAAATTTTTATCCTCCTGGGTATCCTGAGCGAAATTAATAAGTGGAAAATTTTCTGTGAAATATTTGACATGTAATAAGTGGAATTGTATTTTTCATATGAAAGGAGATAATAGGTATTTCATAATTATGTATTTACTAGATATTTTGAATGTGTCTGAAAATATTTTCTCAACGATCAATGCAGCAATTGTCAATTCTGAAATCAAATTTAAGAAAAAGTTCAAAACAGCAGTTGTCACGACCATCAATTGTAACTCCCGTAGCTCAGTGGTAATGTACTCGACCACCAGTCGCTAGGTCGCCGGTTCAAACCACGCTGAGAGCAAATTGTCTTTTTATTTTTGTGTTCAAATTAAACGAAACACATTTATTGATGGAAATTTTGTTAAGTCTTTTACATAACAATAGTTCAGTAGAAGTATATAAATAGTTCAGGTGAACCCATCGTTAGTTATTTCTTATGAATTGTTGGATGATTTTAATTGTTTGGTGTGAAATTTTCTTACCAAATCTCCGGCGTGCTTGAATTAATTGCCGGAAATGTATCTCTTACATGAATTTTTGAAGAAAATTAGTCTCGTCGCTTCGCGACTCGGATAATTTTCAAAAAATTCATGTACCCGAAAAATTTCCGGCAATAATTCAAGCACTAAGGAGATAATAAGTGAAAATTTAATCATATTCAAATAATGACGAGAAAAACAATAGATTTTCATTCATTCTCATTTTCTTCAACTTCTTCATTTTTCAGTCCCCTCGACGTTTCTCTTAGAAACAATTGAAAATTAAATTACTGCAAGACGCCCATTATGACGTCAATGATTTTAACCCTTGTTGATTAGATCATCTTCAAATTTTATTATTATTTTTGTCTCATAGGTAGAGTTGTAATGTATAATTTTAATTATTTGTAGGTGTATATGTATATCTGTATATTTGTTACAATTTTTGTATTTTAATACTTTTATTTATAGTTTAGACTTATCCAGACACCAAGGTGTATTTGTGATCAATAAATTATTTAAAATAATAATAATAATTATTATTATTATTTTGAGTCCACGGGTATGTCGAGGATCTATTATTTCAGGCAGCAGGCTTCGCGACTAGGTAATTTTCAAAAAATTCATGTACTCGAAAAATTTCCGACATTAATTCAAACACTAAGGAGATTATATGTGAAAATTTAATCATATTCAAATAATGACGAAATAAACAACAGTCATTCATTCTCATTTTCGTCAACCTCTTTATTTTTCAGTTCCCACGACGGATCTCTTATTTTGAGTCCACGGGTATGTCGAGGATCTATTATTTCAGGCAACATACAATCGAAATAAAACTGTTTCAATTTTGGTAGCATGTTAGTTTCAAAAAAAAATTTGTCGATGTCTATTTTGATAACCACCAACTCTTTCAATGTCCATACTGCAAAATAGCAAATATTTTTAGACCATATATTCAACTGTCCTTGAACTTGGTAATAATAATTGTGATTATTTTTCGATTTATATTCGTTGTTGCCCAGGTCTATCAAATAATTGATTTTGCGTTGCGCTACAGCTTCTTTTATGCTCAAATTCCTAGCTGAATATGGACATTTGATTTCTACCAAATTATTATTATCCGTAACTCCATCAGGGGTAGCTCCTAGATATGGCCATTTTTTATTTACAAAAAGGCCACAAGTGGATATGGTTATATTGCTGTTGCTTTGGAAAATATATGTTTATATAATAAACTCTCTACAGTAGAGATACAACTTGTTGATTGACGCATTTTGCAAATCTTGCCAAAGTTTGAAGCAGTTAGGAGATGTTTCCTGGTTTGTTGCCATTCTGCGCTGTCTGTTTGAAGTCGAGTTTTCTCTTCTAAATCCCTATATTCCTCTTCAGTTTTTTCCAACTCCTCCAAATGAATCAATTTGAAATGCTCATAGGTCATTGCATCCCTATCTGGTTTTTCACAGTGTTCTCCGTAGTTTTTATCCTGTTCACATTTTTTTTACTGAAAATATTAATTTGCGTCTACATTTCTTCCTTTCTGTACCCTTTATGGTTGTCTCTTCATATTTTTTCAAATATTTTCCAGGACTGTGACCTACGGTCAAGTGCTTGAAAATATTGACACAACTGCCGCGAAACATCTTCCTTGGTAGGAACCTCTCAAAGTATAATTCACTCTTTAACCCCCCGTTTTTTGAGCAATAATAGAATTGAATTGTTCAACCAAATTTGTGTCAATATTTTCTAAAAAACACCTTTACTTTTGGATTGTTCTTTCAATTTATTACAGTAATTTCGTAATAAATGATTTCTGCACTCAATTTTCTGAACTGTACAAGTGCTATGGGGTCTTTTATCAAGAAGTTGTTTATAACAGCTACTGTCGCCATCAGCAATCATTTTGCTGTATATCAAATTATACATTCCCAGACTTCTAGAAAAACCTTCAGAAATTATGGAGGTTTCCATGCTTGTAGATGACCCATCCCAATTTTTGTAGCAGGTATGATCACTCACTTCTTCACCTTTATTTTTACTCCTCTGGCATATGCAGCAATATTTATTTCTGACACCCAGGTATAATATTTTGCGAGTTTTCAAACCAACAATAGCAGCAACGCCAGACAGGGAGTTGTAATTTCCTCCACCACGATAGGAACGTTTTGCCCAGCTACCATCACAAACTACAGTAATCATCGGTGTCCCATTTTTATCAACGCTTCCACATTCAATGGCTAATTTACTTTCTTCTGCTGCTGCTTCTTGCATAGATTGCCATGCTGTTTCTTCCCAAGCTTTACAAACCTTATTGTGAATATTTTTGTACACACGGAAACTGACCCTTCCTTCATGATTTTTCGTTCCGCTATTTCATTTCAAATTGCTTGTGCGCGTAACTAAGTTACCGAATAAACAGACAACAATAATATTCAAAAAGTCTCATAACCTAAAAATTGATATAAATGAAGCTGAAGGTATTACTTGTCAAAGTCAAAGTAATTATTACCCTAGGCATGTAAATTACACTATTTACATTCCGTTGTCAAGATGAATCAGTAAACGAATATTATAGGCCATTTACCTGTTTTGTTGCTAAGCATGTATGGACTATTTACAGTGTCGGCAGCGGGAAAAAGCATTTTAAACCGTTTACCTAAGATAGATACATTTTTCCATACTTCCATATATTTTAATATATTCCTTTGTTTCATTCGGTAGTCAGATAATCGATAATGCGATTTTTTTCCTCTTTTTTTATCGCTTTCCATAACTACTTATCACTGTTCAAATCACAAAATACTATTATCTCCAAAGAATAGTTCACGTAAATAACCCACCGACAATAAGTACCAACTTATAAATTAATTCAGTATAAGCACGCGTGCTCCCTCAGTAGACGTTCTGATGCACAACTACAACATGTACAAACAGGCCGACGCAAGAACTGAGACGTGAGAATTGTCCCTGCCGCTGTCCTGATGGCTAACGTCTACGAAGAAAATAAAATCATTTCATGATATCTTTCACTTCAATTAACTCAGGTACTTTATTTTTATTATCATTTTGTTGAATTTTAAAAGTATACAAAACATATACCTACATGTAATTCTTACCTAAAATTTCTCGCAACAAGTTTTTAACTTCGCGGGTATAATTGAACCGTTTATTCACCTTTTTATACAAATTGATGTAATGCTTTTCAATTGAATTTTGAATGAACTTTATTATTATTATTATTATTACTGACTACGGTCATTAGATGATTTCAGAGATCATAGACAAAAATAAAACCAATTTTGTGTCCTTATGTATTCTGATATTAGAAGTAAAGTTATAGTCGCCTAACTGACATAACTATTGTCATAGAATTCATATATAGAATAGACCAACCAATATATAGATAGCGCCCAAATAATGTCTGAAACGATTACTAAATTCATATCCCTGTACATCTGAAGCCGAGTTCGACCCTGTGTGTATGATTTTAAACGTCGTGGGGCAATAGTTCTTGAGTATATCGTATTCGGCAGCACCTCACGATGCCGGTCATAGACAATAGAGGCGTATGCAGAGGTTTTTCTCTTCCCTTAAAATTTGAAGCAATCTTTATCCAATCGAAATGAATTTGGTATCAAATTAAAGATAAAACGTTAATCTATGTACGTGCTGTAATGTTTTTTTGAAATACTTTGTTCATCTACCTAAAATATTGCGTCAAAGTAACCGAATATTAGTGCATATTTGGGATTTTTTTTAGGAAAAAGCGGAATGAAATTTCAATTTCCATTACAGCACGTACGTAGATTCAAACGTCCTCTAGCTGCCTGTCTTTGTTTGAAATCGATACGATGAACCGTTTTTGAGTTATTAGTTGACTTCTTTACTCTAAAAAGCGTCCCAAATATGTTCGCGCTCATGGCCTCTTAAACGAAAGTTATTATCCAATTACGACGTACACTTTTGTTAACACAAAATTTTTGCGAGTTTCTGAAACTCACCTTTCACACTCATCTCATTTAGAAATCAATTCTAACATTCTCGTCAGTTCTACGGAGTTTTACGGAATATAAAATAGATATGTCATTTCTTTTTCTACTTTTTTTTATTATAAAATTTATTTTGTGTTTCCTCAGTGATTTTCGTGGATGAACTAATATAAAAAATAAAAAAGGAAATACGCCGGTAATGGACTAACATTCCAATTATGCTTCTAATTGCGGCGTAATACGCTGGATTTGGATTAATGACAACTCTTTGTTCTAACAACTTTTTTGTTGCTTTGAAGTTATTGGTAGGTACACAATATTTCTTATAGTTTGATAGTTAACATACAAAGTTTGTTATCCAATTACGGCGTCAACTTCTGTAATCCAGAACTTTTTATGAATTCACAAAACTCACCCCTTACACTCAGCTCATTACTCAGCTCATTTGGAATTCTATGAGCAGAAAATTTTAAAAATACAAGTTTGGCATGCACTGCATCTTTTTTTTGGACTGTTCGAACGTGTCAAAAGCAAATCCACTACTTGGGATTTCAAGCCATCAAGTACAATCAAGAAAAGGACCAGCGACGAGAGGCCATCAAGGATTCAGCAGCCAGGACAAAGAACCGAAAAAGGAAGGAGACTACGGAAGCGTAAGTGCCATTCCTTTCACACCCCCGACCCTCTGTTTAAGGTCCTCGGTTAGGTTACAATAGTTAGGCAGTGCATTGCAAACACGAATTAGGTTAGGACAGTCTATTGGAGACATTAGGGTAGGCCAGTCTATCAAAGACGATTAGGTTAAATTCGATTTGAATTTTTTTTTTTTATTCTTATATATTCATGACAGATATTGACGAACTTGTCAATCGATTATCAAACACTCTAACCCTCAATTCAGTAGAAAATATCACAGAAACATTCAACGAAATGGCAACCGGAAATCAAGATAACAAAATGAATTGGAATCTTTTCAAGTCAAAATTGGATAATATTAAGCCATTTGATGAAGATAGCAACACCCTAAATAAATTCATTAAGAGGTGTGAAGGTTTGACAAACACCTATGCAAGCTTAAATGATCCTGAATTGAACAATCACATTTTTGATTTCATTCAGGAAAAATTAGTAGGCAAGGCAGAAATTATGGTTGGAAATCGATCAGAATTGACCGATTGGAAAACCTTAAAAACCGCATTAAATAAATGTTTTGCCGATCGTAGGGACTCGGACTGTTTAGTTCAAGAATTAACTAGAACGCGCCTAATAGGGGAGAGCATTTGATTTATTTCGGAAGTAGATTAAAATTGCTTCGAAGTAGCGTTGCTCAACGAATTAGTAACGACACAAATCTTTCAGAAACCGATAAACTTTGTGAAATTAGCCATTATCATCGCATGATCGCATGATGCACAGGGGTATTGAAAAATAATATGCACCTTATCAAACCCCAATCATTAGCAGATGCTATGGCGTATGTAACCGATTTTGAAAAACTTTACGGTAATATGAACAGTAGTGTAGAAAAATTTAATACAAGTTATTCTCCTACAAATAAGACAGGGAGTTATCCAAATTCCCCAAATCAACAACATCCGTTCAATGCAAATCATCAAACCCTTTCAATCACCCAAATAACCCAAATTTCAATAGAACAAATTTTTCTCATTATCCAAATTTGAAACCTGATTGGCAATCGCAGTAGAAGTTGCCCCACTTCAGGCAGACAGCCGCCTCAGGCAGTCAGGCAGCCGACTTAGGCGACGACGCAGCAGACCCCTTGATTGGTTCACGCCATGTGGAGGTTGTTGAACGATGTACATCATTCTGTTTTTTTTGTAATGTGAATCTGAGTTATTCTATGTGTCCTGTATCAATTTCAGGTATAGTTAATTATCAACTGATTGAAACAAATAGATGCGTATTTTTGACCGTCCTTTATCCCAATGGGGCATTCGATACAATCCGCCCCTTATTTACCCAACCTCCTGCATTCATCACTCGACCTGCACGCTACTAACCTAACCGGCCTTTATTTTCTAAGTCCGAAAACTGGTGCTTACTGCGAACTGCGGGGTGCGTCTGAGTCGTTACTTCATCATTCTGTTTTTTGTAATGTGAATCTGAGTTATTCTGTGTGTCCTGTATCTATATCAGGTATAGCTGATTATCAACTGATTGAAACAAATTGATGCGAATTTTTGACCGTCCTATATCCCAATGGGACATTCGAAATAAATATTTGGCAGTTCGCCCCTTATTAGTGAAGAGTAATTCAATCAATTACTAATGAATGAGTATTTTGGCTGTCCGCTGTGCCATATAGGGCGTCTCTTAATAAATGAATATTTTTGATAATAATCAATTTTCTTTGGTTTAACGAAATGTTGGAGAGGGCCCTGTTCATCAATGAGGCATTCGAAATGAATATTTGACAGTCCGTCTCTTATTAGTAAAGAGTAAATCAATCAATAACTAATAGATGAGTACTTTTGGCTGTCCGCTATGCCATCTTATAAGTAATTTGGGAATAACAAATCGATTCATAGTGATTTTGAGAGCTCATTGTATACATTTTTGACAATAAACCATTTTCTGTGGTTCAACTAAATTTTGGAAAGAGTCCTGTACTTCAATGGGGCGTCAAGAAAATTGCACGTCCAGTATTATTTTGATGTAGGTCATAAAGGATTTCATTAAATGAAAAAATTTACGAATTTTTTGGTTTCAAATGACCAATATGCAATCGAAGTTGTTACCGAAATCAGTCTGTATGCATTACCTTAATAATGAACTAACCCTATGATCATTCCCCAATATCTTGATATCATTGCAATTCTAAAAGTTGATAATTTCCATTAGATTCGTTCATAATTACTCAAAATAGGTAAAATCATTCAGTACGTAATATTAGAAAGTCAATGACAAAAGAGAAAGTCTCAGCGGTGTTTAAGCGCGGCCGTCTTCGACTGCAGTGGGTATGATGATGGTATTCCACACGAAACAGTTTCATAGGCATTGACAAAAACATTCTTTTGAATTTTATTTCAATGTTGTTTGCCTCAAGGATGAGATCTCTCAGCATTTTTAATATGATTATTACATAGACAAAAACAATCAGACATCAAATTTGACATGGGTGAGGAGATTCATCGAGATGAATAACTTCAAAAGACAGAAGACAATATCAAATTGAGTTGGGAGAGTTCTTACCGAACTCAGTGTTGATTCAAATAGGCAGATGTGGATGTGGATGTGCGAGGGATAATGTATACCCCTTGGAAGTTGTAGGCAATGCTTTGTGAATATGAGACAAAACTTGTCTTTAAGTGAAAAACAAAGTGAAATGTCAGATTTAATTCAATAAGTATGAAAGATAAAAAATGTGCGATAGTTTTATCAAAGATTCTTTTAACATTAAACAAGTAGATATTTCATTGAGAATGTTTCTCATTTCAACATTATATGCTATGTTTCAGTAAGCAAGTTCGTGAGCAAGATTTCACTGGATGAATAACTTCAAATAGCTGGAGATGATGTCGAGTTGGTTTTTGTCAACAAACACCCTTCATAACCTGCTCCAAAAATATAAGAATCATTTTGAGTTTATGGGCCGTTTCAATACCTAGTATTTCAACAAGTTTTTGTCTATTATTACATAACTCTCGAACAGTTTTTCGACGTTCACAAGAAAACAATGAAGTTTCATTTTCAGACTCGTACGTTTTCAAATAATATGTAAGTATCATTTTTTTCAAGACGTCTTCCGTAGATTTTTTTTATCTATTTTTTTTTGAATTACCTATTAACTGGGGGAGGTATAGCCACTTGAGGTTCATAAGATTTCCCATCTTGAGTTTTGGAAAAAATGGGTAACTCTCAAATGAAATGGTAAATGTCACCATTTATTTATTCAAACGGTTCTTGAGATAAACATTTTGAACCCTTTCTCAAAAACCCATGTGTTTAGTCAACTTTATCTTTTTTAAATTCCCTACAGTTATAATCTCAACGAAATGTGCTACATGGGTAAGTAAATCTCCACGATTGTGGGTATTGTCTTGGCAATAGCAATGTCCCCGTAGAAATTATACGGATTGTTTTCAAATTTGTGGACTTTTCAGTATATTAACACATATTTTTATCTCCTTAGTGCTCCGAAACGAACACTATCTTCGTGGAAGATTGACACAAGAACGTCCTGTGGTACTTTTCAAAATATGTAAGTGAATTTGAATTTCTTTTTGTTTTCCTGGGGTGTTTGTTCTCAGAAGGGATAATGGTACATTGTTCTGGGTTATTAGGTGTAACTTCAAATTTAGCAACAAAACTTTTTCAACTTCAAGTTTCAATAAAACGACTTCAGACATGTTTTTGTGGTATTCCTTGAGGAACCTAACATTTTGACTAACAATTTTTTGTGGTGTAAAACTGCATGAGATATGACGATTCGAAGCTGAATCTCGATTCATAAATATTGTTCTGCGCTTTTCATTCAGAATGAGTCAAAGAAATATTTTGATACTTTGTACTTTGAAAATTTTTTCACTGAACTTTTTAAAAAATTTCACTGAATCAGAGATTATTTTGATACTTGAAACTTTGAATTTTTTTCTCATCAAAATTACCAATTTCCAAAAAGTTTTCTGATTGCATGGCTGAAGGGGTGATTCCTTCTAACAGAATAACAAGAATTTACAAATTTAAATGAAAAAATAGAAAATTTTCAAGTGAAATCTATGAATATGAAAATAATCAATTAAAAAAATATAAATATCAAAATATTATTTAAGATATGAGAATTCAAGTTAAAATAAACATGCAACAATTTGGCATTCATGGATTCTTAGCACAACAAGATATCTAAAAAAATTAAGAGTTATGGCAAAATACACAAAAAGTTGATAGTACAATAGTTTTAGAATTGACAAATCAACCAAGAAAAGTTCATTGTGCCACTTGTAATTAATATGAGTAAAAAGGAAACGAGCGAGTTAAAATCACTATCAACCAATCGGCTGAAGTTGAAGTGCGAGATCGCATCATGAATCAATATCAAGAAACTCAGTAGAGAAGAAAGGTGTCTGACAAAAAATGCGGAAGGTTGAAACTACCTGAAAATTTTCTTCAAATAGAATATCTAATTTGATCAGTATTTGGAGCAAAATTCGAGAGTTGTATCATCACCAATATTACGGCTTCAAGTTTATCAACCTAACAAAGACAAGAAATCGAATTTTTGAGTGAAGAAGACTCGCGTTGAAAATACAGAAATGACAATTAATTTTTATTTCAAATGCTAAAGTTTGCAAAATAACAAAAACTTAAACAAATAAGCATGTTTGAGGAATTGAAATTATTGGTTGAACAAGATGCTGTGAATAGATGTCTCATTCCGTCATTGGAATCAAAACAACGGCTGACGAATGAAATTGAAACTAGTATTAAAATGAATAACAAAGAAAAACAACCTTGAATACCTATACTACTCGGGATGTATCATCTTTAAATCCTGCTGAGGTGATACAATTAATTTATAATTATAACAATTTCAGGAATATTTTCATCAATTGGTAGTAATGAGCAAACTGATGCAAAATTGTCAATGGAAAATATTATTAATCATTTTTATTCAGATTTTGTTCAGATATGATATAACTGGAATTGCACTGAGCAAACACACTCAAAAATATATTTTTGATTATAATATAATAACTTTATTCAGTACAGTATCAAATTACAGATTCACAAATTGCAGAACAGCTGAATAAATAAGTAGAAACCTCAAAAAAGCTTGATGAGAGCTTGTCTATGGGTAATTCCTTATTTTTTATTTTTTTTTAAATTATAACTGATTTGAAGGTAAGTATATGCTGTAATTCTATCTACATACATTAACTATGAATACAAAATATTGAATGATAATAATGATATAGCAATGACAGTAAAAAGTATACTACTTTCATAAACTTTTAACTGACTTATCTATATTATAGGTGTATAAAGAAGGAAGAAGAAGGATTGGACTTTATGGATCAACTATATCATTGGACATTTTTCTGTCGTTTGATAAAACCCATTTTTTTATTGAAAAGAGTTATCGAGTTTATATTAATCAGCTCCGTTAGTAACAAGTTTCTCAGTTTAGTGCCAATAAATACGAAGTATCGTTGACCAATCGCTTTCCAGGTTCTAGGTAGGGAGTTGTTCGCCTTTATTTTGGAGCGGGTGCTATATTCATGATTTATTGGACTCATATAGTTGGATTTGTATAGGAATGAGTATACAGTTCGGCAGTATAGTTGTCTGATGTCCATTATATTTCCATTTTTCTATAGCAAGTCCGAAGAGTACAGGAACTCTTTCCTGAAGATGATCCTCAGAAATCTCTTCTATATTACTTCTATACAATTCATTACTAATTTTCTGAGACCTCCCCAGCCTATGATACCATATTGCAGAACTGATTCGACCAATGCGTGGTATAGAGTTTTCAGACGACTTACTGAGATAACTGTTTTCAATTGATGGAATTTGAATATAACTTTTCTTAATTTTTTAACAATACCTTGTGCATGAACGTCCCACCAGAAGAATGAGTCTATATCGATTCCCAGATACCGGACAGATTTTACTGTGTTGATTTCAAAATTATGCACTTTAATAATGTTATAATTAGGAAAGTATTTTTCGTACGAAGTGAATGAAGAAATTTTGGTTTTCTTAACATTAACTGTAAGTTTATTCTTACCTAGCCATGCAAATATTTTTTTTAGGTCATCTTCTGTGGTTTCTTTTACTTCTTCCCATGAATCGCCTTCATATAAAAGAACAGTGTCATCGGCAAAGGATATTATGGTACTTGGTGATTGCAGATCAAGTAGAGAGTTTATACATATTATGAACAAAATTGGACCTGATACTGTTCCTTGTGGAACGCCACAAGTAACAGTTCTCTCTTAGCTCAAAATGTCCTGGATGGCCACTCTTTGTTTTCTGCCATTCAGATAATCATTCAAGAGATTATGCACTATCCCGCGAATTCCCAAATGTTCGAGTTTATCTAGCAAAAGACGATGACTTACCGTGTCAACACTCCTAGACATGGTCGTTTATTATCAAGGGCAGAGTAAATATGAGAAATCAATTTGGCGATGGCATCTTGTGTTGATAGATTTGTCTGAAAGCCAAATTGCCTGGGCGAAATAATTTCATTTTTAGTAAGGTAGTTAGCTAGTCGTTTTCTGAGGATTTTTTCGAATAGTTTTGATATACCGGATGTTAATGATATCTCAGTTCAAGTGTAATCTGGTCGAAATTGCACAGCACAAACTCGGTAACATGGATATGGTAGGATTATTTCAGTACAAATGGAATGTTTCTAAAACTACACATAAATATCATTCTACCTTCACACCGATAAAAAGAGGCTGATCAAGAGGAGGAAGGACGATGGAGAAAAAATTATATACAAAATTATTTCATTCACACAAATCGTCATTGTCGTCAAAACCTTTGAAAAGTTTCTATTTTTGAATAATGTCACTTGGTATGAATATTTCATTAGACCAAATGTTTCAATTTTTTCATAGAATTGAGATATGATCAAAAGTCTTTCAATGACTGTAAACATCATATCCATCATTATATTCTTTTTTCTTTTGTTTAACACAATTCCAACTCGTTTTCATCATAACAAATGCCAATATCATAACTTGTTGTAATATCAATAGCTTTGAGCCTATTTTCACTATATTTTTTATACTCATATAATCGCGTACAATAAAATGTTATTTAATCAAGTTCGATCATGACCCCTAAATGATTAGAACTACCGATTTAATTTCGAAATATTGTGCTCAAAAGCAGTGCGAAAAATTTAAAAAAAATATATAAATTTCGTAAAGAACTTGTTGGATTTGAAATTCCCAACGGGTAGTCTAAAAATTATCTCTTTATTGCAAATACTCAGATTCATGAAATAATAACCTTTGATGTGTTCAAAGTCATTGATTTGTATGCTTTCAAACTGGTTTGAAACGCAAATATTCTGAATTTCAAGTTATCAACAAAATATAAGTGTTATTTTTCGAATAATTACCGTCGAGAAAGCATTCTGACATACTTTCAAACTGATAAAAAGAAATCAATCAACACGGAGCACAGAACTTTAGACAAAAATTTATATGAAGTGGTTGGATGACTTTGAGGGAGACAAAATGACTATGTTTTTTCTGGTTACACCTGGCAACAACACCACAATATTTTTAAAAAAATTGCCGTAAAATAAAAAAAAAACACTATCATTATCAACAAATTGTAGCATTTGAATTCTAATAGAATTGGTGATGATTTTATATAATTCTTGGTATTTGGTGAATCTTGTTGACAAAGAACAAAAGCAATTTTTCATTGTCACTAATAAGAGTCATGTCATTTTTTGAATAGATGAAATCATGACCTAAATTATTTTTTTTTGTACTATTTTTAAAATATGAAAAATTTGAGACTTGTACCAACACGTATGTTCACAATTTGAAATAAAATGGAAAGCTGTGTGAATTATTGTTTTATTTTATTATTCTCATATTGCTGCTTGTATGGGTTGTATGGAAGAGCAACTATGTTGAATACCGACCCCACGATATAAAATGTATTTTAATGTATTTTTCATGAAAATAAAGTCACATATTATTACTTTTATTATTATTTCATCGTAGGGATGATAAACGATCATCAATTTTAGTTTCTCATAGCTCATAAATCACAGTAAGCTTGAAATAACATACCGAGTGTTTGTTTCAGTATTTAAAAATAAACCATTAAATAGATTACTTTGTCGGTTGTATCACAATTCAAAAAACAATTTTTGGTATTGTCCAACATTTTGTCCGTGAATATTGTATTGGATGACGTGGTAAAGAGTAGGTTCTCTCGTCGATGATTCCTCACAAACGTGCTTGCTTTTCTGAAACACTGCACAAAAGTTGTTTAATTGGAACCGATCTGATGAATTACACCTTCCCACCTGTTTTTTGTATGTCAAATTTTGGTTTTCTGCTGGAATTTTACTGCAATTCAGGAGAATTGCAGTAATAGGAATGCGACACCTTCAATACCACAAGTTGGTATCTAATTTTGATGGATGTCAATAGAAAAGTCTTCGAAATGTATGTATCAAAATTGATATTTTCCTGTAATTTTTTTCAACCCAGCTCGATCTTACCCCCTCCCCTCCAGTTATATCATATTTGAACAAAATCTGAATAAAAATAATTAATAATTTTTTCCATTGACAATTTTGCATCAGTTTGCTCATTACTACCAATTGATGAAAATATTCCTGAAATTATTATAATTATAAATGAATTGTATCACCTCAGCAGGATTTAAAGATGATACATCCCGAGTAGTATAGGTATTCAAGGTTGTTTTTCTTTGTTATTCATTTTAATACTAGTTTCAATTTCATTCGTCAGCCGTTGTTTTGATTCCAATGACGGAATGAGACATCTATTCACAGCATCTTGTTCAACCAATAATTTCAATTCCTCAAACATGCTTATTTGTTTAAGTTTTTGTTATTTTGCAAACTTTAGCATTTGAAATAAAAATTAATTGTCATTTCTGTATTTTCAACGCGAGTCTTCTTCACTCAAAAATTCGATTTCTTGTCTTTGTTAGGTTGATAAACTTGAAGCCGTAATATTGGTGATGATACAACTCTCGAATTTTGCTCCAAATACTGATCAAATTAGATATTCTATTTGAAGAAAATTTTCAGGTAGTTTCAACCTTCCGCATTTTTTGTCAGACACCTTTCTTCTCTACTGAGTTTCTTGATATTGATTCATGATGCGATCTCGCACTTCAACTTCAGCCGATTGGTTGATAGTGATTTTAACTCGCTCGTTTCCTTTTTACTCATATTAATTACAAGTGGCACAATGAACTTTTCTTGGTTGATTTGTCAATTCTAAAACTATTGTACTATCAACTTTTTGTGTATTTTGCCATAACTCTTAATTTTTTTAGATATCTTGTTGTGCTAAGAATCCATGAATGCCAAATTGTTGCATGTTTATTTTAACTTGAATTCTCATATCTTAAATAATATTTTGATATTTATATTTTTTTAATTGATTATTTTCATATTCATAGATTTCACTTGAAAATTTTCTATTTTTTCATTTAAATTTGTAAATTCTTGTTATTCTGTTAGAAGGAATCACCCCTTCAGCCATGCAATCAGAAAACTTTTTGGAAATTGGTAATTTTGATGATAAAAAAATTCAAAGTTTCAAGTATCAAAATAATCTCTGATTCAGTGAAATTTTTTAAAAAGTTCAGTGAAAAAATTTTCTAAGTACAAAGTATCAAAATATTTCTTTGACTCATTCTGAATGAAAAGCGCAGAACAATATTTATGAATCGAGATTCAGCTTCGAATCGTCATATCTCATGCAGTTTTACACCACAAAAAATTGTTAGTCAAAATGTTAGGTTCCTCAAGGAATACCACAAAAACATGTCTGAAGTCGTTTTATTGAAACTTGAAGTTGAAAAAGTTTTGTTGCTAAATTTGAAGTTACACCTAATAACCCAGAACAATGTACCATTATCCCTTCTGAGAACAAACACCCCAGGAAAACAAAAAGAAATTCAAATTCACTTACATATTTTGAAAAGTACCACAGGACGTTCTTGTGTCAATCTTCCACGAAGATAGTATTCGTTTCGGAGCACTAAGGAGATAAAAATATGTGTTAATATACTGAAAAGTCCACAAATTTGAAAACCATCCGTATAATTTCTACGGGGACATTGTTATTGCCAAGACAATACCCACAATCGTGGAGATTTACTTACCCATGTAGCACATTTCGTTGAGATTATAACTGTAGGGAATTTAAAATAGTTAAAGTTGACTAAACACATGGGTTTTTGAGAAAGGGTTCAAGATGTTTATCTCAAGAACCGTTTGAATAAATAAATGGTGACATTTATCATTTCATTTGAGAGTTACCATTTTTTCACAAAACTCAAGATGAGAAATCTTATGAACCTCAAGTGGCTATACCTCCCCCAGTTTATAGGTAATTTTTAAAAAAATAGATTAAAAAAAATCTACGGAAGACGCCTTGAAAAAAATTATACTTACATATTATTTGAAAACGTACGAGTCTGAAAATGAAACTTCATTGTTTTCTTGTGAACGTCGAAAAACTGTTCGAGAGTTGTGTAATAATAGACAAAAACATGTTGAGATACTAGGTATTGAAACGGCCCATAAACTCAAAATGATTCTTATATCTTTGGAGCAGGTTATGAAGGTTGTTAGTTGACAAAAACCAGCTCGACATTATCTCCAGCTATTTGAAGTTATTCATCCAGTGAAATCTCGCTCACGAACTTGCTTACTGAAACATAGCACATAATGTTGAAAAGAGAAACATTCTCAATGAAAAATTTACTTGTTTAATGTTAAAAGAATCTTTGATAAAACTATCGCACATTTTTTATCTTTCATACTTATTGAATTATATCTGACATTTCACTTTGTTTTTCACTTAAAGACAAGTTTTGTCTCATATTCACAAAGCATTGGCTACAACTCCCAAGGGGTATACATTATTCCTCGCAACGGGTCCACATCTGCCTATTTGAATCAACACTGAGTTCGGTAAGAATTCTCCCAAGTCAATTTGATATTGTCTTCTGTCTTTTGAAGTTATTCATCTCGATGAATCTCCTCACCCATGTCAAATTTGATGTCTGATTGTTTTTTTCTATGTAATAATTATATTAAAAATGCTTAGAGATCTCATACTTGCGGCAAACAACATTGAAATAAAATTCAAAAGAATGTTTTTGTCAAAGCCTATGAAACTGTTCCGTGCGGAATACCATCATCATACCCACTGCAGTCGAAGACGGCCGCGCTTAAACACCACTGAGACTTTCTCTTTTGTCATTGACTTTCTAATGTTACATACTGAATGATTTCACCTATTTTGAGTAATTATGAACGATTCTAATGGAAATTATTAATTTTTGGAATTGCAATGATAACAAGATATTGGGGAATGATCATAGGGTTAGTTTATCATTGAGGTAATGCATACAGACTGATTTCGGTAACAACTTCGATTGCATATTGGTCATTTGAAACCAAAAAATTCGTAAATCTTTTCATTTAATGAAATCCTTTATGGCCTACATCCAAATAATACTGGACGTGCAATTTTCTTGACGCCCCATTGAAGTACAGGACTCTCTTCAAAATTTAGTTGAACCACAGAAAATGGTTTATTTTCAAAAATGTATACAAGGAGCTTTCAAAATTAATTTGAGTCGATTTGTTATTCCCAAATTACTAATAAGATGGCATAGCGGACAGCCAAAAATACTCATCTATTAGTTATTGATTGATTCACTCTTCACTAATGAGGGACGGACTGTCAAATATTTATTTCGAATGCCTCATTGATGAACAGGACCCTCTCCAACATTTCGTTAAACCGAAGAAAATTGATTATTATCAAAAATAATCATTTATTAAGAGACGCCCTATATGGCACAGCGGACAGCCAAAATACTCATTCATTAATTATTGATTGAATTACTCTTCACTAATAAGGGGCGAACTGCCAAATATTTATTTCGAATGCCCCATTGGGATATAGGACGGTCAAAAATTCGCATCAATTTGTTTCAATCAGTTGATAATCAGCTATACCTGATATAGATACAGGACACACAGAATAACTCAGATTCACATAACAAAAAACAGAATGATGAAGTAACGACTCAGACGCACCCCGCAGTTCGCGAGATCTTTCACATTCTCTTTTATGAACAACCATTTCATCTGAATATACAACACGGATCATAGTCGTATCGATAGGATGGCGGCTTATGAAGCCATGGGTACGTGGTTCAGAGCCACAGCAGGATGTCTTTTTTTTTCAATATAAGTACCAGTTTTCGGAAAATGAAGGCCGGTTAGGTTAGTAGCGTGCAGGTCGAGTGATGAATGCAGGAGGTTGGGTAAAAAAGGGGCGGACTGCCAAATATTTATATCGAATGCCCCATTGGGATAAAGGACGGTCAAAAATACGCATCTATTTGTTTCAATCAGTTGATAATTAACTATACCTGAAATTGATACAGGACACACAGAATAACTCATATTCACATTACAAAAAAAACAGAATGATGTACATCGTTCAACAACCTCCACATGGCGTGAAATGATCAAGGGGTCTGCTGCGTCGTCGCCTGACTGCCTGAGGCGGCTGTCTGCCTGAAGTGGGGCAACTTCTACTAATCGCAACCAATAAATATACAGCATAGACAGTTACCACCAAGGAGATTTCCAACAAATCGAGAAACGTTTGGGCCACCCCAAAATGTATTTAAACTAAATCAAATACCAACAAATCAACTTCCCAAGCCAACTCCTATGTCAGGAGTTTCGAAAAATACAAATATTTTCACAAAGAGATATCCCACTCAAAATCACAATAATTTCCAAAAAAGATTAAATCAAAATCACAACAATTTCTCACGATCATTCAATCAGAATCAAAACCCAAAATATGTATTTGAAGAGTTATATACTAATCAATATGAAGATAGTGATAGCCAAAATTACCATGACATTGAAGTTCAACCATATTATGACGACAATAATTCCGAAAATCAATACGACTATAACAAGTATAATAATACCGAACCAATCAACGAAATCGAAAATTTTCAAATAACAGACCCTTCAATCAACCAGACTTAATCGGAGTCAACATATCGTCTAACAACGCCCTACCCTACCCCAAAATTAAATTATTAATAGACACCGGAAGCTCTCGTTCTATATTGAGGCCCACAATAGCAGACAACAGCTGTAGGCGAAGAAAATACTCAATTTCAAGCTGAAATTCCAGCCTTTTCGGAATTTGGCAACTCAAAAAAAATTGACTTCATTCTTTTCGATTTCCACGACTTTTTCGGTGGTATCATAGGGTTATCTGACCTTATTGAAATGAACCTCAATATCGATTTGATCAATAGAAAATTGATCGGAGCAAATATTAAAATACCCTTCAATTATAGAGAATCAAGTCAGGCAAATTTTTCAATCATAGTAAATGCTAACGAAAAAACATCAAGAAATATTCCAGTTAGTGTTTATGAAGGTGAAGTTATGATAGATTCGGGACAATTAGGCAAATTGATTATTCCCTCTGCTCTTTCCTACGCGGAAAATGGTTTCGCCATCCTCGAAATACAAAATCCAACTAATAAATGTATATCAATCAATATAAAAAGTCCATTAGCAGTCAAACCCTTCGAACCCGAAATGTTTGAACTATATACCATCGACAATTTTCTCCAGAATACGAATCAGAATAACCGTGAAATGTCAAAATTTGATATCAATGAAATAATCCGCACTGAACATATGAATTTAGAAGAATACTCAGATATATTTTACAAACCCGGTGACAAATTAACTTTCACCTCGAAAATTAAACATGAAATTAGGACTGACGAAATACCGACTTACACGAAATCTTATCGCTATCCATTTATACACAAGGACAAGGAATCATACGGCCATCTTGTAGCCCGTGGTCCTCGCCGATCTGGATCGTTCCAAAAAAGATCGACGCCTCGGGGCAGCAGAAATGGCGAATTGTCGTGGACTATCGGAAGTTGAATCAGAAAACAATTTCTGATAGATACCCCATACCGAATATAAATGACATACTGTACCAATTAGGAAGCGCACAATACTTTTCTACCCTAGATCTCGCGAGTGGTTTTCACCAGATCGAGATGCACAAAAATTCTATTGAAAAAACAGCGTTTAGCGTCGAACAAGGACATTATGAGTACCTGAGGATGCCCTTCGGTCTCAAATGCGCTCCTTCTAGCCTTCAACGCACCCTTGATGAGATTTTGAAAGGACTCCAAAGTAAAATATGCATGGTATTTATGGACGACGTCATTGTCATAAGTACTGGACTAAGAGAACACATTTAAAACTTGAAATTGGTATTTCAAAGGTTGCGAGAGGCAAATTTGAAAATACAAATGGATAAGTGCAAATTTTTGCGTAAAGAGGTAGAATTTTTAGGACATGTAGTAACTTCAGAGGGAATCAAACCAAATAATAATAAAATAATCGCGATACAAAAATACCCTATTCCAAAAACACAGCACAGTCAAATCGTTTTTAGGTTCAGTAGGGTATTACAGGAAATTTATAGAGAACTTTGCAAAAATCACGAAGCCAATGACTTTGTGTTTAAAAAAAGGAAAGAAAGTCGAACACACTGAAGAATTCATAAACTGTTTCCACGAGTTACAGTTCTATAACCCCATGCATCAGCAAGTTATTGTCCGATGACCCGAAGACGACAGCACGTATTGATTGCAAACATCAGCAATAATTTAAATATAAATACGATGATTGAATTGTAATAGTCAGTAGTCATATTTTATACTTTTATGTAGTTACTCTGTTCAAATAAAACGTTTTTAAAAACCCTTTTGTGTGAACGAGAAATATAATTTTCACAGTCGTTAGGATAGTGGAAGAGCCCTTAGAAGATCCTCGTCGTTCTCAAACGTTTATCCACTATTCCCGAACCAAGTTTCCAGAGAGAATCAAGTGTTCCAAGAAGAATTCTGGCCGTAGAAAAGAATCCCTCTTCACTACCGTCCATCAACAAGCCTAGCAGTTAGAAACAAGCAACAAGAAGATTTTTAGAGCACGAATATGCAACGAGTCATCATCGTCATCCTGTAAGCACAAATGAATCCAACTTTACCAGTTCCAAATAATATTGTACGTCCTCCTACCTTAATTCTACAAAGTACACCATCAATTATCAATCCTATTCCAACCACTGTCCCTCAAACACCCGAACAAACTCTTACCCCCTTCATCATGGCAAACCAATTCGACCTGAAGAATTTCTGTATCGTGCCCGAATACGACGTATCGACAATGCTACTGAACGAGTACTGGAATGCCGAAGATAACAGTTGTTTCCAGAATCACATTCTTATACAAGGACTACTCAATAAACTACGAGGAAGAGCCAAAGATGTCATCTCCGTTTACGGATGTAGAGACTGGAACAGCATCAAAGGAATTTTAATCCAGAACTTCGCTGATCAACGCAACGAAAATTCCTTGACAAGAGATCTAGTCAACCTAAGACAAGATCAGAATGAACTCCCACAGCAGTTCTACGAAAAATTCATGTGACTTCTGAACACTATATCTAATTACGTGGAATTGCACAATGTTGAAGAAACCATAAAAGCGAGTAAGGAGAACTTCTTTCAACAACAAGCTCTTACAACATTCCTAGCGGGATTAAGAGAGCCCATGGGATCCACCATCAGATCAATGAAACCAGTAGACTTGGCAACAGCGATGCAGTACATTTAAGAGGAAAACATCATCCGTTACCTACAAAAATCATTTGGACCTCCACAAGTTCCCAGAAAACCACTTCAGACCCGCCAAAGAGCTGTAAATTACCAATTCGCCCAGCAATCAATGCCACAGCGGATGTTCCAACCCACGCAGCACTTCAATCGTCATGGACAACAACAACCTCATCAACCAATTAGACCACAACCGCAACAACCAGCTTTCAGACCGCATTGGCAGCAACAACAAAGACAAATGTGGCCTCAAAACCAACCACAACGTTTGCCACAGAATAACCTGAATAAACTGAACGGACAGGAACCAACACTAATGAGTATCAGTACCAGAAATACCTATGGAGCACCAACTAGAAGCATGAGAACCCAGCCCCAACCTAGACCGAATTGCAATCAAGCACCCATGTTCAATATTGAGCAATACGAAGAAGACTTTGGATACGAATCGAACCCCTATCATAATGAAGAAACGTTTTCGTATTCCAATCCAGACACCACTGAAGAATTCCAGGAGCAAGAAGACCAACAGTAACAACATGCAAATTTTTCAATGGACCCAGTCTAGAAACGTAGTAGAACTCCATACCTTCGACGATAAGAGAGAACTTCCTTACATAACCATTTCGAATCCTCCTCTCAAACTCCTCATTGATACCGGATCGACAAAATCTTTCCCCGACCCCAACTTAGCATTTGAATTTTATAAAGATTACATCAAAAAGGACCCCTTTGTCGTCACCTCCATTTTTCAAAACTACTCCCAAGACTACAGTGCAGAAATTCCCATATTCCCTGAATTCAATTCAAATGGTTCTTTAAAATTTTATCTTTTCAAATTCCACAAAACTTTCGATGGCCTTATAGGACTCGATAACCTGAAATTTCTCAAAGCTGAACTGAATTTCCCAGAATCTTTCCTCTCCACTGAATACTCATCTCTCCCAATCCAGTATTAAGAAACCAATAAGACACAATTCTACTCGATCCAACTGGAGCCTGACAGCGTGACGCAAGTACGACTACCAGTGAAAGAAAAGGATGGAACCATTATGATACCAAGACAAGAACTACAAGGCGCTTACATTCGAGAAGCTCTCACCGACGCCTGTGATCATCTAGCCTGGACAGAAATCGTCAACTTCAGTCCAAATAAACTCCAAATCGTTTTAGCAGAACCAGTACAAAGCAACATGATAAACCTTGAAGAGTACCACATCTACTCTGCTGATATTATCCCATATGGAAACTCAGAACCGATCTACAATACGGATGATCTAATCAGAACAGATCATCTCAACCCAGAAGAGGAGATGCATATCACAAGATTATGCAGAAAATACGCCGACATTTTCCACCATCCAGATGCCTCACTAACATTCACCAATCAAGTTAAACACCAAATAAAAACTAAGGACGAAATTCCGGTATACTCCAAGTCTTACCGATATCCATACGTACATAAGGAAGAAGTCAGGAAGCAAATATCTTCGTTATTGGATCAAGGTATCATCAGACCTAGTCAATCTCCCTGGTCCTCACCAATTTGGGTCGTTCCCAAGAAACCAGACGCATCCGGAAAAGCAAAGTGGCGCATCGTTGTTGATTTCCGGAAGGTTAACGAGAAGACAATAGACGATCGTTACCCAATTCCAAACATTTCGGACATCCTCGACAAGTTGGGAAGATGTCAATATTTTACTACCCTGGATTTGGCAAGCGGATTCCACCAAATAGAAATGGCAGAGGCAGACACCCCTAAGACCGCATTCAATGTTGAAAATGGGCACTACGAGTACCTGAGAATGCCTTTTGGACTGAAGAACACTCCAGCGACATTCCAGAGGGTTATGAACAACGTCCTGAAGGGTCTACAAGGAAATATCTGCTTGGTCTACATGGATGATATAATTATATTCTCGACATCCCTGCAAGAGCACATGGTTAACCTCACAAAAGTATTCCAACGCCTAAGGGAAACTGGCTTCAAAATACAAGTAAACAAGTGCGAATTCCTGAAAAAAGAAGTAAACTTCCTAGGACATATCGTCACCCCCAATGAAATAAAACCAAATTTAGCAAAAGTCAAAGCAATCTTGGACTATCCTATACCTCGAACCTTCAAAGAAATTAGAGGATTCCTCGGTCTCCTAGGATACTACAGGAAGTTCATCAAGGACTTCTCCAAGATAACCAAACCTTTAACCTCCTACCTCAAGAAAGACGTCCATATAGAACACACACCAGAGTTCCTGAAATGTGTCCAAACCTGCAAGAACCTGCTTACCAATGAACCACTTCTCCAGTACCCAGACTTCACGAAGCCCTTCAATTTGACCACAGATGCTAGTAACTTTGCCGTATGAGCTATTCTATCCCAAGCCCCTATAGGAAAAGACAAACCAATTGCTTACGCATCCAGGACCCTAAACGAAACAGAAATGAAATACTCTACCATCGAGAAAGAGATGTTAGCTATAGTCTGGGCTACCAAATATTTTCGACCATATATCTTCGGAAGAAAATTCAAGATTTTATCTGATCATCGACCCCTCCAGTGGCTTTTTTCCTTGAAGGATCCAAATTCAAAACTGGTCCGATGGCGTCTGAAGCTAAAAGAATACGACTATGAAGTGGTATACAAGAAAGGCACAAACAATACCAACGCAGATGCGCTTTCCAGAATTGAAATACATACAGAGGAGATCCATGGAGCAAATGATGACTATGATAAGGCCTCTTTATACAACAATCCCCCATTAGAAGGTCCTGATTCTGCAGACGACATCATAAATGAATTATTTGAAGGCTGCATTCGTCAATATTTTCCTGAAGACGAAGACCCAGATTTGCACGAGCAGGCGGTCCAAAACGAAACCTCAACAGAAGAAAAGAAAGGACTTGGAAACATGAACCCGATAAATACCCCAGACAAAGATACTAGTGGCGTCACTAACCATACAGCCAGAGAAAGACCAATATTGGAAATACCAATATCGGAGAAACCCCTCAATGTCTTCAATAATCAAATCATCTTCAAACGAGTAAGCTATAATCCAGCAAGAACAGTGATTGAAGGAATATTTCCAAATAAGAAGAGATACCATGCCCAGCTAGGAAATGATAATCTGGACCAAAATGTTTTCCAATTTTTCAAAGAAAATGTTAGCCCCGAAAGAAAATACGCATTGATGTTCGAAGACGATGACCTTTATCCCAGCATGTGCAGAATCCTGAGGGAGACATTCAAGAACTCTTCTTTCGATCTAATAAAATGCAATCGCCTTCTAGAAGATATCAACCACCCAGATAGACGAAAGGAAATTATTACGCAGCAGCACGAAGGAAAGACGAACCACAGAGGAATCACTGAAATGGAAACTCGGATCAGAAAACTGTTCTATTGGCTCAATATAAGGAAGGACATTGAAGAAGCTATCAACTTCTAGGAGACCTGCCAAATCAACAAGTACGATCGAAGACCAGAGAAGCCAAAGTTCATGTTAACACCTACTCCAACAAAACCACTTGAAATAGTACACATGGATACCTTTCAGGCTAGTGGACAAAAATTCCTGACAATAGGGGATGCATTTTCTAAATATGGCCAGGCATATCCCATAGAAGGATCCAACGCAATCAATACCCTCAACGCTCTCCTAATTTTCATAAACCACCATGGAATCCCACATATGATCGTCACGGATAATGGAACTGAATTCAAAAATGGACTTATCCAGGAGTTTGTTGACACACATAAAGTTAACATACATTATACGACTCCAGAGAACCCTCAAATATTCATAAAAAGAATATTAGACATTTGCCTGATAAGACAACTAAATTCTTCGTCCCTTTACAACCTTCATCTGACGAGAGGACAGGAAATCGAGATCCAAAACCTCAAGAGCAACCCAGGACTACTACCCCTCAAGTTGGGACAAGCAAAAATCAAGACTAGTACCCACGATTTCATTCACTATTACGATCTTCAACCGCTCCACCAAGAGAACTTCAATCAAGGACTGAAATATCAACTCGAAAACCATCATCCTGGAGGAACCACTAACTCTACCAAATATCAAGACAGCTCTTCACTGAAATTCAAACCACTGAAATTGGACAAAATTCCCTTAGAGAAGCTACATCTGATCCTAGAAGAGCAAAGGTTACAACTCATCCCCGAAGAAACCAACCACGGATCCCCCAGTTCCAGAAAATTAAGCATCATCTTCAGTCTTGTTCGTCCCTTACAAGACTTCCTCAGGGGATGGAGAAGTTACAGTTCGATAACCCCATGCATCAGCAAGTTATTGTCCGATGACCCAAAGACGACAGCACGTATTGATTGCAAACATCAGCAATAATTTATATATAAATACGATGATTGAATTGTAATAGTCAGTAGTCATATTTTATACTTTTATGTAGTTACTCTGTTCAAATAAAACGTTTTTAAAAACCCTTTTGTGTGAACGAGAAATATAATTCACGCATGCAAGAATATTTTAACTTCGGAACCAGTTTTAGCTTACCCTGACTTTTCAAAACCGTTTGAATTGACCACAGACGCGTCAAACTTGGCTATTTCTGGGATACTCTCCCAAGGCAATCACCCCATTTGCTATGCCTCAAGAACACTCAACCCCGCAGAATCTAACTATTCAACAATAGAAAAGGAACTTCTAGCTATTGTTTGGAGTTGCAAGTATTTTCGTCACGTTTGGTAGAATTTTTTTTATATATACGGATCATAAACCACTTCAGTGGTTGATGTCCATGAAAGAACCGAACTCACGACTAGTGCGCTGGAGGTTAAAATTGGAAGAATTCGAGTACGAGATCCACTATAAAAAAGGGAAATCAAACCAAGCAGCAGACGCACTTTCCAGACACCCGGTAGACATTAACGCGGTTGAGACTGACTCTATATGTAATAACCTAGGTTACTCTGGCGATATAATAAATGACTTACTTGCCAACTCGGAAGACCTACCAATTCTAGACGAATCAACGGTAAACGAAACTTCAAACACCACTCCTAAACCTCCCAAAATCAGTATCATTTCTGACATTCAAGTCAAACCACTTGATACCCAAGAAAATCGTGAATCAGTTCTAGAAACGGTGCACTCGTCAGCGGAAAATCCAATTCTAGAAATTCTCATTTCCGAATAACCAGTAAATATGTACAAATATCAAATAATAATCACGGCCGGAGACGTGGAGAAACTAATCATTAGACGAGAAAAAAAATTCGAAATTAAACGATTATATATTACCATCCCTAGAAGAGACCCAATCCCGCATATGATCCATGTGCTGAAAGATTATATTAATCCGAAACAACTCTACGCATTATTTTTCAAAAATCATGAGCTAGTCCCCACTTTTACAAATACCATTCAGAACATTTTTAAAAATTCATCTTATAAAATAATTCATTGTGTAAAATTCTTAGAGGACATTCAAGTTCTCAACGATCAAAAAGAAAAATTGACATTGTACCATACGACAAAAACTTGCCACCGTGGCATGAATGAAATGAAGTTAGCTTTGGTAAAAAAGTTCTATTGGTCGAAATTATCGGAAGACATTGAAACATACATTAACAACTGCGAAATCTGTCAGAAAAATAAGTATGATCGTAACCCCCTCTGTAATAAAATTCAATCTTACACCCACAACGGCTAGACCTTTCGAACACGTTCACGTGGATACGTTTCGAATAAATCATGAAGCATTTGTCACAATAATTGATGCTTTCCCTCGTTACGGACAAGCATACCCCCTCAAAAGTATAACAGGTACCGAAGTGGTAGAAAATATATATAATTACATTACCCACCACGGCGGATCAGGGAACTGAGTTCAAAAATAAAGATCTCGAAGATTTCTGTAAATTATATAAAATTGAACTCCACTTTACAACCGCTAAGAACAGTAACTCAAACTCTCTAGTTGAAAGATTTCATTCATCAATAGTAGAAAGCTATCGTTGCCTCAAGGAGGAACATAATCAAATGACAACCGATCAGCTAATGAAACGGGCTGTCATGGGGTACAATAACTCTATACATAGCGTTACAAAATTCACACCATTTGAGGTTATTGATGGACACATAATGGCATCTAATCCCTTCGAACTTAATGACAATGCCATTGTATCCAGCTATATCCAATCACATAAAGAAAATTCCAATAAACTTTATGAAAAAATCAAAGAAGTCAATGCAAAAACAAAAGAATTAATAATAAATAAAAGAAATGAAAATAGGTCAGACCCTCCCGATTTTAAATCTGTAGATACTGCGTGTATCAAAACCAAAGCGCGAGGAAAACCCTTTCAAAATTCAAGAAAATTGAACTAACCGGCCAAACTGATATTAAAATAAATACGAACAAAACTTCATATCACAAGAGTATAGCAAAAAAACAACGTTTTCTAAGAAGAAAAACTCTTTTCAGGATGAAGACGCTATTCCTGATATGGATGTTCCCGGCCCTTCAAATCAAACAGACGATTGGAACAGACATTCAAATAACTAACTTGGATAATCCAATCCTCCCTATCCAGTAAGGTAATGCTAGGCTAGTTTATGGTAAACACACATTTTTACACTATATACATAAATTCGAAACAAATAGTCAGACAACTCGAAAACATTGAAAAGAATTTCTTAATAATAAAAAATCACTTGATGTTCGGCAATCTAACTAATCAAATATCATATCATGGATTATCAGATTCACTTCTCATAAGAACGGAACACCTGATACAAATAACAAACGAAAAACCTAGAAATCTGAAACCGCATATACGCAAAGAAAGAGGACTATCGAATATAGTGCGTAGAGTAAACAAATGGCTATTCGGTACATTGGACGCAGATGATGAGGAGCGCTACAACGAGGCAATTACTGCTTTAGAAACAGATCAAAATAATGTAAGAAACAATCTCAATATGCAATTGTCTCTTTAAAAAAACTTAATCGATAATAATAATGAAACAATCACCGCCTTAAGCGTAAATCAGGAAAAATTCCAGCTTGGCTTGAGAAAATTCCAAAATTCAGTCCAACAAACACTCAATAACATACAAGACCATACAAGTTTTCAGGGTATAATGACACAATTGAACCTCGATTGTCAAAACCCAATTATGTTTTTAGACATTTTATAGGACGCAATCATGTTCTCAAAGTTGAATGCACTTCATAACAGCATTATATATACCCAACTATCCAAAACCAAACCATATTCGTCCCGAGATATACCTTCCTGGCACGAACGCAATCAAAGTTACAATTTGTAACCGACACATGCCCAGCTGTTGAGGGACAATATTTCTGCCCGGACGAGTACCACCCCCACGATCATTGTGTGGACAAACTGTAGAACACCACGGAGATAGAGAACTGCCCCACCTTCAGAGTAAATTTCGAGGAACCCATTGCCGAACAAATCACCAGAGAAATGGTCCTTATTCTCCCTACAAAACCAGAGAAACTTCAAGCAAAATGTAAAACCGATCGATACTTCGAAATCAATCAATCAGTATTGATCACCATCCCAGAAACCTGCGAAATTAGAATCAACGAAAGAAGATTTCTCAACGACATCCGCATCCAAGAAGGAAAACCACTGATTTTACCCGAAATTAAATTAGTCGCCGGAAGTTCAACTACGTTTTTGGCAATACCAAATATTACCAAAATAGGTATGGAAGAAATGTATCTACTGAAGGACTGGATACCACCCATCCAAAAACACGAGTTCAACATGCAGTCGTAGTATGTACGAGTATATTGGTAACAATACTGGCGGTTACACAAAGAAAACGACTTTTTTCCCTTTGGAAATGCACTCACCGAAGAAAATCAAAGGAAAATCAAGTCACAAAAATGAAGAAGATGGAAGCGACGGGCCATCGAAAAAACGTTCCGTTATTTTCGATTCTTGAGGAGGAAGGAGTTAGGTAGTCGCCTACCACGAGTACAGCTGACGAAGCGGTCATCGTTCTCTGAACCAGGAGATAAGAAGAATCTCCAAACTGCATGTTTTAAAGAGAAACATTCTCAATTGAAAATTGAATCAATACATGACTCCTCTGGAAATGGAAAAACACTACGATAAAATTGAAGTTACTTTTTTGTAATATCTAACAGAAAACAACTACTTCCCCGGCAAAAGCCACGCTGGACATTGAACTACATCTGACAGATATTGAGAAAGACCCTATATAACTTGAGAGAAAAAATCTGAAAGTGAAAATTTGCATTTTCATTCAGATAGTTGATTATTTATTGAATGTCCAGTTTCCTTTGAAGATTCTTATCTATGAATGAGATAAGGGAGAAGTAGTTGTTTTCTGACAGATACTTGCCTCACGTTTTTCCACTGTGTGGGAACTGTGGAGAGAGGGTATTACGACTTTTTTCGAAATTTTTCATTTGATATGGAACTCTCCTTTGAGATGAGCACACCTTTCGAACTTTGTTCGAACTTGTGTAGCATTACTCTTCCCGGAGTTGTGCAGTCGAGGAGTGCTGCTTGCTCTTGGGCTTTGGGTGTTGTCGTTCGTTGGGGGGGACAGGATGACTCTAATGTTGTCTGACCTAACCTAGCACTGATGAGAGGTAAGAACCCTGAAACATGCATGTATGCAGGTGGTCATTTCCAGCCAAATGGGGGATGATATGCATTGCTTGGGAGCAATCAGCACTTGCAATAGTGTCCTCCTATGAGGAACATTGCACGAGTAAATGTCAGATGTAATTCAATATTCGTAGGGGGAAGTAGTTGTTTTCTGACAGATACTTGCCTCACGTTTTCCCACTGTGTGGGAACTGTGGAGAGAGGGTATTACGACTTGTTTCGAAATTTTTCATTTAAGGGAGAATGTTATTCAGAAGTATCACTCACAGAAAATCGCTCATTCCATTGATGCGTGTAAAATAATTAATTCTCAATTGAAGATTGAATCAATACATGACTCCTCTGGAAATGGAAAAACCCTACGATAAAACTGAAGTTACTTTTTGTAATATGTAACAGAAAACAACTACTTCCCCGGCAAAACATTAATCCCTTCCAAGAGAGGTTATCTTGTACGATGGAAAACAGCGACTAAATTCCAACTTTCAGTCGCAGATGATTCCACAACTGACTTTATGAACATCCTGTTCATATTTTCAATGAAATCAACTTGCCAAACTGCAATTATGCACTTTCCATTTCAGATGTTGTATTCTATTTATCATGCTCAATTATTCTTTGTTACTACTCAGTCGAGTAAGGTTGTCTGTCTTTTCAGAAATAAATCTTTTTAAAAAAGCTTTCCGTCGTCCGAAGTTCTTAAGTCTCTCCAGAAATGCAATGATTTTTTCATGCCCATACCTTTGCGACTTTTTTAAAACTGATAATGATATATTCAATTTGAGAACCTTGTCATCTTGACACATGCCTTCTGGTTTTGTCAAGTGAACTTCTTCCTTTATGTCTCCATACAAAAAAGCACTTTTGACGTCCATTTGATATATAGGAAGATTTTTGTGCTTAGCAACCGCTAATAAACTACGAAATGTCGCCAACACCAACAGCTTCCAGGAACGATCCGTCTCCTATTTCAACAACTTTGTTGGATTTTGTTAACGTAGAAAACCATTCTCTATGCCAAGTCATATGTTTAGTAGCACCACTGTCAAGGTACTAGAGTTCATCTGATAGTATGCCGTCATTAAATAAGGCTAAGCTGATGAATGCATTTTTCCATTCTTCTTTATTTCTGACATTTTCTTTTCTTTTTCTGATTATGCAGTCCTTGATAAAATGTCCTGGCTCAATACAGAAATGGAAGGACCTAGTTCTATTTCTGTTTCTAAAACACTCCTCTTGCGTATGGCCGATCCTCTTACAGATTGTACAAGATTTACATGTTTTGGATGCCAATCGCAGTTTTCTTCTGAGGTGTTACCTAATTTTTCGTTTTTCATCTTTTCTTCCTCTATCAATAGTGTCGTATATTTATAGTCTAATTCACTTTAAAATAATTTATTCAACGAAATACATTGATTCAATAACACAATACTCTAATTTATATAACAATCACTGAACTATTTATGTTCGACTTTTTTTTCACTGATCGTCTGTCTGACTGCGTGGTTCTGTTTATATCCATCCATTTTCCCCGAATGCTCGTGATATTTCTCGAAAAGCCATAGGAACGTTCTCCAATTAGACCAGATTCTTCGCGAAGCGAAGCGCCTTGGGAATAATTGACTGTCGGGCGCTGGCTACGTAAGAGTTCAGGTCCGGCATCGCCCGCATCTTCGCCACATTGTCCCCTTCTTAGAGATATTTCGTCCCGAAATGTCATCCTTGTAGTGTGTCGATATTGGCAGGATTCCCCATATCTGCATCGTAAAGTTCGATGGAAATAACACTCCACAGTCTTCATGTTAGGTCGTGGAATAGAAGTACAGCAAACCAAAATCTGGACGCCGCTGGATCGGAATATCGTCTCAAACATATATCTTATAACTCTCCAATCCAGCCCATCAATACCACAGGATAATTTTGGGATTGCCAAGTCCATCAGATTCTGATCTACCATTGTATCTCTCAGTTGGGTGAGGCTCCTCCAGATATCTTCATAGGACGGTTTATCTTGGGAATGCTTCTTGGTCACCAGGTAGTAGATGTTCCTCTGGCCCTTCTTCATCTGTAGCACACCTCCAATTTCTGGATTCTGTTTTCGTAGTGTTTGGAGTTGGCCGAATTTCTTGGAGAACACCACAGCGAAGCCCCTGGACATTCGAAGATATTCTGCGACGCAGTGTGCTAGGGCGTAATCGACTGGCACTTCGAAAAGGTCCCGTGGCTCCTCTTGAGTTACCCCGTGTGACACTTTCTGTCCATTCGAGTATGAGGACATGAATTTCTGGAACGTCATCGCATCCTCTGGTGGTCTGAGGGTGCGAACTTGGTCATGGTTCCCAGCGTAAGGGACCAACCTGTTGAAATAAACGACCCTGGGTTTACTTCTGGGTGACTTGTGGATTCGGTAAAGCGGATCGTTGATCCTCTTGACGATCTTGTATGGACCTTCTCATGAATTCCGTAATTTCGGTGGCAGGCCCCGGTGACGCATCGGGTTGTACAGCCAAACTAGGTCACCAACCTGAAATCCTCCAGAATCGGCATTTATGTCATAAGTCGCTTTTATTCGGTCGCTGGCACTCTGGATGTTCAAACGGACTAGTTCGTGGATTTCCTCCATTCGCTGCCGTAGTTTGCTGATGTAGCCCTCTCCCGCGGTATCCTGTCCTGGTGGCATTCCAAACTTTAGGTCACAGGAAAGTCACAGCTCTCGGCCCATCATGATACTAGCAGGGGTTTGGTCGGTTGGCTCGTGTACTGCGGAACGGTAGGCCATCAGGAACAAATGGAGATACTGTTCCCAGTCTCTTTGATGGTCAGAGACTACCTTGGACAAGTGGCGATTGATAGTCCTGTTCATCCGCTCAACCATTCCATCGGACTGTGGATGTAGAGCTGTGGTTCTCGTCTTGCGGATGTTCAGCACATTTCTTGGAACAGGTTGGATTCGAAATTTCTGCCTTGGTCCGGTGCAGCTCCAAGGGAACACCGAATCGACATATCCACTCTTTCACCAAGACATCCGCGGCGGTAATGGCTTCCTGATTGGGCAGGGCATCGGCTTTGGCCCACTTGCTGATATAGTCCATTGCCACAAGGATGTATTTATTTCCGTGATCTGATACGGGGAACGGGCCGGCGATGTCAATAGCGATTCTCTCGAACGGACTACCTACGTTATACCGACGCATCGGTGCTTTGGGTCGTATCCGAGGTCGATTGCTGGCAGCGTAAACAGTACACTTTCTGCACCGGTCATTGACATCAACTTGACAATTGACCCAGTAAAACCGTTGCCTTACTTTCTGCAGGGTCTTCGTCACACCCAGATGTTCTCCAGCAACTCCATCATGGATCTCTCGGAGTACTTCCTGTCTTCTGTTCTTGGGCACCACTATCTGACGTCTGTCCTCTTTGGACTCCAATACACGTTTCAGGACCCCATTGTCCAGGGTAAGGAAATTCCATTGGGCCCAGTAGGATTTGACTGCTGGGGAATATTTTGCAATTTTCTGCCATGTCGGTCTTTGATTACTCTTTTTCCAGCCCATGACTAAACCAAGATCTGGATCTCTTTCTTGGTCTTTTTGGACTTCGTTGTCATTCCACTTCTTGTAGACTGCCGTGGTTCTACAAATCGCTACTTCCTCCTCTTCTGCTCGTCGGCAGTGAGAGCAGTCGTCTGGGCATGGTCTCCTTGACAGGGCATCTGCGTTCTTGTGGCCACTCCCTGCTTGAAATTCGATCTCGAAGTCGAATTCTTGGAGTCTTTCGATCCAAGGTGCTACTTGGCCCTCGTGGTTTTGAACTGTAGAAGCCATTTGAGGGCTGCGTGGTCGGTCCTCAACAGGAATCTCCTCCCGTACACGTATTTATGAAAGTGTTCTACTCCCTTGACAACAGCCATCAGTTCTCGTCTGGTGACACAGTAGTTACGCTCCTGTTCACTGAGAGTTTTACTGAAGTATCCGATGACCTTCTCTTGCGCATCCTGAATCTGGGATAAGACAGCTCCAAGTCCCACGTTGCTGGCGTCCGTGTACAAAATGAATTTTCCACTCGGAAGAGGATAACTTAGAATTGGTGCGTTTATCAATGCGCTTTTCAGCTTCCTGAACGAGTCTTGGCACTCTTCGGACCACTGGAGCTTAGTTTGACCTTCTATGAGCCTAGTCAGTGGTTTAGCGATGTTGGCGAACCCTAGCACATATCGGCGATAGTATGTTCACAAACCAAAGAAACTACGTAGTTGGTGTATGTCTTCCGGAATAGGCCACTCCTTCACTATTCTCTCAGCCGCAAGAATACCTCCTCCAGGGTTTTTACATGGTTTTCGAACGATTTGTCAACCACAATAATGTCGTCGAGATATACCAAACACGTCCTCCATGAAAGTCCTTTCAGAACCGTCTCCATTAATCTCTCGAATATGGCTGGAGCATTACAAAGCCCGAATAGCATAACAGTGAAATGCCACAGTCCTGAGCCGATGGTGAAGACTGTCTTTTCTCTATCTTCTGGAGCCAGTTCTACCTGCCGGTATCCACTATTCAGATCAAGGGTCGAGAAAATCGTGGAGCCAGCCAACGTGTCTAGGGTGTCGTCTATTCTCGGAAGTGGGTAACTGTCTTTCTTCGTCACGTTGTTCAGTTGACGATAGTCCACGCAAAAGCATGCTGATTCATCTTTCTCCTTCACCAGCACGAATGGAGAGGACCATGGACTGTCGGATGATTCAATAACTCCATCTTTTCCCATATCACTGACTATTTTGTCAGCCTCTTCCTTCTTGACAAGAGAAAGTCTTCTTGCTGATTGTCGGATTGGTCGGGCATCCCCAGTATCAATTTAATGTTGAACTACATTCGTTCGACCCCCTTTTCCTCGTCCGGTATCGAAGATGTCTTGGTACTTCTTGACTTATTTTCCCAATCTGTGCTGTTGAGCTGGTATAATGCCCTTGGAAAAGACGGTAACCAATTTTTCCACTTCCGCTGTCAGGTTGTTGTCTTGACTAACAGTACCGTGTACACTCCTGATCACAGAGGAAATTGACGAGCAGTGCCCCAAAACAGTTCCTTTCTTTAAGGTCACTGGTTAATAATTGACATTCATTACCCTTACTGGCACAAATTCATTAGCACGCAACAAAGTCTTGCCTAGCACAATCCCTCGTCCAATTTTCTCATCATGAAGCTTGGGCTCCAACATCACCACGCTTCCATCGCTCGCACCTCCGTCCAAGTGAGCCTCTAGTATGGTCTCAGCCCTGTCGGGTACACTTACATCTCCAGCCAGCAGAACACGAATCAGCTTTTTACTTCTTCCATGTAACACCAACTCTTCTCCGTTCACACGTAGGACGCCATCTTTAAAGTTCAATTCAAACCCTCTGGAATTCATGATGTCCATTCCAATAATTGCATCGTCCTCAATGTCAGCTACTAATCCCGATGTTTTAGTTTTGTGCTGCATAAAATCATTTCAATCGGTAGCTCACCATGTACAGTGGCCGGCTCTCCTGTTGTTGTGCGTAGCTTCCAGGATGATGGTTCTGAACTGCTAGTCGCTCCATTACCGTTTCCGGTATAGCTGGGTATGCAAGGCGAACCAAGCGTGCAATATCTGCTTCAAATTCATGTAGGGATTCGCTTGATTTGTGGTTGCGGTTTTCGAGCTGTGAGTGGTATACACGTTCTAGATGGGTCTGTTCATACCGTAATTCGAGATGTTTAATCAGCTGCTCGTAGTCCTCTTGTTCTTGTGCCGTGAGGGTTTGTAAAATATTTGTTGCTTCTCCACGCAACGCCAGTGTTAGTGCCACAGCTCTATCTCCTGCATCCCATCCATTTGCCTTTGCTGCAGCTTCAAATTGTCGGCGGTAGTTTGCCCATGGTGTTTTTCCATCAAACTAGTAAGTAAGTAAGTAAGTAAGGTAGTTTCATAGAGAGTTTTCCTGTTTCCGAACGGATCTCCACATCTTTCAGACCCTTTTGAACATCATCTAAGTTCAAACTCAGTTCCAGCATTGAATTTTCATTGACAGATTCTGTGGTGTGGGTAGTGTCAATTTGCTTTTTCAACTCACTGATTATTTCTTTCATTTTGCTGATTTCTTCCTCGATTCCGCCTCTGATTTCATCACTGATTGTTTCCTTCAATTTTCCCATCTCTCCCTCAAATTCATCTTTAATTTTCTCCATCTCTGTCTCGACAGTTCCCATTCTTTTTTCTAATCGGCTCGCCACGCTACAAAGTTCTTCTTTCATGGTATTCGAATTTTCTAGCAGATTTCCTTCCAAATTCCTCGAACTTTATTGAAATTCTTCTTTCAGACTATTCGAATTTTCCAGAAGTTTTTCTTGAAGTTTTTCTTCCAAATTTCTTGAACTGTTCTTGAACTGTTCGAATTTTCTAGCAGTTTTGCTTGAAGGTCTTCCTTCAAAGCATTCGAATTTTCTAGCAGCTTCTCTTCCAGATTTTTAGAATTTTCTTGAAGTTTTCCTTCCAGATTATTCAAATTTTCTAGAAGTTTCTCCTGAATTTTGTTTTCCATTCCGTCGAGTTTACTCATTATGGTATTCCAGAAACTTCGAATAAAAAGGTTTCTGGGTTTTCACCATCCTGGATCAATCCCTGCCTAAAGCACGGCCTTTTTACCACTTGTATCAAGTTCCCTTTCCTCCAGTTCTTGCTTCAATTCCGCAACCTTCAAATCGACCAGGCGAACTTTCCTCGAACACATTTTTTCTTAGTCTATGTCTCACAGTCTATTTCACGGGCCACCAGTCTATTATTATTATTATTATGGTCTATTTCACACACGAGAAGTGTATCAGTTTATACTCCGTTAATGCACACTGTCTACTTACACGAACACTCTGTATTTATATATTTAAATCCTCTTCTGATCACCATTGTCGTATATTTATAGTCTAATTCACTTTGAAATAATTTATTTAACGAGATACAATGATTCAATAACACAATACTCTAATTTATATAATAACCACTGAACTATTTATGTTCGACTTTCTCTTTCACTGACCGTCTGTCTGACTGCGTGGTTCTGTTTATATACACCAATCATCTTCCTAGAATGCTCGTGATATTTCTCGAAAAGCCATAGAAACATTCTCCAATTAGACCAGATTCTTCGCGAAGCGAAGCGCCTCGGGAGTAATTGACGGTCGGGCGCTGGCTACATGAGAGTTCAGGTCCGGCATCGCCCGCATCTTCGCTACAATAGTTTGGATATCAAATCATTGAGATTTTGATTTTGGCAAGGTACTGACTCCCAAGCAGAAATAAAATATTTGAATTCTGTCGGAAATGACATGAGAACCTTGGTTATCAACATTTAACTGGAAATATTTTCCCCAGCTCGTTTCAGTAGACTGACTATATCTTCCAGTCTTGAAACATGAACGGATACTCCTTCACCCTCATATTTGTAATTGAAAAACCTCTGTTGGAGCACATGAAGACTGACCACCGATTTTTGTTCGTACACAGACAATAGTTTATTCCACATTTGTTTTGCTGTTTCACAGGTCAGCAGATGACTCATTGGAATCTCTTCTATTCTCGTTACTATCACTTCTTTGACATTGTTGTCTTTCTGTGTCCAGTCCCTCAGCACATCTCCATATTTGTCTGATCCTGTGGTAGGTTTTATATCTTTCTCGGCGATTTCTATGAAACCCCTTGATGCCAGGACGATTTTCATTTGGAATTTTCACAAACTCCAATTTGACTTTCTTTTCAGCCTGATTTGGCTTCCGTGTTCCATATTTTCGATTTTAAACGACGTGCAAACTTGAACGAGTTGAAACTTTTGTAATACTCGAACGACCTATTCATTCCTAAATTCTGGGCCCATAATCTTTTGAATACTGTGGGATTACGTGAGGAATAAATAGTATAGAAAATAACGTACGATACGTCTTTATCAGATATTCATTAGGCAACTACAACTTTTATTTTTCATGGAAAAATACATTACTACAATATGGAGTACTATATTTCATTTATCATTTGAATTCAACCCAAGGTCATCAAATGGATTCAATTTCTAGGAGATGCTGGTTTTCTAATTACACGAGAGCAATTGCGTCAAGCTGTGAGTACTCACTACTGTTGCAGCAAATGGAACCCAAGTAGCACACCTATATTGGTTAAATATTGGTAAAATATTGTGAACATATTGGCGAGATATTTGAAATGCAATATTGGCGAGAAAAAAAATGTGAACATTCGGCGATATTGGTCAGATATTACTTGAATAATCTTGGCGAAATATTCTCGAAGCAATATTGGCCTCAAAATATTTGGTGATATTGGTAAAATATCGCTGGTAGGTACTATATTCTGACAATATTGGCACAATACTCAAACGTTATATTGTCGAGAAGTAAAATGTGAACATTTTGCGATATTGGTCGAATATTATTCAGACATTTGAAAAATAGTATTGGTGAAATATTCTTGAAGCAATAATGGCTTCAAAATATTAATCGATATTGGTACAATATAATTTATACATATTGATGGAAGTGAATATACCTTGGTAAATTATTAAATGTCTTTCAGTTGATAAATGTGATACCAGAGTCTGCCTTTTTATCGTCAAAACCACTGAGTAAGCTGTCTTGAAAACAAGTTATGGAAAGTTTTTTATATATTTTCGTAGGTTTCAGAAGACGTTCTATATGTAGAGCCACCCAGCGGATTCTTATCTAGGTTTGATCATGATATAATTTCGATATGTTTCAATGAATATTCAAAATTCATCACAATCTAGATGTAGGAAACAATATGAAGACAATATTGTTTCAACGATATCGGTAAATATTATGGGACCAATATTGACCCAATATTAATTATTAAGATTTGTTGAATATTGGCGAAATGATATTCAACCAATGTGTAATCAAACTTGGATATAAAATATAGTTTTTATTCGTAGAATCGATGTGGGATTGCAATATTTATTCTAGATGTTGAAAACAATGTAAAGACAATATTGTTTTATCGATATTGGTAAATATCATTGAACCAATATTGACTCAATATGAGTTATTACAATTTGTTAAATGAAGTTGAAACGATTTTCAACCAATGTGCTATCAAACTCGGAAATACAATATAGTTTTTCATCCCTTGATTCGATATGACTGGAGTATTGGGACAAAAAAAACATATCATTATGTCTAATTTTGATGTCTGAACCTGAATTTTCGTTCTGTACGCCGTTAATAGGCGAATTTACCTTATACAATATTTTCTGCGTACCTTGCTTAACCTAAGAACCAAATGACGCTAGTAACATGAGCACATACTCTAAGAGATCTTGCACCTACTTTGCTAGTGCAATGAGTACCGCTTGTTGATTTTTCATCTGGTTATGATTATTCAATGGGTATTCATTGTAAGATATGTACAAAGTTTGCTTTCCTGCTTGGATGAATCGGGAGTATAATCGTGCTCTTATATCAACCACTGTTGAAATAACTAAGTCACAAAAATAAAAAATCAATTCGCGTACTCTATCTTGACCCAATTTATCTCTGATATATGCCCCTACCAAATGAACTTGATATGTACCGAAAGTTTTTTCTGAAATATACTGCAGCGGCAGCTGATTCTGGCACATTCCTATGAACACACATTCGCCTCATCTCAAATGCAATCGTTCACGTTCAACCCATCATCAGAATGCATTTATTGATCTCATTTACCCTGGGTATAACATGCTAAGATTTCAGCAAATTCCTTCGATACCCATAAACCCACTGCTATTTTCTATTACACTCTGTATATCAACTAACGCAATTATCTCTATCGTGTTTACGTAGAAAGCATTTATTAATCTCATTTACCTAAGGTATAACATACTAAGATTACAGCAAATTCCTTCGATACCCAGAAACCCCCTTCTTGTTTCTATTACACTCTATATTAACTAATGCAATGTTATCGTGGTGGCGTAAATTATTAATCTGATATACCTTTGGTGTAACAAACTGAGATTTCAGCAAATTCTGTCCATACCTAGAAACCCCCTTGTAAAAATTTAATTTGCCCTGTACATCAATTAATGGAATCAATATCGTGGTATCGGGTATTACCAGTCTAATATACCTGCAGTGTAGCACTGACATTTCAGCGAATTCTATCGATATCTAGAATCCATCTTATACAGTCTGTCTCACTTTGAGCAGCCACACCCTCATATTTAATTGAGAATTAAATAATTTGATTTTTTTTCCATTATTATAGTACTCAGGAATACCTTCATGTTGATGAAAAATTTGTACATTCATTTTCCACGGCTAACTTTGACCAATTGGAAAGTGACAAAATGAGGAAAACATTATGAATTTTTTCATCACAAAATTAATATCAAATTCTGTTTCAGAATAATCTTAAACCCCTAGATCCCGAAGTTTGAATGAATTGAGTATACAGGGTGTCATCTATAGCTGACAATGTGATTATCTCTTTTTCATCAGTAATATTTTCTTAATTTTCAAAATTTCTTTACTTTTTACAAAATTCACAAAAATATTCAATTAATAATGCGAAACGAAATGTTACTTTTCCATGGCAAACTGTGACCAATTGAATAGTGAAAAATTGGAAAAAAATATATTGAGGATCTTTAATGGAAAAACTAATACCTACTCCTAGTTTTGAGATGTCCCAGAACCCATTTCTAAATTATTGCAATATAAAAGGTGTTATATGTAGCTGGCAATATCACCAACTCTCATTCATCCATAATGCTCGGTTGATTTAAAACTGTATTTTCTTGTCACAAGGTGCCCAAAAATATTCCATTATGACTGCAAAAAGTAATCAAGAATCACTTTTTCATGGCTAACTGTTTCGTCCTCATTGTTTGTATTCAGAATTATAATTTTTGTTTGAGTAATTGATAATTAAATTAATATTTAGGCATTGATCTATTATCAAGATTCATAGTTGATCTCCTTATTTAATAACCGCGAAAATAGTTAAATCAGTTATGTCAATTTCAAAACACTATTGTTTCACGGGTTGCGGCGATGTGGCACTGATATTTCGAGGTTCGTTGATTGAATGCGCGTGCCCGCAACGGTTAGAGGTATTCGCGCAGGAAAGAGTTATCCATGGCTTCAAAGTTGAAAGTTGAGAAAGGACATTTTTTTAATCGTGAGTGGAAAAATCGCAATGTTGATTGAATTCGTAGGTGCGGGTCGAATTAATCATTTTGTCGTATAAAAGAAGAAATAGAGTGAGCCAATAAACCGAAACGAATTGAAGCAGAATGAACTACGAGAAGATCCAAAAGAGAGACCTACCGGCAGACATAATCCACATAGTCCAGAAGATCTGGATCATTCCACGCTACAGTCCACACTCCGGTGAGTTACCTTCCACCTCTCCCGTGTTGATTGCACAATTTTTGTGCGTTATGCAACACTAACTATGAGCAACTGAAAACTGAAGAATTGGGAAAACATAATATCATGAATTCTCTTCTCACTGAACTAACATCAGATCTCAATTCCTGAAGAATATAAATGGCAAAAGTTAAACTCCTAAATTGACTTATTTTGAAAATTATTGCACTTATCAATTTATTCCATTTCCGCAGCTGCAAGTTCACATCAATTTATAATATTGGTATTTGCAGATGACTTGGGGATTAGGATTTAAGAGTTCTAGAGTATTCTGAACCCATTTATGATGTTACTTCAGTGATATATTTCCCCTTATTTTTCACCTTTTAGCTGACCATAGTTAGCCATGGGAACGTTATTCTTATTTACATTTTGCAGTATCAATGGAATATTTCTGAGCTCTTTGTCACAGCAGAAGACATTTTCGAAATGATCCCAAGCATTATGGATGAATAAGAGTTGGTGATAGTGCCAGCTACAAATGACACTCTGTATATTTCAATGATTCAGCACTAAGCTCTGAGATTCTGGGACATTCCAAAACCAGTAGTGGCGGTTGATTTTTCAATAAAAGATCCTTAATTCGAATTGATCATTCTGTCGTACCAAAGAAGAAATAGAGTGAACCAATCAACCGAAACGAACTAAAGCAGAATAAACCATGAGAATATCCAAAAGAGAGACCTACCGGCAGACATAATCCACTGAGTCCAAAATATTTGGATGATTCCACGCTACAGTCCACACTCCGGTAAGTTACCTTCCACCTCTCTTGTATTGATTGCACAATTTTGGTGCGTTATTCAACATAAAATGGTCCTTTACGAGTCGGATTACTTCATTTCCTTTTGATCAATTAATTTTCGCTTGATCGTTTCTTTTTCATTCATTCATTCATTTCATTCTTTCTATTTAGTTTCGCATGATATTATTGCCACATCGTCGTTGTTCGTATTTGGATAATCGCAAATCAAAATTAAATTTTTATTCGATCGTTAATTTTTTACTGTATAGTTCAAAATCGCATCGCTGGATAGCAGCAAACTATAATTCGATTTCGATTCGGAATTTCGCATCGTTGCACATATAATTCAGAGTGCCGCTTCATACCTTGGGTGGTACGTGATTTTAATTGTTAATTTTGAGAGCAAGCAGTGAGTTCGACACATTTTCTTGAATTTCATACATTTTCATATGTTTCTTGAATTGCAATCCACAAAACCAACAGAATAAAAATCATTTGAAACCAAAAATAGTTATATCTACATTAGTAGGAGATTTGAGCCGGTTCTGGGCCTCCTCCCAAAATATGACGTCTTCAGAGTAAGGATAAACAGCAAATTTTATATAGAGGAGGAGGAGTATGTCGATTTTACCTAGAATCTAGGGAAAAACGTCGCATATCTCAAGAATTATCACCTATAAATAAACGTTAAAATGTTAAGATTTTTCCCTAGACCTAGGGAAAAAATTCACGAATTCTAAGGTTGGTTCTAGAAATTATTGTTACCAGGCAGATAGGAGAATCTATTTGGTCTTGGGTTGATCGTACCTTCATGTGCAAGTTTAGTTGGCTAGTTATGTAAGCGTATTCATCGATACTTAATGCAAAAGCGAATGTAAAGTTATTTTTGGCATTTTTCAGTAGGATTGTATGAAGTTAGACTGTTAGGATCAAACGATGAGTAATACTTGTAATGTGTGGATATGATTTACAGTGTTTGTTGATATTTGGTATCAATAAAGAAGAAAGCTTGAGCATGTCTCAAATGATTAAAGTTTTATGACCTGATGAAATGTTTGCATTGGACGGTTCGTGGATGATATGAAATGGATTGATATTGTGCATGGTATCGGAAGGGGGTTAGAGTACGGAATTGATGTTATATGGGCTGTTGAGAGGTTGCGAGGATGAAGATATGATCAATATTGATTTGGTGTTGAATAAGAATTAGATTGTAGGATCAGCTAAAACCTAATACTGATATAATGAATATTGTTGAATCATGTAAGGGTTTGCTTTATAGTTTGATATATACCTAATAAAAAGCATGGAGTTGGAAAGTTTATCTATTGAATGTTCAGAGGGATAAGATAATTGATGAATTGATCATTTCTGATCAGTGTATGGTTTCGATTTATAATATTCGTTGATACTTTACATATGAATATGAGCTGTATTATGCATTTCTCTAGTGATTGGATGAATTGAATTGGAGTATTTCAATCATAAACATAATGCTGAATGTGTCTCTAAGCTCACTGGTGAAAATATAAGTGCTGAAAGGAATGCTAACATCATAGTAGAATATGGATAAAGTGACGTAGTTCAGTTCAGGAAAATTAAATTAATATTGGAAATTCTTCAATGCTCTCACTGATAAACTGGTTAATGCATTGATATTATAATGTGATAATGTGTTCGAATGTTAAATTGAGGTATCAGGAAAATATTTGAACCCCGCGTGTTATTTGCCAATAATATACATCATTCGTTGGCAATCGGCAGGGGTTCGATAAACAGGAAGGTTCGGAAATATGGAATTATCATATACTTAAAATATTTTTCCCAATATGCTTTCACTGATATAACACGTAGCTCAAAAACGCACGATTAGGTGATACGCATTAATATTGCAGATGTTGATAAGAAATATATAGTGTTTTAGCGATAGAGAGGTATTCAACTCATTTCAGATATCTATGAATAATATACAAAATTGTCTCGCAGATATGTATATGTATTCAAAATAAAATGTAAACCGAGTATAAATGATCAGATATCCAGATTTACATTTTCAAAGGTGATTACGGTAATAAATTGAAATGGAAAGGGGGCATATTCATATTTAGATCAATCCGTATGAATAATGACATCTCACATATATTCTAGGAAGTGCACTTGGAGCAATTGAATCTCATTTGTTATTCTGATATAGGGATAGACAAAAATTACCAAACCTCTTCAATTGCCAAGAGAATGCAACTATACACCAAATATCAACGCCGTCGCTTGGGTAAGAGTTATTTCTTTCAGTTATTTTTATCAAGTATGTGATTAATATTTGAATTTTTCACCTATAAAGAATATGACATAGCAAAACTCGTAAATTGATCGCTTCCTGTCGAAGTACTTGAACTATGACAATGAGGGCATCTCAAATGGAGATGATATAAAGAAATATTTCATACAGATGTATTTCAACTGAACGTTTACTTTATTCGATGTTCCAAAAAACATCATTGAAAAGTTAATTTTAATATAATTTCCAATGGTGAAAATAAACATAGAATAGTTACATAATGCTGAGTCTAGTCAATTGAAAATATGTGACACATGGTGTTTGAATTTATTCAACCCATTAGTGGACAAATGTTTCATTGGGATGATTGAAAAACCGGATTATCACCGTATTACACGTTAGAAAGTCGATCATATTGCACATTTTCACTACTCAAATCATAACCTGTAAATTATGTATTATTATCGAAATGAAATATTTGATAAAAAATATATTTCACACTTCAAATCAGTGGGTATGCGATATGTCATTATGGTTATATCCGTGGGCTTTCGATAATCTGGATAGTCGTCTTGGTATGATGTTTTTTTCTCTATCAACTCACTTTTATTGGTTTTAATTCAAATTACCAACTATCTAGATGGAATTTACTAAACACTAATTCAAAATAATATGGGAATAAATCAATGACATTGTGCAATTTTATGCAATATATCAAGGTTAAGGTGAGAACATAAGAAATTCTCCTACCTAGGTCGGTGAACTGAAGACGTTTCTTCAAAATATATGTTATCGTACCTTCTATGAAGATTTTCTGGTTTATTTTTATGGCTGTGAAATATCGAATAAATAGCTTTATGTTCCTGTATGAAAAGTAATGCGCAATTAAACATAAAATGGTTATGATATTATGATGTTTAGTATTAAGTGATCAAAAAATTGATATCATCAAATAAAAATTTTGAATGATATAATATATTGTTATGATATTAGATGATATGAATAGTTGATAAGGAATTTCAGGACAAAAATATAGTTGGACAATAAGTTTTATCAGAGAGCCCAAGCAAATACTTATTGTTTCTAACACCAAGTATTATGCATTTACTAAAAAATACTACCCTTATAATAAAATAAAATGAGAAAAGCTATTGAAAAAACCGAAAGAGTGTGGAAAGACAAACAAAACATAAATGTAATCGTAAGTCAACGTAGAGAACAGAACCTTTTCAAGAATGCCATTATTAAAAGTATTAGAGTAAATATAATTAATTTTCAATAAAGAACAATGTATTAGGAACATGAAACAAATTCAAAATTAGTAAAAACATTTGGAAAAATAATGATTTCAATAAAAGTAAAGAAACTCTAAAAATGAAAAAGAAAACACCTAGTATGTCACATTGGTACTTATTTGACACAGGGAGAATAGTTGTCAAGAAAAAATAACGAGGAATTTGAAAGAGTCAAAATTGAGTCATGTGAGTGAAATAAGAAAATATAGAAAAGTACGAAAAAATGTGAAAACTATAAAAATATCTACAAGAAGCAAACATAGAAGTAGCACATAAGTTTATTTATAAATAGAATCAGGTGGATTAATTTTAAAACCGGAAAACAGTGCGCGAAAATACAAAAAGTGATCGCGAGTGTTAAAAAAAAACTTCAGAAATTCACCTAGGAAAAAAAACAGAGGAGAGGAGAGGGGAATCAACAAGAAGCCAGAAGGAAACGGTTGGAAAATTTATTTTTGAAGAAAGAAAATTAGAAATTTATGAACAAAACGTAAGAGCAAACTACAAATCTTTAGACAACAACATCAGCTCAATTTGATCCAAAATTACTTCACCTGGAATAACTTATGCGGTCAAAATCATCCAAGACAGTAGATGCAGTTTGGAATGGTCAATAGCAGCAAATATAAGGTATAAATAGAACCCCGAAAAGAATAACATCGCCAATATAACTTCCTAGTGCACAAAAACTTCAATCTCCACAATTCCGAACAATTCCCTTCATCACAAACAATTCCATTCCCTATAGTGCACAAAACTTTCATCCTCCTGAACATTTGATCATTAATAGTATTTAGTTATAAGAAAAGTAGTTTTTAATTCATTTCTTCGAACTGTATGCAGCCAAACCACCGAGTTGTGAAATGTCATGCTCAGATCGAGGAAGTAATCAAAGACATACTTAAACAGGCCATAGCTATTAGCACGGTATCGTCACTGAAGCCTGAATTATGACGAAATTGTAAATATCGCCCAAGTGTTGAACACAAAATTAAGAATAAGTTAGCTAAAGGTAGGTATAGGTAATCTAAGATTTGCTGATTGTGAGAGTTTCATAGTCATTCACATTTCCCTTGAGAAAGTTGTTTTAATAAAGAAAATTAGATTTGATTTTGATTGATACATTTATTCACATTTCACTTATTTGAGACAATTCAAAAATATTAATTTTTCCTGAATTCTACCCTGAGATTAAGAGATTTGAAGCAAATATAAAAAAAAAGACAAAGGTAAAATATACAGTTAAAAAGTAAGTATCTAGCAAGGGCAATCTGAGAAAATACTGTTTTGAATACTATAATTTGTCTACGAAAGTTACCATCAGCAGCCAGATGTCTGAAACAAACAAATATCAATCCTACTACAATAATAATAATACAGTTTATTATAAAAACTAACATCTATCATTATCATCATTATTATTATTCTATGACAATATATTATTGAATTGGAAGAAATTATGACCCACTCGTTTCATCTTAAACAAATAAATTATTATGTAGCTTATTAAATTTCACTATGCAGCAGAATTCAGTTCGCTGATGGAATATTGACAGGATTTTCTCCAGTATTCTCATACTGATAGTTGACACTCAGGATGTCTATCTATCTTACAATTGGAATTCCTGGTCCTCCGGCAGTTCGGCCATCTGTCAAGCTGGCTGACTAGCCCTAAACTTCTAAAATATGATATTTTGAAAAATAATTAATATTCATTCAGATAATATATAAATCAAAAATAAAATTTTAACATACGTGTTCTTCCAGTCTTTCGAGAAAGTAATAACATGAGGTAAAAATGATGTAAATAGAAAATGTATACAGTTGAAAACGAACAAGAAAATCAATTAATGCATTACCAAAATTAGTCCACTAGAAAAATGTTACTGATCAATACTTGAACAAATTCAGATTTTGCACAAAATATTGTTTGTTCTTATTTCAAAATCCCAATTTTGGGGTACATTACATCAGATACACATACTGAACTTACTTTCCGCTGAACTAATATCAAGAGAGGGCCAATAAAGTTTACGAAAATTACATCTAAGTGAATCTCTTTCCATACTGAATACATTAGAATATGGATCATAAAGTGCCATACTTCAAATGAAAATGCCCTACAGCTACATGTCAACATATACTTCAACCAAGATACATAGAAATCCTGGTGTGATCTCTTATAGCTGTGAAACCGACATACAAAAGTGTAAAGGTACGGCCTTCTTGATTCGTGATATTTTTACTGCGTTGATACCGTTTCACCTCTTTAGCACACAGATGGCGGCAAAATTACAGATTCATGATGACGCTTGGACAAGTGTCATGTTATGTAATTTTCAACATTGAATTTTATTTGTTGTCATATTCATTAACCATAATTTGTAAACATTCAAATTTCAATCAAATAATTATGACTCAGTACTTCGGAATGTTGTAAACTCGATTATTTTCGACTTATACGCCATCCAACGACGAATGAAGCCAACGGTATCAGTGCAATTATAGTCTCAACAACTTTGTTGAAACAAAAGCGAATCGGTGATAACACCATGGTTTCTATACATCTTGACTTCAACATAACCTAAAGCAGTTTCTGTTAGAGTTCATTTTAGAGTTCATTTTGACATTCTGTCATCAATTGTTGATTTTCTGTATGCTCCCTAATGAATCTAATTTAATATATTTGTCATTTTCCAAGCGTTACTACTATATTCCCCCAGTTTTATGCCATTGCAAGTGGTTGAATAATTCGGATCATTATTATCTTTCGTGCGAAAATACTATAGATATAGTCTGCTCATGAAATATTTTTTTTTATTTTCACTGAAGAACTAAAAACCAAAATTCCCTAGACACTTTGATTAAGTGGTAATTACACTAGTGTCTGGCACAAAATTTACAGCATATAGAATACCAAATTTTATGATAAAATCCCCTGCTACCCCCAAAAGCTATACTTCAAAGGTTGAAGTTCAATTTTCTATGTCTATTTAGGAACTTTGAAACATGTGATAAATTCACAATAAATGATGATCCTTTGACATAATTTTGAATGTGAAAACATATCCAGGGGTGATATCGTCATACCTACCAATATACTATTCAAATTGCGCAAAAAGTCCATATCATGAAGTGTAGTGGAGAGTTAAGTAGGAATATTGACGGAGTGGAGATAATTTGAGTTTTTTCCTACTTTAAAAAATAAACTACTATTCTAGCATGACGCTTCTTATATTTTACAAGGTTATAAGGACAAAATGAATATAACGGCGAGAAAAATTAAATTGGTCGTAGGTAAATTATTACCAATTAATAATAATAATAAAAAAACCTCACAATTACTCTTAAAATGTACCCAAAGGCGGGTGGAGGTCGGTTATCAGTATTATTTGCCATAGGGCTTGTGATTCAATAACGTTGATAAATATTTCATTTCATTCCATAATTATCTTTGACATTTTTTCTTTCCTAACAGAATGAAGTTATGATTATTATTTCATGAAAATTTATCATGGTTTTCAATCTACCTCGTAGGTCGAAGAGAACAAAAAGTTGGTAAAAGCAGTTTCGTTTAGGGGTCATCAGCAATGACATTTTCTGAGAAGCTAATAATTAAAAAAAGTATTCCATAGATAGATACGTAGCGAACTTCATGACTAACAATATATGATGATTAGCGAAAGATGCACAAATAGTCAATCAGATATTCAACCCCAAAAGTTCATACTGAATTCGATTATGCATTTTCAATACAAATTAAAATATCATCATAGTGTATAATAATTATTTGTGTAACCTCAAAGCTATAATATCACTAAGGGTACGTAACAAATTGCCTGTGGTATGATTTCTCGTCGTTTTCGGACTGATTTTGAATGGAATCAGACAATCTTGTGCAAGTTAAACGAGACGGTAACGTATACGTTCGCATAGGTATCGATATGTCCTCCCCCATCAATGCACCCGTTGTTAGCGGGGCGAATCGAGCTTCAATTACTGAAGAATTTTACAATGATATTATTCATTCATTGTCATCAAAGGTAAGACCTCGTTAATCCTCAGCTCGCACAAGTTTCAACTTTTGAGGGCTGCAGTTCTTATGAGGACGACAGCTGATTAACGGAAAAAACAATTTTAACAATTTAACAAAATTTACCTTTCGAACGATGGGTGGTGTATTGCGTTTTTCGGATCAATTCGATTTCTCGAGGAAGGTTTATTTTTTTGTATTAATTATATAAAGTAGTAATGGTTGATCACAGTTCAATCAACGAAAACCATTCATTCAGATACAGATAAATATTTTTTCAAAATGTAAAAGATTGACATACAATGTTTCATATTTAAGCAAGGTACAAATAATTTTGTATATCTAAGTCAATAAATGTTATTAATGTATAAGTGTGTAGGTTCGACTGATTTTTTTAAGTACCTAATTGATATTGACGCTATTTCTATAGTGTTTTTCATATTGCTACGAATATTTTCTGGTTGAGGATTGGATGTTAATTTTCACGCAATATCACTTGTTCTGTTATCAAATCGACCTATTTACAGCCCAAATTGGTATCCTGATCTGATTTTAGGCTTGATTTTATATTTCAATATAATATATATTAATTATATTTCAATATAATATATATATATATATATATATATATATCAATATATTTCAATATATTTACAATATATTTCGAACTTCAGCATTTGTTGGATATTGATAATTTATAATAGATAATTCAAATTCTTTTACGATTACTACTTTTCACTGAGCTCTTTCTAAAGTAGGAATAACTATGGAAAAATCGTGGAAATTAAAATCTAGACAGGAGGATGAAGAATGTATTACTGCTAATAAATATAATTCGCAACTCATCAAAAGTATTATGTTGTCATTTCAATGACTCTGCCGTATTTTTAAAACCCTAATATGAATAATTGGGGTTATGCACTAGTAAAGTTTTAGATTTCTACCTGAAGTAGTTCCTCGCTTGTTTAATGTGAATAAAGTGCCAGGCAATATCTATTTTTTCATATTAAGCACCTATCTCTCACATTCCTTATATCTCTTTCACACCTCACACTGACTAGGTATACGTTTAAAGTCATACGTCATTGAAATCCAAGAATGTATTTTTGTATTTATCCCTAATAATTCTACAAAATTCAATCATGCACTGTTATTAATATATCTGCAAAGATAATCACAGCATCGAAAGACTGATTGTAATTGATTTTGTGGGACTATTTCATGAATTTCTATTTTAAAGACTGATAAATGAGTTTAACAAATGGCATATTTATCAGTTATACCGAGACTTTTACTCGGGTAAAAATATGACTAGAATCAAAATTCTGATCATTATCCTATGTTTCTATCAATCTTGAAGCGGGTTCTGCCAAAGTTTTAGATGAAAACGAATCCCTTCGTACTTTGATGACATTTTAAGTACACTTCTAACTTCCACAATAGCTCGGATTATCTAACGTTCATAAAAAGAGATATTACAGATCACTTGAAGAAACTACTGTGTTAGCGAAATATATGTCGTGATATTCAAAAGATTGTGAAGATCGAATCGTTCTCCATGTAGTTTGTACTATTACAAATATGTATGACAGCTCACGATTGATTTTTAATTACCATCAGTACTTATGCGGTTAGTTCCCCCAGTACCATCAGTACAGTATGGTGGTCAAATTCGAGTTTCTATCGTAGTCTCTTTATATTAGATTCATTTAGCATCCATAACTCTATTGGCTATTCATTACTAGATGAGGGTGCGATGCTAAGAGTCTATATAAATCACGTATTTGGGCATTAATATTATATATTTGACGAAAACGGGAATATTTGAACTAACTATTATATTTCAGCTATGTTTCAAAATTATTTACCAATTTTTGCTAAAAGTATGACAGCCATGACTATGTCATATTTCTATGAATATTGTCCTCCCCATTGAAAGTTGACGACTTGCGATAACATCCGTTCTCATTTCTCCATGATATTTGCATGGCCAACTTAAATTATTGGCATACAATGTAAAATTTGTATTTGTCAATATGAGACCCATAATAACAAATTGATGATTTTCTGTATTTTATTTTAATATATTGACAATTAGTACAAACGAGTTCATGGTTGAATTTAGTGGAGCACTCATGTATCATTTTATGGAAGTCATGGAGTTGGTATTGGTCAATACATATAGAAACATAAAACGAATTTCAAACCTATGTATGAGAGAACACATAAGTTTGGTCTTTCTTATTTGGTATACGATGACACTTCACACAGTCTGCTAGCAAATATCAATTTATTACGTTTTTCTCCATATATGTTAAGAGCTTTCGCTGCTAATCTTGAAAGGTGAATTGATCTATAAAAAATTGTGTAAACGGTACATGTACTAAACATATATTGAGGCAAAAATTCACTGATATTTGTGAGCTTTCAATAACGTGTACTGTTGAACCAGGTCACTTTGGTCTCTGAGATGCCTTAATGAGAAACAGGGGAGGTAACTGCGATATAAAGATCGAGCACGATTTTTCATTAGAAAGGCATAAAGAAGGAAAGGGTTAGTCTAGTGCCAAGCTGTTCTGGTTGCGCTATAGCAATCATCCAATATTACAATCAAACTATATCACCTATAAAGTAATGGTGTCCACTATATATCTCAGATGACAAATATGTGATATGTGTAGCATATATTTCCTCAATTATCGAATGTATAAGCTTTCAAGTTAACGAAATTAATTTATCAATTAAGTGCGAATTATCCTTCTCATTCATATATTTCAAATAAAGGTTCTTCTTATTGGTTTCACTATACTAGACTATGCACCCGTTCCATAACCATGATGTTTTCCATATTACCTGTTATCCTGAGTATTTATGCTAAGTTCCTAGCACAACTCCCAAAAAACTGCAAACTGTATTCAAACTGGAAACTATTCCATTACTTATCCATTTAAAAATAATTGGGAGAAGCTAAGGCATTTTTTTGCCACTCCTAGTATAGCAATTCTGTGGAAGGTGTTGCAGTATGCTTCATCACCAATAATAATTTCGCCATTGAGTGAAAATTTTACTTAAATTAGCCAATATCATTGGCAATTTATGGAATGACGTCAAGTTTACTAGATGTATCTATAGATCCCCAGGTCCTACTTGACTCGAATTACTTTTGCATTTGCTTTTGATAGGAAATAGGTATCTTACTATACTTTAACTCTATTTAAAAGATAATGTGAGTAGTAATGCCAATTTCCATTTGGAATTGGGATTATTTCTCTAGATTTCGAACAAAAAACAAACAAAAAATTTGGACTATAACAGTTTGATCAGAGAGCCAGACTTTGAAACAAGATGTTTCCGGCATTTCGGGCGACAAAGATAAATCACTCAAAATCGAATGAAAATCCGTAAAATCATTCAGTCTGTCAAATTTATGAAGAAAATGAATCACAAACTGATATTAAATCAATTCGCATTGACAGAACTGTAAAATTTTGAATTTTTGAACCAGTCCACCACATAATCCCAATGCATTTTCAATCACGTTTATTGTTCTTAAAAACCCTTTTTGATTTTTGTTTACACTCATTTCACGGCAAGCTTGCCTCAACCTACCATACGAATTTTGACTACTTCGATATCACATACAAACCACCCTATAATTTTTAATGTCTGCATCATCTTGCTGAATGTACATTTACAGTCATAATTTGCATCGAATAATTCTTGATCATGAGAATCAACTAAAATACCACACAATTAGTTTTTTTCTGTAATATTATTTCTAACATTTATCAATCAAGTATGGATCTGCAATTTGTGAATATATATTTTCCCAGGATATCATTCAAACATGTTCCATAGCCAAAAAGCAATAGTCTAATTCTTTTTACTCATCTCTTTCAATCATTGTTCTCATTATCTATGTGATTGAATGATTATATTTTATAAAGGCACAAAGATCTTCTATTTTTTCTTTAATTCACATTAAATTGAATGGTTGAGAATGATTCGAAGCTAAGATATTGTCACCACTATTATAATATCTTCTATTTCTACTGGCATAACCAACTAGGGGGATTTTCCTGGGTTGACTAAAAAGTGCTTTTACAGATGCTGGTGTAAAATTCCATATGATGAGTTTCGTTGAATTGTTTTCAACTTTTCCGCTACTTGTAGCCTAGATTCCACAAAAAAATTAATAATTTAAATTTTGCCTCTCAAGTACAAGTGACATATTGTTCATATTTCTTGAAAAAATTTCTTTCAAACTGTCATCCAATTATCCCGTATTTATATACATATGGTTAAACGTTACGACAAGAACGTGATTTTTCACTTTGTAATAAGTCGAGTATGGATTAATCATAATAACTTATACCCATGAGAGATAATTGAAAAAATGCGTTAGCGTTGGAATCGACCATCAACAAAAATATAACTACCAATTACTATGAACGAAAAAGTGTTTGGACTATGGATTCAAGTCACAACGTTTCAACTGGCTAGTATCTCCAGTCGTTATCAAGTGAATCACAAAGCGGAAAGTCGAGGTGAACATCCATCGGAAAACAACTACTTCCCCCTACGAATATTGTATGACATCTGACTTCCATCCAATCCTTGGTTATCCGTCTGTTGTGAGTGACAATATTTAGGAAATGTTCAGAATTTATATCCAATTTAGCAGGTAATAAGACCTATTAACTTAGTCATTGTTCTATTGTACCAATTACCAATTTCACTACTCCATGATGCTTGTTTCACCGTTCGAATATTAATAAATCAATAATTTTTAAACACCTGCCATAGTTTTGATCTATTACTATTGCTTTATTTAAATCTGTGATATCTATAATATAATATATTCTCATACAATTTTCTAAAATCGTATATCAATCACATAATCGAAATTAGTAATTGGTACAATAGAACAATGACTAAGTTAATAGGTCTTATTACTTGCTAAATTGGATATAAATTCTGAACATTTCGCAAATATTGTCACTCACAACAGACGGATAACTAAGGATTGGATGGAAGTCAGATGTCATACAATATTCGTAGGGGGGAGTAGTTGTTTTCCGATGGATGTTCACCTCAACTTTCCGCTTTGTGATTCACTTGATAACGACTGGAGATACTAGCCAGTTGAAACGTTGTGACTTGAATCCATAGTCCAAACACTTTTTCGTTCATAGTAATTGGTAGTTATATTTTTGTTGATGGTCGATTCCAACGCTAACGCATTTTTTCAATTATCTCTCATGGGTATAAGTTATTATGATTAATCCATACTCGACTCATTACAAAGTGAAAAATCACGTTCTTGTTGTAACGTTTAACCATATGTATATAAATACGGGATAATTGAATGACAGTTTGAAAGAAATTTTTTCAAGAAATATGAACAATATGTCACTTGTACTTGAGAGGCAAAATTTAAATTATTATTTTTTTTTGGAATCTAGGCTACAAGTAGCAGAAAAGTTGAAAACAATTCAACGAAACTCATCATATGGAATTTTACACCAGCATCTGTAAAAGCACTTTTTAGTCAACCCAGGAAAATCCCCATAGTTGGTTATGCCAGTAGAAATAGAAGATATTATAATAGTGGTGACAATATCTTAGCTTCGAATCATTCTCAATCATTCAATTTAATGTGAATTAAAGAAAAAATAGAAGATCTTTGTGCCTTTATAAAATATAATCATTCAATCACATAGATAATGAGTACAATGATTGAAAGAGATGAGTAAAAAGAATTAGACTATTGCTTCTTGGCTATGGAACATGTTTGAATGATATCCTGAGAAAATATATATTCACAAATTGCAGATCCATACTTGATTGATAAATGTTAGAAATAATATTACAGAAAAAAACTAATTGTGTGGTATTTTAGTTGATTCCCATGATCAAGAATTATTCGATGCAAATTATGACTGAAAATGTACATTCAGCAAGATGATGCAGACATTCAAAATTATAGGGAGGTTTGTATGTGATATCGAAGTAGTCAAAATTCGTACGGTAGGTTGAGGCAAGCTTGCCGTGAAATGAGTGTAAACAAAAATCAAAAAGGGTTTTTAAGAACAATAAACGTGATTGAAAATGCATTGGGATTATGTAGTGGACTGGTTCAAAAATTCAAAATTTTACAGTTCTGTCAATGCGAATTGATTTAATATCATTTTGTGATTCATTTGCTTCATAAATTTGACAGACTGAATGATTTTACGGATTTTCATTCGATTTTGAGTGATTTATTTTTGTCGCCCGAAATGCCGGAAACATCTTGTTTCAAAGTCTGGCTCTCTGATAAAACTGTTATAGTCCAAATTTTTTTGTTTGTTTTTTGTTCGAAATCTAGAGAAATAACCCCAATTCCAAATGGAAATTGGCAATACTACTCACATTCTCTTTTAAATAGAGTTAAAGTATAGTAAGATACCTATTTCATATCAAAAGCAATTGCAAAAGTAATTCGAGTCAAGTAGGCCCTGGGGGTCTATAGATACATCTAGTAAACTTGACGTCATTCCAGAAATTGCCCATGATATTGGCTAATTTAAGTAAAATTTTCACTTAATGGCGAAATTATTATTGGTGATAAAGCATACTGCAACACCTTCCACAGAATTGCTACACTACGAGTGGCGAAAAAATGCCTTAGCTTCTCCCAATTCTTTTTAAATGGATGAGTAATGGAATAGTTTCCAGTTTGAATAAAGTTTGCAGTTTTTTGGGAGTTGTGCTAGGAACTTAGCATAAATACTCAGGATAACAGGTAATATGGAAAACATCATGGTTATGAAACGGGTGCATAGTCTAGTATAGTGAAACCAATAAGAAGAACCGTTATTTGAAACATATGAATGAGAAGGATAATTCGCACTTAATTGATAAATTAATTTCGTTAACTTGATAGCTTATACATTCGATAATTGAGGAAATATGTGCTACACATATCACATAATTGTCATCTGAGATATATAGTGGACACCATTACTTTATAGGTGATATAGTTTGATTGTAATATTGGATGATTGCTATAGCACAAACAGAACAGCTTGGCACTAGACTAACCCTTTCCTTCTTCATGCCTTTCTAATGAAGAATCGTGCTCGATCTTTATATCGCAGTTACCTCCCCTGTTTCTCATTTAGGCATCTCAGAGACCAAAGTGACCTGGTTCAACAGTACACGTTATTGAAATCTCACAAATATCAGTGAATTTTTGCCTCAATATATGTTTAGTACATGTACCGTTTACACAATTTTTTATAGATCAATTCGCCTTTCAAGATTAGCAGCGAAAGCTCTCAACATATACGGAGAAAAACGTAATAAATTGAAATTTGCTAGCAGACTGTGTGAAGTGTCATCGTATACCAAATAAGAAAGACCAAACTTATGTGTTCTCTCATACATATGTTTGAAATTCGTTTCATGTTTCTATATGTATTGACCAATACCAACTCCATGACTTCCATAAAATGATACCTGAGTGGTCCACTAAATTCAACCATGAACTCGTTTGTACTAATTTTCAATATATTAAAATAAAATACAGAAAATCATCAATTTGTTATTATGGGTCTCATATTGACAAATACAAATTTTACATTGTATGCCAATATTTTAAGTTGGCTATGCAAATATCATGGAGAAATGAGAAGGGATGTTATCGCAAGTCGTCAACTTTCAATGGGGAGGACAATATTCATAGAAATATGACATAGTCATGGTTGTCATACTTTTAGCAAAAATTGGAAAATAATTTTGAAACATAGCTGAAATATAATAGTCAGTTCAAATATTCCCCTTTTCGTCAAATATATAATATTAATGCCCAAATACGTGATTTATATAGACTCTTAGCATCTCACCCTCATCTAGTAATGAATAGCCAATAGAGTTATGGATGCTAAATGAATCTAATATAAAGAGACTACAATAGAAACTCGAATTTGACCACCATACTGTACTGATGGTACTGGGGGAACTAACCGCATAAGTACTGATGGTAATTAAAAATCAATCGTGAGCTGTCATATATATTTGTAATAGTACAAACTACATGGAGAACGATTCGATCTTCACAATCTTTTGAATATCACGACATATATTTCGCTAACACAGTAGTTTCTTCAAGTGATCTGTAATATCTCTTTTTATGAACGTTAGATAATCCGAGCTATTGTGGAAGGTAGAATTGTACTTAAAATGTCATCAAAGTACGAAGGGATTCGTTTTCAACTAAATCTTTGGCAGAACCCGCTTCAAGATTGATAGAAATATAGGATAATGATCGTCAGAATTTTGATTCTAGTCATATTTTTACCCGAGTAAAAGTCTCGGTATAACTGATTAATATGCCATTTGTTAAACTCATTTATCAGTCTCTAAAAAAGAAATTCATGAAATAGTCCCACAAAATCAATTACAATCAGTCTTTCGATGCTGTGATTATCTTTGCAGATATATTAATAACAGTGCATGATTGAATTTTATAGAATTATTAGGGATAAATACAAAAATACATTCTCGAATTTTAATGACGTATGACTTTTAACGTATACCTAGTCAGTGTGAGGTTTGAGAGATATATAAGGAATGTGAGAGATAGGTGCTTAATATGAAAAAATAGATATTGCCTTGCACTTTATTCACATTAAACAAGCGAGGAACTACTTCAGGTAGAAATCTAAAACTTTACTAGTGCATAACCCCAATTAATCATATTAGGGTTTTAAAAATACGGCCGAGTCACTGAAATGACAACATAATAAATTAGATGAAATGCGAATATTATACCATCTACTTATATTTATTAGCAGTAATACATTCTTTATCCTCCTGTCTAGATTTTAATTTCTACGATTTTTCCATAGTTATTCCTACTTTAGAAAGAGCTCAGTGAAAAGTAGTAATCGTAAAAGAATTTGAATTATCTATTATAAATGATCAATATCCAACAAATGCTGAAGTTCGAAATATATTGTAAATATATTGAAATATATTGATATATATATATATATATATATATATATATATATATATTATATTGAAATATAATTAATATATATTATATTGAAATATAAAATCAAGCCTAAAATCAGATCAGGATACCAATTTGGGCTGTAAATAGGTGGATTTGGTAACAGAACAAGTGATATTGCGTGAAAATCAACATCCAATCCTCAACCAGAAAATATTCGTAGCAATATGAAAAACACTATAGAAATAGCGTCAATATCAATTAGGTACTTAAAATCAGTCGAACCTACACACTTATACATTAATAACATTTATTGACCTAGATATTCAAAATTATTTGTACCTTGCTTATATATGAAACATTGTATATCAATCATTTACATTTTGAAAAAATATTTATCTCTATCTGAATGAATGTTTTCCGTTGATTGAACTGTGATCAACCATTACTACTTCATATAATTAATACAAAAAAATAAACCTTCCTCGAGAAATCGAATTGATCCGAAAAACGCAATACACCACCCAACGTTCAAAGGTAAATTTTGTTAAATTGTTAAAATTGTTTTTTCCGTTAATCAGCTGTCGTCCTCATAAGAACTGCAGCCCTCAAAAGTCGAAACTTGTGCGAGCTGAGGATTAACGAGGTCTTACCTTTGATGATAATAAATGAATAATATCATTGTAAAATTCTTCAGTAATTGAATCTCGATTCGCCCCACTAACACCGGGTGCATTGATAAGAGAGGATATATCGATACCTATGCGAATGTATACGTCACCGTCTCGTTTAACTTGCACAAGATTGTCTGATTCCATTCAAACTCAGTCCGAAAACGACGAGAAATCATACCACGGGCAATTTGTTACGTACCTTTAGTGATATTATAGCTTTGAGGTTACACAAATAATTATTATACACTATGATGATATTTTAATTTGTATTAAAAATGCATAATCGAATTCAGTATGAACTTTTGGGGTTGAATATCTGATTGACTATTTGTGCATCTTTCGTTAATCACCATATATTGTTAGTCATGAAGTTCGCTACGTATCTATCTATGGAATACTTTTTTTAATTATTAGCTTCTCAGAAAATGTCATTGCTGATGACCCCTAAACGAAACTGCTTTTACCAACTTTTTGTTCTCTTCGACCTACGAGGTAGATTGAAAAACATGATAAATTTTCATGAAATAATAGTCATAACTTCATTCTGTTAGGAAAGAAAAAATGTCAAAGATAATTATGGAATGAAATGAAATATTTATCAACGTTATTGAATCACAAGCCCTATGGCAAATAATACTGATAACCGACCTCCACCCGCCTTTGGCTACATTCTAAGAGTAATTGTGAGGGTTTTTTTTTTATTATTATTATTAATTGGTAATAATTTACCTACGACCAATTAAATTTTTCTCACCGTTTTATTTATTTTGTCCTTATAACCTTGTAAAATTTAAGAAACGTCATGCTAGAATAGTAGTTTATTTTTTAAAGTAGGAAAAAACTCAAATTATCTCCACTCCATCAATATTCCTACATAACTCTCCATTACACTTCATGATATGGACTTCTTGCGCAATTTGAATAGTATATTGGTAGGTATGACGATATCACCCCTGGATATGTTTTCACATTCAAAATTATGTCAAAGGATCATCATTTATTGTGAATTTATCATATGTTTCAAAGTTCCTAAATAGACATAGAAAATTGAACTTCAACCTATGAAGTATAGCTTTTGGGGGTAGCAGGGGATTTTATCATACTTGAAGTTTTCTGAGGTATCAATATTAAAAATTAGGTATTCTATATGCTGTAAATTTTGTGCCAGACACTAGTGTAATTACCACTTAATCAAAGAGTCTAGGAAATTTTGGTTTTTAGTTCTTCAGTGAAAATAAAAAAAAATATTTCAGGAGCAGACGTATCTATAGTATTTTCGCACGAAAGATAATGATGATCCGAATTATTCAACCACTTGCAATGGCATAAAACTGGGGGAATATAGTACCTAGTAACGCTTGGAAAATGACAAATATATAAGATTAGATTCATTAGGGAGCATACAGAAAATCAACAATTGATGACAGAATGTCAAAATGAACTCTAACAGAAACTGCTTTAGGTTATGTTGAAGTCAAGATGTATAGAAACCATGGTGTTATCACCGATTCGCTTTTGTTTCAACAAAGTTGTTGATACTATAATTGCACTGATACCGTTGGCTTCATTCGTCGATGGATGGCGTATAAGTCGAAAATAACCGAGTTTCCAACATTCCGAAGTACTGAGTCATAATTATTTGATTGAAATTTGAATGTTTACAAATTATGGTTAATGAATATCACAACAAATAAAATTCAATGTTGAAAATTACATAACATGACACTTGTGCAAGCTTCATCATGAATCTGTAATTTTGCCGCCATCTGTGTGCTAAAGAGGTGAAACGGTATCAACGCAGTAAAAATATCACGAATCAAGTAGGCCGTACCTTAACACTCTTGTATGTCGGTTTCACAGCTATAAAAGATCACACCAGGATTTCTATGTATCTTGGTTGAAGTATATGTTGACATGTAGCTGTAGGGCATTTTCATTTGAAGTATGGCACTTTATGATCCATATTCTAATGTCGTCTGAATGAATGTATTCAGTATGGAAAGAGATTCACTTAGATGTAATTTTCGTAAACTTTATTGGCCCTCTCTTGATATTAGTTCAGCGGAAAGTAAGTTCAGTAAGTGTATCTAATGTAATGTACCCCAAAATTGGGATTTTGAAATAAGAACAAACAATATTTTGTGCAAAATCTGAATTTGTTCAGGTATTGATTAGTAACATTTTTCTAGTGGACTAATTTTGGTAATGCATTAATTGATTTTCTTATTCGTTTTCAACTGTATACATTTTCATTTTACATCATTTTTACCTCATGTTATTACTTTCTCGAAAGACTGGAAGAACACGTATGTTAAAATTTTATTTTTGATTTATATATTATCTGAATGAATATTAATTATTTTTCAAAATATCATATTTTAGAGGAAGTTTAGGGCTAGTCAGCCAGCTTGACAGATGGCCGAACTGCCGGAGGACCAGGAATTCCAAATGCAAGATGGATAGATATCGTAAGTGTCAACTATCAGTATGAGAATACTGGAGAAAAACCTGTCAATATACCATCAGCGAACTGAATTCTGCTGCATAGTGGAATTTAATAAGCTTCATAATAATTTCTTTGTTCAAGATGAAACGTGTGGGTCATAATTTCTTTCAATTCAATAACATATATTATATCATTCAAAATTTTTATTTGATGATATTAATTTTTCGATCACTTAATACTAAACATCATAATATCATAACCATATTATGTTCAATTGCGCATTACTTTTCATACAGGAACATAAAGCTATTTATTCGATATTTCACAGCTATAATAATGAACCAGAAAATCTTCATAGAAGATTCGATAACATATATTTTGAAGAAAAGTCTTCAGTTCACCAACCTAGGTAGGAGAATTTCTTATGTTCTCACCTTAACCTTGATATATTGCATGAAATTGCACAATGTCATTGATTTATTCCCATATTATTTCGAATTAGTGTTTAGTAAATTACATCTAGATAGTTTAGTAATTTGTATTAAAACCAATAAAAGTGAGTTGATAGAAAAAAACATCATTCCAAGACGTCGAAAGATTATCGAAAACCCACGGATATAACCATAGTGACATATCGTATACCCACTGATTTGAAGTGTGAAATATATTTTTTATCAAATATTTCATTTCGCTAATAATAAATAATTTACAGGTTATGATTTGAGTGGTGAAAATGTGCAATATGATCGACTTTCTAACGTGTAATACGGTGATAATCCGGTTTATCAATCATCCCAATGAAACATTTGTCCACTAATGGGTTGAATAAATTCAAACACCATGTGTCACATGTTTTCAATTGGCTAGACTCAGCATAATGTAACTATTCTATGTTTATTTTCACCATTGGAAATTATATTAAAATTAAATTTTCAATGATGTTTTTTGGAACATCGAATAAAGTAAACGTTCAGTTGAAATACATCTGTATGAAATATTTCTTTATATCATCTCCATTTGAGATGCCCTCAGTGTCATAGTTCAAGTACTTCGACAGGAAGCGATCAATTTACGAGTTTTGCTATGTTATATTCTTTATAGGTGAAAAATTCAAATATTAATCACATACTTGATAAAAATAACTGAAAGAAATAACTCTTACCCAAGCGACGGCGTTGATATTTGGTGTATAGTTGCATTCTCTTTGCAATTGAAGAGGTTTGGTAATTTTTGTCTATCCCTATATCAGAATAACAAATGAGATTCAATTGCTCCAAGTGCACTTCCTAGAATATATGTGAGATGTCATTATTCATACGGATTGATCTAAATATGAATATGCCTCCTTTCCATTTCAATTTATTACCGTAATCACCTTTGAAAATGTAAATCTGGATATCTGATGATTTATACTCGGTTTACATTTTATTTTGAATACATATACATATCTGCGAGACAATTCTGTATATTATTCATAGATATCTGAAATAAGTTGAATACCTCGCTATCGCTAAAACACTCTATATATTTCTTATCAACATCTGCAATATTAATGTGTATCACCTAATCGTGCGTTTTTGAGCTACGTGTTATATCAGTGAAAGCATATTGGGAAAAACATTTTAAGTATATGATAATTCCATATTCCCGAACCTTCCTGTTTATCGAACCCCTGCCGATTGCCAACGAATGATGTATATTATTGGCAAATAACACGCGGGGTTCAAATATTTTCCTGATACCTCAATTCAACATTCGAACACATTATCACATTATAATATCAATGCATTAACCAGTTTATCAGTGAGAGCATTGAAGAATTTCCAATATTAATTTAATTTTCCTGAACTGAACTACGCCACTTTATCCATATTCTACTATGATGTTAGCATTCCTTTCAGCACTTATATTTTCACCAGTGAGCGTAGAGACACATTCAGCATTATGTTTATGATTGAAATACTCCAATTTAATTCATCCAATCACTAGAGAAATGCATAATACAGCTCATATTCATATGTGAAGTAAACCATACACTGATCAGAAATGATCAATTCATCAATTATCTTATCCCTCTGAACATTCAATAGATTAACTTTCCAACTCCATGTTTTTTATTAGGTATATATCAAACTATAAAGCAAACCCATACATGATTCAACAATATTCATTATATCAGTATTAGGTTTTAGCTGATCCTACAATCTAATTCTTATTCAACGCCAAATCAATATTGATCATATCTTCATCCTCGCAACCTCTCAACAGCCCATATAACATCAATTCCGTACTCTAACCCCCTTTCGATACCATACACAATATCAATCCATTTCATATCATCCACGAACCGTCCAATGCAAATATTTCATCAGGTCATAAAACTTTAATCATTTGAGAAATGCTCAATCTTTCTTCTTTATTGATACCAAATATCAAGAAACACTGTAAATCATATCCACACATTACAAGTATCACTCATCGTTTGATCCTAACAGTCTAACTTCTTACAATCCTACTGAAAAATGCCAAAAACAACTTTACATTCGCTTTTGCATTAAGTATCGATGAATACGCTTACATAACTAGCCAACTAAACTTGCACATGAAGGTACGATCAACCCAAGGCCAAATATATTCTCTTATCTGCTTTATAACAATAATTTCCAGAACCAACCTTAGAATTCGTGAATTTTTCCCTAGGTCTAGGGAAAAATCTTAACATTTTAACGTTTATTTATAGGTGATAATTCTTGAGATATGCGACGTTTTCCCCTAGATTCTAGGTAAAATCGACATACTCCTCTTCCTCTATATAAAATTTGCTGTTTATCCTTACTCTGAAGACGTCATATTTTGGGAGGAGGCCCAGAACCGGCTCAAATCTCCTACTTACATTGTTCCATCAACCATTTTAATAATTTAACTGGCATTACCTTCGTGCTTACAGTTTTATAGTCGAGGACCGCGACTGCAAAATTGAAACAATCTCGTACTTTACGAGATATTTGGTACATTCGAATGCAGGAATTGAAAAAATAGCAGACACCGTTGTTAGCGATAAAAAGTTCTTCCCTCATTTAGAGGTGAGGTATAATGGAATTGATAATAAATCAACATGCCATACCCATGACAGGTTTTATGTCAGAAAAATGTTTTCAAAGTTTCACCCCACAAGAAATAGTCCAACAATTCCTCATTACAGTGTTAAATTTCTTCTGAAGAGTATGTTTTCCAATTCTTCCGACATACCTGATGATCTTAGAAGAGTGAAATAGATTTTAGTCGACCAAAATGTATTGGAGGCCTAGCGAAAGAGATGCAATTATTCACGCATCAATGGAATGAGCGATTTTCTGTGAGTGATACTTCTGAATAACATTCTCCCTTATCTCATTCATAGATAAGAATCTCCAAAGGAAACTGGACGTTCAATAAATAATCTGAATGAAAATGCAAATTTTCACTTTCAGATTTTTCTCTCAAGTTATATAGGGTATTTCTCAATATCTATCAGATGTAGTTCAATGTCCAGCGTGGCTTTTGCCGGGGAAGTAGTTGTTTTCTGTTAGATATTACAAAAAAGTAACTTCAATTTTATCGTAGGGTTTATTCCATTTCCAGAGGAGTCATGTATTGATTCAATTTTCAATTGAGAATGTTTCCCTTTAAAACATTGCAATGGAATTTCAGCATCATCATTTATCAGTCGTTGTCCAACTATCCACTTCAAAGCACAAGAATTGACAAGATCTCAATTTGATATTCGTAAATACTTCTTCCGTACATTCAACGGCTTTTAGAAAACCAAGTGTTAAACTTCCAAAAATAGACTTGCTTGCCACATTTTGATTGAAGTTATAAAAATTGGCCAGGATTTTTTGACTTATATCAAGCTTTAATATATAATGATTCTGAAAAATTCCAATATTTGAATTCGACACTTTCGGGAAGTGCCTTGTCTACAGTAAAATTTTTGCCATCGACTGACGACAACTACGAGGTTGCATATTCAGCTTCAGAGGATAGATACCAAAATCCAAGATTGCTTGCATCGACTTACTGGTAAGAAATCGAGGATTTTCCAAAGCTGAATTTTGAATCTCCTGACAAGCATCGAAAATTACTAGATTGCTCTTCACGGAAAATCTTGATGCTTTGAAGAATCTGAACTTACCAGTGCCATCTTGGAGCTTTGTCATGTTTCAAATTTTGATAAAAAAGTTAGACACTGAGACCGTGAAACGTTTCGAATTGTAATTTGCAATTTCTACCTATAATGAATTAATGAAGTTTTTGAAATCGCAATGAACAGCATTAGAATCTACACAAAAACAGTGTGAATATTCTAGTTCTTCGAATATTTCTTGAGGTTTCAACCAAGATGAAGAAAGTTCTTTTTTAGTGGAAACTCGAATGGTCCACGAGGGTCTGAGAATGTTAACGTTTTGGCTGCTCCATTGATCGTTGAAAATTTGCAGAATTGTTTTGCTGGTCCAAGTCAAACCACTTGGTTGACTAGTATTGAGTCGCAAAGAGCTACCGTTTTATTAGGTACGGCTTTGGTAGACGTTGGTGATGCGTACGGCGCTTTCCAGGTCATAAGAGTTTTGTTGGACAGTGCCAGTCAAAATATGTATATCACTTCTTCCTGTTGTAATAGATTAGGACTTCGTCGTGTCAAATTATCCTTCACGATGAATGTACTTGGAAATATGACGACAGAGGCCGGTTCTGGAGATAATCTAGTATTGAATCCACTTGACAAGTCTGCACCTATGGTTGTGACAGAGGCCATAGTCGTCCCAAAAATATGCTGTATCCCTTCTTCGAATATGCCATATTTCGGATATTTCATTAGCTGATCCTTCTTTCAATATACCTTCTCATATCGATTGCATAATTAAAGCGGATATACTACCTGAAGTTGTGCTAGGAGGTCAGCTAGGAGGCCCTTCATGCTTACCGATGGCATTGAAAACTATTTTTGGATGGGTTTTGATTGCTAAAATCAATCATAATGCCATAACAACTACTTCTCTTTGTACTATTCCGTTGGATAATTCCCTGAAGAGGTTCTGGGAATTAGAAGAAATTCCAAAACCTCTTTCTTCAGTTGACGATCAGTTCTGTGAGAAACATTTCGTAGAAACACATTCTCGTGATTCGTCTGGTCGTTATATCGTGTTTTTACCTTTCAAACATGGAGAACCAGGCTTTTTTGGTGAAGGTCGTTCAGTAGCACTTCATCGTCTCTCAGCATTAGAACGCCGTTTCGTCAGAGATCCATCGTTGTTTGAAGTATATGCATTCAGCTTCCATGAAAAATTATCTAAATTCAGGCCATATGTCTCTAGCGTCTCTGTCCAATCCCAAAAGTTCATTTTATCTTCCTCACCATCCTATTATCAAACTCGATAGTCCTAGTACCAAGTTGGGGGTAGTGTTTGATGCAGCTTCAGTTGGCGCTAATGGGAAATCAATCGTTGCTTCCTGGGCCTAAACTGCAGCGATATCTAGTAGTTATTTTGTTACACTTCAGAATGCAAAGTATTGCATTTGTCAGATGTTTGGACAAATTTGGGTCGCTCCACCGCACCAAGATTTCCAGCGTATTTTGTGGAGGTTCAGTAGTGAATTATCTGTTCAAGAATTTCATCTTTACACTGTAAGCTTTGGTATTGTGTCTGTTCCGATTTCTCCAGAATTGGAATATTCCACTTGTGACCTCATAATTTACTTTTGTATATAATTTATTGATAATCTCTTATGCCTTTCTATCACTTATTTTTTGTTCTGTGTCTATTGTTGGTATTGGTGACTTTTCGATTGACAGTTGGTGGAATTGAATGATGTAATTGTCGCCTTTTGAAATAGACGCCAGTTTGTTGTTAGTTGTCATGGTAACGTCTCTCCCTTGATACTCTCGGCTTATGCCACAGCCATTGACTACATTTATCTCACAACTTTGGATCCGCTCAAAATGGGTTTGACTTGACTGGATCCGATATACCTAATCGATATATACAGTGTTCGGATTGGATTGAATCACTCAAGTCCATTCCATAAAATATAGGATTGGACCCAACCGATCGCCTTGAAGAGAAGTGAAATTACGAGATAAACGAGTTTGAAATTGACAAATGACAGATATAAGTAGCCAAATTCGATTAGTGTTTATATTGACAATTGTCTTTCTCAAAATGAAGAGCAAAATAATAATTAAGAAAAGAAACGTATGGTCCAAAGAAGAGAGCAGATCCACAGAACAACGATTCGTGATTTAATTCCCAGAAGACAAGAAATTTAAAAATAGGATTCTTCGATCCACATAAATATTGCGATATTAACTGAGGGGTGGTTTCACTCGACTCAGTGCTATTGAATTTGAAGCGGATAGAGATCGTCCAGATAAACGTAGTCATTATAAAATTAATTCGATCTCGTTAGAAAATATCACTTATAGCTTTTAGTTATTGAAAAGTAATAGCTAAACCCTCAGTAATTCACCCCAAGTTGATGTACCGTCTTGACTGATTGAAATGGTGCGCATATTTCCAGCTTATTTCATGAAAAACTGTGAAAAGTGTTACCATAGAATTGATAAATTTAGTGCAACGCTTGTAAATTACGAGTATATGGATTAGACTGTTCAGTGAAGGAGCTTTCAGGCTTTCAATAAAACTGGAATGTGAATTCCCAAGGAAATCTACATAATTGGAAAATCAATCCAATTACTCGTGTTGGATCTTTCAAGTCATAGAACCAGAGATTATTCAGTGTCTTCGCCCTTCCTTGCAATTCGTTGCCTTCTGCAATTGGTGGCGGATGAAGGTGGTGCCTATCCTAAAGCTTCAAAAGTAATATTGTCTAACACCTATGTGGATGATATCATAACAAGCTGTGCAAATATTGATGACGCTCTGTCCGTTCAGGCTGAGTTAATTTCTTTGCTTGCAAAGGGCGGTTTCGAATTAAAAAATGGGCAAGCAATGCTCCCACGTTGCTTGCTGGCATTCCTGCTGAACATTGTCAAAATAAAAAATCGGTCTTTGATGAGCACGATACGTCCAAGATTAAAATAATGGGAATGAACTGGTGTCCAGATTCAGATACATTTTTCTATCATGTTGGGTTGTTAGATAAACCCTGCACCAAACGAAATATTTTATCGGATTTGGCAAGAATATTCGATTCGATGGGATTTCTTGCTCCCATTGCATTTTTTGCTGAATTTTATGAAAGTAGTTGGAGAACAGGTTTTGACATTCGAGGAGATGTACACTGTGATAGTGCAGATCGAGGCACTCCTAAATTCTAGACCTATCTCTGAAATAAGTTGTGATCCTACTGATTCGGAAGCCCTTTCACCAGGGCATTTTTTGACCCTTGAGCCTATTACAGTACTCCCTGACCCCGAATGTACCCATGTTTCTATCAATCGCTTGAATCGTTGGCAATTGCTCTAGAGAATTAACCAAGATTTCTGGAAGCGCTGGTATTCAAATTAACTGAATACGTTGAGATTACGACATAAGTGAAATAAATCCAACCCTGAAATTGATGTTGGCAGGATGGTACTCATTGAGGATGAGAGACTTCCTCCCTCGAAGTGGCGTTTGGGCAGGATTGAGAAGTTCCACCCAGGATCTGATGGAATGAATAGGCCAGTAGTAAAACTTCATCTATTTCCATAGACTAGTAAAATACAATCGAAGCCCCTATTGTATTTTGGCGGGCAGTATGTTTCGTCCTCATTGTTTGTATTCAGAATTATAATTTTTGTTGAGTAATTAATTGAATTAATATTCAGGTATTGATCCATTTTCAAGATTCATAGTTAATCTCCTTGTTTAATAATCGCGAAAATAGTTAAATCGGTTATGTCAATTTCAAAACACTATTGTTTTACGGATTGCGGCAATGTGACACTGATGATCCGAAGTTCGTTGATTGAGTGAGCGTGCCCAAGATGGTTGGAAGAGTTAGCCATGGCTTTCAAGTTGTAAGTTGAGAATGGACATTTTTGGAATCATGAGTGAAAAAACCGCAATGTTGATTGAATTCGTAGGTGCTGGTCGAATTGATCATTTTGTCGTACAAAAGGAGAAATGGAGTGAGCCAATCAATCGAAACGAACTGGAGCAGAATAAACCACGAGAAGATCCTAAAGAGAGACCTACTCCGGTGAGTTACCTTTCAGCTCTCCCGTGTTGATTGCACAATTTTGGTGCGTTATGCAACACTTACTATGACCAACTGAAAATTCAAGAATTGGGAAAACATATTATGAATTCTTTCATCACTGAACTAACATCAGATCTCAATTGCTGAGAAAAATCAAGGGTGTCATCTTGTAGCAAGTAAATTTTCGATACTTCATTTTGTTAATTTTTTTATAAAGCTTTAGAGCAAAGTGGACTTCACCCTGTGATGACATACTTTCAATGAGCCTTAACACAACATACATATATGTTTATAGTTGGTTGTCTAACGTCATTCATAGACACCGTATCAACATTCCCATGCTAATTTCCATTCGTAAACCACATTTAGGGCCGGTTGTTCAGTCCATGGTAAAATCCAAAGATTTATCAAACTTAGTTTGGAGTCTAATCCTAGATTACCGTCAAATGTGTTGTTCAGTAGAAATTCGACCATGGATAATTAAAACCAAGATTTTGCAGTTCATCTGAACTATTTCATGAAAAGTCAAAGTCAAAATATACTTTAATGTCAGAAGTTTTTCAACTTATCGACAAAGTTTTTCAAGTATGAATGAAAATGTGAAATAGTTAATGTATTATTGAATATAATGGTGATAGTCTCCCCGATCCGAACATAAGTGCAGACTAAAGAGAGTACCACCATCATATGCACCATGGGGCGACTTAACAAATAAAATGTGGCGTATTTGCTATTTCAACTGCGGGAAAAACATGGAAAACCCTACAGTACCACCTGAGGAGAAGAGGACTCATGTACCTTAATCAAAATAAAAATAAAACACATCATCACATCAAATATAACCAAACATTTTCAATTCGTAGTTTCTTACTTTCTGTAATTTTTTGGAAAACTTGGTAGAAAACGGACTCATTGAAGGTGCCTTAAACGATGGAAAAGTATGAAATTCATTAGCAAACCATCCTATGTGATGGATCTTTTAAGGTAGATGTGAGATTTGTTCAAGATAGATATGTAAATATGTCCTAGCTGGTTTCCACGAAAAGGAAAGTCCTGTAATGGAATGTGCCATTGTAATCTTTGGTGTACGTCAACCACAAAATAATTTTCAGTAATGGAATCATCACAAAAATACCTAATAGTATCAAATTACATGATGCACTAACCAATTAGTTTTATTAGCGATTTCATGAGAAATCATTTCACAATAATCCTCACAATATCTTTTGATAATCTGTACCTAAATTTAAATTTTCAAGTGACCATTCTCGAATTGATTTTCACGTAATCTATAAGTACTAGGTGCCCTATTAGGACTAATTCAATAATATTTTAATCATCAGTTATGTTATTACACCGTCCATGATCATCAAAGTGATTTCCGATTATTTCCGATTATTTTTCCATACTATTTCATATTGCATTTCTAATGTTGTTTTATCATTGAGTACCTAATTCATCGATTTTGATGGTTTAGCGAAACCTGGAATCAAACCAGGATTAAAGTTCTAACTATGCAGTGAACAACTCGATAAACCAAGATTCACATAAAACTGCAGATTATCTCTGACTGAACAACCGGCCCTTAATGATCATTTCACATTTTACAAGTTCTCTCTACAAGGAGAATAATTTTAAGTTATAGATGCACCATTGGAATAAATCATAAATTTTCTATTTTCGACTTGCTCTCATTGAAACTGCATACGTTGTGGTACTGTTTGGTTTTCAGAGTACTTAGCGCTTGTATTTCTGCTAACTAGAAAAGTGTGATATATTTCATGCTTTGCAAGTGTCGATCTGAAAATTATTAAAGGTGAATAAGAATTTCTCCAAAAGAAAACATATCCTACTCACTTTGGCATCCAATGTTGTCTTCAAACAAATTTTCGTGGGTGCTTCATATGTATGTCTTAGTTCTGGTTATTGAGAAGGTTCATAAAGAGTTTCTTCGAATTATTGTCTCTGATTCATTTTTAGGGTTTAATGTGATTATAAACCAAATGTTTTGATTGCTTTCGTGTTTACTTTTATTTTTATTTGTCAGCTGTCCGGTGATATTTCAAATGTAAGCTGTCAAACTGTTTCATATTTTAAAATATCAGTGTAGCCAACTTAGCTTTTGGGGTGTCTGATTAGAGACAACCAAAAACATCATTATTTTTAAGCTGGTCAGATTGGTCGGTTATGCATGGAACATGCAAATATTGAAATATCTGAATGTTGGTAACCTAACTTCCTGGATGAAAAAAAACTTCAAGGTGGATTTCGTATCCGACTGAGAGACGACGAGTCAGATGGTAGAATTGGTGAAGGCTACATGTGTCAAGCCATACAGGGGTTCCTGGTTTTGTTCGGCTGACGAGTCCTGAATTTGTAAACTGATCTTTTGTGGATATTCCGTTCTACACATCTCACCATCAAATCCTGAGTCCTGTATTTTGATAGATGCCTATCTTGGACAATTTGGCGTTTGAATACTTTGTACCACGCCATCACCTTTCTTCTACAAGATAAAACCCTCCACGGAAGGTGAGTTTTTCAACTTTTGTTTTCACCGTTTTCATGCTGGTGACTGTTTGGAACAGTTATTTACTAAAAAACATTTATAGGGTTGTTGTTGTACCCGGAGGAATTTAACCCAGGGAATTGCCACGTTTCCTTGCCTGGCTGGGTATCTCTCAAGCTTTGGTTGATACCCACGTCTTCCTGTTGAGAATAGTTATGGTATTATGGCTCCAGTTGTCTAGTATAGCTCAATTGCCTGAAGTGTAGACTACCTGGTTTCGCCTGATGAACTGTTGAATTTCTGTCAGATATGATGGAGCCTTTTTCGTTGAAAGTCATCGTAAACTCCTTTCCATCATCACTCCAGTCCTGGTTGGCCTAGGATCTAGTCCAAAATGTTCACGTTGGTGTCACCAGAGGAACAGGTTTCACGTACAATTTTTTATAATGGATGAAATCCTAATATTTCAATTTTAATTATTTATTATTATTCAATATTGATTTTATCACCGGTTGAAGTTTATATCTTCCAACGACGATCTGTGAACCACCACATAGTACTATGCGCTGGAAAATTGATTTCCTAATAAAATCTTACCTATAATGAATTTAACCTCATATGCAAGAGATATCGATTATTGAATTTTATTAGAATCAAAATCTTATTTTAGAGAAACTGTAACTCTGACCAGTGAAGATTTATCCTTATTAAATGTTTTTGTGTTTATTCATGTTTTATTCATTTATTGATTAATACTCTTCAATTTGACAACATCGTATAGTAAATAAAGTCTCTTATAATTTTGGGTATAAAATCTAATTGTCATTATTCGGTTGTTCAACTTTCCAAGTAAGTACTCTTTGACATAGACATATTAAAAGTTGCTGTGGCGTCGTCTCTTATTTTTTGTGACCATTCTGTTACTCTCCGATAATATCATTCTGTTATAAAGTTTAAACGAACCCATAGTTCCTACCGAAGAAAAGCTGCCGTCTGCATTACTCCTTTTCATTTAACTTCAAAGAAAATCAATATTTAAATGGAAAAGTTAAACTCGTAAATTGACTTATTTTGAAAATTATTGCACTTGTCAATTTATTCCTTTTCCGCAGCTGCAAATTCACATCAATTTATGATATTGGTATTTGCAGATGACTTGGGGATTTAAGAGTTTTAGAGTATTCTGAACCCAATTCTGATGTTACTCCAGTAATATATTTCCCCTTATTTTTCACTTTTTAGCTGACCATAGTTAGTAATGGGGAAGTTATGCTCATTTACATTCTGCAGTATCAATGGAATATTTCAGAGCTCTTCGTCACAACAGAAGACATTTTAGAAATGATCCCAAGCATTATGGATAAAAAATAAGAGGTGATATTGCCAGCTACAAATGACACCCTGTATATTTCAATGATTCAGCATTAGGCTCTGAGGTTCTGGGACATTCCATAACCAGTAGTGGGGGTTAATTTTTCAATAAAAGATCCTTAATATATTTTCCTCAAATTTTCACTATTCAAGTGGTCACAGTTTGCCATGGAAAAGTAGTATTTTGGTTATTTTCCGAAGTATTAATTAAATATTTTTGTGAATTTTGTTAAAAGTGAAGAAATTTAAAAAATTAAGCAAATTTTACTGATGAAAAAGAGTTAATCATATTGCCGGCAATAAATGGCACCCTGTATAATCAATTATTTCAAGCATTGGGATCAAGAGGTTCAAGGGTACTCTGAAACAGAATCTGATGTTAATTTTGTAATGAAAAAATCCCTAATATGTTTTCCCCACTTTTTCACTCTTGAATTGGTCATAGTTAGCAGTAGAAAATAGATATACGGGTGTTTCTTCAACATAGATAGAGGTAGGTATTTCTGAGTACTATGATTTGAAAAAAAAGACTCAAATTATTTTATTCTCAATGAAATATGAGGGTGTAGATGCTCAAAGTGATACACACTGTATGTGTGCCTAGTCCTTTGTGTATTTCTGTTCGAGGAAAAGGAAATTTTTTAAAATGCATTGGTTTTGAGCAATAATATAATTATCGTATACTTATTATTTTATTTTCGTAACTAACACCCGTAATGTTCTTGCACCAAGGTAATGTGAAAAAAAGTGTCTTTCTCATCCAGTGAATTTTTCCAGGCTACACCTTACAATTTGTAGGCAATAAAGAATTCGGGATTAACAAGTTTCTACTGTTTGGTACTGAGGTAAATTGGAATCGCCACCCTGTATACGATCCAGTCACACTCTCCTGATCAGAAGTATATACAGGGTGTTTTATAATTGAATGCCGATTCTGAAGGGCGATAATCCTTGGATGATTTTAGGAAAAATTCTTCATATGAACATAGGTCCGTAACAGCGTCATTTCTGAGATACAGGATGTTGAAATTTGACAAAAAATCAGTTCTTCCCCAATATCTCTGAAACCGCTTTTGCTTTTTTTCAATTTTGGTACATGCCAAGTATGCATATAAATATATTTTTTCCATGATGAAGGATTTCTTAATGTTCATCAGTGGCGTCCCTGTTAACATACTCTGTCATATTTTTCATCAAAATAATGATACGCCACTGTATTTTTTCCAAATAAATGTTATTTTTGCAATTGTCCTTTATCTTCTCATAAAAATGTTTTCTTGCCTTTTTTTCGACCGGTGAACGGTTTTTGAGTTAGACTCGAGCTCTAGTATTTTATTCAGAACATAAATCTCGGAATTCAACTTTCAACCAAAACGATTTTCGTGAAAATTGGAAAAGTATTAGCTCATAAACGAGGTCTTGGTTTATTATCACTGACAATTTACTTTAAATAATATCTATTGATATTGATAAGTAGATCTCCCTCTTTAGATCTGCCTGTTTGAAAATTGACATTCCCAAATATTGACAGATTTGTGTGAATATCATTTTTGACAATTACTTGAGAAATTCCCTTTTTAACAAAAGTATTTCAAAAAATTTCAGTGAAAATGGCTAGTTGTAATTTCAGTATTGCTACGAATATTCCAAACTTGTTTAAATATCGACTGTTTTCGTCAAAGTGCAGTGAGTATAAACGATTTTTCCGAACAGACGATGACTTTCGGTGAAATGGGCTGAGTTTTCGATCTGAATAAACATTTTTTCTGGCTCTCTGAACTTCAAGTAGTCAGAATGGAAAGCAATATACCTTTCTGGGATATAACGAATGAAACAATATACTGGACTCATTATTTGCTTCTCCAATTCATCATAGTGCATGAGGGCAATATTTCCATTATTTCCATTTTCACTCTCCTTTAATGTTACTTAGGCGTCAAAAAATGTCGATCAGAAGGAGAACATTCTTGAACCAGCATTTTTTGAAGCTCGAATTCTATTCAGAATAGAACAATATGTTTAAACAACGATGTTGTTTTCATATAACTTCTAATAAGGTTAGCGTTTCTTATCTGCAACTTTCCGCACACCACAAATTTTATTCAAAAATAAAATGTCTCGTCCTTCATCTGGAGATTCGTTATCAGCATCATCAGTAAATCTTTTTCTTTGCATGCGCCCTCCTAATATATATTCTTCCATCGCGTGCTTAAACTTTGAATTACAATTTCCAATAGATATAGAGACTAGCGGAAATCCTTTCATTAAAAATGCCGGAAGGACCGGGACCCATCAGACTCTTCAACATGTTTCGACGGTACACGAAAAAAAAATGGCTTAGAAAGACTGTTCTACAAATGTGTATTATATACTAGTTATATGAAATTCCTATATTCTATAAATGATGTGTCTTTGAAACAGAAGACCCGTCGATTAACGATAAAAAATCTAGTTATATTAGAAATCGTCATCCAAAGACAGATTTCTGGCGTATATATTCAAAAATGCTTTGTATAAGCACTATATGCCGAGTCCTACAGGAAATTTCGTATTCCACCAATACTCCCGTTCTCTGATAGAGATATTCTGGAAAATTTAAAGTAGTTATATGGTATTCTCGATTAGAAGCTTTTGTTAAAAAATACGCAGCGAACTTATACGAACTGCACCGACTGTGTACGAAGAGATTAACGGTCAACCCGGGTCATGCCATTTCGCCATTCGCGTTCGCTGTGAATGCATGTCAATCGGTCAGTAGAATGCGTGAAAGGTTTTAAGAAATTTGAGGACTGCAAACTGCTCGCATCGAAGAAAAGTTGGACTGAAGGTTGAAAGGTATTTTATTTGCATCTTTTCATGTATAATTAATAACTAAGTATAATTTATCAAGTTCAGTATCGTTCCAAATCTTGTTTTTTCTCACTTCAGTAGCACTTAGAAACAAAGTATTTCGATTTTTGATGGTTACCACCCCTACTGCTTCTTCGTTTGAGACTTGACCCGCTGGGGGAATGTGCCAGACGAATATTCTAGTGATGTGACAATTTTGATTATAGACAGTATGGCATAATTAGATATTACTTTATCAGATGATAATTGTTCAAAGAGCCTTACTAGTTATTCTCATATTGAAAAATTTCACTCGAAAATGTTGCTTGAAGAACAGTTTATGTGTCCAAATTCCCAATTTTTATCTAAATTTAAATAAATTTAATGCTAAAAGTATATATTGCATTACTACAAAAAATAAGTTCTCTTTTTTTTGTACTAATGAAACTATTTCGCTATTTCTCACATCTTATTCCAATTAGGAAATATTCAATATTTGTTTCACTTGCATTGTCCTTGAACAAGTTTTTTGAGTGCTATTTTTCAATAGGGACAGTATTATATCTTACTGCTATATAGAATATCTATCTGACTACATTCCCCGAAAGATTACAGTTTTAAATTAATGAAGCAATACAGGAGATTGAGCTGAAAAAAAAACAGAAGAAAGTAGAGCACTGCATCTATCGAGCGAATCTGTCTGTTGAAAATAACATTAGTACTGCTGAAATGAGATGAAAACGAGTTTTCCGAAGATAGTAAACATGACATATAATGAAAAATGTCTATGAGATGAAAAAAATATATGAATAAGTACATTAAAAGGTGCAAACTAAAAGACTCTTGAACTTTTACCCCAACTTTTTTTTAATAACTCCCATATAACTCATAAGACAAGCATTAAAGTTTCATAAAACAGGATAACTGGTGTAATCGGACGGTAATGCAAGTTTTATATTACGGGATAACTAGTTTGATAGGAACAGCTTTACAGTTCTCTTCTCCTAGCTACCTACATTTATACTACAAGATTATCATTTCTATACACCAAGGAATCAATTTTTGTAAAACGATGTCACTAGTTTTATATGCCTAGGACAGCCCATCTCAAAACACTGGTTAATTGATTATATCTGATTGTAGTATAGTCATAAGATACCAAAGCATAGCTGGAACGTAACTAGCGTCGGATAAAAACGAACAAGCGTTTTGCTGTCACCCCGGGTATCCGCCATTCAGATGAAGAGTATATGAATTTCGGATACTGGGTATAGATTTCTTTTCCGTGTATGTTTCCGTTATTCCTCTTCCGACGGTTCCCAAGGTCTGGAATTGTGCCATAAATGGTATCCCACTTTCTTGGAGGAGGCTGTTATAAGACAGGTTCTAGTGAACTAAGGCTAATCAGATGCTTTTGTTCTTGTTATAATCATTAGGTCGCTAACTTGTATTTTGGCGCTCAAGTGTCTCTAGCGCTTGGTTTTCAGGCATCATTCCGCACTGGTTGCGTCGTTCAAAGTGATTTGAAGTGTGTTGCTCTGATACGTCTCAATAAGCATTGCTCGCTTAGATTACAGCGATCCAGTAGGTTTTTCGGATTTTTCTAAATCAGATTGTCAGAGAAAATAATAATAGCCCGGGAGGCAGCGGAAGAAAATTTCCACAGATTCCTATACAAAGCTATTTTTTCAGTTCATTGTTTCGATGTACTAAGTACACAAAACGAGAGTATACAACATCAAGGTTGTTGCGTTCATGAATACCAAATGATGAAACATGTAAATGATTGTTGTGTGATTACCTTATACCTACAAGTCTGAAGTCTGAAGGGTTTGGCAATAACTAATAATATAGAATGATGATTGTCTACCACTTCGGAGGCGTTGCAATCAAGAATCTACGACCCAAGCAAAATGTATCGAAAATCAACCTAATGACCTCATTCCTATAATAGACTAAGATGTAAAGGATTTTTTCTCCACAAAATAAAATACGCAAATAGCCTATACTAATTTTTATAAGATGCTCGTTTATGAAAACCTCAGTTCTAACCCCAGTAAAATCGCTTTGTGGAATTTTCTAAACAAGAAATAGTCAAATATCTCGAAGATTATTCGAGGAATCGTTCTACAGAAAATCTAACTGTTGTAGAGATTTATAAAACCTACAAAATGGATTTTCATACTACCGGATCGGTGCATTTTCCACTGATAAAATCAGGGAAAGCTTGGAAAAGAGACTATTGTTACAAATCTGATGCCGGACAAACAATATTGCGGAAACTGATAGATATTAATATGTGGTTCAACTGTGCGCAAGATGTTTTCTGTCCGATGTGTAATTTTTGCGCAATCCCGTTAAAAACAATTCAAGGGCACATCTTGCAAGATGCGCTGATTCAAATGAAATCGTCGTATTCAAATTCTGCAAAAGGCATCTGGAAGTAGAAAGTAGAAGTTGAAAATGTCACTGAGTGTTGATCATAACGCTTCAAAGTGCGTCCGAAGTCACCCAAAGTCGCACTGAAGTTATGGAAGTTATCGAGTTGAATTTGGGCGACTTCGGGTGCACTTTGAAGCATTTAAGAGTAACTTTCAGTGATATTTTCTACCCATTTCCCACCTCTCAGGTGAAAATCCAAAATATACAAATTGTAGATATTGATCTCTACTTCCAAATGCCGTTCACAGAATTTGAATAAGATGATTTTCCTTAAATCGGCGCACTCAGATAGATTTGCCCTTAAATTGTTTATAACGCGATTGAGCAAAAACTAAAAATCAGACAGAAACCATTTTGCGCACAGTTCAACCACATGTAATTTTTTATCAGTTTCTCTGCAATACTGTTCGTTCAGCTGCAGATTCATAAAAATTATGAATTTTTGAGAAATGTTCTCTTTTTTGAGGTTTTTCTGGATTTTCTCAGTGAAAAATATACCGATCTGGTCGTATAGTTGTATCGACTGTAAAACGATTTTTCCAATACTTTTTGAGATAACTATTCTCAAAAGAACAAAAAAGTTTCAATGTTTTTCACCATTTCCAAAATTCCAAAGATCGAGCGAAAACCAGGGTTTTCATTTACGAACTATCTTATGAATAGTTGTATAGGCTGTCTTTCATTTTGTGTGAAAAGAGCCTCTTATTTCTATCTACAGATTGGCCTACAGGCTATTTTTCCGTCGATATAATTAGTCAACAAAACAACAGAGAAACAAAATCTACCACATATCTAATTGATAATACATTTTGGTATTTTGGTGTATTCGTCTGTCGTTATACAACATAGTGAAAACATCAATTCGTAGCCAAGTTTTCAATGCAGAGTGCTTGGTTAGACTCCGTAGAATTCTCAGAGGGAAACTCGATATTTTATCCGTTTTTACTATTTTTAAGTGATATTCACATCATCTGGAAAATAAAATTCCATAACGAAAATCGCTCTCTTTCATTGCCGATGACGTTAGGCTTGTTTCTACCTAAGGACAAGAAATTGGTGAAAGTCTGCAATTCTTTAGGTACGACAAATCTTGATGAAACTACTAATGGTGGAGCAATTGATGATATTCCAGAAGAGAATATCTGTTAAATATATATAGACCCATAACCGATAACCAGAGAAGTGAGCAAGTTTGTGAGTAATGCATCACAGACGAAACCAATTCTTCTTCTTCGGACGATGTATAACAGCTTCCGTGATCATTCAGAAGCTTTATGCCACTGAGGGGACAGCTTGTATGTTCGTCTTGGGTAGGTAGATCGGAAGATAGATATATGCATAGATGGATAATGATATTTTTTTTTGTAAAATTTGTTTTTACGAAACTCCCAGGTTTTCGGAGAAACAAGGGAGCTCCGGGACCAACAGTTTAAATGAAAGTGTAATCCAAACCACTTCAGCTCCATGACTTGCGTCCGGGGATCGAACCCAGGCCGCCTGGGTGGAAGGCAAACATCACTACCACTCCGCTAATACTCCTTATAAACAATCGTAGAATGTACCTAAAGGCATAGTCTAGTACTAGAATTATTATTTGCCGTGGCGCACCGAGGTGACTGAGGAAAATCCGAAGGACCAACAGCACCATCCCGGGTGGCCGGTGCGCACTCCAAGCAAGCACTAGATGGGTGACACTTCGACTGCTGAGGCACCGGCAAGGACTGATATAGACATTTGTTTGTTATAATTTCTGATTTGGCATAATGAACTCCTGAGTCCTAGTTGGATATGTGTGTATGTTCGAATGTAGTGTGGATTTTTCTCGATTTTTGTAAATAAAGATAAATATTTTGAATGATACAAGTGAATATTCTGCAAAGGAACTTCTATATACAAGAGTCTTGAGTTGAACCAAATAATACACTATTTGTGTTTTCTGCGAGAATGGCCATCAACATTTTTATCTACTCTTAGAATAGCCTTTATACGTCTTGCCACTTAACAGGTATTCATCAAAAACTGTTTTCAAAGCATTAGAACAAGTTTGGCATGACAGTCTCCTCGCCAAACATCTATTTCATAGCTTGTCCATCATTTATGTCTTCTGTCTACCGTTTTTTCACGCAGACTTCTCCAAGTGGTGTTCGTCGTAGTTTCATCTGACCTCTTACCCATAACACCTGATATTCCGCAGGGACTCTATCACCAAAATTTCTCCTACATCAGATAAATAGTACTCTCTAGAACTCCATGCACTGTCAGCTCATTAAACTAGAAATGTAGAAATGAACCACGGGAAATTGAGAAAGTGTCGCTTTCATATAGACATATTTCAGGCAGCTTTTTGAAATATTCTCAATCGTTCCCCTCAACATATTATCGATCTCGTCTTTCCATCCCTTTTTTCAAAACGATTATATGTGTCTCAGGACTCGTTCTTTCAACAAACATAAATACTTTGGAATTAATTTCCAATTCTCAGCTTCTTTTCATCAGATTCTTTGAGTGATGAAAATTAGGAAGAAATCAAAGGTTATTTAGTTTATGGAAATGACACCATATCACACATATTACAAAAAAAAGTTATTGAATAGGGAACATTTTTATATTTCATGTTGTTTCATTAATGAAATTTCGGCTTTAACTTCTCCATTTCACTTTTAAAAGTATACTCCTCCATAAAAAAAGGAAAAAAATTTATAGGGCTGCTGATATATATTTTTCAGAATTTTTTTAACAACAATTTGATGAGATGAGGTTAGCTTTGTACTGGGACAGATACTGGATCACATTGAGATCACTTTTCCAATCTCAATTTATCTAACTTGTAACATCGATAACTTATCCATTTTGTAGAGATTCGTGTAAATACAAGTTTTTGTGTTCAATAAGTCAACTTGGAGGATCGAAAATGCAGTTATTTTGACCTTACTCACGCAAGAGTTCTTTTCGCTGATGGAAAATTAGGGAAAAACTGTCATATTTTCATTGAATGTGTTTTTTGAGAACTGCGTTTTGCCTCAAAATATTTTTGAAATTAATCCATTCTCGAAAAAGTATAATGTTCCTGCACTATCTATCGAATAATTGACTAAATCAAAATAAATATAAAACTCAGCCGATTTTCAATGATTCTCAACTGTTCATTTTTATTATTCCAAAAATGAGATGTATACAAATTATTACTATAATTGAATGATTTTTCCATTATTAGAAAACGATTCTACCAAAAAAATGGCTCCATTATGTGACATTAAGAAGTTTGTGACGCAATGCATGTGTGCAGTTGGTGTTAACAAAGATAAAGCGGAAATTTTTGCAGATTCTCTTGCACAAGCTGATTATAGAGGAATAAACAGTCATGGTCTCAATAGATTGGGTAAGTTCATTTTTGATCGATGTAATCCTCTATTTCTTTTCATTGTTTTCTATTTCCCAAAGAAACAGGAGTTTAGTGAAAGCGTTTTCAGTTTCACCACGATATGAATCTGAAATTTTCAAAACAGTTTTACGAGTTGAAGTGAGTTGAAGTGTTCTAAGACTTGCGAAGGTTTGGATAGAGCGTTAAACCTGCTCGCTCATTGCAAGAGCCATCACATATTTTAGATAATCCGCTGGATGGAAAATATTAATGATATCCGCAACACTCAAAACTAATTTACCATTCGGTTACTAGCGACCTAGCTACCCTCGTCGCAAATTTGAAAGTCCTGGAATGGAAAATACGAATTTATCGAGATGCACTTCACGAAATTTACCCTCACTATTGGTCGTTTTAGTGTACGATAAACGCAAGTAATGTTAAATACATTTTCAAGTATTATCATAATCTAGAAAAGTTTTCAGGAAAGGGTGCGGAAAGAAACCACATGTTCAAAATAATTTTTCGGGGCGTCCAGGGCCGTTTTCACTCCAGCAATATTTTTCAACTTTCTTATTGTGGACTCTGCCATCATCATAATCCAAGAAAGTTTTTGGAATAGTGTGTAGAAAAATACCACATTTTCAAAATAATTTTTCCGGGAGTCCAGGACCGGTTTCACTCCAACAATAATCCTCAACTCTGCCATCTTCATAATCTAGGAAAGTTTTCAGGATAGGGTGCCGAAAAAACCACGTGTTCAAAATAATTTTTCCGGGTGTCCAGGGCAGGTTTCACTTCAGCAATATTCCTCAACTTTTTTATTGTGGACTCTGACATCATCATAATCCAGGAAAGTTTTCAGGATACGGTGCGGAACAAAACCACAAGTTCAAAATAATTTTTTCCTGGCGTCCAGGGCCGGTTTCCCTCCAGCAATATTCCTCAACTTCCTTATTATGGACTCTGCAATCATCATAATCTAGAAGAGTTTTCAGGATAGGGTGCGGGAAGAAACCACATGTTCAAAATAATTTTTCCGGGCGTCCAGGACCAGTTTCACTCCAGCAATTTTCCTCAACTTCCTTATTATGGACTCTGCTATCATCATAATCTGGGAAAGTTTCCAAGATAGGGTGCGGAAAAATAACGTATGTTCAAAATAATTTTTCCGTGCGTCCAGGGCCGGTTTCACTCCAGAAATATTTTTCAACTTTCTTATTGTGGACTCTGCCATCATCATAATCCAGGAACATTTTCAGGATAGGATGTAGAAAAATACCACATTTTCAAAATAATTTTTCCGGGAGTCCAGAACCGGTTTCACTCCAACAATAATCCTCAACTTCCTTATTATAGACTCTGCCATCTTCATAATCTAGGAAAGTTTTCAGGATAGGGTGCGAAAAAAACCACATGGTCAAAATAATTTTTCCGGATGTCCTGGGCCGGTTTCACTTCAGCAATATTCCTCAACTTTTTTATTGTGGACTCTGCCATCATCATAATCCAGGAAAGTTTTCAGGATACGGTGCGAAACGAAACAACATGTTCAAAATAATTTTTTCTGGCGTCCGGGGCCGGTTTCCTTCCAGCAATATTCCTCAACTTCATTATTGTGGACTCTGCCATCATCATAATCTAGGAAAACGATAGGGTGCGAAAAAAACCACATGGTCAAAATAATTTTTCCGGATGTCCTGGGCCGGTTTCACTTCAGCAATATTCCTCAACTTTTTTATTGTGGACTCTGCCATCATCATAATCGAGGAAAGTTTTCAGGATACGGTGCGGAACAATACCACATGTTCAAAATAATTTTTTCTGGCGTCCGGGGACGGTTTCCTTCCAGCAATATTCCTCAACTTTCTTATTGTGGACTCTGCCATCATCATAATCTAGGGAAGTTTTCGGGATAGGACGCGGAAAAAAACCACATGTTCAAAATAATTTTTCCGGACGTCCGGGGCCGGTTCCGCTCCAGCAATATTTTTTTACTTCCTTATTGTGAAATCTGCCATCTTCGTAATCCAGGAAAGTTTTCAGAATAGGGTGCGGAAAAGAACCACATGTCCAGAATAATTTTGCCTAACGTCCAGGGCCGGTTTCACTCCAGCAATATTCCTCAACTTCCTTAGTGTGGGCTCTGCCATCATCATATTCTTGGAAAGTTTTCACGATAGGGTGCGGAAAATAATCAAATGTGCAAAATAATTTTTACGGGCGTCCAGGGCCGGTTTCACGACAGCAATATTCCCCAACTTCCTTACTGTGGACTCTGCCATCATTATAAACTAGGGAAATTTTCGGGATAGGGTGCGGAAAAAACCACATGTTTAAAATAATTTTTCCGGGTGTCCAGGGCCGGTTTCATCCCAGCAATATTCCTCAACATCCTTATTATGGTCTCTGCTATCATCATAATCTAGGAAAGTTTTCACGATAGGGTGCGAAAAAAAAACACTTATTTGAAATTATTTTTCCGGGCGTCCAGGGCCGGTTTCACTCCAGCATTATTCCTCATTTCCCTTATTGTGGACTCTGATGCCATCATCATAATCTAGGAAAGTTTTTAAGATAGGGTGCAAAGAGAACCAGTTGTCCAAAATTACTTTTCCATGCGTCACTCCAGCAATATTCCTCAACTTCCTGATTGTGGACTCTGCCATCATCATATACTGGGAAAGTTTTCAGGGTAGGATGCGAAAGAGAACTACATGTCCAAAATAATTTTTCTGGTCGTTCAGTGTTGGTTTCACCCCAGCAATATTTTTTCAAATTCCTTATTGTGGACTCTGTCATCATCATAATCTAGGAAAACGATAGGATGAGAAGAAGAACCACTCGTCCAAAATAATTTTTCCGGGCTTCCAGAGCCTGTTTCACTCCAGCAATATTCCTCAACTTCCTTATTGTGGACTCTGCCATCATCATAATCTAGGAAAGTTTTCAGGATAGGGTGAGTAAAAAAACACATATTCAAAATCATCTTTCCAGGCGTCCAGGGCCGGTTTCACATTAGCAATATTCCTCAATTTCCTAATTATGGACTCTGCCATCATTATACTCGGCCCTAGGCGCCCAGAAAGATTATTTTGAGCATTTGGTTTTTTTCGGCACCCTACTCCGAAAACATTCCTAGATTATGATGAGCCGAAGTCCACAATAAGGAATTTGGGAATATTGCTGGAAGGAAACTAACCCTGGAAGCCTAGAAAAATTATTTTGAACATGTGGTTCCTTTCCTCAATCCATTCTGCTTGACACACATTCTGTTTTCCACAATTCGTATGAGAAAAAAAAAAGAAATGCAAATATTGCTGAACTTTATTGCTAAAGTAACTAGGCTAATTTAGTTTTATATATATATTCACGTGTTACGATTCTTGTTGTGTTTTTCGCTAGTAGATTTGGATTATTCAAGAATGTGTTTTCACTTGATTTCAGTCAGAATTTTAAATTTTTTATTCTCATATTGGCAGCTCCATAAAAAAATTATCTGGTCATAAAAAGTGGATAAAAACTATCCGTATTGGTGTTTGCATATCAAGTCAGTAGTGGAAGAAAACTCCTATCTCAACGGAGTTAAAGTCCAACAAAAAATGTTCAAAAAAGGTGGTTTTTGTGAATTTTTATGAGGTTGGCAGTTTTTTTATGACTGAATCACCCTGCATTCCTTGGAGTTCATGATTATATATTCTGGAAAAATTGAACAAACAATTCAACTCAACTCAAAAATACTGGGTGTCCACTTTAACTCCATTGTGAATAGTTTCTATAATTATGGATCACACAGCATAAATTATTGGCATTTCAGTTTAATTCAATATAAAAACAAGGTCTAGGATCTAGTGAAAAAGATCATTTTGCAACCGATGCCTACTTGCTTATCTCAATTTTAATTGCTCATAGTGCCCTAACGGCTCATTTCTGTATAGGGGTTAAGGCAAAATTGCTCAAATCACCTTCACAACCCCTATGAGTGTGTCACAATGATGCCCGTATCTACTTTTTTTTCATTCTACAAAAAATTATTCAAATAAATAAATTATGTGTTTTTAATATAACCATCATATTTCCGACATACTTTTGACATATGCCAAATCCCATGAAAGAAGAAATGAGCAATTTTATCTTCATTCATTTCTCGCAGCATTATTTTTAAATAATTGTGTTTATTTATCCAGTGTGACCCATTTAAAATGGAAGCACTCATATCAAACTTTAATATTTCAACCGATTGGAATGATTATTCTTCAATAGGTAGACATTCAAAAAGTCCATCAGGACACCAAATTTATTGATGAATTCTTCATTTTCAGGGCCAACTATTCTCATTTTTCAAGGTAAAAAATCTTAAATCATTTTTTTTAGAAATAATCTGACCAATCCACTAGGTTCGTCACATTTTCAAATAGTTTTTATTAAAAGTTCGTTGAAACTCGTCCATCAATGAGAAAGTTAGAGGAAAAGGAAATTTCAAACTTATGCCGTTAATCAACCAACCAATTCAATTTAAGAACTCTTATCAAAATTTGGAATACACCAGTAAGTCTCGAAATATCACTGTTCAGAATTCCACCAATATCTATTTATCGATAAGAAAATTACAGGATAACAAAATTTGAAAAATATGTTGAGGGAATTTCATAAAAATATCATTTTATTCCATGATTTTTTTATTTTTATTTATTAATAGATTTCGAAGAGATTCTGATCAGTGATATTTTGAGACTAGCTGAATACAGTGATGTATTCCGAATTTTGGATGAGAGTAGAAATTGAACTGGTGGGTTGATTAAACGGCATATTCTTTAAATTTAATTCTAGTCTCCCATAACTTTTCTATTGGTGGACGAATTTCAACAAAATTCCAAAATGAACCATTTAAAGAAGTCACAAATCCAGTGGTGTAGTCAGATTTTTTTCAAAAAATCGCAAAAAAAATTCAGTTTTTGCCTCGAAAAAAAAAGAATATTTGGCTCTGAAAATAAAAATGTTTTCATGAAATTTGGTGTTCTAGTGGACTTTTTGATTATCTACCTAATGAACAGATCATTTCAATCGGTTGAAAAAAGTATGTTTTATAAGTGTGCTTCCATTTCAAATGAGCCACACTGTATAAAACATCGATATTATGTTTCCGGCTTTTTTTTCTGGTCTTGAAATACTATTTTCTTCCTACATGCCAATTCTCATCAACGGGAAAATAAAAAAAAAAATCCACAAATTTTCCTACTTACAACTTTTGGCATTTATTGAGGTACCTACATGCAAAGCTTATGGGAATTTTATCTTGATGTTTATCCATCATCAAAATCATATGGTTCAAATGCCATAAACGAGAAAGTTTTCCGGAAAACGAAAAAAATTTTCCCAAAATTTTCCGTCCGTAAAATATACCTCAACAGCTGACCGGCTTATGGGAATTTTTTTTCGGGTCCCTAACGATATTAAATTTCATTATGTCGACTGCCATAAGCGAGAAAATGCATCAGCATCCAACTATTTTTTTACAAGACCCTTTAAGCACGTTCAAACCTTATGGCTTTGGTTTTCCACTATTAGATTGTTATACCTATTCATGTGTTAAAATGCTATAAACGAGAAAATTGAAATGAAAAACTTTTTTTTTCTGCAAAAGGAAAATGAATTTTCTATATGCCTAGCACACGTCCGATCGCTAAATTTTAATTCTTTGAGCTCAACACTGACATAATTTTCAGTGGTTAATCACAGAAACGAGAAAGTGAGTCAGCAAAATCTGTCGTTATCTGACGGTCTATAACCTGCTTCTGAAATAAACAGTAGTTATTCATTGTTGAAATATGACATATATGAATGATTGAAGAAATAACCCCTCATTATCTCAAAGGGAGCTAGGATACCTCATGTTCGAAAAACTGCCGGCCGTTATGGAATAAAGGAAACTGAACCTTACTGTTATAGCCTGATGTTCTTTTGCTGTTTGAGGAAATTCATATTCATCAAACAAATTTGTGACCACTGCATCAGTTATATTTGCTATGATTCTACTTAAACGAGATTGATCGACAGCCAAATGCAAATTTTGTCCATCCTCTCTAGTAACATCCAGTAGTGAAAAATGTCACTGTACACAAAATCTTCAATTCACATAAATGAGTTATGGCACATTACTGACTCAAATTTATTTTTTAATACGGCATGGACTTCAGGGGTGTCACCAGTGTTCAAGTCGCTAATCTTTTCGAAGCCATCCATGAACTTTTCGGAATTTTTCAAGATCGTAAATGAGCGGTTTTTACGTTTGCGGTAAAAATAAGTATTAAAATCACACCCAGTAATGTCGTGGAAAGTGGAAAGCCGGTAGCGCTTTGCACAATTTTGTACCTAATTTTTGTTACAACTCCAAAACATTTAAAAATTATGAACGGCGCGTAATGGCTCGACTCCCAGCAAAAAAATCTGCTGGCCGCCTTTCATCCGAACCATGTATATCTCTTAATACGTGTTTATTATCTTTTATCATCATCATTATATACTGATCAAATGTAACTACTATTGTTCTTGCTCCTTCAATGATACACATTTTCTGAAATGTTCGGGATATTTCAGCAAACGTGAGAATATCTTTCATGAGGTGTAGTAAAAAAACATCTGGATCATGATATCATTGTTACGCGCATAATCTTTATCTGTGACTTTTTTTAATAATCTGAATAATGCTCATTCATCGGTTTTACAAATTGATCCATCAGCACGGTACAGCGAAAATATATTGATCTAAATCAGTTAAATGAATAATTTATAATATACCTAATAACGTTGTACTGCTGTTTTAATAACTTGCAACATCAATTATCTTTCAAACAGGTGAAGATGCAGCGGTGTAGCCGCGGCGCTCGCTCATGTAGTTTACAAGTGGAATACTATTATTATTATTTTTCAAACTATAAAAATGAGCATCACACTCAGTTTCACCTGGGAGGCTATGAATTTTTTTCCTCATTTTTTTTTAGCGTATTGATGTAGGTGGAAGACCTACTTTGTTGTGGAATTCAGATGGAAGACGATATTTTAACTAAATTCATGTTGATTAGTAACAACAAAAGGTATGCGGAGTTCAAGGATATTGGTAAGGAGGAGGTGAAAATTGTGGAAAAGATTAAATACTTGGGCATTATTACCGATAGAAATTTAACGTTCAAAGATCACATTTCACACATTTCCAAAAAAATATCAAGAAATATAAACTTCTTGTTCTGAGAGGCACCATCTTTAACACCTTGGTCTAGAAAAATAATATGTAATACGACAATAATGCCACATTTCACTTTTGCTTCGTCCATATTGTACCTAGCAAATAAAAATGTGATGGGACGGATGCAGAAATTGCAAAATAATGCCATGAGAATCATATCGAGTGTGATGAGACACGTCCATCAAGTCCATGTTGCGTACATTGGATTGGCTCTCGATACAACATTACTTGGAGTACCATAACGTGACTTTGATTCATAAAATCAAAATGTCTTCAACCCCATCGTATCTTTCCTCTAAATTAATATTCAACAACAGTTTGCACAACGATAACACACGAAGAAGGGCAGATATACGAATCGCACCAAAGAACAAAAAAGCTCAGAAAAATACATTTTCCATGAAGACGTAGTGTGTTACGATGAGTTAGAAGATTTTCTGAAAATATGTCTGTTACGCGAGTGTCATACATGATTGGCACTAGTACTCTTGCCTACACACTCAGTTTATATGTTTTAATGTGTATGAATTATAATGTTTCTACCATTGATTTAGTATTAATGATAATTGATTTGTATTATATATATATATATATATATATATATATATGATTTGTGTATTGAAAACTACCCCTCAACAACCATCCGAAGTAGAAAAATCGTGAAACAGTTAAAATACCCGTTGTTTGTTTTTTTTACAGAAATGAATTATTCTACACCTGCTGAATACGTTCAATGGAGTGAAATAGTTCGTGAACCAAAAACTACCACTCAAAAATCCTCCGGAAGTAGAAAAATCTTGAATCAGTTGAAGTACCCGTGAAAAAAAATTATTAATCCACTCCTGTTGCATACGTTTTAGAGTATGAAATAATTTGTGAACGAAAAACTACCCCTCGACAACCCTTACGGAAATAAATTATTCGACACCTACTGAATACGTTCTATGGCGTAAAATAATTTGTGTATCGAAAACTATCCCTCAACAACCCTCTGAAGTAGAAAAATTGCGAAACAGTTGAAATACCCGTTGTTTGTTTTTTCTTACAGAAATGAATTATTCTATGTCTGTTGAATATGTTTTATAGGGCAAAATAATTCGTGATTCAACAGTTACCCCTCAACAACATTATATAGAACGTTATCAGCAAGTTTAGAATAATACATTCCCGTCGAAAAACCTCGAGCATCGGATATTTGTGAATAACTTAAGCAAAAATAAAAACCGTTGCTGGGAAAACCGTTGCTGCTTTTACACTCGTCCGCTTGTCTGTTAATTCACTCATCTTTACTATCTGGTGAAATTTATAGTCCGTCATGCCTCTGCCAAAATGTATAATGATTTCATAACGTATGCCATGTAGGGTTTTGGTAGTTATAAATATAATGATCAATGAACTAGCAAACTTATCGCTTGCCCATGGAACATAACGATAATAATAATAACTACTTTTTTTTTCTCAAATACATGCATAAACACGTATAGAATTTGTCAGAAACTAGTTGATTATTGTGGATTGCATGAAGAAATCACGTATTTTGATGATATTATAGCGTATGCCAAGCATAATACCAAACGATATTTCATCAAATGAAAATCAGACGGAATCTGATCGGCATACATGTCGCGTTGTTCCGAAGGACACCATATGCCCTCAATTGTGTTGAGAAATATGGCATTTTTGAATCTATACGTGTTTTTGCATGTCTTTGGGAAAATAAAGTATAATGAAATTTATAATTATAATACAATTATCGTTATATAATTATAATATAACATAATTACAACAATAATTATTGTTATTGTTATGTTCCACGTGCATGCGCAAATTTTGCTTGTTCATTGATCATTATATTCACAACTACCAAAACCCTGAAGGAAATAACTTATAAAATCATTAGAAAATATGGCAGAGGGCTGACGGGCTGATAGAAAGTGAATTTTGACCCACTTCCAGTGGACCGATCTAATAGAAATTTGGAATGTGTTCCTCTTTCCTGAACTTCTTTTAAAAAAACTGGTCGGACATAATGGATTCAATATCAAAATAAATTAATTCAAGATGGCAAATTGCGAATTCTGTTCTTATGGTCTGATTCTATACAAAATTGGAATACTGAGTATTTTGGAATATGAGATCAAGATATAGAACGAGCTTTGGGATTATGGTACGATTCTATTCATAATCGGCACTTGGGGGATATTTCAGATTATGAATTTTAGGTCCAAATTGATAAATTCAAAACGGCGGACAAGCTTGGTGTTATTGGTCAGTTTCATTCAATTTTAGTATGAAAAGATGTTTGGGGTCGGAGTTTAGTATTTTTTTTTATTTATGAATTCAAGATGACGAACGGGTTTTGTGATTATGACACCATTCTGATCAAAATTGGTGAGTGGAGTTTTCGAGAAAAGAGATTATGAAAATTTTTGAATTTGAATTGGCAGCTACAATTTGGCAAACGAGTTTTGCAATTATCATCTGATCCAAAAATACTATGTGGGAGTTTTCGAGGTTTCAGGATTGCGGAGTTTCTGTGTTCGTTTTCATTCAAAGTTAATGTGTAGGTTTTTGAAGTCAGAGATCGTGAATTTTGACAAAACGATTCATGATTCAATCGATCATTGGATGCTCATCGGATCGAAGAGTTAGAATACACAATATTGAGTATCAAGAAGCCCTGGTATACTGAAGCTCTTATGGAAATGAACAGATCGAGGAGTATCTGATTACTTATGACTAAAAATACGAAAAAAAAAACATTTAAAGGCAAGCTTTTATTCAAATTCAATGAATAACATTGAGAGAGAAAAAAATTAAATCTGCTATTGAATACACTGAAAAAAAAGTCTGCTTCAGATGTGTTACGTCGGTTATTCTGTGAGTAACACATTCAAAAGCTAGGGATTGTTATTTTTGCTACATCACACATCTAATGCAATGATTTTCACCTCTTTGTGCATTTGAATGAGTACCAAAAACCTTTTGAATATTTTTTTCCTTTTTATCGTCTACAAATTGAAGTTTTTTTTTGTTATTTCGCTGTTTACCACTATTATATATTCATTTGTTTATTCTATTTTCTTCTGGTTCCAAAGGGAATCAACACCTGTAAAATTTTGAGAACATTTTCGAAATCAAGATGAAGTAACTAGGAATTGGGGTTCCTCTTGAACATTTGGAGTATGTAGGCCGAACATTTCCGTAGTCAATGATCTCCAAATCTTCACCTTTCTTTGAAAGAATGAGTCCTGGTGAATAGACGGCAGTATCAAAGGTGACAACAATAGGTGTGATGACTGAACTTATTGATGGAACTGATAAAGGTGAAACGGCCAAAGATAGTTCAGAAGACATTGGGTTAAGAAAACATCTCAAGAAGGAAGACAGTTCACCAACCCTTTTGCGGTGTTCCAGATAAGTAAGGGAATCTGTGCCTTTTTCAAAATATTCCATTTCTATTTATGATTCAATGAATTGTCATGTTAGGTATGTTTATTCCTATCGTATAGAATTAAGACAATGAGCACCTTTCTGGTATGGCTGGACACCTTGTTTCTTTGTTGACAAGCGCTCATTGTGAACAATGCAGATTTTTTTATTTCATTATCACTTGTTAATTCTCTTTCTTATTTAATATTTTGTCGAATACATTTATTCTTTGTTTCACCTATTCTCCTATATTTTTACGAACCTTCCAATCTATTCATCAATCTTTCTTTCAGATTGACTAATTTAATCGATTCTGATTTGATTGTCTAGCAACTTTTGGTATAATGTAAATCGAAGGGAAGTCCATATGATTCATCATCCAACGCTGTATTTGCCAGTAAAGCACTTTTGTCAGAGAGTTGCCTTATATTCCTCACTAATTCGATTATCAGACAGAGAGAATTTTGTACGTCAAAATTTTCACTTAGTTGAGACAGTTTCCATATGAGGGGTGCAGCACCCAAACACACACTGAAAATTTTAGATTCTGTCCAAAGAAACGACAATCGTTTAGTCGCTCAGAAACTCGCTAACTTTTATGGACCACAAAAATATTGAAAAATCCGCGCAGTATTGGCTGGGAAAGTAATTGTTTTCTGTCAGATATTTGCAGTAAGATTTTTGGAAAGAGGGGTGATTTGACTTTGTCAGATTTCTCAAATGACACTATACAGATACTGAATATAAATTTCTTTATGAATTACTCGATACAGTCTAATTACAACAGTTTTTTATATTCTGCAAATACATCGTTGTATTTGTTTTATGATCCAACCTGACAAAATTCAAAAACATACCATGCCTTTAATTACTGAATTTTATTGGATGAAACGAAATTGAAATACCTCTCTTTTCACACATTTCCACAAAGTGGCAAATATCTGACAGAAAAGATTTTCTTTCCCTAACGGATATTGAATTACATCTGGCATCTATTTCTGCAACGTTCCTCAAAGCGGTCACAATTTCAAGTGCTAATTGTGATCAAATAGTGGATATTATGCCTCATACTTCAACTAACTAAGAGACTCTTTTAGACAAAGTTATATGTTTGATTAAGCCCTACTGCTTTGCAATGGTTATATTTTGTTTTGCTCCACCCCATGAATGACGTTCCTACTTATATTCCATCTCTCATTTGTACTACTTAGGTTAAGTGTAAGAGTGCCATAAACTAAACTTGGCCTATTTCGTACCGAAGAATATGAAGACGATTTATTATTGTTTTTATCATTTGATTTAAAATGATCATCTGCAGACATGTTTCAAGATTTTTGCATATTTTCAGTGCTAGGGTTCGTCGAACAACATAAGAATCCTCCTGTCCCACCAAACGAATGGTGCCCTCCAAGCATTAATTACCCCTCATCCAGGAATGCATTCACGACTTACAAATATGTCAATTTCTGCGACTCACGATATGTAAATATTTTTATTTAATTCATATAATTTTCATCATACTCTCCGTATCGAACTTTGTCCGAAATAATATTGAATATTGCTTTCGTTGACGAAGAAACCGCCAGAATTGTTACCATATACAATGCAGTACTGACTAACAATCATAATTTTCGGAAGAAAATATTTGATAACACTACTTGGCAGAAGCTCATCAAACTAATAATGAAAATGAATTAGGCAATCCAGACTTCTGCAGTCAACCTATACAATAGGTATAATCGACGGCAACAGAAAACAACTAGATACACTGATGATTGGCAAAACCATGTGTGATGAGACATGTTTTGGCGTTGAGATTGGGATAACATTGCAAAGTAGTTCTTGATAGAATACTTTGCCAAGAATCAGTTTTAATTCAATCGTCGTAGGGGACAGTAGTTGTTTTCTGTTAGATACTTGCCGACGATTATACCTATTGTATAGGTTGAATGCAGAAATCTGGATTGCCTAATCCATTTCTATGAATAACTATAATATTTGCTTGTCTGTACTATCACATGTACCGTAAAAGCGCCGATCGTATGTGGAGAGAAATTTGTGAAACTTGGCAACGTTCAGTGGTCCTCACTTTATACACCTCATACTAATAATTAGGTTATACGGACCTCAGTTTGGTAGGATTCGGTAGACAAATAAACAGACCTCTCAATGATATCACGGAAGTATGGTCCTCACTTGGTTCCGATATACTCGTAAAAATCAATATATATATATATATATATATATATATATATATATATATATATATATATATATATATATATATATAGCGCCAACTATCAAACTGAGGACACACCGTAGAATCAACGTTGCGAGGACCACTGGAAGGAAAGGTGCTAGACACTCGTCATAGCCTTTTCTGTTCTTGTTCAGAGTGGGGGCACCAAGATTCTCTAATATACGCTTGAATTACTGAACACTTCAAATTTTATTTTTACGAGTATATCGGAACCAAGTGAGGACCATACTTCCGTGATATCATTGAGAGGTCCGTTTATTTGTCTGCAGAATCCTACCAAACTGAGGTCCGTATAACCTAATTATTAGTATGAGGTGTATAAAGTGAGGACCACTGAACGTTGCCAAGTTTCACAAATTTCTCTTCACATACGATCGGCACTTTTACGGTACATGTGACAGTACAGACAAGCCAAAATTATAATTATTGATAGAAATGGATTAGGCAATCCAGACTTCTGCATTCAACCTATACAATAGGTATAATCGTCGACAAGTATCTAACAGAAAACAACTACTGTCCCCTACGACAATTGAATTAAAACTGATAGATTCAACGCAATATTCAGTATTATTTCGGACAAAGTTCGATACGGAGAGTATGATAAAAATTATATGAATTAAATAAAAATATTGACATATCGTGAGTCGCAGAAATTGACATATTTGTAAATCGCGACTGCATTCCTGGATGAGGGGTAATTAATGCTTGGAGGGTACCATTTGTTTGGTGGGACAGTAGGATTCTTATGTTGTTCGACGAACCCTAGCACTGAAGATATGCAAAAATCTGGAAACATGTCTGCAGATGGTCATTTTAAATCAAATGATAAAAACAATAATAAATCGTCTTTATATTCTTCGGTACGAAAAAGGCGAAGTTTAGTTTAGGTCTCTCTTACACTTAACCTAAGTAGTACAAATGAGAGATGAAATATAGGTAGGAAAGTCATTCATGGGGTCGAGCAAAACAAAATAAAACCATTGCAAAGCAGTAGTGCTTCATCAAAACATATAACTTTGAGTAAAAGAGTTAGGGTATTTACGAAATTTGGCTTTCAATTTCTTTTTTCATATCAAGATAATTGAATGTGATTGACAAAAACGGAAATATAGAATTCAATTGCTTGGTAGTTGAAGTATGAGGCATAATATCCACTATTTGATCACAATTAGCACTTGAAATTGTGACCGCTTTGAGGAACGTTGCAGAAATAGATGCCAGATGTAATTCAATATCTGTCAGGGAAAGAAAATCTTTTCTGTCAGATATTTTCCACTTTGTAGGAATGTGTTGAAAGATAGGTATTTCGATTTCATTTCATCCAATAAAATTCAGTAATTAAAGGCATGGTATGTTTTTGAATTTTGTTAGGATGGATCATAAAACGAATACAACGATGTATTTGCAGAATATAAAGAACTGTTGTAATTAGACTGTATCGAGTAATTCATAAATAAATTTATATTCAGTATCTTTATAGTGTCATTTGTGAAATCTGACAAAGTCAAATCACCCCTCTTTCCAAAAATCTTTCTGCAAATATCTGACAGAAAACAATTACTTTCCCAGCCAATACTGCGCGGATTTTTCAATATTTTTGTGTTCCATAGAAGTTAGCGAGTTTCTGAGCCACTGAACGATTGTCGTTTCTTTAGACAGAATCTAAAATTGTCAGTGTGTGTTTGGGGGCTGCACTCCTCATATGGAAACTGTCTCAACTAAGTGAAAATTTTGACGTAAAAAAATCTCTGTCTGATAATCGAATAAGTGAGGAATATAAGGCAACCCTCTGACAAAAGACAAGTGCTTTACTGGCAAATACAGCGTTGGATGATGAATCATATGGACTTCCCTTTAATTTATATTATACTAATATCTGCTAGACAATCGAATCAGAATCGATTAAATTAGTCCATCTGAAAGAAAGATTGAGGAATAGATTGAAAGATTCGTAAAAAGATAGGAGAATAGGTGAAACAAAGAATAAATGTATTCGACAAAATATTAAATAAGAAAGAGAAATAACAAGTGACAAACAAATAAATAAATAATCTGCATTGTTCACAATGAACGCTTGACAACAAAGAAACAAGGTGTCCAGCCATACCAGGACGGTGCTCATTGTCTTAATCCTATACGATAGGAATAAACATACCTAACATGACTATTCATTGAATCATAAATAGAAATGAAATATTTTGAAAAAGGCACTGATTCCCTTACTTATCTGGAACACCGCAAAAGGGTTGGTGAACTGTCTTCCTTCTTGAGATGTTTTGATAACCCAATCTCTTCTGAACTATCTTTGGCCGTTTCACCTTTATCAGTTCCATCAACAAGTTCAGTCATCACACCTATTGTTTTCACCTTTGATACTGCCGTCTATTCACCAGGACTCATTCTTTCAAAGAACGTCGAAGATTTGGAGATCATTGACTACGGAAATGTTCGGCCTACATACTCCAAATGTTTAAGGGGAACCCTAATTCCTAGTTACTTCATCTTGATTCCAAAGATGTTCTCGAAATTTTACAGGTGTTTGTTTCTCTTTGAAACCAGAAGAAAATAGAATAAACAAATGAATATATAATAGTTAGTGGTAAACAGCGGAATAACAAAAAAAAACTTTAATTTGTAGACGCTTAAAAGGAAAAAAATTATTCAAAATGTTTTTGGTACTCATACAAATGCACAAAGAGGTGAAAATCATTGCATTATATGTGTGATGTAGCTGAAATAACAAACCCTAGCTTTTGAATGTGTTACTCACAGAATAACCGACGTAACACATCTGAAGCAGACTTTTTCTTTACTGTATTCAATAGCAGTTTTAAAATTTTCTCTCTCCCAATGTTATTCATTCCTTTTCAGTGAATTTGAATAAAAGCTTGTCTTTAAATGTTTTTTTTTTCGTATTTTTAGTCATAAGTAATCAGATACTCCTCGTTCTGTTCATTTCCATAAGAGCTTCAGTATACCAGGGCTTCTTGATACTCAATATTGTGTATTCTAACTCTTCTATCCGATGAGCATCCAATGATCGATTGAATCATGAATCGTTTTGTCAAAATTCACGATCTCTGACTTCAAAAACCTACACATCAACTTTGATAGATAACGAGCAATGATCACAGAAACTTCGCAATCCTGAAACCTCGAAAACTCCCACATAGTATTTTTGGATCATACGATAATTGCAAAACTCGTTGGCCAAATTGTAGCTGCCAATTCAAATTAAAAAATTTTCATAATCTCTTTTCTCGGAAACTCCACTCACCAATTTTGATCAGAATGGTGTCATAATCACATAACCCCTTTGTCATCTTGAATTCATAAATGAAAAAAAAATCCTAAACTCCGACCCCAAACATCTTTTCATACTAAAATTGAATGAAACTGACCAATAACACCAAGCTTGTCCGCCGTCTTGAATTTACCAATTTGGACCTAAAATTCATAATCTGAAATATCCCCCAAGGGCCGATTATGAATAGAATCTCAAAGCTCGTTCTCCATCTTGATCTCATATTCCGAAATACTCAGTATTCCAATTTTGTATAGAATCAGACCATAAGAACAGAATTCGCAATTCGCCATCTTGAATTCATTAATTTGATATTAAATCCATTATCTCCGACCAGTTTTTCTAAAAGAAGTTCAATCCCGCATTATCACAGGAAAGAGGAACACATTCCAAATTTTTTTTTGATCGGTCCACTGGAAGCGGGTTAAAATTCACTTTCTATTGGCCCGTCAGCCCTCTGCCATATTGTCTAATGATTTTATTAGGTATTCCCTTCAGGATTTTGGTAGTTGTGAATATAATGATTAATGCACAAGCAAAATTTGCGCATGCACGTGGAACATAACAATAACAATAATTATTGTTTTAATTAAATTATATTATAATTATATAACGATAATCGTATTATAATTATAAATTTCATTATACGTTATGAAATCATTATACATTTTGGCAGCGGGCTGACGGACTATAAATTTCACCAGATAGTACAGATGAGTGAATTAACACATAAACAGACAAGCGGACGAGTGTAAAAGCAGCAACGGTTTTCCCAGCAAACGGTTTTTATTTTTGCTTATGTTATTCACAAATATCCGTTGCTCGAGGTTTTTCCACGGGAATGTATTATTCTAAACTTGCTGATAACGTTCTTTATAATGTTGTTGAGGGGTAGCTGTTGAATCACGAATTATTTTGCCCTATAAAACATATTCAACAGACATAGAATAATTCATTTCTGTAAAAAAAACAACGGGTATTTTAACTGTTTCACGATTTTTCTACTTCAGAGGGTTGTTGAGGGATAGTTTTCGATACACAAATTATAGAACGTAATCAGTAGGTGTCGAATAATTCATTTCCGTAAGGGTTGTTGAGGGGTAGTTATTCGTTCTCAAATTATTTCATCCTATAAAACGTATGCAACAGGAGTGGATTAATTAATTTTTTTCAAAAAACCTCGAGTCACAGGTACTTCAACTGATTCAAGATTTTTCTACTTCCGGAGGATTTTTGAGGGGTAGTTTTTGGTTCACGAATTATTTCACTCCATTGAACGTATTCAGCAGGTATAGAAAAATTCATTTCTGTAAAAAAAAAAACAAACAACGGGTATTTTAACTGTTTCACGATTTTTCTACTTCGGAGGGTTGTTGAGGGGTAGTTTTCAATAGGTACACAAATCATTTTACGCTAGAGAACGTATTCAGTAGGTGTCGATTAATTTATTTCCTAAAAAAATCTCGAGCAATTGGTATTTCAACTGTTTAAAAAATTTTCTACTTCGGTGGGCTGTTGAGGGGTATTTTTAGGTTCACAAATTATTTCACACCATGAAACATATTCAGCGGGTGCGGAATATTTAATTTTTATCACAAAATATATCACCTCATAGTACGTACTGAGCCTGTAAACAATAGTAAATTTCCGTCAAAAAAACTTCGAGCAATGAGTATCTCAACTGCTTTAATTTTTTTTACTGCAGAGGGTAGTTGAAGGGTCGTATTTGATTTACAAATCAGTTTTCCTTATAAAACGTATTCAACAGGTGTAGAATAATTTATTTCCATCAAAAAACCTCGAGCAACGAGAATTTCAACTCTTTCGAGATTTATCAACTTTGGAGGATTGTTGAAGGGTAGTTTTCATTTCACAAATAATTTCACCCTATATAACGTATTCAACAGGTACAGAATAATTAATTTTTGTCAAAAAATCTCGTGCAACAGAAATTTCAACTGTTTCAAGAATTTTCAACTTAGGAGGGTTGTTGAGGGGTAGCTTTTGGTTCACAAACTATTTTATTCTATAGACCGTATTCAGCAGGTGAAGAATAATTCATTTCCGTCAAAAAAACTCGAGCAACGGGCACTTCAACTGTTTCAAGATTTTTCTACTTCGGAGTGTTGTTCAGGGGTAGTTTTTGATCCACAAATTTTGACACACTATAGAACATATTCAGCAGGTGAAAAATAATCAGTATCTTTCAAAAATATCGAGCAAAGGATATTTCGAATGTTTCAAAACTTTTCCAGTTCAAAGGGTTGTTGAGGGGTAGTTTTTGGGTTAATCTTCATTTCACCCTGTGCAACATATGCAGCAGCTATAGAATAATTCATTTCTGTCAAAAAAACTCAAGCAACGGGCATTTCAACTATTTCGAGAGTTTTCTACTTTGAAGGGTTGTTGAGGGGTAGTTTTTGATCCACAAATTTGTTACCATGTAGAAAATATTCTGAAGGTGAAAAATAATTTATTTCTGTCAAATAATATCGAGCAACGGTAATTCTGAATGTTTCAAGATTTTTCCAATTTGGAGGGTTGTTGAGGGGTAGTTTTTCATTCACAAATTATTTCATCCTATAAAACGTATGCGACAGGAGTGGAATAACTAATTTCTTCCAAAAAACCTCAAGCCACGGGTACTGCAACTGTTTCACGATTTTTCTACTTCGGAGGGTTGTTGAGGGGTAGTTTTTGGTTTACAAATTATTTCACTTCATAGAATATATTCAGCAGGTGTAGATTATTTTATCTCTGTCGAAAAAAGTCTAGCAACAGGTTTTTCAAGTATTTCAAAAAGTTTCTACTTCGGAGGGTTGTTGCGGGGTAATTTTTATTTGACATATCATCCCACCCTGTGAAACGTATTCAGCAGGTACAGAATAACTCATTTCTGCAAAAAAATCTCGTGCTACGAGTATTTCAACTATTTCCAGATTTTTCTACATCGGAGGGTTGTTGAGGGGTAGTTTTTGCTTCAGAAATTATTTCATCCAATAGACCATATTCAGCAGTTGTAGATTAATTAATTTCTGTGAAAAAACCTCTAGCAACAGGCATTTAAACTATTTCAAGATATTTTCCATTTCGGAGGGTTGTTGAGGAGTAGTTTTTGATTCACAAATATTTCACCCTACGGAAAGTATTCAGCAGGAGAAGAATAAGTCATTTCTGTCAGAAAAACCTCGAGCAACAGGTATTTCAACTGTTTTAAGTTTTTTCTACTTCGGAAGATTGTTAAGGGGTAGTTTTTGGTTCAAAAATTATTCCACTCTATTGAATGTATTCAGCAGATGTGAAAAAAATTAGTTTCGTCAAAAAACCTAGAGAATTCGGCATTTCTATTGTTTCAAGATTTTTCTACTTCGGAGGGTTGTTGAGGGGTAGTTTTCGATTCACAGATTATTTAACCCTGTTGAACGAATTCAGCAGGTTTAGAATCACTCATTTACATCCTTAAAAAACAGGGCAATTTCAATTAAAACTTGCAAAAGTAAAGAAAATAAGGTGAAATATAGTGATACCCATTACCTAATAAACATCAATCTGTTTAGCGTAACACGATATGTTGCCACATTTTCGGACCTCACTCAGTGCTGACCATATAATCCCACAAGGAACGGAATACGCACGTACAGAAAATATACATTCTCAGCAGCGCCTTCAAGTGACAAATCCCCAAACTACAATATACGATTTTTTCTATATTTCTACCAAAGTGAGGACCACATATTTCACGCGATATTTCAACTAACAGTAGTGAATGCACAAAAAGGAACGAAACACTATATCTGTCTCACTTAGAACGATTTTTAGGTTAGTCACTGAACTTGTACAGAGGAGGATCCTCCACACGGAACGGCAGAAACGTTGTGAGGTCCGTATACGGACCTCACTTCGACATGGTCCTCACAGCTTCCGTAATTTTTGCACAAGCGGACCTCACTTTATACGTTGGTCAAATATATATATATATATATATATATATATATATATATATATATATATATATATATATATATATATATGTACATTACTAAGTTCATGGGTTGAACCGCGTTGAGAGTTTATAACTCGACGTTTCGGCTCCTGCTTTGGAGCCATTTTCAAGAGTGTGACTGCGAGGCCTCTATCTGCCTACTCCTCGAGTCGTGGTCTTGAGAGATATCAAGGTCTCAACCTGCCTACTCCTTGATCTCAAAAGACGATCCGATGTTGGTTGCACTGTAGTATTTATAGGTGGTTGGCTACCTGGAGGTGGGCGGGTCTTACGGGTTTTCTCGTTTGTCTTGTCTGCTGGTGCCTGCTGTGTAGTTGGAGTTAATGGGATAATAATTGATTGCGGATAAGTTTCACGTGGCCTGGTAATTACGGTTGGAAGAAGGGGCTTCCAAATGGGGTTCAATTTACGGCTATCATCTTTAATGTTCAGGCAATCAGGCCGTTTTTCGATTTCGATGGCTTCTCTGATAAAACGAGAAGTTCTTGAACGTACTGGGGCGATGGTTTTCGTTTTCTCGAAATCTATGGGGTGACCCGTTTGGATGAAATGAAGAGCTAATGCGGAGCTGGTGTCTCGATTTCTAACTGAAAGGGAGTGTTGATAGGATCGAAAATGGATCTGTTTCGAAGTTTCCCCTATATACGAGTGGGGGCAGATAGAACAGGAAATTTCGTAAATACCATGGTCTTCGTTGGGAATTTTGTCTTTTGTTGGTCTGATGAGGTGTGATAGTTTTTGTTCTGTGGTAAAGATGATTTTGATATTTGCTTTTCTGAAAAGTCGACTGGCCCCACGGGAGAGATACCCTGGATTCTTTCCTGACCCATCTGAACGAAGTACACCCTTACATTCGCTTCACGATGGAGATAGAAAGCAATTCAACTCTGCCATTCTTAGATGTACAAATCACTAAAAATCCTCAACAAGGTTTCTCGTACACGGTTTATAGAAAACCCACCCGCACCAACCGATATCTCAACTCCAAGTCCCACCATCATCCCTCACAACTCAACTCAGTCGTAAATACTCTGATATCTCGCTCCATCCGACTAACCGACGACCACAACAGACAATCCGAACTTCACAACGTAAAACAAGCTCTCCTACAAAACGGATACTGACCAGACCACATAGACAGAAACATCCAAAAACAGCTTCAGAAACCATTAGTAACCAAAAACGAATCACAAGTTGAAGACCGTCCATCCAAAGTCTTCTTCCCTTACATCAAAGGGGTGACGGACAAAATCAGTCGACTTTTCAGAAAAGCAAATATCAAAACCATCTTTACCACAGAACAAAAACTATCACACCTCATCAGACCAACAAAAGACAAAATTCCCAACGAAGACCATGGTATTTACGAAATTCCCTGTTCTATCTGCCCCCACTCTTATATAGGAGAAACTTCGAAACAGATCCATTTTCGATCCTATCAACACTCCCTTTCAGTTAGAAATCGAGACACCAGCTCCGCATTAGCTCTTCATTTCATCCAAACGGGTCACCCCATAGATTTCGAGAAAACGAAAACCATCGCCCCAGTACGTTCAAGAACTTCTCGTTTTATCAGAGAAGCCATCGAAATCGAAAAACGGCCTGATTGCCTGAACATTAAAGAGGATAGCCGTAAATTGAACCCCATTTGGAAGCCCCTTCTTCCAACCGTAATTACCAGGCCACGTGAAACTTATCCGCAATCAATTATTATCCCATTAACTCCAACTACACAGCAGGCACCAGCAGACAAGACAAACGAGAAAACCCGTAAGACCCGCCCACCTCCAGGTAGCCAACCACCTATAAATACTACAGTGCAACCAACATCGGATCGTCTTTTGAGATCAAGGAGTAGGCAGGTTGAGACCTTGATATCTCTCAAGACCACGACTCGAGGAGTAGGCAGATAGAGGCCTCGCAGTCACACTCTTGAAAATGGCTCCAAAGCAGGAGCCGAAACGTCGAGTTATAAACTCTCAACGCCGTTCAAACCTTTCCGAACATTTATATATATATATATATGTTCGGAAAGGTTTCCGCGGTCGGAAATATGTACATTACTAAGTTCATGGGTTGAACCGCGTTGAGAGTTTATAACTCGACGTTTCGGCTCCTGCTTTGGAGCCATTTTCAAGAGTGTGACTGCGAGGCCTCTATCTGCCTACTCCTCGAGTCGTGGTCTTGAGATATATCAAGGTCTCAACCTGCCTACTCCTTGATCTCAAAAGACGATCCGATGTTGGTTGCACTGTAGTATTTATAGGTGGTTGGCTACCTGGAGGTGGGCGGGTCTTACGGGTTTTCTCGTTTGTCTTGTCTGCTGGTGCCTGCTGTGTAGTTGGAGTTAATGGGATAATAATTGATTGCGGATAAGTTTCACGTGGCCTGGTAATTACGGTTGGAAGAAGGGGCTTCCAAATGGGGTTCAATTTACGGCTATCCTCTTTAATGTTCAGGCAATCAGGCCGTTTTTCGATTTCGATGGCTTCTCTGATAAAACGAGAAGTTCTTGAACGTACTGGGGCGATGGTTTTCGTTTTCTCGAAATCTATGGGGTGACCCGTTTGGATGAAATGAAGAGCTAATGCGGAGCTGGTGTCTCGATTTCTAACTGAAAGGGAGTGTTGATAGGATCGAAAATGGATCTGTTTCGAAGTTTCTCCTATATAAGAGTGGGGGCAGATAGAACAGGGAATTTCGTAAATACCATGGTCTTCGTTGGGAATTTTGTCTTTTGTTGGTCTGATGAGGTGTGATAGTTTTTGTTCTGTGGTAAAGATGGTTTTGATATTTGCTTTTCTGAAAAGTCGACTGATTTTGTCCGTCACCCCTATGATGTAAGGGAAGAAGACTTTGGATGGACGGTCTTCAACTTGTGGTTCGTTTTTGGTTACTAATGGTTTCTGAAGCTGTTTTTGGATGTTTCTGTCTATGTGGTCTGGTCTGTATCCGTTTTGTAGGAGAGCTTGTTTTACGTTGTGAAGTTCGGATTGTCTGTTGTGGTCGTCGTGTAACAAAGTACAGAAATATATATATATTTTTTTTGTATAGACAAAATTTCGAAAAGTCTATCGTTGGAAAAGGGAACCTCATATCGGTTCAGTATCGGTGTTAGGGTCAAATAGGGCAAACCACATAAAACAGAAAAAGAAAAACGCATTAAAATAACGACTTGATACTTTAAAACCAGACTAAACAAAAACCCAACTTTATTATTTAACCAGGTCAAAAGGACACGAACACCATTAAAATTGTTTAGAAGTTTTTCAAAGAAATGCAATAAAGATTCCAATTTTATTAAGGGATAGGTCGAAGGGCGCTAGACGATTTCAAACATCGTTAAATTTTAAGTACCTCCCAGGCCCTCGAATTGGTTAGCCGGATAGCCGGGCACGAATAATTCGGAAAATTGTACAGATATAGCATAGTCGCGACATCTAGGGTTGAGGGGTAGATATAGCCAACCGTCTTAGTCGGCATGAGTAACAGAACTCTATCGATAATTTCGCATACTTACTCTTCGAGCTGAGGGAGGGCATTAGTAGGACCACAGACTAGAAAATATTCGAGAGCATTTGATTGGCTGTGAAGATTTCTGAAGTGGAATTTCAAACTGGCAAGCTTTGGAATTTTTGAGAAAAATTCGAGAGTCGGGTACGAACCAGGGTTCCAGTCGGTTTGTTCGGGGTTCAAGCCAGTTTGGTCTTATAGTCGAGACTCGAGTTAGGAAATATCTGGAGTGGATTGAAATACGAGGTATTTCAAGTCACTGTTTCGCGAAGAGGCTTTTGTGTTGAGTTGGTATAATTTGTGGCGGCTTTTGTTAATTTTCGTAAGTCGTAGGAACATTTTGAGTTCCTTAATTTCCGTTCGCAAGATTCGGGAACGTCTAAACTGAAGTGGCTTGTTTAATTGGATTACTTGAAGAGTTCGAGCTTCGATTCGTGTGGTGAGCGTATTTGTACCTTTTTGATTTGACATATACCTGTAAGCTATATTTTTGGGAATTATCGAACAGATTAACAACGAATTGGGTTTCCCTTTTTCCAAATTAGGTTATAGCTAGCAATATATAGATTTATATATATATATACCTAATATACAGGGAGGAGTGTTTAAGCGGGCCTCTTAAAACTCCCTCGCGCAGATAGTTTATTTAGGTTTATATTAGATCTCAGGTAGGGCATACTACTCAAACAATAGGGTTAAGTACTTGAACTAGAGAGAAATAGTCTCATAATTGTTCTTTTTGTTTTGCTCGGGCAATTGATTTTCCGTTTGTTAGATTTTAAAATAAAATAAGATAGAACTTTGATATAACTACTTACAATCAGTGTAAACACATATCCAGATTCAGTTATATTTTGAGAGTAATAACCCTGGAACTGTCTGTTTATTTAAGGAGAGTATTTCGATATTGTGCCCGTTTAGAGAGAAATCGTTCATTAATTTAGTTCTTTGACATTGTTGTCTCAACTTTCCGCCTCATTAGTAATTTAATAAATTTAGTTCGTTAAAACCTGGCTGGTATTATTTAATCCCTTCAAACCTTAGGTAAAGTCCATGCATTTAAGCCGTGGCCGAGTCTACCCTCCAAGGACTTAATTTGTGACATAACCTAGCCGACCGCTAGAAACCACGACACCACTAAATTCTAAATCTGTATGATCCGAACGGATTTAAAACTCTTCTGATCTGGTGGCAGCGAGCATCGCGCTACCTTCTTTTAATAAAAAAATAACTCTCTGTCTGGACGATCTCTTTTGTAGGGGTGTCATTGTTCTGGCGAAGATATATATATTATTATTATATTTCGAGATTTTGAAGAGATCACCCCCAGGTGAGAGGTTATTACAGTGGTGGCAGCGGTGGGATTGTCTAATTGAAGAGGGTTAAAGAAAGGGGTCAAGAAAAAAAAAAGGGCATTTGATGTTTTTTTTTAACAAAGGAACGTGAAAAACACAGGCAACTAAATTTTCTTTAGAGGCCGACAGGAAACATTGAGATGAAAGTAGGATGGTTTCTAAACAATAATAATAATGAATATATTACCTTTTGTTTAGTTTGCAAACCAAAATTCAAGGTCAATTAATGTTTTTTTTAGGATACAGTAGGAGTTAGAGTTATTAACTATAAGCTCTCTCAGGCTGAGATATATTGCGAATTTCAGGATAGGAAGGGAACCCAAGGTATAAATTAAATTGTGCCCATAAGTATACGATTTTCAATCTGAAAGTTAGCTAGGAGTCCAAGAAGCAGCCGTAGGTCCAGTCTTTTGTTGATAGTTATAATGAATCAGACACCACCCGTACCAGGGGTTGCACCTACACCCGCACCGGTTAGGGTGGCAGCGCAATATTCTTTAGGGATGATCGCGGCAACCCTAGATGATTTTTCAGGCAAAGAAGCGGCGAGGTACTTCGAAAAATTAGAGTTGCGTGCCAACCTGGATAATTGGTCGGAGGACGAAACCCTCCAGTTATTCAAATTTAAACTTGTTGGTGATGCTTATAACCATTTTAAATCGGATGCGCAGTTAGGTACACTAAATTATTCTGAACTTAAGACTAAATTTTTGCAAAGGTTTTGCCCATTTAAATTACCCGGTGAAAATCAGTGGAATTTAAGCAAATGTTTTCAGAGACATGATGAAGATGTATCCTCCTTTTGTACTAGGTTGAGAATTTTAGGTTCTAACTTACTCAAGGAAGATTTAGGAGGAGCTACCGTGGACGAGGAGTCAGGAATAAAAAGAAAAAATAAGGAACTTTTATTAAATCAATTTAAGATAGGGCTACGAAAGGACCTAATGAGAGAAACTGGTGTTTTATTGCTGCGGGAGAATAATTTAGACTTAGAGAAGGCTGAGGCGTTGGTAAAGCTACAGGAGACCACTTTAATGATGATTCAAGGAATAGGTGCAAATATGAGAATTTCCACAGTAGATAAGCAAAGCGGGTGCCAGGTCTGTGGTGGCAAACCGGAGGAGGTGGCTAGGGAATATAGGGGAAATGAAAGTCGAGATAAATATAGTGATTTTAGGGGTTCCAGAGGTTTTAGAGGTACAAATCAGCCACCCCCAGGAAGGAATTGTTACTCGTGTGGTAAACCAGGTCATTTTTCCAGAGAATGTCGCAGTGTTCAACCAGGGAACAGGAGCAGTTGTTACGTGTGTCACCAGGAAGGTCATTGGGCAAGATATTGCCCAAGAAACAGTAGTGGTCGATTAGATTTACGTAGGGATGATAGGTGTACTCAACCAAGAGTAGAGCTTCAACAAAAGCGGAACCCAGTCAGAAACGAAATTGTTGGAGAAAGGCGCACCGGACAAAACTTGGAACCTGAAATACGTAGAGAGGTGAAGCAAAATACTGGAGCAATACCTAGGCAGGGACAACAATCGTTTTCTCTTCCAGGGCCACACCAGAACGATAGTGGCAATGCGAATTTAAACTTGTAAGGCCGAATTCCCACTGCCAGGAGGGAGGCCATTGGAAAACCGGAAGGCAGAAAGACTTATTTAATTCTAGGGAACCGGAATATTTGGGTACTATTAATGATAATAAAAGGGTAAATAGACGGATTATGATAATACCGGAAGTAAGTTCGGAAGATATACCGGAAATACCTCATATTATACGAGTGCGTGTGAATGGAGTGTTGAGTTATTGTTTAGTAGATACAGGGGCAGCGGTAACGCTTATTCAAAAAAATAGAGTGCTAGAAAATGAAGTGGACGTGAGAGGAGCGGATACATATCAGCTGACCAGTGTCACAGGACATCCTTTGCGGACGTGGGGTACCACAAATATGTTGATAGGACCTGAAGATGAAGCTTCAAACACAAGATGTACCGCTATTGTTTGTGAGAATGAAACTTTGGGAGTGGTTCAAGTTTTATTGGGGCGTGATTTCCTCTATGCCAACCGGGCATGTATTTCTTACGACCAAGTACCATCAGTCGCCATATGGGGACAGGTCATCCCATTGTTGCATAAAGAAGACATGGATGTAATTATTAAGCATCAAATATCATCAGGGATAGGACACATCGCCAGAAGTAGAGGTAACAAAAATCGAACCGGCAGACCAGAAACAGGAAATGGCAACAGTTGGAAGAATAATGACGCAATGCGTAGGGAATCAAAATCTGGAGTCATGACTACGTATGCCTCGAGAATTTATAAAAGTAGGACACTTGGACAGCAAACATACTCTCAACAATGGAGAAGAGAAAATAACTGGGCAAAATGGCTCCAAGTGGTGAAAGAATTCTTCGAGAGTCACAGAAGACAAGTTCAAGAGCGGGGGCATCAGCTGAGGACAAAGGCTTGTCAGCCAATTCCAGAAAAGTGGGAGAAAAGAGAAACGACCCAGCAAGCGGAAACAGAGGGGATAGAACAAATAACCGAGGTACCGCAAGCTGTAGAGGTTATCACGGCAGAATATGCAGCGGCCGATTCTACGGAGAAGATGACAGATATAAAGTTTATCATGGAAAAAGCCGACGAAGACATCAGTAAAGAAACCGACTCTGACAAATCAGTTCCTCAGAAATCAGAAAATGGAATTCCCCAAGAACGGAAATTATCGGAACTTAGGAAAACTGTAGGTGCTTCCGCGCCAGATTTAGGAGTGCTATCATCTAACTTAAGGCAGGGTGAGTTTGCGACCCTTCCAGAAGAAAATCAAACTTCATCAGAAGAGCCAACAACAGAATCTGATCTAGTAGCAACGGAGGATTTGGTAATTCCCCCAAGAACAGAAGCTTACATACGAGGAAGATTGAAAGTACCCATAGAAGGTGATGTGTTAGTCTGTGAGCCCTCCGAAATAGAAAATCCTCAAGCACACGTAGCTCGTACCGTTGTCAAGAATGAAAAGGAAATCCCAGTAAAAATAATAAATTTATCGTGGAAAGAAGTTAACTTGAAGAAGGGGCAAATACTCAGTAGAGCTATTTTGGGCGAGGAATTACCTGAAAACAACCCTTCCGAAATACAAATATGTAAATTAGATTTTTCCAACGATGACTGGATCCGGACAGGATTTGAACTACAATATTTGGAGGAAAAGAATAAGGAAGAGCTTTTTGAGATAATCAGGAAGTACAAGTATCTATTTCGAGATGATGATGAAGAATTGACCAGCACGACAAAGGTAAAGCACAGTTTAACCTTGGTACCAGGCGCACAACCCATTTGTAAAGCTCCATACCGCATACCCTACCGCCAACGAGAAGTACTCGAAGAAGAAATAAACAGATTATTAAAGATGAAAGTAATAAGACCCTCATGTAGCCCATGGTCTGCACCCGTAGTATTGGTAACCAAGCGATTGCCGAACGGCGAAGAGAAAGTGAGAATGTGCATCGACTACAGAGGACTTAATAACGTGACAAAGAAAGAGTACTATCCACTACCTAATATATCGGATTTAATTCAGGGACACAAGGCCGGTACTAATATGCTATTTTCGGTCATTGATGTAGCCGAAGCCTATCACCAGATAGATATGGATGAGCAAGCAATACCGTTGACAGGATTCAGCACTTTTCAAGGTCACTACGAGTATACGAAAATGCCATTCGGGCTTGTGAACGCTCCTTCAACTTTCCAACGGTTCATGAATATGACGCTCACAGGTTTGACCCCAGAAACGTGTATGGTATACTTGGATGATATCATCATATTTAATACTGAAGGTGGGAAAGACCACATAAAAAAGTTAGAAAGAGTTTTTGAAAGATTGAGCGAGGCTAATGTAAAACTGAAACCGAAGAAATGTAAGTTCATGGCAGAAAAGGTTAAGTATTTGGGTCATGTTCTCTCCCAGGATGGAATACTACCAGACCCTGAAACCATAGAGACCATTAACAATTTTCCATTACCAAAGAATATCAAGGGAGTGAGGTCCTTTTTGGGAATAGTAAATTGGTACCGCCGATTCATTCCCAATATTACGGAGATATCAGCACCCTTAGTCAATCTGACCAAGAAGAATGTTAAGTTCGAAATCACAGAGGAAGTGTTGGAAGCTATAAGGAAACTGAAAAATGTTTTGAAATCAGATTCAATCTTGATTTTTCCCGATTTTGAGCAACCATTTATTTTGGCCACAGATGCTTCAGGGCTAGGAGTGGGAGCAGTGCTAAGCCAACTCAGAGATGGGTATGAGAGACCCATAGCCTACGCTAGCCGGAAATTGAAAAAAGCAGAATTGAACTACACGACGACAGAAAAAGAGTTACTTGGAGTGCTGTATGGAATACAAACCTTCCGTTGTTATGTATATGGAAGAAAATTCAAGGTTATAACTGACCACCGGCCACTTAAGTGGTTACTGTCACTAAAAGACCCAAGTTCAAGATTGACACGATGGGCGCTGGCCTTGGCAGAGTATGATTTCGAGATAATTCACCGACAAGGGAAACTTCACGGAAATGCAGATGCTCTCAGTCGAATGTACAATGAGGAGGAAAACTTTGTAGATGTACAGTACGCGGAGTTCGAAGAATATAGAAAAAAGCACAAGATACCAAAGTTCAAAAATTTAACATATCGGAAAGAAGATTTTTTCACTTCACCGGAGAATTGGGCGCTAGCTCACTGCGTATCGAAGGATTTAACAATGGAAAAGGGACTCGCGAAGATTTTTAAGGAAAGATATGGATCAGTGGACTCTCTGCAACGACAGGGAAAAGGCGTTGGAGAAGTAGCGACGTTAGTACTCCCGGAAAGGAACATTTATTACCTGGTCACGGAAAGTGCCTACTATAAGAAACCGACCTACCATACACTGTGGGAGTGTCTTAAGGAACTCAGAAGCGGTTGCGAAAGAAACAAAGATAAGTTTCTTGCCATACCCAAGTTGGGATGTGAATTGAACGGACTGGATTGGGAAAAAGTAGTAGAAATGATTGAATTCATCTGGTATGGATCGGACATGGAGATAAGAGTGTACGACGGCAGGTGCACTGTAGAAAAACCAATCTGGTTGGTAGAAGAAAACATAGTCATGGAACCAATCTGGGATCGAGAGACTTTGGAAAATGAACAACGACGGGATAAGTTCTGTCAACAAGTAATAGCCCAACTTGAAGATAGACAAGAGGGGAACCAAGACTTCTACCTGGATAACGACGGAATACTTTATAAAATAGAGGCAGATGGAGAGGAAAAGCTAGTAGTCCCCAAGGGGATGGTAAAGAAAGTGCTTGAAGATTTTCATAATATGCCTATGGCAGGACATCAGGGACAACAGAAAACATTGTGGAGTATAAAGAAGAGATTCTATTGGCCCAATATGAGAGCGGAAATAACAAAATATGTGGCAGCTTGTGATTCCTGCAATAAACGGAAAACCTCACCACACCATGGAAAAGCGCCTCTACAAAAGTTCACAACGGCTTATGAACTCTGGGAATTGACTTCCATGGATATAGTGGGCCCTCTAGTGACTTCGTGGGATGGAAATCGTTACCTGCTTACTTTCCAAGACTACTTTACAAAATATGTGGAAGCTATTCCCCTTCCAAATCAGAAGGCAGATACCATTGCTCGAGCCTTCGTAGAACACATCGTATACCGACATGGGGCACCTAGAATACTCCTAACAGATAAAGGGGCAAACTTTACGTCTGGACTATTTAAGGCAGTGTGTCAAGTCTTGGGTATCAAGAAAATCCAAACTTCGAGCTACGCACCAACATCAAATGGTCAAATTGAATGGATGCATCGAGTATTGAAGGACATGCTGTCGCATTACATAGCAGACAACCAGCGCGATTGGGACACGTGGGTTCCAGTGGTATTAATGGCCTATCGCGGAAATGTCCATATTTCCACCGGATACACCCCATTCTTCCTTTTACATGGTCGTGAACAAGTTTTACCTGTGGAGGACTTCATTCGACCGCATAGGATCAGGTACGACTGTGCAGAAAACTACGCCTCGGAGCTAGCTGCCAGACTGAAAAAGGTGTATACACGAGCTCTGAAAACCTCGGAGAAGGCCAAGGAACAACGAGCGAAACAATATAATAAAAAGACAAAAGAGAGGACGTATGAGCTCGGTGACCAAGTATACCTCTTGCAGATGCACGTCAAACCTGGTGTATCAAAGAAGCTCGTCAAGCCCTGGGTAGGCCCATACACAATAATAGAAGTTATAGGACCAGTTACCTACAGAGTGAAAAAGGTTGGTGGAACAAACGAACAGGTAGTGCACGTAAATCGGCTGAAGTCATACTCAACCTATACAGTTGAAGTGGAAGACTCCGATGAAATTAGTAACAGCGAAGACGAAGAGGAGAGAAAGAGCAGTTCTGGGAGGAGGTCGAGGTTTGGAAATATGGAAGAGGACGAAAGAAAAAGAGTCCCAATCCTTCCCCAGTGGATTGAATTTCAAGGCCACTCGGAAGAAGAGGAAACTGATGAAGAAAATGTAGGAGAGGATGAGGAGGAGGAAGGTATAGAGGAACCCCACCATGTGAGGAGGTCAAGTCGTATTCGAAGAGCACCAGAACGACTGAATCTGTGAACGAATGCAACGGAATAAATAAATGAGAATTGAATGAGGGAGAGTGGAATAAATAGATTGGGCAAAAGATTTACTAAATACTAGTAATCGAATGACTGGGATGAATATGAGTGGATGTCGAAGGATGAGAATGCATTTGGACAAATGAGAGGAGTGCCGTTACTTGAAGAGCTCGGGGTGAAACTCTCTTCAAGCTAAATATTGTATGTCATTGGTGCACTAGTGTCTTTCTTTGGCCCGGATCGACAGTAGAAGACCTGCGTGAAGATTTTTTTTTCTTCAGTTATTCATTTTAGTAGTATGATATAATGAAAGTATTGACTATTGAACTATTTTAATCGACTAACGTTTGATCTAGGTAGGAGCGTCCACGCAACCCTCGTCAGTTACGGCCAATAAGATGCAGAAAGGTATTCTAATGATTACTACCTTGCTGGTCATGCACTATTTTGTACCGGTAACCGGAATAATTGCGTACGATTGCAGTGATGAGAGAGTGAACATTTCTACCATATCTCTCAGAGACGTTAAAAAGTGTCCCGAACCAGAATCCGCGTATCTGAATGATTCTATTTCGGTAAAGATAATGCAGCGAAACGAGATTAGGAATCAGCACGTATGGACTTGTTTAATAGAAGTTACCAGATTGATATATCACTGTGGGATGCATAGTCATACCTCATTAGTGGAAGGAGGTTTGTCAAGTTATGTGAACAGACTGGGAGCCGACGATTGCAGATTACTCCATCGATACAGGACACTGAAGCTCTATCAACAGGACATCGGACAAATACTTATGAATGGCTCAACCACCGCCACGTTAACGCTATTAGGATCGGTAGACAGCACTGGGACCTGCCAAGGATCAACCTATCATGAAAAAGGGCGAACCTGGAAGGATGTGGTTATATTAGCTAACGTAAAGATTCAAGCGAGAGACTACATGGCAAAGGTCAATTTAAATGACAACGAGATAAGTATGCAGGGTGGAATAACTTGTCAGTTCATGAGAGGTTACTGTTTCGACACCATACTTGGCGAAAGTGTATGGGACAGTAATTATATGACAACCTGTGACAATCACTTGAGTCTTTTATATGAGGGTCAAGCAGAAATGATATCCAGTAAGTTAACGAATGAGAAATACTTAGTAGTCGAAGACGAGCAGAAAATAATAGCGTTAATGCTTACCAAGAGGGAAATGCTATGCAACGTGGAAGTATGGCAGACCGAACACCCAAGGATTGTAGTAGCCGAAAGACAAGCAGGACGGTATATTAGGCCATCGATGAGTATACTTCCAGAAAATACTGATTTGATGGCATACGTAAACAGTAAATTTTTGTATGTGGAGCAATCATATAAAAGAGGCCTGGACAAATTGTACATTGACACCATACATAGGCGGTGCCAAGTACGAAGGGAGATGCTGAGGAATCGATTACTAATGGCTCCCCTCACACCACACGCAATCAGCCAGATCTTGCAAGAAGAAGGAGGACATGTAGGACGAGTTTTAGGAGAGGTGCTGTACATCTTGAGATGCGTACCCAAAGTAGTGACTATTAGGCGAACTGATCGATGTTATCACGAACTACCCGTGGAAGTAAACAATCAGACGAAATTTGTGGCTCCGATAACCAGAGTTATCCAAGAATTCGCCGAGGAAATAGATTGTAATGGACTGACGCCACCGCTCTATTATTTGGATGGTCAGTGGATAGGACTGTCGCCATATCCTACAATCAAGAACGCTCCGCGAGAAATAGCTGTGGATCCTGAATCTCCATTGCAATTTGCCCCAATACAACCCTTAGGAACTAGAGGATTGTATACCCAAGATGAAATTTCCAAAGTGCAAAGGACACTCACTTTCGGAAATGAACGAAAGGCAGTGGAAAATATCCTTACTCGACGGATAGCGGGCCTGCAAGCCGAAGGACAAGGCCTCACAACGCTCAATCTGTTCAATGCCAATGAAATGAAGCAGCTGGCGAAGTCTACCATGAAACAACTGTGGGGTTGGTTTTCCGACGTAGGAATATTCATGAGTGGATTAATTGGGTTTTATTATATATTTCGAGTCATAAAATACACTGCAGGTGTCATCCTAAATGGTGTCCACCTGTATCAAACAATAGGGTGTGGCATATCTTTGCTTGCGAGCTTGTGGAATACCCTGACTTGGTGGGTAATCCAACGGGAAAGTCCCAGGCAATCCCAACCAAACGAACCGAACGGACCGTCACAGTCGCCAATTATCACAGAACCCCAGCAAATTGCCGCTCTCCCAACGGGCAGTTACCCTGTCTTGCCCCAGACACACTGGACTGTGAACAAAGACATTAATCAAGCAGTTTGAGTGACGGAACTAAGAGACTATCAGGAATACGACCCTGATCAGTTAGTGCGGCCAAAAATCGTATGTAGACTGTCGATACGAATCGTATCTATAATAGTGTACCGCTGACCAATAAAGATTAGTATATCATAAATGAATAATCGAGAAGCAGAACTCACCAAAGCGTTGGTAAACCAAATACCAGCGTGTAGATCTTCATGTGCGCTAAAGAAACCGCGGGTGAATATGGTCTTTATTGTGTTGTGATAACAGTACCGCCGTATAATAGGAGATATGTTCACTCCTACTTTTAATTTTTGAACACGATAAAATTTTGTAAAATTAGAATAAGAAATGTTTGGTTAGGAAACCCTCATTATTGTTAGGTAGCACGAAACGAGAAAAGTTGTGGCAATTGTGCCAAAACTTTTTTAAAAGGGGGAGTATTGTAACAAAGTACAGAAATATATATATATTTTTTTTGTATAGACAAAATTTCGAAAAGTCTATCGTTGGAAAAGGGAACCTCATATCGGTTCAGTATCGGTGTTAGGGTCAAATAGGGCAAACCACATAAAACAGAAAAAGAAAAACGCATTAAAATAACGACTTGATACTTTAAAACCAGACTAAACAAAAACCCAACTTTATTATTTAACCAGGTCAAAAGGACACGAACACCATTAAAATTGTTTAGAAGTTTTTCAAAGAAATGCAATAAAGATTCCAATTTTATTAAGGGAGAGGTCGAAGGGCGCTAGACGATTTCAAACATCGTTAAATTTTAAGTACCTCCCAGGCCCTCGAATTGGTTAGCCGGATAGCCGGGCACGAATAATTCGGAAAATTGTACAGATATAGCATAGTCGCGACATCTAGGGTTGAGGGGTAGATATAGCCAACCGTCTTAGTCGGCATGAGTAACAGAACTCTATCGATAATTTCGCATACTTACTCTTCGAGCTGAGGGAGGGCATTAGTAGGACCACAGACTAGAAAATATTCGAGAGCATTTGATTGGCTGTGAAGATTTCTGAAGTGGAATTTCAAACTGGCAAGCTTTGGAATTTTTGAGAAAAATTCGAGAGTCGGGTACGAACCAGGGTTCCAGTCGGTTTGTTCGGGGTTCAAGCCAGTTTGGTCTCATAGTCGAGACTCGAGTTAGGGAATATCTGGAGTGGATTGAAATACGAGGTATTTCAAGTCACTGTTTCGCGAAGAGGCTTTTGTGTTGAGTTGGTATAATTTGTGGCGGCTTTTGTTAATTTTCGTAAGTCGTAGGAACATTTTGAGTTCCTTAATTTCCGTTCGCAAGATTCGGGAACGTCTAAACTGAAGTGGCTTGTTTAATTGGATTACTTGAAGAGTTCGAGCTTCGATTCGTGTGGTGAGCGTATTTGTACCTTTTTGATTTGACATATACCTGTAAGCTATATTTTTGGGAATTATCGAACAGATTAACAACGAATTGGGTTTCCCTTTTTCCAAATTAGGTTATAGCTAGCAATATATAGATTTATATATATATATATATATATATATACCTAATATACAGGGAGGAGTGTTTAAGCGGGCCTCTTAAAACTCCCTCGCGCAGATAGTTTATTTAGGTTTATATTAGATCTCAGGTAGGGCATACTACTCAAACAATAGGGTTAAGTACTTGAACTAGAGAGAAATAGTCTCATAATTGTTCTTTTTGTTTTGCTCGGGCAATTGATTTTCCGTTTGTTAGATTTTAAAATAAAATAAGATAGAACTTTGATATAACTACTTACAATCAGTGTAAACACATATCCAGATTCAGTTATATTTTGAGAGTAATAACCCTGGAACTGTCTGTTTATTTAAGGAGAGTATTTCGATATTGTGCCCGTTTAGAGAGAAATCGTTCATTAATTTAGTTCTTTGACATTGTTGTCTCAACTTTCCGCCTCATTAGTAATTTAATAAATTTAGTTCGTTAAAACCTGGCTGGTATTATTTAATCCCTTCAAACCTTAGGTAAAGTCCATGCATTTAAGCCGTGGCCGAGTCTACCCTCCAAGGACTTAATTTGTGACATAACCTAGCCGACCGCTAGAAACCACGACACCACTAAATTCTAAATCTGTATGATCCGAACGGATTTAAAACTCTTCTGATCTGGTGGCAGCGAGCATCGCGCTACCTTCTTTTAATAAAAAAATAACTCTCTGTATGGACGATCTCTTTTGTAGGGGTGTCATTGTTCTGGCGAAGATATATATATTATTATTATATTTCGAGATTTTGAAGAGATCACCCCCAGGTGAGAGGTTATTACAGTCGGTTAGTCGGATGGAGCGAGATATCAGAGTATTTACGACTGAGTTGAGTTGTGAGGGATGATGGTGGGACTTGGAGTTGAGATATCGGTTGGTGTGGGTGGGTTTTCTATAAACCGTGTACGAGAAACCTTGTTGAGGATTTTTAGTGATTTGTACATCTAAGAATGGCAGAGTTGAATTGCTTTCTATCTCCATCGTGAAGCGAATGTAAGGGTGTACTTCGTTCAGATGGGTCAGGAAAGAATCTAGGGTATCTCTCCCGTGGGGCCAGTCGACTTTTCAGAAAAGCAAATATCAAAACCATCTTTACCACAGAACAAAAACTATCACACCTCATCAGATCAACAAAAGACAAAATTCCCAACGAAGACCATGGTATTTACGAAATTCCCTGTCCTATCTGCCCCCACTCGAATATAGGAGAAACTTCGAAACAGATCCATTTTCGATCCTATCAACACTCCCTTTCAGTTAGAAATCGAGACACCAGCTCCGCATTAGCTCTTCATTTCATCCAAACGGGTCACCCCATAGATTTCGAGAAAACGAAAACCATCGCCCCAGTACGTTCAAGAACTTCTCGTTTTATCAGAGAAGCCATCGAAATCGAAAAACGGCCTGATTGCCTGAACATTAAAGATGATAGCCGTAAATTGAACCCCATTTGGAAGCCCCTTCTTCCAACCGTAATTACCAGGCCACGTGAAACTTATCCGCAATCAATTATTATCCCTTTAACTCCAACTACACAGCAGGCACCAGCAGACAAGACAAACGAGAAAACCCGTAAGACCCGTTCACCTCCAGGTAGCCAACCACCTATAAATACTACAGTGCAACCAACATCGGATCGTCTTTTGAGATCAAGGAGTAGGCAGATAGAGGCCTCGCAGTCACACTCTTGAAAATGGCTCCAAAGCAGGAGCCGAAACGTCGAGTTATAAACTCTCAACGCGGTTCAACCCATGAACTTAGTAATGTACATATTTCCGACCGCGGAAACCTTTCCGAACATTTATATATATATATATATATATATATATATATATATATATATATATATACATATATATATATATATATATTAATATTTTTCATGTTGTCAATGTAAAATAAGCTCAATATGCTATATGAAGAACAAATAATACATGTGCAACAACTTTGTTTTACTCAGATGGTTGGTCTTTATCCTCGAAACTTCTGAGTAACTTTTTGAGAGCACATTCCTGACCATTGGTAAACATGTTCCTACCAAATTTGATAAAGTATGGGGTCTTTAGCGTCCTGTTACACCGCTCAGATGAATTAGCCTGAGGATGATATAGAGCATTATATCGAACCTTTCCTCCATAATCTTTCATCAATTTGGAAAAGATGTTAGAAATTGTTTACCGTTGTCACAGAGCAGTAACCTAGGTACTTCGGAAATGGCCCTCATTTTATCGGGTAGCAATAATTACCCAAGATGGAGTAGCGCGGGATTGTGCTTGTTAGATGCACGGGGTATGCAATTCTTAACATAACGAGCAACATCACACTTAATCTTTGGCTAAAACTACCTCTCACAAATCCTCTTATATGTCTTCAAAACACCCATATGACCTGCCAAAGGATGGTCATGAAATTTCTACAATAATTTCCTACGGTCATCTTTTGGAACAACTTATTTCCACTTATGCTCTGCCTCACCCTACCAAACACTTTTAGAACTGACATACTAAAATAACTTTCTTTCAACAATCCACCACTGCAGAAACTTCAATGGTATGGAGATGATACCTCTACAAATCATGTAATACCAACGATTATCAGTTTGGATTTGCACAGTTTCAATGGTTTCCACGACTGGAACAGATCGAGACAATAGATCAAGGATCACGTGATAAATGTTTTTAAAATCGAACTGCTGCATGCTCACGGATCAACGGGCAAGCCTACCGGTAGGATCCTTGAGGTTTCGAAGCTAGACCAATGAAGCGTGGTCAGTTCCGACCGTAAATGGCATTCCCTCCAAATATAATAATAAAATAAGATTTAATTGCACAAAGGGCGGGGATTAGCGCAGTGGTTGAGCGCTCGCCTCGTGTCGGCTGGGAATAATCCTCCACGATTCACTGTTCATTGAAAATTAACAGTGCTGCTCCTAAAGTGGCGTATGGAGTTAGTTACAAGGCCTATCCAGAACACATGGCTAATGACCATAGCAGTCGATGCCAAAACACCAATAAAAAAAAAATTGCACAAACAAAATCGTCACAACGTAAAAATACACAAACTAACCTGAAACATGTACAATAATGGGAATACCTGTGAGAAATTTAATTCTTGTATAGGTAGGAGAGATGCAGGGTAGTGAATATAAATAGTATATGGACTTTATCTAGATTAGATTTATAGGATTTCAGTTTTGAAATTATTAGTTTTTGAGATGTATTGAGGAAGTCTACCGTAAAGTTTCGGACCTTTAAAAATTTCAACATTTTTTGCCCAATAGATTTCAAAGCTGGTGGAGGCAAGTAAGTGTTATGTTTCTGACTTGTATTATATTGGTGTTCATTAATTATCAGAGTGGATTTAGTTTTATGCTGTTTTCAGTTAAGTTTTTTAGTTCGTAAATTAAAAAATTAAGTTTTTTAATAACATGTGCAACATGCTTATTCCACTTGAGGTGACTGTCAATTATCACACCAAGGTACTTGAATTCAGAAGTGGAATCATCAGAAACTGTCAGTGTAGTGAAATACGGCAAAGTAGACTTATTGGTGGAAAGTGGAAGAAACAATGTTTTGCTAGGGTTTATGGTCAGCAATCTACTCTGAAACCATGATTTAATCATTCTCAGATCTCTTTCAAATAATCTGAAACCATGATTTAATCATTCTCAGATCTCTTTCAAATAAATCATTTGAATAAAAATTGAAAAGGATTGGTCCTGATACGGTAGCTTGCGGTACTCCATACTCTACTGTTCCGAATTTGCAATAGACACTCTTCAATTTAACATTTTGCGGTCTATTCGAGAGATAGAGAAATAGAGATTCCAGAATTTTCGAGCGATTCAATAAGTATGTCGTGGCTTACCGTGTCAAATGCTTTCGACAAGTCAAGAAAGACACAGAGGGCAGGCTGGCTGTTGTCCAGAGCAGAATGCATTTCTGAAGTCAATTTCAGTATGGCATCTTCGGTGGAGTCACAGTTTCTGAAACCGTGTTGTTTTTCTGAAATCATTCCAAATTTATCGAGAATGAAACCAACTGCTTCTTTAGTATTTTTTCTAATAACTTTGAAAAGTTTGTTATTAGTGAAATTGGTCTGTGGTTGATGATTTCTTCTCTGTCGCCATTTTTGTTTATGTAAAATACAATTGTTTCTTTAAATGCTGCGGGAGAAACTCCTTGTTGGGAGCATTTATTGATTACAACAGCTAGTTGTGCGGCAATTATGTCAGATATTTGTTCAATAGTTCCAGACGTAAGGTGATCAATTCCTGGTGCCTTCATAGGTTTTAGTTCAGATATTATTATTTTCATTGCGTTTTGGTCAACTGCTCATAAAAAAAGAGAATTCAAATGCGGGTGTCTCAATGGACCAGAGAACAGCTAAATATTCTTATTCTGTTGTCGAGTAATTCTGTTTGTGAAGACTCGATGACCTACTCAAGTAGCTTATAACTCTGTCACCTTTAGGAGTACTCTGCAACAGTATGACACCCATTCAAAATCCACTACTATCACACAATTTACAAACGGCATATTAAAATAAGGACAATTCTGAACATGTGCTGACACAAGACATACCTTATTCTTCAGAAAAGAATCTTCGCAACTATGTGTCCACAAAAACTTCCTACCTTCCCTCAGCAGGTGAGATCAATGTCGCAAAATCAGGTATGAATCTACGATACCAAGAAAATGTTCCAATAATACTTCGTACCTCTTTGACATTCTTAGGAGTCGGGATATTCAACATAGCCTTGACCTTATCAGGGTCGACATGCAAGTCATTTCTATCCACAACATGACCTTAGTTTTTCAATTCAGGTCTACAGAATTGAGTTGAGTTGATTCCGTAGTATATATACATTTCACAAACAAAAAAATGTATCAAACTCTGTCTAAATGATGACAAAAAAAACAAAATACAGAAATGTAGAAAAATCTATAATTCAACTCCAATCCTCTGGCCAGCATTTTCTTCACGGTGAAATCAGTACCTATCCTCAAAATTCCGAATTCTGTGAATCTCTGAATTTACCTCTCAAAGTTTCCGGACCCTGAAGAGATACAGTTCTTGGTAGAAATAATAATTGGGCAATGTTAATAAACACATTTGATTCAACCGTTGCTATTATGACACCTAACCAGTGTCGATAAATCGACAGAAAATCAGACTGGATCAAAAAGCAGTATATTTTGGTTTTGCTGTCATAAAATGTAACTGATAAAGATCAAAAATATGACAGACTTTTTTTGTTGACAATATTCCATTTCATTTATTTTTTTTAAAGATATCAAAAACTTATAATATACAGTATGCCAATAAAACTCCTAACAATACCTAACATTCTCCTACCCGGAATCATTTTCTACTTGGAGAACAGTCAACATTATCTAGAAGTCGGTTTGATTTTTCGTCCTGATCTTGTTACAACTTCCTTTGATTCTTCTACTTGATTTTTTCGGGTCCGTCTGCTGTTCTCAATTATTGCTTTCGATTCATCTTCTGTCGCTTCTTGGGGAAATAATTTTTGGACATGTCTCAGTAGGTATCCCGTTGATGTTTTCAATTGAACCAATCTAATTTCTCGATCCTTTCCAGGAAACATTTGTTCGATTCTTCCAAGAGGACATTCAGTTCGATTGGAAGTATTAGTTTCTAGTAAAACCACAGCTACAATCTTCAAACGGTGTGTTTGGTTATCTCTTTTTCTCAGGAAAATCATTTTCTCAGATCTTTTCTAACGCTATTTATGTATTTCAAACGTCTTTTAAGATGTGTTTCTTCTATTTTATCTATATCGGAAACTCCAATTTCTGGTATGTCTTGCAAAAACATGAGGGGACTCAACGTGACCAAATCTGATTCAACTTCAGAAACGTAAATGAGCATCCTTGAATTTATTACAGCTTCACAATCACACAAGACAGAAGTGAGTTCTTCGAATGCTAGGCATGCTTTACCTAAAACCTTTTTCAATAGCTGTTTTATAAGTCGTATCAATCTCTCCCACCATCCGCCCCACCAAGCAGCTGAAGGAGTATTGAATTTCCATATCATTTGTTGTGCAGTATGTTCTTTCTGTATTTCTTGCCAGTTCAAAGTTTCCAATGCATTTTTGGCTCCACTGAAATTCTTGCCATTATTACTATAAATTACGGAAGGTCGCCCCCTTCGTGCAACAAATCTACGGAAGGTCGCCCCCTTCGTGCAACAAATCTACGGAAGGCCTGGAGAAAACAGTTGTCAGAGAACATACTAGCTCCAAACTGCACATGTGAAAATGCAACCATAACCTTTTTTCCGGTTCGAAGATACAATTTGCCAAATATGTCAACTCCAGTAATTTCGAAGACTGCAGCATCTCTGACTCAGTCTTTTGGACACTGGAATAGATTCACATCTTTTTGCTGCAAATCTGCGACAATCGTTGCATTTGAAAATTACAGATTTCACAGATTTCCTTGTGACTACTATCCAAAATCCCTCGTGAAAAATATAACAGAACATGAGTTCCAACATGGAAAGATTGGAAATGGATGTCATAGATGAGCCTTGTTACCACTGGATGTTTTCCTGGTAATATGATTGGATACCGGAATTTTCGTGAATCTTCTCTCTCCGTGATTTTTGACTTGAGTTTCAGAATCCCATTTTCATCTCTGAGGGCGATAAAGAGGAAATTTCATCTCTATTACTTCGAAAACCTTGTACACATTTCAATAAATATTGCTCGGCCTTTTCAATTTAAGATAAGGATAAATCTCTGTTTCGCCAATTTTCAGGATGTGTACAATTAAAGATTAATCTCTTCATCCAACCAATGTAATTGACGATTTTTTTATATTCCGAAAAATACTGATAAGTCCAAGAGAAATCAGTTTGAGATAACATGGAAGTTATACTCTTTCTTCTTTCTTCTGGTACTGAATCTTCGTCTATTGTATATTCTGATCAGGCCAATGGACTATATCTGTGTAAAGCCATGCTGGTCTCTCCCACCGACGAGATTTCAGGAGTTGTGCGGCTGAACATCCTCTTGAAGGCAAGTCTGCTGGATTCAAAGATCCCGGAAAATGAAACCAATTGTCTTCTCTCGAATATTTATTTATATCTTGGACTTGGTTCCACACGAAGGGTTTCCAATCATTTTTTCTGCGTATCCAAAATAGTAGTGGAATCAGTCTAAGAGAAAGTATCAATTTCACCTGCAAAACTTTCGGACATCGATGTCAATAACCTCACTCTTATTGTGGCAGCAAGTAATTCAAGTCGTGGTATGGACATTTTTTTGATTGAAGTGACTCTAGACTTTGCTTGTACAAGCCGGATGGATACTTTACTGTCTGACTCGGTTCTGAGAAAAACAATTGCAGAATATTCATATTTACTTGCATCACAGAAGGTATGCAGGCTTCGTTTATCAGGTGACCCAACATCACCATTCATGAACCATCTGGGAATTGCCAAATGAATAACGAATTCAGGTCTTTCAACCATGATAAGAAAGTGTTTGCTGTAACTTCTGGAACTTCTTCATTCCAACTCAATTTCATAATCCATGTTTCTTGTAGTAGAACTTTTGGACATAGGAGAACAGGTGAAACAAAACCAAGTGGGTCGAAAATCTTGTCTGTACCTCATAGAATCACTCGTTTTGTTATTCGTTCTGTGCTGAATTCTTAAAAACCATCAAAACACATTCTCAGTGTATCGGAGCATTTATCCCAATTCAATCCAAGAACATTACAAATCTGCTTCCATCAATCGTGCATCAATATTACTGTGTTCTCATCCACGGAGGTTAAACCTAGCCTGAAGCATCAATTCTTTCCCTTATCCCCTTATCAATGCAGTGGTTCAGAGATGGTTGGTTCTTTTGATTCGCAGATGCATCAAAGACTGGACGAAGCTTGGTAGTGGCATTTGCACTTGATTTAACAACATGCCTATGTGGAAGGTAGTGGACTTCAGAATTCATTTCGATTTCAGGAATGGTTTCAATAATACCTTCAGATAACTATTCTTTCATAAGTCTGTAATATTCTTCATAGTACCCATCTCCTTCCAACTTTCTCATCAGAACATTCAACCTTTTCTCAGCCAAATCAAAATTATTAGCTAATGGTGGATGACCCTCAATCCATGGCATTTTGGCTTGTTATCTTTCTGTCTCATCTCTGGAAACTGTGTGCGAAAAGTAGTCCATTATGGAGTAATCAAAAAAGGAAGCAAGCTGAATTTATCGAACTATAGGCCAATTTTATTTATCTCAAACTTATGTAAAATTTTTGAAATTATAATCAAAACGCGTACTTTCAACTGTCTGAATAAATATGAAATTATGGCGGACAATCAATTTGGGTTCAGAGAAAGTAGATCTACCGATGACGCAATCGATTATTTAACATAAAAAATTAGTGAACACATTGATAAGAAAAGACCACCACTATGTATATATATATTGACCTCGCGAAGGCATTCGATACGGTCAGTCTCCTGAAAATGTTAGATGGCATAGGAATAAGAGGACAAGCATTCGAATTGATGCAAGACTACTTGTCAGGAAGAATCCAGCAAGTTAAAATGAATGACAAAAACAACTCAAAAATAGTGGAATGTGGTGTTCCTCAAGGAACTGTTCTCGACATTTTGACTTGGTATCTTCCTGTCGCATCTATAGAAACTGTGTGCGAAAAGTAGTCCATTATGGATATTTCATGTTCCTGTTGGGTTCTCTTATCATTGAGATCATCTATGCCTAAAATATCCAAACTCCAGATATCCTTCATATTGAATGATCTGCTAAACATGGATGTTACGATCATTGAACATGTATTTTCGCATTCTTGTGGTGTATTCTGCACTTTAACCATCAACGTCCAACCCAATGAAGTCTTCATGGCGACTAGATCACATTTCAAAACATGTCGTGGGCCAGAAAGAAGTTTACCAGCGACATCAGCACCAAAAAGTATTTCTATAGGACCCTGTTGATTATCACCAACATAAATATCTATTCTTTCAACTCATCCATCCAAAGATCTTCATGGATACAGACGATGTTGCTGTAAATAATGGATTGATCCAGAGCTTCTAAACTGCAAGCGTAGTTTTTATCAAGGCTCTCCAGGTTCACCCTATAGCATATATGTGGAGTGACATCTGAGTGACAACCGCCAAAAAGTGCGTAAATCATTTTTTCACTTCTAGTCCAAGATCCCAGGGCCGTCAGACATTACTTATTTTTAAACGAACGAAATGTGTATGATTGAGAAGTGTTAGTATGTACTATGTTCGCATGCCTACCTGCTAGCTAGTCCAGATGACCATTCTTCAGATATTAGGGAATCAAGGTACGTAAAAACACTACTAACCTAGTTGAATTGCCAAACTACAGAAATATTTCAACAACCCATGGTGGATCAGTGGACAGAGTATCTGGTTACCACCCCGGAGCTCCGAGTTCAAATCTCGTCTGCAACATTTTTTTTTTTCTTTTTTTTTACCCAGCAGACGCATCACACCATCTCGGTTGGAAACGACTTCGACTTTGGAAGGATTTTTGTTCCATATCTAGTGCAGTGTATTTGTTGATGTAAGATCTCTCGGAACCCGTGTCTATGATGGCTCTGACGTATCGAGATTTACACTTTCATTTCAAATGAACTAGCAGAGTTTGCAGAAATACTCCATTGTAAGTGGTGTTGGAAAGATTTTCAGTAGAAACAGAGGAAGTTTCATTTCCTTTGGATTTTGAACACATTGACGTTGCGTGCTTTCCTTCAAAATTGTTGCGTTTCGAATAAGTCGAAGACCTGCATCTTCTGGCTATGTGGCCAAATTTCAGGCATAAATGACAACAGACCTTTTGTTAAAGGTAAGCTTATCGGGCTCATTTTCGAAACAAAAAGAAAAGTGGTGTTACTTACGTAGTTTTATCTACTGAACCTTCTTATAAAGCATACATAACCCTTGCCACATCTCTAGAACGGACGCCAATGAAGAGTTAGGTTAAGAATAGTGAAATATATAGAGGTTAATTTTTTCCGTAAAAAGTTTGGTTTTGGTGCTTGTAATTGTGAAATAAGAGTTGACTAGAGAATGAAAAAAGTGTCGACAAAAAGAAGGAGGTATTTTCTGCGATTTTTACCGAAAAAATCGTGTTTGAAAGTGATCGATTTTCAAGATTCAAAAGGTCATAACTTGAAAAGTATAAGAGACCCCCACAAAATTCTTTCGGATTCGTGTTCAAGAGATAAAACTACGTGAGTAACACCACTTTTCTTTTTGTTTCGAGAATGAGCCCGATAAGCTTACCTTTACCGACCTTTTCTGAAAGGATTTTTGTGCTTTCAGAAAATGTCAGCTTGTATGCCTCTTTACAGTCTTCACTCGGTTGGTCTTTCTTGCAGAAAACACATCTTATTGGCTTGGTGTTGGCCAACCCAGATGCTGTTGGAATTGAAGCATTGCTTTCGAAATTGTCCTTTTTATTCTTTTTTAAATCGAAACCTGATGCGGCTATAGGGCTATCCTTTCTTCATTTTCCACTTCCTTCCTTAGAAAATGCATGAGTTGTTCTAAGCGTTTTTTGAGGCTATCTTCCACGCAAAAGCTTGAACTTCTTTGCCAGACTCGGAGAATTTCTTCTGGGAGACATGATTCTATCAATGGGTATAACATGGCAGCACACTTTTCAGACGTGATTCCAAGAGTCTGTAGAGCTCGTAAATGGGACTCCATTTTATCATGAAGGTAATTCAGCTTGAATTTCCTATCGAAATTGTTCAGCACCAACTTCAAAAGTTCACGAACATAAATTTCTACAAGCAAATCGTCTTTACCAAATCGTGATTTTAGGCTATCGATGGCTTTTGAATAATTTTCACTTATTGGTAGATAACTTTCGATAACTTGTCTTGCTCGAGATTTAGGAACAGTTGCTTGTATTGAGTATTGGAATTTATCCTCATTTTCTAAGTTATTATCATCGTGTATCCTTCTAAATTGTCCCCAAAATGGTAACCACTCGCGTATATCACCTCCAAATTTTTATAATTCAATCATCGGGAGCTTCAATTTATAATTCGATGGAGTCGACTGACATTGGGTACTAGGAAGTTGTTTATCTCTTGATGTCGTTATCGCTGTTGTGCTCAGTTGATTTTCAACTTTAAGTTTCAAATGATTGAACTGAAAAACGTATTGATCATCTTATTCCACTTCAGCGTCAACATCTGCCTCAATGGAGTCAGACTCCGATATCAAATCTACGAATTTCTTATCCAATTCAGCCATGGTTTGGATTTTCTGTTCCAACATTCGAAGATTGCATTGTAATAAGTACATGAAATGTAAATATCAATATACCAAATGATGAGAATGAAAGTGTACAAGACTACCTAAGTTTAATGGGAGAGTATGGGTTTCTGTCAGCCATAAATTAATTCACAAGAATACAGGGAGAAACAAAATCATGCATCGATCACATTTTCATCAAATACTATGAACAACAAATCAACATTACTCCAGTTGTTCTCGAAGTAAAGATCACTGATCTTTTTCGCTTGTTTCGCAAATCACCATAACAAAACAAAAAAATAGTATTGATAATAATATGACTACTATGACTACTACTTGATAATAATACGACAGCGATATGATATTATTGCTAACGTTAGGAATTTGAAAAAATGGACCAAACTCAACATCAAATTGGCATCATTGAGAAACAGACGAATTTTCTCACTTAAATGCAGACAGCATAAAAATATTCCGAGGCACATCATGAACGGGATGGAAAACATAAACAGTTTTCTTTAGTATGATCAAGGACACATTGGAAATCCAATCCAGAGTTTTAACTTCAAGTTGAGGATAAAAATACTTAATCTCGAAATAAGTATTACCAATTGTGATATTTCGCGTTTTTCTAGAGAACCAACAGAATTGTGTGTACATTTAGATCATTCATTTCCTCAAAATATTCTCAAAGAATTTGAGCGAAGATGGAATATTAGGTATAATAGAAGATTCCATAAAATTAAAAGTCGTAACATCCGCAAATTTGAAGAACTGAAGTTGAATGAGATGAATAGAATAAACTTTCCAAAAAAGTGGTTACAAAATTTAACAGATGTTCAAATTCCTCTAGAAATTCAACAATTTGTATCACTCGGCCCTAAATTCCGTATTTGCCCTGCTCCTAAAGACATCAAGTTAGATTCTCTTTTAGCTAGTTTAGAAGACATCATTTATGATTTCAACGATGAAATAGTAATGTATATAGAGCACAATTCACTAATATAATCACCAATTTTTTACATAAAAACAAAGGAACCAAAGAACAACTTACCAGAGTTTTTGAAAAATGTAAATCTTTTCTCAAAGAACATCCAGAAATTTGTTTGATCAATAGTGATAAAGGTAATGTTATAGTTGTTATGTACAGTGATGAGTATGAAGAAAAGAGTCAGATATTACCAGATGACCAAAAATATTACAAATTACTTCAGAGAGATCCAACATCAAAATTGCAACAGAAAGCTAATAAAATAGTTTCTCAACTCAAGAATAAAAAAATGATTAATGAAACCATTGCCAAAACTCTCACAATTAGTAACTCGATAGCACCAAGATTTTATACTCTTCCAAAAATTCATTAGCCTACTTCATCTATGAGACCCATCACTTCAACTATAGATTCACCTAACAGTTAAATCGCTAAATTTATTACGTAGAGAGTTCTTTTGAATACAGTGAAATTATCAATGATATGTCTTTACCAGAGAGTTATGTTATCATAAGTTTGGATGTTAAATCTCTGTTCACAAATTTGCCATTATAATTAGTTAAGCAGAGTATTGAGAGTAAATGGTGTGTAATTTCCAATCATTGCCTTTTTGATAAAAAGTCGTTCATTTGTGTCATAGAATTCATTTTTGAATCTTCATATTTAGTATTCGACGGAAAGTTTTATAAACATATTTTTGGTACTCCAATAGCCCGCCGTACACGATGACGCTTTCCTGCGGGATAGGAACGTGACGTGCCAATCCTGTCGGAAAGCGCTTATGTACGTGTGGTGCAACATGCCAATCCTTGAGGCGATCAGGCGTTCCCATGGTTCCCATGGTTCTGTTGACGCGCAAAACCACGTGCTTAGTATATGCTCTTTTATCGTTTGTGGCCCTTCAAAACAGGTGAAGAAAATGACGGATACGAGGTGAGTTATAAATTGAAATGGGTTGAATATTATATTTATTTTTTCGTTTAAGTTGAGAGCAGAGATTTTATCATTTTTGAAGTACCTACAATAGTAGGTTTTGGTTTATCGTTCATAGTCATCGAAAATGTAATAGAATGTTTATGTTACAGATACTTTTCGAAAGAATTTATGGAGGAATTCATTAGAGTATATAAGCAACACACATCTCTATGGAAAATCAAATCGAAAGAGTACTTGAATAAAAATTTGAAAAATATGGAAATTACAGAATTGATCGAAGTTTGCAAACAATTCAAGATAATGGAAGTAGATAAGAACTTCGTTTTGAAAAAAATTCAATCAATTCGTGGATCGTTCAGAAAAGAACTAAAAAAAATTAAATACTCACAAAGAAGTGGGGCATCAGCAGATGACATTTATGAACCAACTTTATGGTACTTCGAACTACTACAGTTTACAATCGATCAAGAAACTACGACAGAGAGTATTTCAAATATGGGAAGTCCAACCAGCGAAGTCAGTGATTCTTGTGACGAGAGACAAGACCAACAAAGCAATGAGAGAGAAAACCCAAGTCAGGATGAGGAAGGGGAACGTTCCCAAAATGAAGTGGACGTCATTGAAGTAAGATCAAAGATATTTTTGTATCTTGTTGTCAGTAAAAAACTGCATTCGGTTATTTTCGTATTTTGTTTCGACAAAATATGAAAATAAAGTCATGTAGTCATGCTCTCATGGAAAATTATCCATAATTTTGATGCACTTGTGTAATTACTTCCGAAAATGTTAACATTTGGGTTGAGTTCAGTTTTCAAAGAAATATATTTTTTATATAATAATTATAACAAGAATTTTCAACTAAGATTTTCCTTTTCTAATCATGTCTTCTTGCCAGCTGACTTTTCCTTCATCCATGAAATATTTTACATAACTCTCTCTATTTGCTTTTGCTTTCCTGTTACTAACATTCCTTCCAGATATTGACTGCAATCCAAAAAGGCTAGAGCCAGTTCCTCGCCTTTCTTCTTCAATTGTATTGTGAAAATCTGTATCTTCTCTATCAAATGATGTGTTTGTGGCATAAGATGGACTATGTCTTGTAAGAAAATTATGCAACACACAAATAGCGCAAATGACATAGTTAATTTTCTGAGGTTCAATGTTGACACTTGTCTGAAGAATTCGGAATCGAGATGATATCAACCCAAATGCGTTTTCCACTACATTTCTGGCACGAGAAAGTCTGTAGTTGTATATTCGTCTTTCATGTGACAGCTCTTTTTGTGGAAATGGCTTCAAAAAATATTCTCCCAAAGCAAATGCCTCGTCACCAATAAAATTGAAATTGAGCTATCAGTTTCATTACATGTAGGTAAATTCAAATTACCGTTTGATAGGGCTTGATGGAACACGGTTTGTTCAAATACTCCTGCATCCCCAACACGTCCATTTTTTCCGACATCGACGTAAATAAATTCTTATTTGGCATTCACTAGTGCCATAAGAATGATGCTATAGAAATTTTTATAGTTATAGTACTGTGCGCCAGAACGAGCAGGTGGAATAATCCTTATATGTTTTCCGTCGAAAGCTCCGCCACAATTTATTAATTGCCACCGTTCTTTAAACTCTGCCGCAATAGATTGCCACTCTTCTTTGGTCCTTGGAAACTGTAAACAAACAATAGTACTCGGTATAATTGTAAGTAATATAATTTTTCACAGACATTTCCATTGCCTGCTGCCCCATCAAAGAAATTGAAGAGAAATAAATGTAATTCTAATAATGAATCCACTGCCAACTTCATGAAAGCCTGCACTGAGGCTCTTTTGACCAAAAGTTCAATTACCGAAGAATTCCAAGCGGTTGGAATGAATATTTCAGCGAAGTTACAGAAAATGCAATCATCACAACAGGTGTATGCTGAATATTTAATTCAAAAAGTGCTAACGTGGGGAGCATTGAATAAACTGAGCGAAAATACTGATTTGATAAACAATATTCCATTCGTGTATGGTCCTTCTACAACACAACAACCTATGACCACCCAAGGATATAACGTAGTGCCTCCATCGAACATAGCTAGTAGCAGTTCCTCTACAGCTGCAAATTTTTTTGGACACACCATGCACCCCCTAAGGTTGAGGCCCGGAAGGATAAACGCCCCAGCACTCGTACGTACTCGAAAGCTCACCCCCCCCTATCCACCACCCCCGCTCGTTAAAGCGGTTCCTCATCCTGATGATTGGCGATCAGCAGAATAAAATCTGATCGTTTGATATGGAGTGCTCGGCCAATTCTCGGCCTGAAACTCTCTTATATCTGACATGAGTTTAATTTGATTTAACAATGACTTTACTTAATGTACATGGTGCCCCCCTGAAACTGGCTGAAGGCCTGAAAAACACTTGGCCGAGGGCCAAGTGTTGTGTATTGAATTTACTGAGTTTACCACTTGGTCGGTTCTTCTTGTAATCTGAAACATAAAAGCATGATTATCGAAATTTTAAGCCTGTTGAAGTAGACGTTGGCGTCGCCGAAGGTTTCGCTTCCGTCTTACTTCTTCAGGGGTGTCGTTGTCTCCCTGGTTCACTGGTCGTCTGTATTCGTCTCTGTCTCTATCGTCTTGCTCACGTCTGTTCTCGAGGAGCTCCGTGAGCAACGGGTTCGTGTGGGTCTCTACTCTGTCTAGAGTAGTCCCCACGTGATTCCTGATCAGTCTGTCAATGTAGTCCGGATGGATGTCTAAGTCTCGATATATAAACCTGTTTGGCTTACTCAGCAAAGATTGCCGTGTCATCTGCATAGAGAGCAAGTTTGGTCATGTGGTTGTCCGACATAGGCATGTCTGCAGTGTAGATCGAAAACAGGTGTGGCGACAGTACTGCTCCCTGTGGTACTCCTGCTTCTAGCCTCCTTCGTGAAGAGAGAGTATTTCCGACTTTGCATCGGTAATGTCGACCTCTTAGGAAGGAGTTTATCAGCTTGACCATTGGTGTGGAGTATCCGGCATCAACCAGTTTTGCGATCAGCCCATCGTGCCAAACTCTATCGAAGGCCTTGGAGACGTCAAGGAAGACTGCTCCTGAAAGATGTCCTTTTCTCGTGCGGTTCCAGCTCTGGATGGTGGCGTCCACTATCCGGGTGACCTGGAGTTCTGTTGAGAGTTCCTGTCTGAAGCCGAATTGCTCATGTTCAATTCTTCAGACATTGTCTCAAGTCGAGTCCTGATCACCCTTTCTGCAACCTTACTCATGGCAGGTGTTAGGCTGATGGGGCGGTGGTTTTGCGGGAACGTGTGGTTCTTGTTGGGCTTCGGAATCATGATGACCGTTGCTTCTTTCCAGCTAGAAGGAAAGTGTCTAAGTCTGAGTACAGCGTTTATGATGTTAGTCAGGGCTGCTAGTCCTTTCCTAGGTAAGGCTTTTAGTGCCCTGACTGGGATGTTGTCTGGGCCCGGTGCTTTCCTGGTCTTTGCGAGTCTAAGTATGTCCTTGATTTCCTCTGGAGATGTCGGCTCTAGAAGAATGACTGAGTCGTCAGTTCTTCTAAGCCGTCTGATCGTCTGGTCTACGTGCGTTTCCGTGTCCTCGACTTCGTCGGTGTAATCGACCTCGTTTTCACGGCACTGACGTTCGAAGGGGTCCGCAAAAGCTTCTGCCTTATCCATCTCCGTGAAAACGATGCCCATCTCACCATGAAGGGGAGGGCACGGTTTCCTCCGACCGTGTCTGAGGACTTTCTGCATTCTCCATAAGGAGTTGTCTTTGGCGTCAAGTTCGTCCAAACGTTCAGACCACTGTCACTCTCTGAGTAGCTTCAGCCCTTCTCTCAGCCGTCGAGACGCAAAGTTGAGCTGCCGCTTATCATCGGGCGCTAGTGTTCTCTGATAACGTTTTTTCAGACGTCGTCTCAGCCTGACCATCTCCTTGACCTCAGGTGGGATCCCTCCTTGGAAATCGAAGTTTGTGACCTGTATGTCTTTAGAGCACCGTTCCATTGATGTCAGTACTGATTGTCTCAGTTCGGTCACCGCCTCCTCTAGCTGGCGTGTCGTGTCTATCCTGGTGATGTTTATTCCGTTATGGACTACCCTTTGAAATCGTGACCAGTCCACTATCCGCTTTGTCGTGTTAACGATTTCAGCTTCTTCCTCCCCTATTGTTAGTAGGATTGGATTGTGGTCTGATGATCCTTCGTCTAGTACAGAAATGTCCACCAAGCCTGGAATACTCTGTATGAGGGCTATGTCCAAAATGTCTGGGTGTTGGTCTTCCCTCCCAGGATAGTGTGTGGGTCCGTATGTTGCTGTCACTGCTACGTCGTCGAAGTCTGGTAGTAGGTTGTCTGCTAGGTCTCTGCCTCGAGGATTGGTGTTGCGGCAGTTCCAGTCTCTTGATTTCGCGTTGAAATCTCCTATAGCCACCGTTGGGTGATGGTCGGGAAAGAGTTTCTCCAAGTCCGTTTTCCTGAGGTTGGGGCCTGGAGGAATGTAGACTGAGGAAATTCTTAGGAGATTTATTCCGTCTACTTTTACTCTGATCGCTACCGATTCACCGAGTGAGAGTTCCGGAAGTGCGTCCTCATTGTGTTCTAGGTCTGATTTCACCAGCAAGAGCGAGCCACCTGCTCGAGCTCGGGGTCCTGGCCTGTCATTCCTGTAACTTATAAAACCTGGAATATTAAACACTTTACCTTGGTTCAGCCTGGTCTCTTGTAGTGCCACCACGTCTACCGAGATTCTGGAGATAAGTTCCAGTAGTTCATCTTTTCGCTCAATTGCGCCATTTATGTTCCATGAACAAATCTGCAGGATCTTCGGTATTCGTGCTGGCATTACTGGCTCGACGGTTTCACTAAGGCATTTATTACGGCCATGATTTTGTCGAGTACCTCTGGGGTAACCTGCGACAAGGTCTGCAACAGTTGCTCCTGCTTGCTTGTGCCTTGAGCACTAGAGGATTTGTTCGAAGGACCCCATTTTGGTGGTGCGGTTTTTGGCTGTGGTTGTGGACCAGTTCGAGGGTCTGGTCTCCGCCTTGGGGTTGTTGACTCCTGCCGTGGGGGTGGAGGTCCCTGCTTGGTAGGTTGTCTTGCCACCAACCTTGGTTTGGGGAATTTTGGGCATCCCCTGTAATTTGCTGTGTGGTTTTCACCACAGTTAGCGCATTTGGAGGGTTCTTCCCTTGCCTTCTTACACTCATGTGTAGCATGGCTACCGCCGTACTTGACACAACGTGCTGTGGAGTGGCAGCACTTCTGTGCATGTCCGAACCACTGGCAGTTATGACATTGAGACACTCTGCCTCTTTGGGGTCGCTGTCCTTCCACGGTGACTTTCAAGTCAACCACTTCGGTTGGTTTGAAGATGTCCCTATATTCTCTCGGAACTTTTACCAGGAACAGTGGTAGGGGCGCTCTTGTCCTTCTCGATGTCATCCCATGAAACTTCAAGGTCCTAGACCTTGAAGTTTCTCTCGACGAGGTCCTGTTGGACGTCTGCCGCCGAGATTGATTCTGGGATACCCCTGATGACCACATGCAGGGGTATGTTTTGTTTGAGTTGATAGGTGAAAAACTCCACCTTATCAGACTCAAAGAATCTGGTAGCGTTCCTCCAATCCGCTTCCGTGTTCGTATCCCATCTTGTCGTGATTGGGCTTTCGAGAATCCAATTCTCTAATCTCGTAGGGCTATCGAAATCGACAGCCACTTGCTCTTCTCTCGGATTATTATCACGGGAGGTTTTTTAGGGTCCTTCGTTTCATCCTCAGTGCTGCTGGGCACAAACACTCCTGTGCTTGATGAGGACGAATCTGCTGTTGGCGTAACAGTAATCTTGGGGGTGTTCTCGTCTGATGTTGATGGAAGTGCAGTCGATGACTCGTTCGTGCGAACGGTCTTCTTAATGCGTCTGCCCACCACTCGGAATCCGTCCAAGTCTTCTTCGGGTTCGGAAGAGTCTCCGTGTTGTCTCTTCTTTGCATTCGCTTTTTCGGTGCCTTCGGGGTCGGGTTGGGGGGTGATCTCCATCTCCACATTCGTCGGTTTTGGGGGGGTAGAGGCCACGTGCACTGGTAGCGTGCTCTCATTTGTCTCCTTCTTTTCAGAAGAGGCAAGTTTCGTCAAAAGGATGCTCAACTGCTTTTCCATGGCAGTGAGCCTTTCTTTTGTCTTCTTCCTCTCGGTCTCGGCCTTGGTTGCCCGATCCAGTGCATCGCGGAGTTGCTGCTTCAGCTGTCTCCTCGATTCTTCCTTCTTGTTCATATCCTCGTCGTCGTGGTTCGTCGTCGAAGATTTCCGAAAATTCTCTCTGACGAGAGAGCTCGAGCTTCTTGACGATTCGTCGCCTGACTTCTTGGATTTGCCCATTTTCTACTTTGCTCCACGCTTTTTTCAAAAACGAATTCTTTTAAAAAAGAAGACGGCTCTGATTTTACAAGTAAAATGGAAAAAATCTCTCTGAATCACTGTGGTTTGGCAAGTGTTCCTAAAAAAAAAGGTTAATGATTAGTCATTACCACTTACCTTATCACAGCCCTTCAAGTCTAGCCCTGACTAATTCAGGTATAACCCTTCCTTGCCGTAGCTATATCGCTTTGTCTCGCTTAATGAATTTGCACTCACTATCACAAAAGTAATTTGAACAGGTAGCCTAGGGAGCTTCTGAAAGTACGTCTGCTCTCTTCGACTACTGATCAAACTATTGATTTTTTTTTTAAACTCCTCTAGTTTGACCAATATATAATGTCGTTTCAACCAAATTATTTTTTGCGTTTTTGAATAATTTCAAGTTAGTGTCATATGTTATTTGAGAATAATGTTTATTTCGTTTCAGATTTTATTGGTGTTATAATGTTCGTTTGAAGTAGTTCAATAAATGAAGGGACCTACCTGCATATACTCGTGTTTTAATGTGTGATATATCACTTCGCAAGTTTCTGCAATGATATAACCCAATGGTTGGGCTTGAAATTCCAGTTGAAAATTTCAAATCTTCGTAACTCCTTCCTGTAGCCAAGAATCTTAGAGTGGCCATCAACCGTTCTTCTGGCGGTATTGAATTCTTCATTACAGTATCTTGTTTGGTTAAATGCGGTCGAAGTATGTTTTGTAGAATATCAAAAGTTCCAATATTCATTCTTAAATAATTCTTGAAATCTTCAGGATAAGTTTCTCTCAGTTCTTTCAGCAGATTGACGTGACTATATTTATGTTTTTGAAGCAACCAAGTCTTTGTCCAGTCTCGTCTCTTACGTCTTTTTTTGTTAACCAAGCTTGAGTATATATAAACCATGGAACAAGCAAGAACAGCTTTTTGTTTTTTGTTATTGGTCCACATATTTCACAAAAATACCGAAAGAGACTTGTTGGTCTATATCAATTTTCTCACTGCCAACTGCTGCTCGTCAGAGAAATTTTAGAATTTCTAAAATCCTACACGCCATTCTATCTTGCACGAAAAATGACAGTTTTCGTCCACTAACTCACATACCTTTCCTTTCGCATCCAGTCCCGTGCGATTGGTACGCTGTGTCTCGCTTCACGTTAGTGACCAGTCCAATCTTAGCGCTCTGCGTTCTATCTCACAAGCTTGCCCGCGCACTTTCTTGTCATTCCAGTCCCGAAGGAAAATGTCTTCGTGTATGGGTACCTAATGGGCTCTAGCGTATCTCCAATATTATCGAGCTATGTTTTGGATGATCTTTCAGATCAATGTATGGGTAATTTTGATTTTGAATTTCCTTTCATCAAAAGATATGTTGATGACCTAATTCTCTCTGTCCGAAAACTAAGAATTCAAGAAGTTCTTACTGTATTTAATGGATATGATGAAAATATTCAATTATCAGTAGAGGAGGAGATGAATAATTCAGTCCCTTTCCTAGATATGGAGTTGTTCAGAATGGACGATAATAAAATAATAACTAAATGGTATCGAAAATCTACTGATAGTAAGTAATCGTCTCATAAATTATCACTCCTATCATTCCACTAAAATCAAAATTATTATGATCAACACTAAGAAAAGTATGGTTGAGAAGTTAACTCACCCTTTTTTTCGAATTGAACGTTTGAATGAACTTAAAGTCATTTTACTCGAGAATTCCTATCCGTATTCTCTGTTTAACAAACTGCGCTAGGGCTGGAGTATCTACGTTGATTGGTTGCGGATACTCATAGATGTTCTTCCAGAAGGTTTCCACTCGATCAACAGCCGGCGGGTTATCAACAACACGTGGAGGCTCTTGAAATAAACGAGAAGGTTTATCGCGGAACTTTATGTTTTCCGCGACTCCTTTCGCTCGCCTCACTAGTGACTTCTTTGCAGCCACTAGCATTCGTATCCTATCAAAATAGTGCTGTTTGATGGTAAACCGCCGCCACGTAGTCCACCACACACTGGATACGAGACGCGTGTTGTCTCGCCGACTTGATATTAGCTTCCATCTTGTGTACGCGTCGCTCATGTCTCCCAACTACAGCGGTGGTGTCCCTCCTTTGCGTTTGGGTTAGAGTTTGAGCGGCGTCATACACGATCTGCCAGATGTCAGCCTCTTCTGGAAGAACATCGCCGATGTTCGCATCCACTCGTGCCAGTTCTTGTGGCTTCAGGAGCTTCATATGGTGAAGTGTCCTGCGGGTTCTGATGTCCTGCATCTGTGGTATGATGCGAACATTCTCCACAGCCAGACCGACACGTGGCATAACTTATGCCTCTTCGAAAACCGGCTGGGTAGGTGCTCTGACATATCCTCGTCTCCGAAGAAGAGATATATTATGAAAAAATTTCCTTAGGGGAGCTGTCCTTTCTCTCAAGTTAGGAATAAATTGACCCAAATATGTCAAAACACCGAGGAATCTTTGTACTCCGGTTACGTCTTGAGGCCTAGACATATTCTGCAACGCCTCATTTGGTTTGAGACCCTTCAGGGTTATTTTGAAACCCATGAATTTCACTTATTCAAGTCTATATTAACATTTTTCTTTGTTGAGGACCCCGCACTTTCCTTATGGAAAATGGCTTTCAGTTAAATTTCCTGAATTTTTGGTATGTTGTAGATTTCGACTTCCTCGGCGAAAGTGTCAACAGGAACAAAAAAATCGGTAGAGTAGTTTTTGAGATACAGGGTGTCAAAGATGGAAAGTTAAGCTTTCTGCTCAGAATTTTTAATAACTCCGAGAATTGACAAAACGCACATTTATTCATGGAATAATATGCCTGAATGATGATACAATGTCATCTTTATCTCGTATCAATTACATTTTTATGTTTCGTGCTCTACTACAGGGTTAACGGGGAAAACTCCAATTCGATTAATTTTAAACCAACCAGTGTAAGTTCGTTCATGAGAATATAAGATCCAATTGAGACTGGATATACTTCCTCAATCTCGATCGACGTGTACTGACATTTTTTTTTGTATGCAGGATTGTTCGAAAATAGGGGTACGTCAACCCCTAGTTTTTTTAATCGGATAGGGGAGAGCATGTCATATATATATATATATATATATATATATATATATATATATATATATATATATATATATATATAGCGCCAACTATCAAACTGAGGACACACCGTAAAATCAACGTTGCGAGGACCACTGGAAGGAAAGGTGCTAGACACTCGTCATACCCTTATCTGTTCTTGTTCAGAGTGGGGGGAACCAAGATTCTCTAATATACGCTTGAATTACTGAACAGTTCAAATTTGATTTTTACGAGTATATCGGAACCAAGTGAGGACCATACTTCCGTGATATCATTGAGAGGTCCGTTTATTTGTCTGCAGAATCCTACCAAACTGAGGTCCGTATAACCCAATTATTAGTATGAGGTGTATAAAGTGAGGACCACTGAACGTTGCCATGTTTCTCAAATTTCTCTTCACATACGATCGGCACTTTCACGGTACATGTGATAGTACAGACAAGCCAAAATTATAATTATTGATAGAAATGGATTAGGCAATCCAGACTTCTGCATTCAACCTATTCAATAGCTATAATCGTCGACAAGTATCTAACAGAAAACAACTACTGTCCCCTACGACAATTGAATTAAAACTGATAGATTCTTGGCAAAGTATTCTACAAGAATTACTTTGCAATGTTATCCCAATCTCAACGCCAAAACATGTCTCAACCCACATGGTTCTGCCGATCATCAGTGTAGCTAGTTATTTTCTGTTGCCGTCGATTATACCTATTGTATAGGTTTACTGCAGAAGTCTGGATTGCCTAATTCATTTTTATTATTAGTTTGATGAGCTTCTGCCAAGTAGTGTTATCAAATATTTTCTTCCGAAAATTATGATTGTAAGTCAGTACTGCATTGTATATGGAAACAATTCTGGCGGTTTATTCGTCAACGAAAGCAATATTCAGTATTATTTCGGACAAAGTTCGATACGGAGAGTATGATGAAAATTATATGAATTAAATAAAAATATTGACATATCGTGAGTCGCAGAAATTGACATATTTGTAAATCGCTACTGCATTCCTGGATGAGGGGTAATTAATGCTTGGAGGGCACCATTTGTTTGGTGGGACAGTAGGATTCTTATGTTGTTCGACGAACCCTAGCACTGAAGATATGCAAAAATCTGGAAACATGTCTGCAGATGGTCATTTTAAATCAAATGATAAAAACAATAATAAATCGTCTTTATATTCTTCGGTACGAAATAGGCGAAGTTTAGTTTAGGTCTCTCTTACACTTAACCTAAGTAGTACAAATGAGAGATGAAATATAGGTAGGAAAGTCATTCATGGGGTCGAGCAAAACAAAATAAAACCATTGCAAAGCAGTAGTGCTTCATCAAAACATATAACTTTGAGTAAAAGAGTTAGGGTATTTACGAAATTTGGCTTTCAATTTCTTTTTTCATATCAAGATAATTGAATGTGATTGACAAAAACGGAAATATAGAATTCAATTGCTTGGTAGTTGAAGTATGAGGCATAATATCCACTATTTGATCACAATTAGCACTTGAAATTGTGACCGCTTTGAGGAACGTTGCAGAAATAGATGCCAGATGTAATTCAATATCTGTCAGGGAAAGAAAATCTTTTCTGCCAAATATTTTCCACTTTGTGGGAATGTGTTGAAAGATAGGTATTTCGATTTCATTTCATCCAATAAAATTCAGTAATTAAAGGCATGGTATGTTTTTGAATTTTGTTAGGATGGATCATAAAACGAATACAACGATGTATTTGCAGAATATAAAGAACTGTTGTAATTCGACTGTATCGAGTAAATCATAAATAAATTTATATTCAGTATCTTTATAGTGTCATTTGTGAAATCTGACAAAGTCAAGTCACCCCTCTTTCCAAAAATCTTTCTGCAAATATCTGACAGAAAACAATTACTTTCCCAGCCAATACTGCGCGGATTTTTCAATATTTTTGTGTTCCATAGAAGTTAGCGAGTTTCTGAGCCACTGAACGATTGTCGTTTCTTTAGACAGAATCTAAAATTGTCAGTGTGTGTTTGGGGGCTGCACTCCTCATATGGAAACTGTCTCAACTAAGTGAAAATTTTGACGTAAAAAATTCTCTCTGTCTGATAATCGAATAAGTGAGGAATATAAGGCAACCCTCTGACAAAAGACAAGTGCTTTACTGGCAAATACAGCGTTGGATGATGAATCATATGGACTTCCCTCTGATTTACATTATACTAATATCTGCTAGACAATCGAATCAGAATCGATTAAATTAGTCCATCTGAAAGAAAGATTGAGGAATAGATTGGAAGATTCGTAAAAAGATAGGAGAATAGGTGAAACAAAGAATAAATGTATTAGACAAAATATTAAATAAGAAAGAGAAATAACAAGTGACAAACAAATAAAAAAATCTGCATTGTTCACAATGAACGCTTGTCAACAAAGAAACAAGGTGTCCTGCCATACCAGGACGGAGCTCATTGTCTTAATCCTATACGATAGGAATAAACATACCTAACATGACTATTCATTGAATCATAAATAGAAATGAAATATTTTGAAAAAGGCACTGATTCCCGTACTTATCTGAAACACCGCAAAAGGGTTGGTGAACTGTCTTCCTTCTTGAGATGTTTTGATAACCCAATCTCTTCTGAACTATCTTTGGCCGTTTCACCTTTATCAGTTCCATCAACAAGTTCAGTCATCACACCTATTGTTGTCACCTTTGATACTGCCGTCTATTCACCAGGACTCATTCTTTCAAAGAACGGCGAAGATTTGGAGATCATTGACTACGGAAATGTTCGGCCTACATACTCCAAATGTTTAAGGAGAACCCCAATTCCTAGTTACTTCATCTTGATTCCGAAGATGTTCTCGAAATTTTACAGGTGTTTGTTTCTCTTTGAAACCAGAAGAAAATAGAATAAACAAATGAATATATAATAGTTAGTGGTCAACAGCGAAATAATAAAAAAAAACTTTAATTTGTAGACGCTTAAAAGGAAAAAAATTATTCAAAATGTTTTTGGTACTCATTCAAATGCACAAAGAGGTGAAAATTATTGCATTATATGTGTGATGTAGCTGAAATAACAATCCCTAGCTTTTGAATGTTTTACTCACAGAATAACCGACGTAACACATCTGAAGCAGACTTTTTCTTTAGTGTATTCAATAGCAGTTTTAAAATTTTCTTTCTCCCAATGTTATTCATTCCTTTTTAGTGAATTTGAATAAAAGCTTGTCTTTAAATGTTTTTTTTTTCGTTTTTTTGTCATAAGTAATCAGATACTCCTCGTTCTGTTCATTTCCATAAGAGCATCAGTATACCAGGGCTTCTTGATACTCAATATTGTGTATTCTAACTGTTCGATCTGATGAGCATCCAATGATCGATTGAATCATGAATCGTTTTGTCAAAATTCACGATCTCTGACTTCAAAAACCTACACATCAACTTTGATAGAAAACGAGCAATGATCACAGAAACTTCGCAATCCTGAAACCTCGAAAACTCCCACATAGTATTTTTGGATCAGACGATAATTGCAAAACTCGTTGGCCAAATTGTAGCTTCCAATTCAAATTGAAAAATTTTCATAATCTCTTTTCTCGAAAACTCCACTCACCAATTTTGATCAGAATGGTGTCATAATCACATAACCCGTTCGTCATCTTGAATTCATAAATAAAAAAAAATCCTAAACTCCGACCCCAAACATCTTTTCATACTAAAATTGAATGAAACTGACCAATAACACTAAGCTTGTCCGCCGTCTTGAATTTACCAATTTGGACCTAAAATTCATAATCTGAAATATCCCCCAAGGGCCGATTATGAATAGAATCTCAAAGCTCGTTCTCCATCTTGATCTCATATTCCGAAATACTCAGTATTCCAATTTTGTATAGAATCAGACCATAAGAACAGAATTCGCAATTCGCCATCTTGAATTAATTAATTTGATATTAAATCCATTATCTCCGACCAGTTTTTCTAAAAGAAGTTCAATCCCGCATTGTCACAGGAAAGAGGAACACATTCCAAATTTTTATTTGATCAGTCCACTGGAAGCGGGTCAAAATTCACTTTCTATTGGCCCGTCAGCCCTCTGCCATATTGTCTAATGATTTTATAAGGTATTCCCTTCAGGGTTTTGGTAGTTGTGAATATAATGATCAATGCACAAGCAAAATTTGCGCATGCACGTGGAACATAACAATAACAATAATTATTGTTTTAATTAAATTATATAATAATTATATAACGATAATCGTATTATAATTATAAATTTCATTATACTTCATTTTCCCAAAGACATGCAAAAACACGTATAGATTCGAAGAGCCCTATTTCTCAACATAATTGTGGGCATATGGTGTCCTTCGGAACAACGCGACATGTATGCCGATCGGTTTCCGTCTGATTTTCATTCGATGAAATATCGTTTGGTATCATGCTTGGCATACGCTAAAATATCATCAAAATACGTGATTTTTCTATGCAATCCACAATAATCAACTAGTTTCTGACAAATTCTATACGGGTTTATGCATGTATTTGAGAAAAAAAAGTAGTTATTATTATTATCGTTATGTTCCACGGGCAAGCGCTAAGTTTGCTAGTTCATTGATCATTATATTTATAACTACCAAAACCCTACATGGCATACGTGATGAAATCATTATACATTTTGGCAGCGGGCTGACGGACTATAAATTTCACCAGATAGTACAGATGTGTGAATTAACACATAAACAGACAAGCGGACGAGTGTAAAAGCAGCAATGGTTTTCCCAGCAAACGGTTTTTATTTTTGCTTATGTTATTCACAAATATCCGTTGCTCGAGGTTTTTCCACGGGAATGTATTATTCTAAACTTGCTGATAACGTTCTTTATAATGTTGTTGAGGGGTAGTTGTTGAATCACGAATTATTTTGCCCTATAAAACATATTCAACAGACATAGAATAATTCATTTCTATAAAAAAAAACAAACAACGGGGATTTTAACTGTTTCACGATTTTTCTACTTCAGAGGGTTGCTGAGGGATAGTTTTCGATACACAAATTATTTTACGCCATAGAACGTAATCAGTAGGTGTCGAATAATTCATTTCCGTAAGGGTTGTTGAGGGTTAGTTATTCGTTCTCAAATTATTTCATCCTATAAAACGTATGCAACAGGAGTGGATTAATTAATTTTTTTCAAAAAACCTCGAGTCACGGGTACTTCAACTGATTCAAGATTTTTCTACTTCCGGAGGATTTTTGAGTGGTAGTTTTTGGTTCACGAATTATTTCACTCAATTGAACGTATTCAGCAGGTATAGAAAAATTCATTTCTGTAAAAAAAAAACAAACAACGGGTATTTTAACTGTTTCACGATTTTTCTACTTCGGAGGGTTGTTGAGGGGTATTTTTAGGTTCACAAATTATTTCACACCATGTAACATATTCAGCGGGTGCGGAATATTTAATTTTTATCAAAAAACCTCGAGAAACGGGTATTTCAACTGTTTCAAAAATTTTCTACTTCAGATGGTTGTTGAGGGGTAGTTTTTGGTTCACAAAATATATCACCTCATAGTACGTACTGAGCCGGTAAACAATAGTAAATTTCCGTCAAAAAAACTTCGAGCAATGGGTATCTCAACTGCTTTAATTTTTTTTTACTTCAGAGGGTAGTTGAAGGGTCGTATTTGATTTACAAATCAGTTTTTCTTATAAAACGTATTCAACAGGTGTAGAATAATTCATTTCCATCAAAAAACCTCGAGCAACGAGAATTTCAACTCTTTCGAGATTTATCAACTTTGGAGGATTGTTGAAGGGTAGTTTTCATTTCACAAATAATTTCACCTTATATAACGTATTCAACAGATATAGAATAATTAATTTTTGTCAAAAAATCTCGTGCAACGGGCACTTCAACTGTTTCTAGATTTTTCTACTTCGGAGTGTTGTTCAGGGGTAGTTTTTGATCCACAAATTTTGACACACTATAGAACATATTCAGCAGGTGAAAAATAATCAGTATGTTTCAAAAATATCGAGCAAAGGATATTTCGAATGTTTCAAAACTTTTCCAGTTCAAAGGGTTTTTGGGTTAATCTTCATTTCACCCTGTGCAACATATAATTCATTTCTGTCAAAAAACTTCAAGCAACGGGCATTTAAACTATTTCAAGAGTTTTCTACTTTGAAGGGTTGTTGAGGGGTAGTTTTTGATCCACAAATTTGTTACCACGTAGAAAATATTCTGCAGGTGAAAAATAATTTATTTCTGTCAAATAATATCGAGCAACGGTAATTCTGAATGTTTCAAGATTTTTCCACTTTGGAGGGTTGTTGAGGGGTAGTTTTTCATTCACAAATTATTTCATCCTATAAAACGTATGCGACAGGAGTGGAATAACTAATTTCTTCCAAAAAACCTCAAGCTACGGGTACTTCAACTGTTTCAAGATTTTTCAACTTCCGGAGGGTTTTTGAGGGGTAGTTTTTGGTTCACGAATTATTTCACTCCATCGAACGTATTCAGCAGGTGTAGAATAAATCATTTCTCAAAAAAAACAAACAACGGGTATTTTAACTGTTTCACGATTTTTCTACTTCGGAGGGTTGTTGAGGGGTAGTTTTTAGTTTACAAATTATTTCACTTCATAGAATGTATTCAGCAGGTGTAGACTATTTTATCTCTGTCAAAAAAAGTCTAGCAACAGGTTTTTCAAGTATTTCAAAAAGTTTCTACTTGGGAGGGTTGTTGAGGGGTAGTTTTTGCTTCAGAAATTATTTCATCCAATAGACCATATTCAGCAGTTGTAGATTAATTAATTTCTGTGAAAAAACCTCTAGCAACGGGCATTTAAACTATTTCAAGATATTTTCCATTTCGGAGGGTTGTTGAGGGGTAGTTTTCGATTCACAAATATTTCACCCTACGGAAAGTATTCAGCAGGAGAAGAATAAGTCATTTCTGTCAGAAAAACCTCGAGCAACAGGTATTTCAACTGTTTTAAGTTTTTTCTACTTCGGAAGATTGTTAGTTTTTGGTTCAAAAATTATTCCACTCTATTGAATGTATTCAGCAGATGTGAAAAAAATTTGTTTTGTCAAAAAACCTAGAGAATTCGGCATTTCTATTGTTTCAAGATTTTTCTACTTCGGAGGGTTGTTGAGGGGTAGTTTTCGATTCACAGATTATTTAACCCTGTTGAACGAATTCAGCAGGTTCAGAATCACTCATTTCCATCCTTAAAAAACAGGGCAATTTGAATTAAAACTTGCAAAAGTAAAGAAATTTAGGTGAAATATAGTGATACCCATTACCTAATAAACATCAATGTGTTCAGCGTAACACGATATGTTGCCACATTTTCGGACCTCACTCAGTGCTGACCATATAATCCCACAAGGAACGGAATACGCACGTACAGAAAATATACATTCTCAGCAGCGCCTTCATGTGACAAATCCCCAAACTACAATATACGATTTTTTCTATATTTCTACCAAAGTGAGGACCACATATTTCACGCGATATTTCAACTAACAGTAGTGAATGCACAAAAAGGAACGAAACACTATATCTGTCTCACTTAGAACGATTTTTAGGTTAGTCACTGAACTTGTACAGAGGAGGATCCTCCACACGGAACGGCAGAAACGTTGTGAGGTCCGTATACGGACCTCACTTCGACATGGTCCTCACAGCTTCCGTAATTTTTGCACAAGCGGACCTCACTTTATACGTTGGTCAAATATATATATATATATATATATATACAGGGTGGGGCTCCGAAAACGAAACAGATCGAATATCTTCAAAACGCATGTGTTGTTAATAAAATGCAAAAACAGGTCGATTTTTAATCAATCTTCCTATCATAACCTCAACTGTCATACCTCTTCTCCCACCCCTTGTGCACTATTACCCAAACAATTTGAATAGGGAAAGAAGTAAGTGTGACACATCATTGAAAAGGTAATATCATAAGGAATTCAGCCATGTCAATTTTTGTCATCTAACTACATAGGTTTCAATGCAGCACTCTTCCGAATAGGAGGTGACGAAATGGCCTCTTCTGTATATATTTCTACACGAATTTTCACCAAAATGCCTCCGATAGTGTTGCCAAACTTATTTGACCTTCAAACAGGATTTTTATGATGGTGGGGGGAGAGCTACCTTCATATTCAGCTCCGAAACAATTCCTCATCTCTTGGAAGGTTTGCGTTTCTGAAGATCGTATAGTGTAGGTGTTACATGAACAATAAAGCAGATGAAATGTTTCATCAAAGTTTATTGAAATAATTCCTTAAATTTTGAGTTTTCAAAAGACCAAACAATTCTTCATTCAGCACGAAAAAAATTACTCGTTTATGAAGATGATCTTCATAACCGTGAGGTGCAAAATTATGCAATAATTAATTTTTTTCGCGAATAGTCGACTTTGGAGACAAATTCCGAAAGGTCGATTTTCAGTTTTGAAAGCTTTTATTTAACTTGCTCTGTGTGTGAGTTTATTAGATGGGTACAAATCTTGCAAGCTAAATTGGAACCACTTTCTCTCATCCTATGGAACTGAAATTTCATATGTTGGTTCAGTTCCGATGACAATACATTGATATCGAAGAAATTGTCTCCCCGTGACCCACGAAAGCTAGATAGAGAACACGTAAGGTTTCGGAAGTTTTCTTGACGGATTTGGACGTCAAAAATTATAGCGAAGAAAAATTAGGTAGAGATGGCTCACCCCCCGCCTTTTTTCTAAAAAAGTAAGAAAAGGCGAAATTGAAATCGAAAAATTCATTAATCTGTAAATCGGTAAAAATAGTGAAAAATATCTGACGGTCGAATATTATCTTCTGAAAAAATTTCCCGTTCCTATTCCCCTCAGAATCTAGATAGAGAACGCAAAGGAATTCGGAAAATATTTCAACGGAAAAATGCGTAAAAATAGTGAAAATTATCTAACCCTTGATTTTTAAAAAAATCATCACTCTTTCCCCCTCGAGAGCTAAATAGAGATCGCGTAAAAATTCTGAAAAAAAATTCAACGGTTTCATACATGGAAAATTACGACAAAAAATATGTCTGCTGGTGGGCTCGCTCCCCCCCTCTTTTCAAGAAAGTTGCGAAAACAAAATCGGAAAAATCCTTAAAAATTCCATTTCTTTATTTTTCTCACCACCGATTTTCAAAATGTACAAATCTGTATTTTTAGTATGCTGCTAATTTTTTTCTCTAGTGCTTTTGTTTCAATATTCTAGTGAAAACGCTATTGGCAGGAAGTAATCAATGAAATCATTTGAAAAGTATTTCCATATTCTATTCAACGGAATGTGATTTCCTATGATTTGTTTCTGCTGGGAGAATGAAAGTTTTAAATCACGAGACAAATTAATTTTGTCAATTTTTTTTCTTCGATGTTTTGGTATCGACTGCTACGGTCATTAGCAGTGTATTCTGGATAGGCCTTGTTACTAACTCCATACGCCACCTTAGGCGCAGCACTGCTACTTTTTAACGCAAAAGTGAATCGTGGAGAATTATTATTATAATTATTGTCAAATTAAGAGGATGAAAATTCTGAAGAAAGTCGACTTTCACTTTTGAGAGGGGTTAGTCATCGGTATTGACGTGATGAGTAATCGATTATGTTTTTGGTTATCCTGTCGATATTAACCATTCATAAGAGTACTGTACAGGATTCGTAGGTTCTGGGCGAATGAAATGCGAAGGACTTCAAGCAGAAACGTTTATTGGGATTCGACGAGTAGAAAAATTGCTTTTAACAACCAAATGTTGAAAATCTAAAACAAAGGTATTGATTTTAAATGACTAATTTCAAGAGAAACATTGAAAATATTCTGAAAATATAAATCTTAGAGGTACCTACCTAAAACCAGGGACACTTTGGATTTTCGTATAACGAAAATGTGGAGATTCCCCACTTGGCTCTCAAATTAACACAATTGGTAGTATTTGCGAACACGAAGCAACCAAACGTAAACCGACAAATTTCTTTATCTGTCCTGGCGACTCGAAAAAGATTTTACAAAAAGTGTTTGAATTTTAAAGTGAGATATGATACCAGTGGTGGCACCTTGTTATGAAATCTATAGGCTAGGACACTGAAACCTATAAGTTCTGTTACAACTTGCTCCCCAAACTTTGAGGAACATATTTATGGAGTCAAAGTTCCCTACCGTAATATTTCCTCAAATGACAGGCATGGAAGATACCCCTTTCTTTTTCTAACTCAGGGTATTGCAAAACATAAGTAACTGGTGTGAGAACCTTTTTTAACGCGGTATGGGCCTTCAAATAACAAAAGAAACTTCTTCGTCTCCGACTTGATAGCCGATGACACAGGATTGGCTTTCAAAAGTACCAAGTCATCTACTTGGAATTCGATAAATGGCCGACTCGGAAAACGAATATTTCGACGAGCAGATTTGCTCATCAAAGTTTCCTTTGCCAGGACGAGCTTACTATCCGCCGATACCACATTCTCGGGGACTGGTGCACCCTGGAGATCGTTTGGAAGTAATTTCTTCCGAGGAATTCCAAATTGAAGTTCCTTTGGCGAATATCCAGTCGATTCATGCACCACAGAGTCCAAAAATTCGGCCAAGTTCGGCAGCTCTCTTGCCCAGTTAGTCTGCTGGTCATGACAAAACGCCCGAAATAATCGTCCCAGTTCTCGCATAACTCTTTCAGAAGGGTTAGCTTGGGCGCGGCGAACCGAGGAATGAATAACCGTTATGTTTAGAGTTTCTAAAGTGGTTTTCCACTGAGAAGAAGTGAACTGTGTTCCGTTGTCACTCAAAACTTGTTTAATGGGGCCGACGCTGGGAATATAGTCTCGAATGATCCGATTTAGAATTGCACGAGTAGTGGCTCGCTTAAGGGCATATAATGAAACATACTTCGAGAAAACATCTAGTAGAACGAGAATAAAAGTTACACCTCCACGACTTTTCGGAAGTGGGCCGTAAAGATCAAGGGCAACGAGTTCATTCTTTGTCGAAGGTATGATGGAATTCAACTCGGGATTTGGTAATATACAACTCTTCGTTTTTTGGCATAACTCACACTCTTTAACCACTTTTCTCACATCTCGGGACATGTTAGTCCACCATACTTCCGTCCGGAGAGCTCTCCATGTTTTGTAAAACCCGAAATGTCCGAAGCAAACATGGTAAGCCTCGATGAAATCTCTGATCAAAGGTCGTGGAATACATAACAAATAGTATTCTTCGAAACTCTGACGAACATACAAAACTCCTCGAAAAATGCAGAACCTCCGTTGCAAAACCGGGTCAACCTCAATTTTATTTATGATATCACTCAGCTTATTATCCTCCCGTTGCAACCGTCCTATATTCTTCAAAGTTTGTGATAACGCATGTGGTAATTTACCTGTCACAGAAAGAATCCTGAAACCTTTGTCTGAAGGAGAGGAAAGCCTCGGATTGGTATACCTAGATAAGGCATCCGCAATAATATTACTTGATCCTGGGATATGCTCTATGTCGAAATCAAAATCCTGAATAGCTAAAGCATATCTTGAGATTCGTGCCGAAAGCAGCCGACAAGTTTTCAGGTAAGTGATTGATCTGTAAATATCTTAAACTTTTTCCCGATCAGGTAAATACGGAACTTGGATAATGCCCATACTACGCTTAAAGCTTCCTTCTCATTTATCGAGTAACGCGTTTCTCTATCGAGGAGTTGGCGGGATGCCCACGCCACTGGTTTACGTTCGCCCTCTACGATCTGAAACAACTGACAGCCAAGAGCAGTGTCACAGGCATCAGTCTCTAAACAGTAGGGTAGATCGTCTCGCGGGTGATATAACAGTGTGGCTTCTGACAAATTTCGCTTAATCTGTTCGAAAGCCCTTTGTTCGACTTCGGCCCATTTCCAGCGCGTTTTTTTTTTCAATAATTGTGTCAACGGTGCCGCTGAAGCCGAAAAATTTTTGCAAAAAGATTGATCATACTGAGCCAAACCTAAAAACTTTTGAAGTTCTTTGACATTTTTCGGTATACGGTAGTCTCGTAATGCTTGTATTCGAGTTGGGTCTGGTTTGATACCGGAGGAATTCAAAACATATCCCAAAAATGGCATTTCCGGACGAATAAATTTACACTTTCGAAATTTCAACGTGAAACCCGCCCCAAAAAGACGGTTGAAAACTTTTTCAAGATGACTCATGTGTTGTTCGAAACTTTCTGATATTATTAAAATATCGTCAACATAGACTACTAAAAAATCATCAAACTCACTACCTAGGATCGATCTTATACAACGCACAAAAGTACTGACACTGGTGGCTAAACCGAAAGGCAAGGTTAAGTAGCAATATGTCGTACCTTCAAATTTGAAGCCGGTATATTTCTGAGAATTTTCACTCAATGGTATTTGCCAATATCCATCACTGAAATCACAAGAGGACATGAATCGTGCCTTCTTCATTGTATGAAGGATTTCCTCCATCGGTCTGGGAGTATCATATTCCTTCTCCATAACCGAGTTCAAGTGTCTAGCGTCTAAGCAAATGCGGACGGTATTATCTCGCTTAAGGGTTGCTAGCATAGGCGACACACACGGCGTAGCCATCGGCTTAATCACACCCCACTCAACCATTTTTTCTAAGTGCGTTTTAATTGCCGACTTGTATGCCAAAGGAACTGGATACTGTTTTTGAAAAAACTCCTGGTGATCTGTAAGTTTAATTTCGTGAACATAACTTTTGGTTCTCCCCGGTATATCAGAAAATAAACCTCGAAACCGAAATAGTAAATCTGACAACACCTGTTTTTCTTCAAAAGTCAATGCACTATCTGAAACGACCTTTTTTATCTCCTCTACTGATACGCAGTTTTTTTCTAGCCGGGAATTTATTATTTGTTCATTTTTTTTTCGGCATATTCCTCGAATTTGTAATGATTCTATTTCAGGAAACTCCCTCCCGGTTTCAATCTTGGTTAATGGTGCCCAATTTGTATCAAATTTAACAAACATGCAGTTTTCCTCAAAATCAAGCCGTACTTTAATTTTATGCAAAAAATCAATCCCAATTATAACCGGTACTATCAAGTCAGGAATCAAAAGAAATTCGTTTACAAATTCGTGGCCTGCTATTGAAAAAACGATAAGCGATTGCTGTTTGACGTGACCTTGCTTCGCTTTAAAGGCTGCGCCAACTTTAACACCTGTACAAAAAAAAGTCGGAATAGTTTTTTGAAATGGTTCTAGCTGATCCCAGACTTCTTCGTTAAAACAACAAATATCGCTACCCGTATCTACCAAAGCCACAAAACTGTATCCATACATTTTTATTTCTATAGTTGGAGCTCGTACAATTTCACTTTCGGTTTCAGAATCGCTTTGTGCAATCAATTCGTCTCGGGGATTGTTCAATAAGGCGGTCCTGTTTTTTATATTCCTCACGGTAGGACCTACAAGTCGTGAGGTTGTCCCTCGTTTCCCGAAAAAATTTGGCCATCTAAAGAATGTTCTGAAACTTCCGGACTTTCTACATGTAATTCCGCGATTTTATAAGGTTTTGATGAATACCTGTTTCCAACGAAATGTCGGTTGTCATTTTTATTGTTGCCAGGGAATCGAGAATTATCCCGCACCTCGGGAGAGGTTGGTTTCAAAGCTGTTAACCGTTTGTCTGTATCGAAAAATCCATCAGCATGTCTTAGACGCTCGAGAGCATCCAAAAAAGTGTTAGCAGTAATAAGTGTGCTTGAAATATTCGGGGGAAATAACCTTGAAAATTTTTTCAACAACCGATCTTCAGATATTGGGGGACTCAAATGTTTTGCAATGGTCATACACCTTAAAAAATGTTGAACAAATGACCCATGTTCGTATCGAAATTTTCTCAGTTTTTTGTGTACCTCAGCCTGAATATCATCATTCCAAAAATGACTTAAGAACGACTGTTTGAATTCTAAAAAATTATTGAATTTGTCGAGAAAAGCTTGACTCCACAAATATGCCTCTCCCTTCAATAGGCTCACTATAAACACACGAAAATACTCAAACGGAACTCTATCAATCTGTATTGCATACTCTAACTGATTTAAAAAATCTACAGGGTGAATATTATTTTTATTATCAAATACTGGCAATCGTTTGCTCGCTTCCATGTTCCCTAAATTTCTCGTTGAACACAAAGTGTCACTAGTTTGTACATTATTTGTGATATCAACTGGCAAATTATTCAATTTCGAAATCAGTTCTGCTACTTGAGTAGACAGATCTTGATTTTTTATTTCAGCATTATTTTTATTTAAATGATGCTGGGTTTCGTTATTATAATTTTGCGATAAAATAGGAAAATTCACACTATTTGTGGTAAAACAGTCTGCAAAATTTGATAAACAGTTTGTTGTTCCTAAATCGGTACAATTAGGCAACGTTGTCGATTTTTTCTGAAAATTTGAGTTTTTATCATGCATATTGGTGAACGATACTGAATTTGTGTTATCAAAATATGACGGTTTTGTAACCGTTTCACTCGTGGATAAGTTATTTCCATATGGGACACTCCATAAGTTCGGTGGTGAAAAACAAATATTTCTCATGGGTTGTTTAGCAGGAAGTGTTGCTCTCTGGTTATGCTCCCCTTGCCTTAATGAAGCCCTGTGACTTAATGGTGTCGTTTGAAGCTGCATGAAGCTTGTTGCTGCAGCTGATGCACTAGTTGGTCTCAAAAATGAACCTGCAGCCCTTCCTGCAGTCTCCTGGTACCGCTCTTGAGAGGGGTTAGTGTGAGAAAAAAAACTCCTACCTTGAATTGTTGTTGTCGAGGTATTTTCCTGCTGAAAGTTCTGTGGTACTTTACGAACTGCTCCTGTATTCCTGCTTCTGGTATTATAATGGTAGTTTTCTTTGGAATTTTCCATTTTTCTTCAAATTTCAAAAGCCCCACGTTGGGCACCAGATGTACAGGATTTGTAGGTTCTGGGCGAATGAAATGCGAAGGACTTCAAGCAGAAACGTTTATTGGGATTCGACGAGTAGAAAAATTGCTTTTAACAACCAAATGTTGAAAATCTAAAACAAAGGTATTGATTTTAAATGACTAATTTCAAGAGAAACATTGAAAATATTCTGAAAATATAAATCTTAGAGGTACCTACCTAAAACCAGGGACACTTTGGATTTTCGTATAACGAAAATGTGGAGATTCCCCACTTGGCTCTCAAATTAACACAATTGGTAGTATTTGCGAACACGAAGCAACCAAACGTAAACCGACAAATTTCTTTATCTGTCCTGGCGACTCGAAAAAGATTTTACAAAAAGTGTTTGAATTTTAAAGTGAGATATGATACCAGTGGTGGCACCTTGTAATGAAATCTATAGGCTAGGACACTGAAACCTATAAGTTCTGTTACAGTACATTACTGAATAAGGAATAAAAATCTCATCGAAATAAGGTATCGCCTAATAGGTACCTATTTCTATTTGAAAAATGAAATAAATTTAAAAAATCTGTTTGACAACAAGATTTTGATTATAAAGTATCGAACTGAAAAGTAAAAAATAATATTTAGTATAACGAAGAACTTTCCGAAATTTTAATATTTTCTTATGATTTCTGATGGCTGCCCTTCACAAGGGGACGACAGCTGGTTACCAGAAAAAAACAATTTTAACAAAAAAATCACGCTAAAAGCTTTAAAAAATTATTGAAATTTCTGAAAGTTCTTTGATTTTCATACACCATATATTATTTTTTGCTACCCCTGGCCAATCAGCTTTCCGGCACGTAACCCCCCTTACTGGCATCGTGTAACTTTACAGATATACCTAACAGAAGGCTTCCTCAGAGAAAATGTTCTAATGACTTCTGATGAAGTGACTAGAAGAATGAACACGATATACACATGCGTTCATATTGGCCTCCGATTTTTCGAATTTGCCTCCGATTTTTGAGGCTTGTTGTACCAGAACGTATGAAGTTTGTAGGTGTATAAGTTTTTCACTATATTTGAGGGGTTTCTTAGATTTTATTATAGTGAGTGTTTGCAAGTTTTTTCATTAACGTTTTTCTCCGTTATTTTCGAAGTACGAATTCGTCGAAAATGTTCACGAAATCTTACGAATTCTCTAGCTAGCTTTCAGGGGGTAAAGAGTGTAATTTGAAATCAGTTTATTGGACGATGCGATGCATTTCATCATTTGACGGATTTTATTTTCGCGAGTTTTAGCAACTTCTTTCGAAAAGTAGGGGGTTCCGAGCCCCCAACAGACATATTTTTTTCAGTGGGACAAAAAGTATTTTTTTATCATTATATTGTCACCGCTTGTTAGGTGTGCAGAATTTCAGCTCGATCGGCTGTCAGCCATTGTTTGAAAATTCTACTGAAAATTTTGGGACCTGAAAGACAGACAAACAGATACACGAACCACGCAAGTTATAAAAATGCTTGTAACAATCCAATATGTCATACATTCGAAAATTAAAAATAAAATCGACCAATTTCATAATTTTGTCAAAATTCGACTCTTTTCAAAAAATTGCTTATGTAATAATACATATATTTTAGGTTCAGGTCTTGAGTACTGTTTCCATATATGAAGTTCAGCACGTAATATTCCTTTAAGATTAAATCCAGAAGAAAACGGATGAATCTCACAAGTCTCACAAACTCGCTTACTCCACCAGAACATCGCAAGAAGGTTGACGATTTGTTCTTCTATGAATATTTCCTTGTCTGATCCTCTACTGTCTCCAAAATGAAAATCGGTACCAGAATACAATGAAAAAGTAGTGACTCGTTGAACAGTTTCATCAATATTGGTCCAATGAAAGCATTTGTTATGTCAATTTAGCACTGGTTATCGATACTATGAATACGGATGTTCATAATATCGATGAATACCTACTTTCGTTTATTGCTTGATCTAGTACATTGAATACGTTCGTTAATTTAACGAATCCCATTCATCAAACGAATGAAAAGTATTCACTGGATTGATGATTCCTCTGCATCGTATTTATCATTATTGTTCTTTCTTGGAATTATTGATATAATGCACTCGTTCATTAAGACGAGGGGACTATTTTAGATCAATTCAATGAATAGTGATCAGTGAACTCATGAATGTTGGTCGTTACTATAATGAAGTTTTCTTGAAAGCAATGAATTACATTCGTTGATTCAATCATTGGTGTACACTGAATTATTGAATTGTGTTTATTATTTGAATGAGCGGTTGTCATTTAACTAATGCAAATTAATCAATGCAATGACGGCTACTGATATTGACGATACAGTGAACTTGAAAATGTAGGAAAATTAGAGTTGAATTTAAAGAAAACATCGCATTCCTGATGGAAGGTGCATTATCTAAAACATGAAATGTATTGAGAAAATGTTTTAAATTACACCATATGAAGTAATATTGGACACCAGCGCTGATTTTCATGAGTATAAAGTGCTCCCAGTTTTGGAAATGAATACTGTTATTTAGTTAAATTGTCCATTTTTTCAAATTATAGTGTGAGATGCGCCCAAAATAACTTACTGTTTCGAATTTTCTGATAAATTCAATCAAGATTTCCAATGATACTATTTTCGGGACTGACAAAGTGGCCTCAACATTTCAAGATGTATTTGACATTTGCAGTATTTTCATTTCCTTGGAGAATAATTGATACACCTTCAAGTTTTTCTCTGGTAGGTAAATGTTTGCTTTAACGAAAATTGTTTATCAGATGGAAGAGTAAATAATAAGCCTATTATTATTATTGATATTATTTATTTCCGAAAACTAAAAATTCATCATATCCACACATGAATAACTTCCAAAAGAATATTAATTTATATCTAAACTAGAAAGTGCAACACAGTAGAAGAAAGTATATTGAATACAAATCCTATTATTATTTCTATAAAAACTACCTACTGAATTATATAAAATGAAACGAAATTATTAGGCAAAATTTTGAAAACAAAAAAGTGAGCAAAATACAAAATGCAAACACAAAAACTGTATCATCTGATATTCAAATCGAATGTTTCGATAATTCAAAAAAAAACATCCAATCATACAACGCTAGCTGAAATTTAAGCGAACGGCGCATGGGCCGCTCGGTCAACCGGTTGAGAAACTAGCTGAATTGCTGATGGTTGAACCTAAAACTGAAAACAATTTTCAAGTAATGGAACCCAATGGTTTAAGATATCGGTACCTATATAATAAAAACTTACTTTCACTCATATCTGGCTTGCTCAGACTATGCAGCAATGTTTTCACTACTCTGTATTTTCACACTTTGAAAAGAGTTACAAGGTTTTTCATAAAAGGTTCCTCATTGTCTAGCAGTCCATTAGCATTTTCATATAAAACGTAGAAATCCATATCAATCTTGAAAAAAAAAGTTAACTCAAAGCCCTGGTTAGGTATAGGTATTCTTATAGCTCACCAAACGAAATTCACAGGGACTTTTGTATAGAGATCAGTTCTTAAATAAGTCTGCTTCACTCAAATATTTTGTAATATCTAACAGAAAACAACTACTTCCCCGGCAAAAGCCACGCTGAACATTGAACTACATCTGATAGATATTGTGGAAAGAATCTAACGAAAATGCAAATTTTTACTTTCAGATTTTTTATCTCAAGTTATATAGGGTATTTTCACAATATCTATCAAACTCAGTTCAATGTCCAGCGTGGCTTTGAACGAGGAAGTAGTTGTTTTCTGTTTGTCCAGCGTGGCTTTAAACGGGGAAGTAGTTATTTTCTGTTAGATATCACAAAAAAAGTAAGTTCAATTTATCCTAGGTTTTTTTTTGATTTCCAGAGGAGTCATGTGTTGTTTCAATTTTCAATTGAGAATGTTTCCCTTATCAGTATCTTAAATGTTTATATCATAGAAATTCAAGATCTTACTTGATTTTATTTCAAAACTACTTATTTTCGTTTGTGGTCCCTTCTGAGCCTTCACCCTAATATGCTGTTACACAGCAGTTTTGAATATTTTCTTCAAGCACATATTATAAAATTTTACTCATTCAATTCTTTGATGGTACTCTTTCAAGAAACTTAAATGAATTTATCATATGATATGAAATAATATTTCCTAATTTTAGGAATAAAATGGAATTCGTACCAACTTTTCGGTAGGAAATCTCTCACGTCGGAAGCTCTTTGACAAAGACATCTGAAAACCCCCATCTTCAAAATATTGTGATACGGTTTTTATTAACAATGTCCTCTGTTCATTTTGATTTCTTTATTTTTTTTTTTATGAAATTCTACTAGCAATACCCCTTAGGAAGTTTGATTCCTAATATTGGCTAACGTTATTACTTTAACTTAATCGCGGCTGTTGATATACTGTTACGTGAACTAGACTATGAACCAGCAGAAGTTGATGTGACGGAGAGGTAATAAACGGTATTCATTGATAATTTTTTCAGTGCATACCCAATTGTTCCAAGATAATCTTCCAGAGAGTTCTGTCTTTACATTCACACTTCTTTGTCATCACAGACCCGTCCAATGTTGCAACTCGTGAGTCACTACCATCAAGAAGGCTCACTAACTGCTATGATACTGAGCCTTTCATTCGTACATTGTATAGTATGCTGTCTCTAATGTCTTTCAATAGGGTTTGCATGCACTTTGAGTGCTGAGTGAACAACTGTTGAGTTAATTTTTCGCACTGTTCAGCAATTAACACCTTGACTGCCAAGAAATTCATACTGACTTGCCCATGGTGCCACAGAAAGCGGCTACCGTGTAACAATGATATATGAGATTAGCCTACCATTCAGTTATCGCTTCAAATAGTGATTTCAAATTTGAAGTAGAGGTATAGGATTGAAATTTATGAATTTTTATAGAAACGTTCCTGACATAATCCTACAAGACGAGTCAGAAGTGCTGACAACTTTTTTATAGAAAATTGCACCTTGTCTATTTTCATCAGCTTAACAATTTTCTCAGAATACTCATCACAAAAATATACGGTTTGTTAAGATTCGTCCACTAGATGGAGCTGAAATCGAAAAAGTTTAATATTCGAATCGAATAATTCGAATGTAATGAGTAGAGTGTGGGGATGGATTCATACACATAATCCTGTCTTTTCAGTCAGTGATAATAATAACAATATTACAAAGTAATATTAATTTACTGCCAAATATGAAGAATAACAGTTCACAAAAAGAATAAAATTCAAAACGTAAATAAATTATTACCCGGTAATTCAGAACTGACTTCTAATGATAGAATGATGAATTTTGTGGGTTTGTAACCTTCCACAGTCTGAAAATGAGTAAATGTGAGATCAAGATAATCTATAAAAGTTTAAAAGGGCAAATGAGTAAATTGTATATTATGGAACTGGAAGATATCCTTCTTTGAAGCAAAGTTCATATACAAACTGGACGTTCTTCTCTTCTTGTGGCGGTAGTAATCAAGTCAGCGGTTGCAATGGTATTTTAGTAAAATGTTGCTATTATTCGAAAAAGTAAATTCACTCTGATTTGCAGCTTATTCATAACATTGTTAAAACATGTAGGTGTCATATTACGAAGAAGTACTGATTTTACATACATTTTTGGGAAGACGTTTATTTTCCAACTGAAAGGAAGACTTTCTGGTACGCCCGATAAATATCCAAAAACATTCAAAAAAGGTAAAAACGGAGAAAATTCGTGGGCTTCGACCAGAAAATTAAGAAGATATGTTCAATTTTTAAAATGATATAACGGACGAATCTGAAGCCATTGCTGATAATGAAAATAATGAAATTTTTCAGTTTAAAAACGAATGTTCTGAATAGTTTAATCCTGTTTGGTTACTGTAAAGGAACACCCTTATGATTTTTTTCTATAAATCAACCAAATTTGGTCGAATAACGATGGTACTTCTACTCAGTCAAGGATTCATGAATAGACCTGAACCAATAGAAATGAAATCCAGGCATTTATCAGACTCACAGGGTATATAAAGTGGATCATAAGCTACATAATGCCAATTAGTGGTCAACCGATATGTCCTTTCGAAACCTGTTCATAACAAAGAAAATATTTCAATACGTCTTGAGAGTGTGTAATTTTCCATTTTACTGGCACTTTCCATAAAATGAGATTCATAACTAGAGAAACATTATGTAATTATCAATAAATCGCCAGTTCCATTCGGATGACGGTTGATTATGAAGCAATATTACCCAGACAAGGCTATTGAGTATGGAATAAAATTATTCAACCTGTGTTGTGGAAATGAATATACCTAGGTAATTGATAATAATAATAATAATAATAAATGTCTTTTATTATTCCACAAATTATTGCACTTAAAATATTGTTATAATAACGAAAAATCTTACAATTTGTGGAAAAATTCTCGGAGCGAAATTCAAACACATAGTATACCGAAGTATACCAAGGACTGCTCTTCCATTTAACTCCGATACATTAGAAAATAATAAAAATTTGTATGCGCGTGAAAAAATTAGTTCGATAACAGTTGCAGAAGTTATTTCTAATATGTTTGTTACAAATTTTGGTCATTTAATAGCCATAGACGAACTTTTTGTTTGAAAGATGAGGGCTTATCGAATTTTACTTTTCTTGTTATAGAATTGTATCGTTTGAAAATACAGTAGCTGAATGATCTCTGAAACAGGGCAGATTTATGCGAGGGAGGGGTTATTGTGTTTTTAAAACGAATATTTCTGTTATGGGTATTTTCTCTGAATGATATTTTTTTGAAGAGATATTGTGGTTCTTTGCTACTTATAATTGCGTGATAAAGGGTGAGAGACTGAAGAATGAACCGGTTTTTCATAGTCAGCCATTTCAATTTTGGTAAGGTTTGAGAAATGTGATCGAACTTTCGTATGCCAAAAATGAATCTAAGAGAGGAATTTTGTACTTTTTGTATTCTATTCGAATCAATGTAATCTAAGCAGGGAGAGTAAACCTGCGAGCAAAACGAAAAATGTGATAGAACAAGTGTTTTACAGAGCTTTTCCTTTATTTCTCTAGTGAGATATGTTCTATGGGGACGTAACATTCTCAGACTTGAATATGCTTTTTGCAAACAATTGGAAACATGCTTTTTGTATCTGAAGGAGTTGTCCAACATGACACCCAAGTTTTTCGCTTCCTTAACCACTTCCAATTCTGCGTTGTTCAATCTGATTTTAATTTCAAGTTCATATTTCTGACAGAGCTTCACAGGGCCAAAAAGTAAAACTTTGGTTTTGGTAGGATTGAGCAGTAGTTCGTATTTCAATGAACTTCCATATATGATCTGTAGATCCTCATTAATTTTTTCCATTGAGTCATTCAGACTGGTGAGATTGAACGAATGATAAACTTGGGTATCATCAGCATAAGCATGAATTCGGCAGTGCTCCACATTCAAAGTTAGATGAGAGGTGTATATACAAAAAAGCAATGGTCCTAGTTTGACCATTTGTGTTCTATTAGTGAAATAACTCTTCATCAGATTGCATGCATATTTTGAAAAGCCAAAGTAATGTAGCATTGACATTAGAATGTTAGAATTCAAGCTGTCAAAAGCTTTGCTGTAACCCAATAAGACCAAAATTGAAATATCTCCCTTATCCTTGAAATTTCAAACTATATTTTGAGAAAGAACGTGTTTCTGATACATCAGTCGCAACAAACATTGTGTTGTTTTTGTCTGATGAACTTTTATATTCCAGAAGAAGACCCATTGCTGATAATTTTGATAGTAGTGTATCACTGGCTACCAAACTTATTAGTAAAAGAACTCACTATATCATAATTTTTCAGGCACTTAGAAAAAGTACTTATAACTGACGAAATCATTGATTTGATATTTGTTCTATACAGAACGATCTCGTTATTTGTGTTATTTAGTGGAAGGTTAAATAGGATATATTTGGTCTCAGTGCCAAAACCGCCAAACACGGTATCAATGAGTCCGAAATTCCTAACTTAATGAAAGCGATATGGAAATCAATTATATTAACAAATTTAGATGTGCAATGGATGAACCAGAAGAAAAATTATACAGCATAATAAAAGAAAAGCTTCTGTAGATGTTTCTGATGTATCTGGCTATGATTAGCTACTTAGAAAATCACAGAATTTGTGAAAAAAATTTGCACTATAGAACTCATTTCCGATATAACGCTTTCACCACAATAGATTTCTGAAATAAAGGAGCCCATCAAACAATCTCAACTCCTACGTGTGACCCAAGAAGAAGATACACCTCAATCAGTTATAAAACATCTTTGAATAAAGTCCATCGTCTGCTCTAACAGATGGAAATGCCGTGAGAGTCAAAAAACATTGTAATCCAATTTTTCAGTAGTAAAATTTACCTACTAATATATTTTTCTGAATAATCCATTTTATTTTGAACATTATCTATAGCAACTGACTGTAGGCCTACCTCTTATCCTTCTGCTTTCGGTGTGGTCTTGCATGTTCCAGTGTTTTTGTTGCTTCATCTGGAGTTTTTTGTACAATGACTCCACACTGCAGATTTTGGCCCACAAATGAGGTGGCCAATTCTCACTTAGCAAGTTCGTCAGGCTTCATTTTACCCTGGAGTTTATGATCTGGTACCAGGCTAGTGTTACTCTAGTCTGCTCTGATATATTCTTCTGATTTTCAAGGGGTTCCACACTAGTCTGGTCATTTTTTGGCACGTCGAAGCCTCCAGTGCCACCTGACTCAGAAATAATATGAATCTGCCCATTCACAAAAACTATTGGTATGTATACATACATTTTTGTCAGTATTCAGTACCCATTCCTGTATAATAATAATAAATAATAAATAGAACTTTATTATACTGCTTACTACATTTAGGAACATAAGTAAATAAAATTGCGATAATAATGCGATTGGTAAATAATAAAGTCGTGTAGAACGATAAGTACATCAATATGTACTTGTTTCGTAAAGTGATAATGTGGAACAAATAACATGTTAAATATGATTACAAAATATTATGGCTAAAACATATAAAATATAACTATTCAAAAATTCAAAAATGATCACATACACACAATAAAATATTATTAAAAAAATCATTTTGAATTAATTTCCCGCTAAAACTAAAACTAACAACAACAGCAACAACCAAGTATATGACAAGTATACGTAACAATTATTATAGTAACAGTTTTCTCAGATCCCGCTACTCGAATATTTTCAATAAATCGATTCTTTGACTCTGTAGCAAATATTTTCTCAATTGTTTTTTGAAAAATTTGATGTTTGTAATTGATTTGATTCCTTCAGGAATAGAGTTGTAAAGTTTTGGAGCGAAGTAGAGATAGGAACGTTGGGTAACTACTCTCACCATTCGAGGCATAATATAATGATTTTTCTGACGAGTAGAATACTGATGAGCGGGAAGTGCTGCACTATGTTTAGTTGCATGATATTTGATACAAGAACATAGAAAATACATTTGCCTTATATTTAAAATTTGAGTCTCTGCATAAAGATTATCTGAAGGATATCGCCTTTTTTTCGAGAATATCAATTTGAGAAATTGCCTTTGAATAACTTCAAGACTATGAATATGCGTTTTCAAGGCTCCTCCCCATACCGCTATTCCGTAACGGATATGACTCTCCACAAGGGAGTAATATAATGTTTTCAAATATTGCACTGGTAGGAGTTTTTTAAGTTTTCGGAATTTGAACAATATTGACCTCAACTTATTAACCGTATATTGGATGTCCCATTTCAGATGGGGATCAATTATCATTCCTAAATATTTCATTTTATTTTCGGATAGAATGTGAAAGGGTGTGTCAGTGCGAATTGTTAGTCGATTGAAAGGGGGCATCCCAGAGGAATTGCAACAGAATGGAAGAAAAAAGGTTTTTTCAATATTCATTGTCAACAGTTTGTTGTCCAGCCAGTACTTGATTCGAGAGAAGTCATTTTCAACCTTACATTTCAGTTCATTCCAATCATCTGCTTCGTAGAAAATGGCTGTGTCATCTGCAAAACCGATAATATTTTCATCATCACCAAGGGAAAATAATCCATTAATATATATATATATATATATATATATATATATATATATATATATATATATATATATATATATAAATATATATATATATATATATAAGTGAAAATAGAGTATATTTCGTTTTAATTCCGAGAGTTCTAACCTTTGACAGCTGTTTCGTGCTAACGCACTCATCAGAAAGGATTTATGGAGCTCTCGAAATCAAAACGAATCCACTCAAGAATTAATACCGTGAGGCAAGACAGAATATAACAGGAAGTTATTCAATGACATCTACAGTCACTAGTTGAAACTTAATTTGACACGAACCAAGGAATCCAAAAGTAGAGGTTTGTCCACAAATTGACAGGCAGCCAACAATTCGTTGTTCTGACCAACCCAAGGTTCAATCAAGTTTCTAATACGTTATGAGGAACGCAAGCAGAATCTAAGTGAAAATAGAGTATATTTCGTTTTAATTCCGAGAGTTCTAACCTTTGACAGCTGTTTCGTGCTAACGCACTCATCAGAAAGGATTTATGGAGCTCTCGAAATCAAAACGAATCCACTCAAGAATTAATACCGTGAGGCAAGACAGAATATAACAGGAAGTTATTCAATGACATCTACAGTCACTAGTTGAAACTTAATTTGACACGAACCAAGGAATCCAAAAGTAGAGGTTTGTCCACAAATTGACAGGCAGCCAACAATTCGTTGTTCTGACCAATTCAAGGTTCAATCAAGTTTCTAATACGTTATGAGGAACGCAAGCAGAATCTAAGTGAAAATAGAGTATATTTCGTTTTACTTCCGAGAGTTCTAACCTTTGACAGCTGTTTCGTGCTAACGCACTCATCAGAAAGGATTTATGGAGCTCTCGAAATCAAAACGAATCCACTCAAGAATTAATACCGTGAGGCAAGACAGAATATAACAGGAAGTTATTCAATGACATCTACAGTCACTAGTTGAAACTTAATTTGACACGAACCAAGGAATCCAAAAGTAGAGGTTTGTCCACAAATTGACAGGCAGCCAACAATTCGTTGTTCTGACCAACCCAAGGTTCAATCAAGTTTTTAATACGTTATGAGGAACGCAAGCAGAATCTAAGTGAAAATAGAGTATATTTCGTTTTAATTCCGAGAGTTCTAACCTTTGACAGCTGTTTCGTGCTAACGCACTCATCAGAAAGGATTTATGGAGCTCTCGAAATCAAAACGAATCCACTCAAGAATTAATACCGTGAGGCAAGACAGAATATAACAGGAAGTTATTCAATGACATCTACAGTCACTAGTTGAAACTTAATTTGACACGAACCAAGGAATCCAAAAGTAGAGGTTTGTCCACAAATTGACAGGCAGCCAACAATTCGTTGTTCTGACCAACCTTGGGTTGGTCAGAACAACGAATTGTTGGCTGCCTGTCAATTTGTGGACAAACCTCTACTTTTGGATTCCTTGGTTCGTGTCAAATTAAGTTTCAACTAGTGACTGTAGATGTCATTGAATAACTTCTTGTTATATTCTGTCTTGCCTCACGGTATTAATTCTTGAGTGGATTCGTTTTGATTTCGAGAGCTCCATAAATCCTTTCTGATGAGTGCGTTAGCACGAAACAGCTGTCAAAGGTTAGAACTCTCGGAATTAAAACGAAATATACTCTATTTTCACTTAGATTCTGCTTGCGTTCCTCATAACGTATTAGAAACTTGATTGAACCTTGGGTTGGTCAGAACAACGAATTGTTGGCTGCCTGTCAATTTGTGGACAAACCTCTACTTTTGGATTCCTTGGTTCGTGTCAAATTAAGTTTCAACAAGTAACTGTAGATGTCATTGAATAACTTCCTGTTATATTCTGTCTTGCCTCACGGTATTAATTCTTGAGTGGATTCGTTTTGATTTCGAGAGCTCCATAAATCCTTTCTGATGAGTGCGTTAGCACGAAACAGCTGTCAAAGGTTAGAACTCTCGGAATTAAAACGAAATATACTCTATTTTCACTTAGATTCTGCTTGCGTTCCTCATAACGTATTAGAAACTTGATTGAACCTTGGGTTGGTCAGAACAACGAATTGTTGGCTGCCTGTCAATTTGTGGACAAACCTCTACTTTTGGATTCCTTGGTTCGTGTCAAATTAAGTTTCAACTAGTGACTGTAGATGTCATTGAATAACTTCCTGTTATATTCTGTCTTGCCTCACGGTATTAATTCTTGAGTGGATTCGTTTTGATTTCGAGAGCTCCATAAATCCTTTCTGATGAGTGCGTTAGCACGAAACAGCTGTCAAAGGTTAGAACTCTCGGAATTAAAACGAAATATACTCTATTTTCACTTAGATTCTGCTTGCGTTCCTCATAACATATTAGAAACTTGATTGAACCTTGGGTTGGTCAGAACAACGAATTGTTGGCTGCCTGTCAATTTGTGGACAAACCTCTACTTTTGGATTCCTTGGTTCGTGTCAAATTAAGTTTCAACTAGTGACTGTAGATGTCATTGAATAACTTCCTGTTATATTCTGTCTTGCCTCACGGTATTAATTCTTGAGTGTGTCAACCTCGGTCAGAAATACTAAAAGAAAATTTTACTCGGAGACTATATCTGGGAGCGGAGCTCCGATAGGCTCCGCCCACCAGCGACTTTGCTTCGGCATTGGCCGGAGTAAATGTCAAGTTTATCTATTTAAGAAGCCCGTTTTGGCTGTTTTAGGCAGTCATCCGGGAGCCACAGACCAGAGTGTAGTTGTCCTACCGAGTGGTAGCCCGGGTGGCTCTGGTGTTATTAGTATTTCTGGCCAGGTCTTAGCTTCCTCTAGAAATCTACGGCCTGGCTTAGATAGATGAAGCGTCGTTGGTTAACACCAACAACATTAAGAAAGAATTCGTACTGTTCCTGACTGATCCTGAAAGAAGAGTTCCGGTGTTGCTGGATAATTGCGACGATGCTGCACTTGGAGACACTTGAGCTAGCCGGATGAGGCAAGGAGTCCTCCAATTTCCGATCCAAGTGCACGCATTTGTTGACAAGTGGATTCGTTTTGATTTCGAGAGCTCCATAAATCCTTTCTGATGAGTGCGTTAGCACGAAACAGCTGTCAAAGGTTAGAACTCTCGGAATTAAAACGAAATATACTCTATTTTCACTTAGATTCTGCTTGCGTTCCTCATAACGTATTAGAAACTTGATTGAACCTTGGGTTGGTCAGAACAACGAATTGTTGGCTGCCTGTCAATTTGTGGACAAACCTCTACTTTTGGATTCCTTGGTTCGTGTCAAATTAAGTTTCAACTAGTGACTGTAGATGTCATTGAATAACTTCCTGTTATATATATATATATATATATATATATATATATATATATATATATTGAATAATGTTGGACCTAGCACGGAACCTTGAGGAACTCCGTAGTCGATCACCTGATTGCTGCTCAATGTATCACCAATTCTTACCTTTTGATATCTTCCAGTCAAATAGCTCTCGAATTATTTCAGTATGTTACTTCGTATTCCAATATCTTCTAGGGACTGCAGAAGGAGGTGATGACTGACAGTGTCAAATGCTTTCGACAGATCGATGAATACACAGAGAGATGGTTTGCTCTCATTAAGAGCTTCGACTACTTTTGAAGTCAATGACAAAATAGCGTCCTGAGTCGAAATGCCCTCTCTGAATCCAAACTGATTTTTTGATATTATGTAATTATTTTTTGAGGTACGAACTGAGTCTTTTCTTCATGATTTTTTCAAATATTTTCGAGAGATGGGTAACTAATGAAATTGGACGATAGTTTGTGATTTCAGATCTATCACCTTTTTTAAATAAAGGAATGACAATTGATATTTTAAAATCGTTTGGATATATACCATGATTTACACATTCGTTGAGGATATAAGTTAAGGGATCTAAAATGTAGTTAGAAATTAATTTGATATTTTAAGTCATCAATTCCTACAGACTTTCCATTTTTAAGCTCAAAAATTGTGTTTTTTATTTCCATTCGGCTTATTTCTTCGAAAACAAATGAGTTTGTAAGAGATACTCTTTTCATTCTTAAATGCGTGTTGGTTCTTATTTTGCTAGCGAGAGTTTTTCCAGTTTCTGAGAAAGCTATATTGAATGTATCCGCTATTTGACTTTTTTCAGTAAGGATTTCACCAGTTGTATGATGTTTTATTTGAACTACAGAATGTTTTTGTTTTTTTGTCTTAGATATTTGTTAAGTTACGTTCCATAGTTTTTTGGAGTTATTTTTGTTGTTGTCTATTTGCTGTTTGTAAAAATTGGATTTCGTTTTATTTATAAGGAAAGTTAGCTTATTTCGATACCTTTTGTATTGTGTTTTCAATTCATCATTATAAGGCTGTTTATGCATCAGACGGGTGTTTTTTTTATTAATAGACTTCAGGAGACCATTCGTTACCCAAGGGGCTATTTTTGTGTTTTTCCTGTTTGTGCATCTTCTCTCTGTGCATGCATCTATTGCATTGACAACAATATCGATAAATATTTTAGTCGCATGATTTGGAGTAGGAGCAGAGTATACATTATCCCACGTAATCTTCTTGAGTTCATCTTGTAATTTGTTTTCATTGATACATTTTATAAAATTATTTTTACTTTCTTCCCTTTTCGATTCTGTACCAACACTACCTACCACTATTTGTAGTATAGTTGTGTAGTGGTCTGTTATTGTTGTTTTTAATATAAGTGGAATTATTTTGTCATTTAAATCAGAACTCTTAGATTTCATGAAAATGTGATCAAGACAGCTTTTACTATTATTTTGTACTCTAGTTGGTGCGTTTATGGTGGAAATATATCCAAACCCATTCAGAGTATTCAAATATTCGGCAGTATCGTTATCATCGGATTTTGTTAGATCAATATTTATATCTCCCAAAAACAATGATACATCAAAATTGGTATCATCACAGTTTTCGAGGAAGTCATAAAAGTGTCTATTGAACTCTTGTAAATTAGAATTTGGAGATCTGTATAAGGTTGTGATTAAAAAAGTATTTTCTATGTCCAGGTTCAATTTTATTTGAAGTGCCTTTATTTCATCGTACACCACTGCCGTTTCATGTGTGAAATTATAACATGATTTGATATAAGCGACCACCCCATCATTCTGATTAAAATGACTTTCATTGTATTTCATGTTATAACCATGAATGTTGAGAGTGCCCATATCGATTATATCTCTAGTTTCGCTCAGAATCAGACAGTCGATTTCAGAATTCAAACACTGTAGCATCACTATAAATTCATTTAAGTTTTTATTGATACTCCTGATATTCATTTGCAAGATTTTAAAATTTTTTGAGTTTTTATTTATATCCAGTATTTGTTTACATTCTTCAGTAGTATCTATACTATATGTTTCAATGTGATCTATTTCGAAATCCCGAATATACTGATCCATTATAAAAAAAAATTAATACGTATTATACAAATTATAAGTAAATTAATAAATGTTGAATGAGTAGTAGATTGATAATATTATATTTTTTAACTATTATTACTATTTGGTACTATTTTTTCTCCTGTTTATAGCGTCGCCCATTCCTTGTTGACGTGTGTTTGGCTTGTTTGAAATTCTAGAGATGTTTCCTTCCGCTGTGTTGTTTGAGCTGTTATTGATTATTTTTTCTGTAGTTGTTCGTTGACTTGAGGGTACTCCTGGGTCTTTCACTATTTCTCTAGTGGCTTTTGGTGTTGAAGGGCAGCTGTTTGATTTTGAAGAAGTTTTCGCTTCCAAGTCTTCGTCCTTCTGAATTAAATCAGAAACCTGGTAAGCTTTATCGTTGACAAATAATTTGTTCTTTTTTATGTAACAAACGTTCGATGTATTCAATTTTGCGAGCAGTAAGTGTTTCCTTAGAATTTTTTATTCTTCCCGTTGTTGGTGAGTTTGATCGGGAACGATACTAATATTCCGCCCTTGAAGATTTTTACAATTTTTCAATATAATATTTCTCATCCAATAAGTAACGAATTCTATTTTGAGTGGACTCGTAATAGCTTTTCCCAGCGTATAGAAATTGTTAAAATCCGTGGGCTTCACTTTCACTGTTAGCAAGGTTTCGAGTTGCTGGCAGATGTTCTCTATTGTCAGAAAATCTTTTTTGTTTTCCAAACCAAAAATAGTAATGCTGTTTTTTTTATTTTCTTGCTTCAGATTCTCCACTTCTTCCTTCAGTAGTTTATTTTCTTCTTCTAGTTCTTGAACTCTACCGTTGATTGATACTATGTTCATCAAAAGCCTAGTTTCAGAAGCTTCGATGGAATTTTGAATGTCGGTCCTATTTTTCAAAATTTCTGCGTAGATATTTTCCAATGTGATTGTTTCCGTCACTTTACATCAATGTTTGATTCAGGTTTACCAAGTAGCAGTTCTCAGGAGACTGGATACAATCTGGCAACGTCGCTACAGAATTTGCGGGGTAGCTGGGGTCTTATCAGCGAGTGATAATTGTGTTGATGGTTTTTAGTTTATCGATATTGGACTGAATAAACCAGTAATGCAACAAAAAGTTCTACAAACACTCACATGTATCCAAATTCCATCAAGTCACATCTGGATGCACTTTTCAGTTTTGATTATTCTAGAAGAAACTGCATTTTTGTTCACTTTTTGAATGAGACGGAGACTATGCTTGTTTGCGCGGTTGCCAACTGGCAAACAATTATTCTCGTAGTGGATACTTGTCCAAACATATCTTTTCTAGGACTCTTCTATTCATTCAGTTATAAAGCTTTGAAATTAATCGCGTAGGAAGGGTTTTCCAAGGCATACAACCTCTCGAAATTCAAGAAGAACACCAATGTCTACCTATCTTTCGTTGGTTTTTACGATATTTCCTGAGTCATTTTGGCACCAAAATTCACAATTTCGTTCATTTCCAATACCTCTTTCGAAACAAAAATGTATGATTCTCAAACTATTAGACAGCAATCGCGATATGGCTAGATGACCATTACCGATTATATACACTTACATTTCTGGAGTCCTAATAGCAACGCGTGCGAAACTACGAAAAACGTGAATTTCAAATAATGAATACATTCATAACTTCTCTCTCTCTCTCTCTCTCTCTCTGGTTCAATGGTCTTTGCTTCCTTCTCAGGTGCATTCGACCAGTCTCCTTTCATTACATATCCATGTAATAAAAGCTTCGGATCAGGGGCGTAATCAGACTTGTTTGACACAAGACTACATCCAATATTATTTCGGTTTCTTCTGTGAAGCAATCGCTCGAATTGTCCTTGTCCTTCTTCGTACATAGTTTTCTTCTTTGTGCGGGTAAGAATGTTAGTTAAGAACAAATAGCACAAACATAGGATCGAGATCGTAGCAGGATATAGAAATAAAAAAATACAACATAGGATAAGAAGGTTGGTAAACTCTTTCCCTATCGTCTCATAGTTTAATTTGATTGATATTCATGAATTTGATCACTAGTTTAAGTATTCTAGTATTCAAGGTTTTAAGAATCACATACATATCCATAGGAGTTGTGATACCAATTCGTATGAATTCTTGGTACAGATCAAGATCAGGAATCTGAGAAATTGGACATTCAAAGAATATATGTTCCAAAGTGTCAGTTTTACCACATTCGCAATTAGGGTGTTCACTCACTTCAATGCGGAATAAATGAGATTTCGTCATACAATGTCCCGTCCTCATACGGATTATACTTGTTATATGTCTTCTGTCCATGGTCAGGGTTTTGTAATACCAAGGAATACCTGGGTAGTTCGAATGGATCCTAAAATATGTTTTTCCTTTAAGTAAGTCTTGTGCCCATTTTTGGTAAAATTGATTATTAATATAATGTTGAATTTCAGGTAAAAAGCAGTGTTTATCAACTTTAATATCCAATGGAATATTCAGTGCCGAGCCTATTTTTGCCAAAATATCAGCTTTTTAATTTCCCACGATATCACTATGCCCCGGAATCCAGGCAAATTTAAATTGTTTGTTGTGTGATGTAGCTTCGCATAACATGCTCTTAATAGATATAGTAATAAAATCACAAGTTGCACCATATCAGACCTTTTGATTCTATCTAAAGCGCTTCGTGAGTCAGTGAAAATAATATTTTTTTTTTAAACAATGTGTGAAACACGTCTGCCTTCCGTGAAGAATTGCTATTGATTCTGCATCGCATATGGTAAAGTTGTCATACACCCTAGCAGAAAATGCAAAGTTGATGGTTGCTATGTTAACGCCAATACCTGTCTTATTGTTTCGTTTAGATGCATCTGTAAATATGAAATTATACTCATTCTTATAATCTTCTATAAAAAAAGAAATTTGGTAATGTTAGTCATATCACCTTTTTTTAATTTGGTGTCTACTATGTCTACTTCTTGTATGTAAGTGTCGTATTCAAAGCTAAATGCAGGTATAATATTGTTTTTGTACATATTCACAGTAATAGGTTGACAATTCTGCCATGCTTGTAAAAGGTATGTATTATGTTTATAACCCAGTATATTATTGTTATTCTGGTGTAAAGTATTTATGCACAAGAGAATATCCATAATTGGCGGTTTGAAATCCAATCTCTTGACAATGAATTTATGTGCCAACCACTGTCTTCTACAATCCAAACTGATTGCGCCAGCTTCCGCTAGAATCGAAGTCGTTGGTGAGGATTTCATACAACCCAATATCGTTCTAAGTCCTTGTATATACGTCCTATCTAATTTATCGATATATTTTTTGGAACATGGTTTGTACAAAAATGAAATATAATCTAGATGTGACCTCATTAGGCTATTGAAAGCCATCATCATAGTTTTCGGATCAGATCCCCACCAAACTTTACAAATTGTTTTAATTATATTTAACCCTTTCTTTGCTCGGTTGATTGCACTATCTATATTTTGGTTCCATTTTAGATTATTTTTAATTATTGTTCCTAAATATTTAACTGTATTTTTGGTTTGGATTTGAAAATCCCCTATTTCTATGTTAAGGTTCTCAGAAATGGCTCTACCTTTTCTGAAACATACTGCTTCACATTTTCTCACGGATAATTGGAAATTATGTTCTATCATCCACGTATTAACGTTAGTTAATGCTTGATTCATTTTTCCTACTGTAGTGATGATGTTATCTCCTTTGAACAAGAGTAGAATATCATCGCATAAGATTTTTCCCGTATGGTGTAAAGTATTGAATAATGAGGCCATGTATATGTTAAATAATACAGGGCTCAGTGGTGATCCCTGCGGTAATCCCTTGGTGGTTGAATATGGTCCAATTATTTCCCCATCTTTGTCCGAAATGAAGTTTTTTCTGTCATTTAGAATTCGAAAAATTAGATTAACCATATCAGTCTCTATTCCGTATTTTATCAAGTATTTATACAATTTGAAGATATCAACATCATCATAAGCACACTTGATATCTAGGAAAACCGCAATTACATTCATATTTATACTTAAGGCCGTCTGTACATACAATACCAAATAGGCAGTGCAATCTCCCGTTCCCATTCCCCTTCGGAATCCCATTTGCAATGGAGAAAAAATTTGGTTGTGTTCACATTTCCACTCAACTCTATTTTTTATTAATTTTTCTAAAGTTTTCAGCCCACAAGATGACAATGCTAATTAACGATAATTATTGATATCATTGTTGGTATTATGATTTTTTGGAAGACCTATTAGCAAGTAGTCTTTCCATGATTTAGGTAGTGACTGTCCCTGTAATATCTCATTGTAAATTTCCTATAAGTGGTATTTAATGATTAAAGGTAGATGTATCAACATACTATATGATATGCCGTCCATGCCTCGGGCAGAAATCTTTTTGTGTCTTGAAAAATAGGGGTTATGAAATGCCTGTTGTGCCCCACGTTTCGCGACATGTTTAGAAAAATATGGGTATTGTCTGGGCAAACATGCATTAGCCTGAAGAAGAGGGGAGGATGGAAGCTCTACTTGCGTTTGGCGGTTTTCACGAGCTTTTCTCATCTGTTTGAATTCAACAAACCACTCCATTCCTCTTTCTCCTCCTCAGACATCACTTGCCAAAAAGCAGGGATTTCGCTATTCGTGCGGGCCGTTTGATGAACGTTTCCGCGTGCAAGTGGACCCCCTTCAAGGCTATTCCCTGTGCTAGCTCGAGAGACATTGAGACCCGAAATTACTGACATATTGTCAGGAGTTCGGGGGCGGTTTTGGTCAAACATTCCCACTTCATTCATTCTCGACTCTATTTGCGAGTCTGTAGAAATATTAAGTGGACTGGAGGTCCCTGAACGTAACGTATTACGTTCTAAATTCTGGAATACTTCCATAATTCGGCGTGGAGTGCCGGTATATTTCGGGGTTTGAAATTCCCCAGCGGGTTGACCGCCGAGAGTCAAAAAACTAGGTGAGGCCCTCAAAGGCCTATTATCAAAAGTTTGAGCTGAAATTTCCCTCAGACTCAGATCACGCCCTGTATTCTGATCAACAGAAAAATTGAATCGAGATTCATCATCATTGTCTTCTTCAGGACAGCCCACAAAGTGACTTTTATCCACATTCACATCATCCATACTACAATGCACAGAGTTCAACCTAGGAGATGCAAATAAATTTAAATGAACCGGTTTTTGAGAATCCAGGTGGTAACTAGATTCTATAGCGTTATTTTCGACGCGACGCGTTTCAACAACTAATTGTGAGCGCTTCGGGAGAAATGCGTGGGGCTCGCCTTCCTTGACGACCACGCCTGGTGAAACCCTTGAGTTTCTATTTATTGTGGGGCTCTCCAAACTAGAGCCAAAAGAACAATTATTTTCAACAGAAAATGTACCACTTATAGGAACAGTTAGGATGAGCGGTAAGGCTGGATGTTTCTCAAACAGAGAACAATCAAGAGCTTGGTTAGATATAAAACTCGTGAAATTTTCAGCGGGGTGAAGTACACAAGAAGTTGGTAGAACTTTTGTTTGTCTGCGAGTCCTCGGACGTAAATTGTAGGACATTAGGGGAATGTCAAAAGTGAAGTTACGTCCTAAGAAAAAATAATCGCGTGCCCCTAAGACAGAACTAAACAACGCGTACAATGCTAAACCCTATATTCAAATAATCTCAAAAAAAAATGAGTGAATATCACCTGTGCGGAATTCGCACACAGGCACTTATGCAGGACCGCTATATAAAAATAGTACCCTCAAATAAATGCTGAAAATAAAGGTATGGTTATATTATCCGCTCTGTACTCGGGAACGCTAGTGCCAGGAACGCTTTATATACATAAAAAAATACCCTCAAATAATTGCTGAAAATAAAAGGTAAAGTTATGTTATACGACCTGTACTCAGAAACACTAGTGGCACAATCAATAGTGCCATAAAAACCCTCAAGGAGAAACGCAACACTGCACTGCAATAATAGCAAATCGCAAACCGCAATAACACTGCACAATAATTAAGCCGTGGCAAGAACTCTGTCTCGTTGACTTATTAATCACTTTTTTTTTTAAGAAAAAACCGACTTGCGTATCGTCGCGATAGTCTCTTATGACCATGTCTCGTCCGTACCGAAGCCCGACGCTAAGTCTACTATACCCGCGTCTTGAACGAACTGACGTTCGAAGCTAAGTCTACTATATCCGCGTCTTGTTCGAACTGACGTTCGACGCTAAGTCTACTATATCCGCGTCTTGTTCGAACCGACGTTCTACGCTAAGTCTACTATACCCGCGTCTTGTTCGAACCGACGTTCAAAGCTAAGTCTACTATACCCGCGTCTTGTTCGAACCGACGTTCGAAGCTAAGTGTCCTTTTTCACTACTCCAAAACTCTCCTCTGCCCTATTCGAAAGCTAATTTACCAGAACTTTCTGCAAGGCATAAAAAAAACCGTTTTTGTCTGCATACCATATGTCTCTTTTTCCACAGAACTGCATTCAAAAACATTACTTTTTCTTAAAATCTTCAACATTCGTTGAAGAGGCAAACAGTAAAAATAATATTCTTTAAAATATTTCAGACCCCCCTGTGCTGAGAACATCTTTTAGTCCGAAAACAACTCAAGTATTGTTTGCCCGCCTAGAATAGTTAACAGATGTCTTAATCTCTTTTTTTCTAAGCAACCCATTTCGTGTTCTCGGTATCTACTTTCTCTAGCTAGGGTGGCCATAAACCAGCGCCAAGAAACGGACGGAATCGTTGAAGTTTTTAAAATTGCGTGTGAAAGGTTTATCGAGCGATTCCATATTTCAATAAAGTTGACATATCATTCGCGGGGAGATAATTAATATATATTTCCACACGACACCCCCCTGCCAACACACATAAAGACATTTTCTTCATTGAAGATGATACATTTGTTCAATTCTGAATTCTTGAACTGATAAAACGCTTTCTTCTTGTAAAATTATATATTTGATACAAAATTATTGCATATCTCTAATGTAGAAAATCATATATTTGAAATATTTATTTGGTGTTACCAAATATTCGTTATTCAAGTAATTAGGAGTATTCAGGAAAGAAAACTGCAAGTCTTGAAAAATATAACACAATATTTCTTGTTCCAAGAAAATATATCAAGTATTTCTTCATTATTAAAGATATCTTGTTCATTGGATATAGGTAATACATTTTCAATTCTAAATTCTGAAATTGAGAAAACGCGTACCTACTTTATCTTCTTAAGTAAAGTATTTCATACAGTGTTATTCAAAATCTCTAATGTAAAAAATTATCTAATTGAAATATTTATTCACTTTTACTAAATATTTTTCAATCAAGTAATTATAACAGAATTCAGGAAACAAAATTACAATTATTGACAGATATTGGTAACTCAATATCTCTTGTTCCAAGACACCATATAAAGTATTTCTTCATTGAAGAAATGTGCCAAAAATCTGTATCATGAGAAGTAAATTTCGAATGCAATTTTCTTGAATTAACAATTATGCATTCTTGAATATCATTTCTTTCTCCTCTCAAAGGTATTGTTGCCAAAAGTATGATTACGTACCTATTCATGATTATTTAGCATAGGTAAGGTAACTATCGCTTCAACCAAATTTGTTGTTCTCATTCCTTTCTATAGTTACCTAGGAAGCTATCACGCAAACACCAGCTGTAGCAACATTCATTAGTTGTAGGTAGGTTTATCTACCTGTTTCCAAAGAACATATGAGTAGCAACCAACATCAATACCACTAGGTGTACGTTTGGTCCGGAAAAAAAGTGCAAAACAGACCTATATTTAATAGCTCAAAGCATTAATACATAATTATTATACTATTTCTCAAGTCCGTGAGGACGTGAGATCACGACCTGCAATCTGCAATTTCAACTACGAAAATCGGCAACAGTGTTTCCCAAGTCCTTCAAGTTGCACCTGTTGATTGTTGATCGCACTTCTGAGTTCCACACCGGCCACTACGCACTATTCGCAGTCGCACCCCTGTTTGCCGGCTGTTTTCTGTTTATAGTCGAAGCTATTATTAATCGAAAATGAAATACAGGCACATGGTTCAAATTCAAAGTGGTATTTAGACATCTCAAAGTATTTTAGTATTTGGAATTGGATATGGGAGAAAAACTGAGGGGTTGGGGAATCTCTGACGAGGTTATTGATAATTTCAAAGGTAAGTGTAGGACATAATATCAAGATAAGGTAAGGTCAGGTTTCCTTATAATATATTGTACAATGAGCATGAAATGACCTACATTTCCTACGAGTAGGTATATGAAATTTTGTAGTACGAGCGTACGATATAAGTAGGGGGCAAATGAGAGAACAAACGGATTCGGATAAAAACCTATGAGAGAGCAAATAGATTTAATGTGCACGTGTCAGATATCAGATTACCTAGAATTTGCTGACGCCACGTTACAGACAAGTCTTGACAAGTAGGAGAAACTTGAAACTAGTTCAACGACCTCTTGGTCAATGAGTACACGTGTCACATATCAGATTACCTAGAATTTGCTGACGCCACGTTACAGACAAGTCTTGACAAGTAGGAGAAACTTCAAACTAGTTCAACGAACTCTTGGTCAATGAATGCACGTGTCAGATATCAGATTACCTAGAATTTGCTGACGCCAAGTTACAGACAAGTCTTGACAAGTAGGAGAAACTTGAAACTAGTTCAACGACCTCGTTCAAGGTCAATGAGTGCACGTGTCAGATATCAGATTACCTAAAATTTGCTGACGCCACGTTACAGACAGGTCTTGACAAGTAGGAGAAACTTGAAACGAGTTCAACGACCTCTTTCAAGGTTAATAAGTTCACATGTCAGATCGGTTACAGGCAGGTCTTGACAAGTAGGAGAAACTTGAAACGAGTTCAACGACCTCTGTCAAGGTTAATGAATTCACACGGTTGCCAGATATCCAGGGTGTCATTAATCTACTAATATTAAGTAAGTGGATAATTTTCCCCACCACTATTGAAAAATATATAAATGGAATACATTATAACATCAAACATTCTCTTGCCAAAATGAGTATTACCGAGTTCAAATTCAACTTGTCTACAAGTGAATATTTCTGTAAAGAAAAATCAAAAGTAGTGTTGAGTGAAAGAAAATTTCCATTAAACAAATCTAAAAGTAAATTTGTTGTTGTGAATCTTTCATATGATTTGAATTTCACTCCTTGTATTGAAATTGTCGGAAATAAGGGAGATCGAGTGATTTTCACGGACCATGAGTGGAAAAAGTTCTTGACATATGAAGGAATCATTGCCAATTATTTTTACTCGGCCGATAAACTGGAGACCGTTGAAGACGACAGGTTTACCATTGAGTTTAGCCAATTCACAAACGGGCGAGTAGTCAAAATAAAAAAAGATTACTCCTCAGTGTACTTAGGGTTTGAAACAGTCTGCAAGCTATGGGAGCTCCAACCCTTAATTGAATATAGGGTAGATATTTTGAAAAGACAGCATTATGGACAATATTTCCTTAATTTTGAAAAACGGGCTCTGCAAGCTGAGTGGTGATGTAATGCAAAATGCTTTAGATTTGCTCCAGCCAGAAGTGAATCCCAATAGTGAAAATATAAGTCTAACTCTGGAATTCATCCATCTTTACCCGGAAGTTTTCAGAAGTGAATTCTCTGATAAACCATGAATAAGATGGTGACAATTGATGAAAGTCATAACAAAACTTATTATATGTACACATGGAAATTTGCATACAAGGATTCTCGGAAAATGTACTGGAATCACGCAGCAATCGATAGAAATCGCTTCGAGAGGCGAATAGCAGAAACCTCGAAAATCATCGCCCCCATTTTGGATTCAACACATAGAGAAATAATATTCAATAATAGATTTTGTGACCAATTTGTAATGTAAATATTATATTAATAAAATTTTCATTTGAATATTATACTGTTTTATTTGACACCAAACATATTTGGAAAATGCGTTTATAACAACCAATATGTACTTAAATCCTTTGTTAGTTTTTGAGTAGGGAATCATTTCAACCAAATCAGCTTGAAGGAGATCATTCAAACCTTTAATGATAACATTCCTTCTTTTGAAGTATCTCCGTGAATTTCTATGTAATTCTCCTACAATATCCTCTTTGATTTTATCCATTTTCAGTTATAGGGCACTGAAGTACAATTTCGACAAACAGTTGATTATGCTGCTGCTGATCGACTAAGAAAGAGATCTTATCACTTTTATTTAAAACCTTTCCTATGATGCTAATCAACGAAACAGTATTTGCATATTCTTCTCCTATTGATATATATATATATATATATATATATATATATATATATATATGTCATTTGGTATAGAATTGACGCTTTCAATTTTTCCGGATACAGGAAATTCATAGGATGTCGCATCATTTTCAAATACAAAAAAACCAACACTCCTTCTGATATCCTTGGCAGCCCTCAAATGAAGAACACATTTGGTATGATGCGAACATGGATTCCATATGTAGAAAGGTGTGTTGATTGGTGAGGCTTTCGGAAGTATTTCTGGTTTAGAATATGGTGTTTGAGATGTCCTCAGGAAATGTCTTCCAAATTTATCGATAGTCATGGTGACACGGTTGAACAACAAATGATGTCAAATCTTGGAGGTTTTCATTTTATTATCGCTGCCTCGCGAAGTTCCTCCATTATGCTTATAATTTCATTATTCACACCGGTGTTTCCAGCACATCGCGATGCAATCAAGAGTTTCAATCGATCCACTAGTTCATTAAAATCATCAAAATATCTATATTCAACCGGAATATTGTTGAAATCAAGCATAGTTTGTCCTGAACCCACTGTACTCCTTGTAGTCCTTCCTGGGGCCGAACTGATCCTTGGTCTTGGCTTGGGCAGAGATAATCTGGTATTGTTTTGAGTTTTTTCAAGTTCACGTTCTTTTGCCAAAGAGTGTAGTGTTGTAATTCGTGGTTTTATTATATTAACAAACTTTGATGCATGTCATGTTGATAAACCCCTTGCAGGATCATAACGGAGGTAATGTGCATTACTTCTTCTTATTATATCGATATATGAATCAACATCTGTATTTTTGTAACCAAGAGGTTGTTTCTTGAACAGCAATTCATATAAGCCTGCAGTCCCGCTGTATCTGAACTTGTTATCAATAACAATATCCGTCCCATCAAAATCCACAGATGAATTACCTATGGCAAATTTTTCCATAGTTGGATCAAAATATACTCCAAAAGTGTCATCAAATTAATTTTTAGTATCTGCAATTTTGTCTTCTATATATGCACGTGGCAAAGGAATCGCAAACTGTTGTAAGTATTGTTCTTGTGGATTTATCATAGAGGGTATACTTTCCTCAAAATAACTTCCTTCGAAGTCGGATTTTGGAATGGTTGGATCATACTGAAATGTCTCTTCATTAGGAGTGATCTGATAAAATTCTTGAGGTGTTGGTTGATGAAATTGTTGAGGTGGTGACTGATGTAATTTTTGGGGTGTCGATTGATAACTTGAACGAGGCGATTTAATTTCATGTTTCAATTCTTGCTTGAACTTAGTCGCTGGGGGTTGTTGGACAGTAGACAAGAATTCTTTCAAAGGTTGAGTGATTGGTTCATAAGTTCTTTCTAAATTTGATTGAGATTTTGCTATATCAGATTTCAAAGTCTTATATTTTCGTCCAAAGCCTTCCTTGCTCTAAATAGTTGTTCGTGTAATTGACTGCTCATTATGACTGGCAATCATTCTTCAATCTTGAAGTTTATATATAAATGAATGTGTCGAATCCCTTTCTGTATCGCTCCTCGTTTATGGGACAATCTTTATCGATAACGAGAAAACTAAATTTATCTTTCCAACAAAAAGTGCAGATTTCTTTGAAATTCTGCAAGGACATATCTATACTGACATGATCATCATATATATGCTTCAGATTTGTTAGGTCTTGTTGAAAAATTATGAGCAAATTAGCATTATCTCTAATGAGCTGTTTGGAAATGGCAGAATAGGTTTGGCATAAATAGAAACAATCTGTATGTCTGTGACGACCAAAACAGAAATAATTTTTGATTATGTTTTGATCACATGTGGCAACATCATCGAATATTATAACGGAATGATCTTTTATATTTTCAGGGAGAATAACTTCAACAGAATCCATATATTCATGGAATCCAATTTCTTTCATAGGTGCCAGCAAAATCCTCAAATAATTATATTTGGGTTGATATAATGATTTTGAAAATAAGTAAACATTAGTAAAACGAAGGCCGTTGGGTTGTTCCAGCAAACACAATATAACATTAGTTTTATCTGATCCACTCGCTCCAACGAGTAAACCTCTTTTAGATTGACCTCCAAATAGCACACCATGCTTTCTTACATTATTCTCCACATTGATCTCATCATGATTGATAACTGGAAGCAACACCTTCTGTTTTTCGATCTTCATCACATTGAAATAGTCATCATACTGACATTAGTGTAGATGTGATAGGTATATATACGTGTATCCAAGTTTCTGTAAACATAATATAATGGGACAGCGAAAGAAATCAGTCGTTAGTACGAGTCGAAACACAAGAAAGAATGGTCGAGGTTTTCTGAATACCTTGATCAATAAACTTCCAGTAGAACTACATGTGCCTGGATATAATTACTGCGGTCCTGGCACCAAGTTGGAAAAGAGACTACTGAGAGGAGACATAGGAGTAAATCCACTCGACGAGGCTTGTAAGCGACACGACGTTGCTTACTCCGAAAGTGAAGATATAAAAGCGAGAAATATTGCTGACAAGAAACTGGCAACGTTTGCTTCCGAACGTTTGAAATCATCTGATGCAAAATTAGGGGAAAAAGTTACAGCATTTGGAGTATCTAATATTATGAATCTCAAAAGGAAGTTATGGATGGGATTTAGAAGAAAAACAAAAAAAACTTAGAAACAAAGGAAGGGTGGTGAATTGAAAGTTGCCAGGAAACGAAAGAATAAGCAGAGGAAAAGAATTATCCCAATTCCAAAAAAAGGTGGATTTCTACCATTTTTACTACCTCTTCTAGGAGCGCTAGGTGCTGTAGGAGGCGGTGCTGCATCTATTGCTTCAGCAGTCAATAAAGCAAAATCTGAGAAACAACGGCTCACGGAACAAAAGAGACATGATTTAGCGATGGAGCAAAAAGGAAAACGTCTATATTTGAGACCTCGCAAAGGTTATGGAATGTTTGCTCAACCATACCAGAAAAACTGTTGAAGTTACCACGCTGAGCTTTGACCAATATCGATTTAATGAAGAATATAGAGCGTTTGGTGGTTCCTTATTTTCGAGGTGTTTTTATGAGAGATAAACTTCCCAGAAAAATTGGAAGCAAGGAGTGCGGTATCATCAATCTGGATTCTGATTTAGGAGAAGAGACTCATTAGACTGCATATTCCAAGGATAATGCCAAAGTAATATATTTCGATAGCTATGGAAATCTTAAACCGCCCAAGGAATTGATAAAATACTTTCTCAGCGCTGGTGACGTGAATAATATAAAATATAATTATGATTCCATGCAGAAGTTTAACTCTTATCAATGTGGACAATATTGTCTTTTGTTTTTATATAATCAATATTTCTGATGTATTTCCTTCATTGATCAATAAACTGCCACTAGGAAAATATGTCTTTCACTTTCACATTGAGTGATTCATCCCCAGTGTTGAGTTATAATTTCAACCCACCAATTTATCTGGAGGATGATGTGGAATATGAGATAGGCTTGGCAAATTTTGATTCGTTCAATGTTATTCCAAACAACAAAATTGAACAATGTTTTGGTATGGGGTGAACACGATGAATTCAGTTTTATCATTCCTGAAGGATTTTATGATGTTACAGATGTTATTGATCTCATCATTAAACAGATGACTGATAACAATGAAAAAGTTGCAGTATCCATCGATCCAAATTGGACAACTTCAAAAGTGATCATTCGGACACACATCAAAATCAATTTTTCAGTACAAAACTCCATTGGTCAGTTGTTAGGCTTCGAAAAAAGAATACTAAATACAAATAACATCTACAAATCAGATCATGAAGTGAAAATTCTTTCAATAAATACAATTTGCATTGATTGCAATATTGCGATGGGTTCATTTCTGAATGGTAATCCAGTGCATATGATTCATCAATTCTTCCCAACCGTGCCGAGGGGGTATAAAATAGTCGAAACCCCATTGAACATTCTGTATTTCCCCGTCACTATCAAGACAATCAACAACATCACTGTGAGGGTTGTGGATCAAAATTTCAATTTAATTGATTTCCGAAAAGAAGAAGTTACTGTTACATTGCACCTCAGAAGAAAGATTGAATAATGGTCTGGAGATTTGATAAATCATCTTTCCAACAACCCTATAAAAAGAAAGTGAAGCGAACTTCGGAGGGTAGTATGAAAACAGCTGCAGAATTACTAACACCTGAACGCAGAGAATACTTGAAATCTTTGGGATTAGAACTCTTAATATAATGGAATTGCTACAAATAACAAGTGAACCTGTTAGTGATAACTCAATTGAAGATTATCAATTTCATACATATCAACCGTATATCACTAATGAAATCAAATATAATGATGAAATCAGAATTCCAATTCAGGACTTAGATGCGTATACATCACCTTGTAACTCATACATCTACATAGAGGGGAAGCTCACAAGACAGGATGGGAATCCAATTACAGAAAATAAAATTCATCAACAACGCAATATCTTTCTTATTCCGTGAGCTACGATATGAGTTGAATGGTGTGGTGGTAGACTCTGTCAGGAACATTGGACTAGTATCAACGATAAAAAATTATTTGTCTATGAATGAGAATGAAAGTATTCCTATGCAAAACGCTGGTTGGTTTCCTAAATTCGAAGATAAAATATTGGTCGATGATGGCGGGAATTTCAATGTTTTATTCCAGTCAAGTTATGGGCTGGCTTTTTTGAAGACTTTAAAAAAATTGTGATTAATATGAGACAAGAACTAGTTTTGATTCGTGAAAGCCATGATTTGGATGCTGTCACTAGTATAGATGATTCCGAAAAACCAAAAGTGAGCATAAGTATGCTGACTTGGTGTGTTCCTCATGTAACACTAAGTATTCAGGAACAAATAAGATTAAATAGAATCATAAATAGCAATGTCGAATTACCTTTGAAATTCAGGAGTTGGGAATTGATCGACTACCCTTCTTTAAATGAGACAACAAGACACACTTGGGCAGTGAAAACAACTACGAAGGTTGAAACTCCTCGACATGTTATAATTGCATTTCAACATGCTAAAAAAGAAAAGCTCATCACCGATATGAGTACATTCGACCATTGTAATCTGAGTAATTTAAGAGTATTTCTAAATTCTGAACGATTTCCTTACAATGACTTGAATCTTGACTTCAAGAATAACAAGTTTGCAAAACTCTATGAAATGTATGCCAACTTCCAAGAGAGCTACTATCATCTTAAATCAAATCAATCTATTTTCAATCCAAATGAATTCAAAATGAAGGCACCGCTTGTCCATATCGACTACTCACGTCAAAAAGAAGCGATTCAGACCGGTTCCATAGTACTCAGAATTGAGATTGAGACTGCTGAAGTCACACCCAAGAATGTAACAGCTTATTGCCTTATTCTACACGAGAAATAATCTTCATATAATCCATTGACGAAAATTGTAAAGCAATATTAATGCGCATGCTCAACATGCTGTTATATATAAAGATTTACATGTTTAAAACATCAGTTCGAAAATGATATCAGAGTATCGAAGAAGGTTGAAGCAGCACCATAAGAACCTTAAATTACTCAAACAATTGATTGAGTCATACAATTCGAAGCGATCATTAATAAGGAAACTCATCAATTTGAAAATATAATATTGGTGATAGATGTTCAAGGTTTCAAGATCGAGAACGAGAAATTTGTAACCAAGGAATTGGCCGCATTCGATGGAAGTAGGATTTCTCACTATGTATTCAAACCTCCATTCCCATTAAACATGCTTCCACCAAAATTCCACAGTCAAGCGACTTGGTTAATGCATAATCACCACTGTATGGATTGGAATGATGGGTTCACACCATTACACTAGTTTGGAAATATGATTAAGAAGCTCACTGAAGGAGTTGACACTATTTTTGTCAAAGGAAAGGAGAAAGCTGAATATATAAAAAAATTCACCAATCAGCCAGTTATAGAATTTGAAGAGCAACCTGGTTTACGAGCCTCTGAAGCAAGTTGTTTTCATCACAATAAGGATAATTGTATATGTGCACTTTCAAATGTTCATTCTCTATATCAAATGTATATAATGGACACATCTAAATAAATATTTTTCCGAAGAAATATTGATATTTTATTTTTAAGATTTGTATGAGCGCTTCATAATTGTTTCGACAAGTCACAGTATCTGATTGTCTAGATGTTTCTTATGAAAAATCACTTACCTTGCTAAATATGTAGATTATCAGGTCATCTTTCACGTCGAGACAAGCGATTTTTCTCACAGCATCTACTCGTCTAGACACCGGATGTTCCCTACAAGATCGCTGACTGTTATAAAAAGTCATTCGCTATGCAATGAAGATGCGCAAGCGCATATCAACAGATTCACACACTATAATAAAGAGCATTCTAACGATCAGTCAGTAATACTGTCGCTGAGCTTAGTGAATCATGAAGTGTGACAGATGTGAAAAAAAATGTTCAACAAACAGTAACCTATACCGATATATACGAAACAATTGCTCTCGCAATGAAGTAAGAGGTGTACCTGTAAAAAGAATCAAATTGGATGATCCATCTACAAGTGCTCCAAACTCGAGAAAAAGGTTACATGCAAATATTTCATCGAATGTGGACGATATAGAACAACTTCAGCATGCATTCAAGAATAGGATAGCAAGTTATCGATTCAAAAGTATAGGGAAACATATCGATTACTCCAATTTTATGGCTGAAGTTAAACCCAAAGTTCTGAACATCATCTCTGAATATATACAGAAACACAAGAGTTTGAAAATTAATTTTGAATCATTTGGATATTACATAATACCTGAGAAGGAGTTGAGTGATATGAAATCCTTCAACTCAAAAAACAAAATTAGTACTTGTTCCACAGACTTGGATTGCCTTTACGAGGAATTCAGAAATGAGATGATTTCAAAGACTTCAGAATTCCAGGAAAGATACTCAGGATGGTCATTACAGAAGATTTGGTATCTGGATGTGAATATAAATAAATACAATCCGCTTTCTGCCTCCTCATATATTGAGTTACCCAAAACAATCAATGAGAAAAGAGCCGTTTTAAACGTGAAGAACTTGGATAATGCTTGTTTTGCTTGGTCCATTATGGTAGCGGTTTTCCCTTCGAATGGAGATCCTTCGAGACCATCTTCATACCCTCATTATACAGCATTACTTATTTTTGAGGGGATTGATTTTCCAGTGAAACTGAAGGATATTCATATGTTTGAAAAATTGAATAATATTTCAATAAATGTTTTTGTTATAGATACACGATTTGAAGACGGAAAAGTGAGCACCAACATCGTGTGTCCCTTACATTTCACAAGACATCGTTCTGCAACACATGTCAATCTCCTTTTAATTGGTGATTCTGATGGGAATAATCACTACTGCCTCATTACGGATTTCTCGAGGTTGGTTACACACCAAAAATCTAAGCATAATGGTCGTGCATATATTTGCGACGGTTGTCTTCAATTCTTTCATACGAGTGAAAAACTGGCAACTCATCAGCAATATGATTGTAATCATCAATGTGTGTTACTCCCAAAACCAGACATGATTATCAACAAATATGGTGAAACTTTGCCTGGGAATATTCTGAAATTCACTAATTTCGAAAAGCAGCTACCAGTTCCTTTTGTTATCTATGCTGATTTTGAGAGTGTGCTGAAACCTATCCATTACAGTGAACCATCTGATGAGCACTCATTCACATTGAAAGCATACGAACACGAGCCATATTCATTCGGTTTTTATGTGAAGTGTAATTTTGACGACAAATACTCGAAATACATACAATATCGTGGAAGTGATTGTGCCGAGGTTTTTGTTAGAATGTTGGATGATCTTGTCTTGAATTTATATAATAAACATTTGCCACTTTCAGCAAAAGAAGAGAATGACTTCCAGAATTCTACAGAATGTCATATTTGTGGTAACTTCTATAAGCCTGAAGACATCAGAGTCCGAGACCATTGTCACTTGACTGGTGTTTACCTCGCAAGCGCTCATTCCGGATGTAATTTACACTATAAAGTGGTGAAATTAATTCCTGTCTTCTTCCATAATTTGACAAATTATGACTGTCATCTATTTTTTTAAAAAACTGGCTTCGAATAAAGAGAATATCTCAGTTATTGCTCAAAATGAAGAGAAGTATATTTCATTTTCCAAAACATACTTGGTTGAAAAATCAAAAAATCCGAAAAATAGAGATAAATTCATCACTTTGAGGTTTACTGACTCTTTTCGCTTCTTGTCCAAATCTCTAGAGAATCTCAGTCAAACGCTGAAATCGTCGCAATGTCGGGAGATTAGGAAATATTTTCCAGATGAGAGAAAATTCAATATGATAAGGTGTAAAGGTGTTTTTCCTTATTCATATGTGGACTCCTCTGAAAAATTGAATCAGCCTGCATTACCAAGGCAATCTGAATTCTTCGATATTCTGAGTGGTAAAGAACTTTCCGAAGAAAATTATAATTATAAGTGTGGCAGGAATTTGAATGTTCAACTCTGGGAGAATACTTTGATATCTACTTGAAATCAGATGTTTTACTTTTGGCAGATATCTTCGAAAATTTCCGGGAGGTGTGTTTGGAAAAATATAAACTTGATCCTGCCCAGTATGTGACAGCTCCTTCACTAAGTTGGGAGGCAATGTTGCGTTTAACCAAAGTAGAACTAGAGCTCCTAACTGATATAGACATGGTTCACTTTTTCAAGAAAGGGATTCGCTGCGGAGTAAGTCAGTGCAGTAAAAGAAAGGTTATAGCTAATAACAAATTCATACCATCTTATGATGCTTCCAGACCTAACTCATATATTTTGTATCTCGATGCAACAAATTTATATGGGGCTGCTATAAGTGAATGTCTTCCAGTGCGAGATTTCAGATGGTTAGAGCAGTATGAGCTAGAGAGCTTTGACTGTTTCGAAATTGGGGATACATCATCGAAAGGGTATGTACTAGAAGTTGATTTGGACTATCCGCCAAACTTACATGATGGCCATAATGATCTCCCTTTCTGCCCAGAGAATATCAAACCTCCTGGAAGCAAGTATTCCAAGTTGACCCCAAATTTGATGACCAAGGAAAGATATATTATACACTATAGAAATTTGAAACAGTGTTTGAAATATGGACTGAAATTGATGAGGATACATCGAGTTTTGGAGTTCACACAGTCAGCATGGTTGAAGCAATATATTGATTTGAATACCAATCTCCGAAATTCTGCCAGGAATGAATTTGAACGTGATCTATTCAAATTTATCATAAACTCGATATTCGGAAAAACCATGGAAAACGTTGATAAAAGACAAGACATTAAACTATGTAGTCACTGGGCAAATATTCCGGGGTCTATAGGAGCTGAAGGATTCATAGCAAAACCTCATTTTAAATCATGTTCAGTTTTCGATGAGAATTTAGTAGCTATCCAAATGGAAAAACTAACTGTGACATATGACAAGCCTCTTTATGTAGGGTTTTCAATTTTAGATATTTCAAAGACGGTCATTTATGATTTTTATTATGGCTACATCAAAACAAAATATTGCTATAAAGCAAACTTGTGTTACACAGATACTGATTCACTGATTTTGGAGGTATTCACAGAAAATGTATACGATGATATGCGGTAAAATATAGAATTCTTTGACACATCAAATTTTACAGTCGACAATATCCACAAAATTCCTAAAACAGTTTCAGTTGTCGGCAAAATGAAAGATGAATTTTCTGGATCACCATTAGAATGTTTTTATGGTACAGGTGCGAAGGCATACTGTGTTAAGTCAACAACAGTGATGAAAAAGGCTAAAGGAGTTACTAAAAATGTAATACAGAATGCACTTCAAATTTCAGATTATATTCAAGTTGTTGAAGGAGGTGGCTCTATCTTACGAAAAATGTATATTTTTACTTCTCATTTACACACCATTTACACAGAGCTGAGAAACAAAATTGCGTTATCATCTAGTGATGATAAAAGATTTGTTCTGCCCAAACATTAGCCTGGGGGCACCATAAGTTGAATCCGAAAGATGATGACGCAGTGTTGGATCTTCTTCTATTGATGTCTGAGTACTTGAATAAATGAATTTTGGCTATTTGTTGTTGAATAAAATAAAATATTGAAAAACATGTCTTTTATTCAAATATACTTAAAAAAATATCACTTCAAACTACTTATGCATGAATAACATTTTGATTGTGGAGGAGCTGGACAGTCAACATGTTCTTTCCGGTCAGGTCGATTGTGATGAATGAAGCAAGGTAGCTGAACCTGTAGTCCAAAGTTTCCCATATATTCTTCTGGTAGTTTGTGCCATGCCAAAAGAAGTTCCCCTGGTCTAGCTTTACGAATCAGATAATCTAGTGGAAATTGTCTCAGTTCAACTTCAGTGAACTTGTATAAGGGTTTGAGCTTCTCATATTTTTTGAAATGTTTCCAACAACGATGAGAGGAGGATTACTGAGGAGCACACAGCTATGTAGTAAATCAGAGATTGAACCATTGCAGACTCTGAATCATCTTTTATATCAACGGATGGTGGGGAGGGGTATGGCTCAATTCTGCCTGTTTGCTCAGTGGAGTTATTTTTTCTTATTAATAATTTATACTCTGTACTATTGGTGGGTATTTGAGTTTTGAGGGTTCGCACATTATCGATTTCAAATGGAATCATCCTCACCCACTTATATGGCCAGGTTTCATTCCACGTACCATTAGTATCGAAGCAAATGAAAATTTCTCCATCATTGGGTTGGTGTATGAGTAGAATACCACACCAAATAGCTTGTAAAATTATTTTATTCGTGAACATGTTGAATGGTTAACATGAACTGAAGTTGGAAAACCATTCATTATAGTGATAAATGAAAAAGATAGAAAGGAAGGGGAAAAGAAAGCATAAATATCCAAAAATTATTTATTCATCAGTAAATATATAATTAATCCCTCTTCGCAACAGTTGGTAGTATTGGATCCTCCCCTCCCTTCATAACCTGCTCTCCTCTCCCTTCGGAATCTGCTCTACTCTGTATTAGTTGCGTCAATGGGTGGATAGCTGACGATATCCCTGTTCAAGTCAGGTATGTATGTGGTATAATTATCATTATCCCAGTTTTCCACCTCATTGGCGTCCCAAACTTGTTGGTTTCTTCCTGCCTCCAGACAGCTGTGACGGAGCCTCTCCTCCTTTCGAAACCTGCTCTCCACCACTCTACTTGCACCAATGGGTGGACACCTGACAATATCCCTGTTCAAGTCAGGTATGTATGTGGTATAATTATCATCATCCCAGTTTTCCACCTCATTGGCGTCCCGAACTTGTTGGTTTCTTCCTGCCTCCAGACAGCTATGACGGAGCCTCTCATCCCTTTGGAACCTGCCCTTCTCCATCGTACTTGCGCCAATTGGTGGACACCTGACTATATCCCTGTTCAAGTCTGGTATGTATTGTATTGCCCACCAACCCACCTACGAAAGAAATATTATGAGATTGCAATGTTCTGCGAACAGATCCTAATTTTGTGTTCTATCTAAATACGATTTGACAAAGAAATGCACTTTTCCATCTGACACATGCTCATTGAGACATTTTCAAGTCAAATGTCAAATCATATGCCAAAACTAAAGTTAGATAACGGAGCCACACTGGCTGAATGCGACTGATGGATGCAAAGCCAAAAAAAGTGAAAGAAGAAGAAGAAACCAAAGCGGGCTTTGTGTCCGCGTTGTAATGAAATGTTAGGTTATTGTTTAAACTTGCAAACTCCATCTGAAAAAAAAACCAGTGGATGCTAATACCAAGCCCCAAAATAATTTCCAGGGTGTGTTTTCTCTGGTTTTTCGATGTGATGTGATTTCTGCCAAATGTGTTCTTGTGAAAAGTTATTAGTGGAATTTGGAGGTTGCATTGTTTTTGTGGTTCTCTGGGATTATTTTTTTACTTATAAATTCTGGTGAGTGTGTGTAAATATTATATCATTCTAGATAATGTTCAAGTAACATTTTAATAATGTATTGGGATTACATGCAACCACAAACAATATAATTTCAAGTTATTTTTTTGGAATTGATAAGCCCACGGCTCACAGTCAGATATTGTGATCAAACTACTTTGAAGTAGTGCTATTTCTATCGGTATGTTTGAAATTGATACCAATAAAAATACATTACTTCAAAGTTGTTTGATCAAACTATCTCACAGTATGAAACAAGTTTAACCTTTCATAGTTTGAAAAGGAAAATTGAAACTTTTGAACATAAATAAAACAATGCACATAATTTCAATATTGATTTATTTCTGGTGTAAAAATGATAAAAAATAATTATGATATATATAATAGATTTAAAATAAAAGTTGAATATATAAGTAAAATGAACAAAAATAACTAAACTTACAATGACTCTTATAGTTAAAAATTATAAAAAAATATTGGTGTATTATATTCACAAAGTATCGTTGAAAGGTTCGACATATAGAAATATCCGGAATAGCTCCAAGTTGTTTCAAAAATTTAACTCCTCGGAGTCTCCCAAAATGGCTCTACCTTTTTGGATTGCAGCATCCAAGTCAGCCATCTCTTTCTCCATATGTCGAACCTTTCTCCGATACTTTTTCAACTTGGCTTCCAGCTCAGCTTTTCTATCTAATTTGGCCCTGGTGAAGATGCCCAGGAAGTTGTCGATCTCAGCAAGATGTTTATTTTCTGCTTCTTCCTGGGTCTCGTTGGCTGTGTCCTGAGTGGTGTCATATCCCCCATTCACCTCCAAATTGCTCAAGTTGAGTGGACTCGCTGGAATTCCGTCCACCCAACTTTGCACTGAGGTGCCTGCATGACTTCCGTCCACCCAACTTTGCACAGAGGTGCCAGCATGACTTCCGAGGCTTTCGGTGGTGATTGCAGGACTTCCAACGAGGCTTTCGGCTTCACAAGGTTCGACATATAGAAATATCCGGAATAGCTCCAAGTTGTTTCAATAATTCAACTCCTCGGAGTCTCCCAAAATGGCTCTACCTTTTTGGATTGCAGCATCCAAGTCAGCCATCTCTTTCTCCATATGTCGAACCTTTCTGCGATACTTTTTCAACTTGGCTTCCAGCTCAGCTTTTCTATCTAATTTGGCCCTGGTGAAGATGCCCAGGAAGTTGTCGATCTCAGCAAGATGTTTATTTTCTGCTTCTTCCTGGGTCTCGTTGGCTGTGTCCTGAGTGGTGTCATATCCCCCATTCACCTCCAAATTGCTCAAGTTGAGTGGACTCGCTGGAATTCCGTCCACCCAACTTTGCACTGAGGTGCCTGCATGACTTCCGTCCACCCAACTTCGCACAGAGGTGCCAGCATGACTTCCGAGGCTTTCGGTGGTGATTGCAGGACTTCCAACGAGGCTTTCGGCTTCACTTATGTCCTCATAAGCTGGAGCCGGAACTGGAGCTGGAACTGAAGCTGGAACTGGAGCTGGAACTGGAGCTGCAACTGGAGCTGGACCCGGTGTTGATTGGTGCGCCGGTGTAGAGTGGTGAGTTCGTATAAAACCCTTTTTGCTAGCGTTGATGGGCCGCAGATCCGAAAAGGTTCCATCCAACACCTCTATCTCACTTCCGAGACTCCTCGTAGACCCCATTTTCACCAACTGAAAGCCCCCATCACTGGGTAACTTCTTGAAGTGGGACAGCAGCCTGAACTGCTTGCCCCTTGACTTTTCGCCAATTACTTTCTTAGTCGACTTCATCATACTTTCAAAATAATACTTTCAAAACTAAATGCGAAACTCTAGAGTAGTCTTCAAATATTATTACCCCTCACTGCTCTGGAATAGGGGTGACAAAACATTCTTGATTGAATTAGCCAACCAGCAAATTTAAAAAAATATTTGCTTTGGGATTTGAGTTTTCAAGCAATAGAAACAGTCCATCACTCCGCCCAGAACAGCAAACGAATTTCTACAATAGTGGGAGAGATTTTTTCTATATTTTTCCCATGGAAAATGGCCTTGAAATATAACAACTTTACATTTTCTAACAAAAACATATTCCCATAGGTTTTTGTATGCAATCAGCAATCTGAGAGTATCCTCAGATTTCAACACTCTACAGTAAGAAGAGATATGTTAATCTTGAAACAAAAATCATTGTGAGCTTATTTGAGTAATTTGCAGAATATTTTTCATCATGTCCAGATATTTGAAACATTTGGCAGAATGCAATCCAAGCAATTTGCAATTGGATATTATCTTCATATTACAATTTGACAATGGAATATGCTTATCTTGAAATAATACCATGTGGAAGTTCATAACATGATATCTGTAGATTAGTTTTCACTTTCTGGACATTTGAAACATGGGAATTAAAACTATGGAATTTTCGCCACTTAGTTGAATTAGATACCCTTCAATAAATATGAAATTATTCTTGATGTGATTTATAAAAATGATATACAGGGTACCCCATGATTATAAACATTTGGAAAACCAACAGCCCTGAAAGAGTTTAGTTAGGTATCCTTCAATAAACATTAAATCATTCTTGATGTGATTAATAAATAATATATAGGGTGCACTATGATTATAAACATTTGGAAAACCAATAACCCTGAAAGAGTTTATTTTTTGGATGGGTTTTATGTGAAACCAGAGGTAGATGGTTTCAGATATTAATGAGCCATCTTGTGTAATGATTTTTTTGACCTGTCTTGACATGTAGGTAACAGGAAAAGTGTGAAATATAATATCTGACACGTGCACTCATTGACTTTAAATCTATTTGCTCTCTCATAGGTTTTTATCCGAATCCGATTGTTCTCTCATAGGGTTTTATGTAAATCCATTTGTTCTCTTTTGACATGTCTTGACATGTAAGTAACAGGAAAGGTGTGAAATATAATATCTGACACGTGCACTCATTGACTTTTAATCTATTTGCTCTCTCATCCGAATCCGTTTGTTATCTCATAGGGTTTTATGTAAATTCATTTGTTCTCCCATAGGTTTTTGCACCGAATCCTTTTCGAATCCGTTTGTTCTCTCAGTTGCCCCCTACTAATATACTATATGGCAACCTGACCTAACCTTATCTTGATATTGTGTCTTACACTTACCTTTGAAATTATCAATAATCTCTTCAGAGATTTCCCAACCCCTCAGTTTTTCTTCCATATCCAAATCCAAATACTAAAATACTTTGAGATGTCTAAATACCACTTTGAATTTGAACCATGTGCCTGTATTTCATTTTCGATTAAATTTTTTTGAATCCAAGTAATTCTGATATCTCAAATCAAGCAACTGATAGTCTTCTCAGTCAGCAATATGGTAGTTTCAATTGAAGCAAATATTTCAACACCCCAACACAGTGAAGTTCTCAAATGAAGAGCTGTATCTTAATTCAATAATGTGGTTTCATTCATCCAAACATAGCAGTCTTTTGGTATGAAATGAGCATAGCTAATGTTAAGAATTTGTGCAATTTGATTCAAGAGAAGTAATTTCTCAATGAAGATTATGATTGTCTTGACCTATGTAACATAAGTTTCTTATTTGGAGTAAAGTTGGTTTACTCACACAAAGAATATATATTTTTTATCATCCAAGCAATCTACACGCTTGATCAGAGAGTACTGAATTGGAAATTTAAAATGCTCAGATCGAGAAATCGTTTATTCCACTATATATAAACAAGCCATACCATTGAAGCAAAGCTTATTGCATTAGAGAAAGAAATCCTTTTTATGTGTGTAGAATAGACAACGTTGTAAGAGTTCTTGCCTCTCAAGAGGTTGCAAATGTGGCAGGGGTTATTCTGTTATTCTGTTATCACCTGCCACAATCACAGGTGTTGTAATATCCTCACTCATCGCTATAGAACCTGCAAAATCAGCAGAAATAGCTTGCACAGCTAATACTTATGACTACTTTCACTCAGGAAATCAAGAAACTATAATTCCCCAGCGAGCGTCATCAAGACGTCCCCCAACTTCAAACAGACAAACTTTGCAGGAGGCTAAGCTACCCAAGAGGTTTTCTCTGAAGACGAGGTAGCTGAGGAACCCATAGAAACGACACCCCTAAGCTCCAATCTTCACTTGCACCTGCTGTTATGAGCAAATAAAATTATTCATTAACCGTAACGGCAGCCACCAACTGCATGCGCGTTGATAAGTTTTAAAACAAACTCCAAAGATTTCTACCAACTGAGCTTTTTCCACCTATTTCCATCGAATTTTGGAAATATCCGCTGTCGATCCGAGGGCACAAGCTGCGCCGCAGTGTCTTGCTTATTCCTTCCCTCCGGAATCGAATTCTAAAAAAAAATAATAATCCGCGGTCGATCCGAGGGCACAAGCTGCGCCGCAGTGTCTTGCTTATTCCTTCCCTCCGGAATCGAATTCTAGAAAAAACCGCGGTCGACCCGAGGGCACAAGCTGCTCCGCAGTGTCTTGACTAATCCTTCCCTTCGGAATCGAACTAAAAAAAATTAAAATAATAATCTGCGGTCGATCCGAGGGCACAAGCTGCGCTGCAGTGTCTTGCTTATTCCTTCCTTCCGGAATCGAAATCTCCTACTGATTCGGTTGAGATAGACGAATAATCTAATTAACTATGGAACTTCGCATAGGCCACAGTTCGCGCATCCCTGTGCACTCTCTCTTATTATTGTAAAAACTACATAGAGCAAGTTAGGGCAGTCATACGAGGTAGCGGCCGCGATATGTTCGATATCTTAACCAGAGAATGCGTTTTCTCGCCCTCCTCCGATTGTATATGATACTGATTCGGTTGAGACAGACGAAATAATCTAATTAACTACGGAACTTCGCATAGGCCGCAGTTCGCGCATCCCTGTGCACTCTCTCTTATTGTAAAAACTACATCAGAGCAAGTTAGGGCAGTCATACGAGGTAGCGGCCGCGATATGTTCTATACCTAACCAGAGAATGTGTTTTCTCGCCCTCCTCTGATTGCATAAACATCCTTGATGCGCGCCAAGCGCGAATGGTAACGGCTGCGTCCGCAGAGTCCGTACCTGTCTTCATTCCTCATGACCCGCCGGTCGAAATGAAACGTTGTGTCCTGGAGGGGCGTCGCGACGCCACGTCCAGACGAAGATATATTTTTATTTAAAAAAAAATATTAAAAAAAAAATGCTCTGAGCATTAGGCTGCATCCTCTCAAGGATCCTACTAATGCAAAAACTCTGAGAAATCGTTGATATTGAATGAAAGAAAGATTTCGAAACAAACTTTACCACTTACTCCCAATTTTATTTTTCGGGGCTGAATTGGTAGATTTTATTAACGACCCTAGATAACCGATTCGCCTTAGGACTATATGTACAGTTCAGCCGCGCAGGTAAGCTTTCACTATAAGCTCTACGATGACTGAGAACGAAATCGTTATTGAGGGAAGTTAATTTCTGTTTTGGAAGTTCCTTGGCGAACTTCCGTTTGCGTTTTCCGAGTTGTCACGTGAATTTTCACGGTGTCCGGGCGTTTTATCTCAGGTCGAGACATTATTGACTCTCGAGTCATGCGCGTCGCTCCGCAATACGCCGGAGTGCGTAATGCGTTGGGACGGCGGCGCTGCGTTAGGCGTCCGCCTGCTCCGAGGCACCATGACGTCTCGAGGTGGCGCTACATGCGGTGGGGCGTCGTGTCGTGGGGCTTGCCCAACCGACGCGTAGGGGTTATTCAGGGCCGCATAACGTCGATTTTGTTCCCTGATTTTCTCGTTATAGGGAACTCGACGGATTTCGTGGTACTGGGTTGGGCGCTCTATAGGCGGATCCGTCCCGTAGGGATTCCTGCTATGCGTAAAATTGTTTCGTGGTAAATAACGCTCCTGGATATCACCTTCTTGGTTTGAAGAGTGTCCTACGTTATTGACGAAACGTTGGTGTTGGGGAAACGCCTATTGAGGTTTTCTCTCAAATTTTGGTCTTTCAACCGCTGCAATTTTAAGCTGACCCACTTCATTTAGCGTAGCTTCATTGCTGCTCGCTAATTGGGTCAGCTGTTCGATTGTCTCGAAGCTCTCGTTTTGCAAATAAATTCGCAAGCCGGGGTTAATCTTATGCACAATTAACCGAGCAATATCTTTCTCCTGCATGGTTGGCACTAGTCTAGTAGCCAATCCCCATCGGTGAGCTATGAACGCACTCAAATTTTCTTTGTGAGATTGTTCCTGTCCGAACAATTGGCTTGTCAACTTGGCTTTGAGCATATCGTTATCGAATCGCTCCAAGAGTCGATTCTTAAAATATTGCCAGCTTTTGTTGGTATTTCCATAGCCGCGAAACCACTCGGCTGCCTCTCCTGTGAGCCAGTTGCCAACAATGCCAGAACACTCGTGATCAGGGAGTTTTTCGAGAGTCGACTCGACGTCTCGTATACATTTCAGCGGGCACTCTTGTGGTAACCCGCCGAATTTGGGGGCCGCATGATATCGGTTACCCTTTACTAGTTGGTGGCCGGTAGCGGCCAAAGTCGGAAGCGAAATGTGATCTACGAGATCTTTAAAAACTGTAGTCAGCCCTTGCATAACATTACCTGGGTCTCACGTTTGCACGGATTGGGGGGATATCTCAAGCACATCATTCGCTAAGTCACGCTGTGGAGCATTTATCCTACCATTATTTATATTTGGTGTCTCAGACACGGTCTGAGATGCCTCAGGGCGCCAGAAGATTTGTCCTACTCTACCTTCAAGGGAATTGATTTGTGTATTTATTTCAGCCTCCAGAGCGGGAACTGAATTTTCCCGAATCAGCGTGTGCTGCGGGGGTACCGGAGCCAGTGGCAAGCTAGCCGCCTCTGTACAAAAAAAATAATTACCAGAATTTATCTGATGCCTTGAATCAGTCGCTATCTGAGTTTGGGGGTTTACGCGAGACTGTTCTGACACACCCTGTACTCCTGACTCTCTAGTATAAGTCTCGTTCTGATCAATTAATTCGCCATTTTGCGAAATCTGAACGTCGTTATCTACATAGATTCGGGTATTCGGTTTGGAATATCTTGGTAACAGATCTGCGTGTTGATTTTGATTGAACAAACCGAAATGAACACGGTTACGAGCTACAACGGTGTTTTCTGAATGTCCCTGTCTACTGGGTATTAACTCAGAAACTATCCGTTGAGCCCCACGTTCTGGGGCGCCATGTCTTGAAAAATAGGGGTTATGAAATGCCTGTTGTGCCCCACGTTCCGCGCCATGTTTTGAAAAATATGGGTCACGTCTAGGCAAACATGCATTAGCCTGAAGAGGAGGGGGGGATGGAAGCTCTACTTGAGTTTGGCGGTTTTCACGAGCTTTTCTCATCTGTTTGAATTCAACAAACTACTTCCACTTCCTCTTTCTCCTCCTCAGACATCACTTGCCGAAAAGCAGGGATTTCGCTATTCGTGCGGGCCGTTTGATGAACGTTTCCGCGTGCAAGTGGACCCCCTTCAAGGCTATTCCCTGTGCTAGCTCGAGAGACATTGAGACCCGAAATTACTGAAATATTGTCAGGAGTTCGGGGGCGGTTTTGGTCAAACATTCCCACTTCATTCATTCTCGACTCTATTTGCGAGTCTGCAGAAATATTAAGTGGACTGGAGGTCCCTGAACGTAACGTATTACGTTCTAAATTCTGGAATGCTTCCAAAATTCGGCGTGGAGTGCCGGTATTTTTCGGGGTTTGAAATTCCCCAGCGGGTTGACCGCCGAGAGTCAAAAAACTAGGTGAGGCCCTCAAAGGCCTATTATCAAAATTTTGAGCTGAAATTTCCCTCAGACTCAGATCACGCCCTGTATTCTGATCATCAGAAAAATTTAATCGAGATTCATCATAATTGTCTTCATCAGGACAGACCACAACGTGACTTTTATCCACATTCACATCATCCATACTACAATGCACAGAGTTTAACCTAGGAGATGCAAATAAATTTAAATGAACCGGTTTTTGAGAATCCAGGTGGTAACTAGATTCTGTAGCGTTATTTTCGACGCGACGCGATTCAACTACTAATTGTGAGCGTTTCGGGAGAAATGCGTGGGGCTCGCCTTCCTTGACGGCCACGCCTGGTGAAACCCTTGGGTTTTTATTTATTGTGGGGCTCTCCAAACTAGAGCCAAAAGAAAAATTATTTTCAACAGAAAATGAACCACTTATAGGAGCAGTTAGGATGAGCGGTAGGGCCGGATGTTTCTCAAATAGAGAACAATCAAGAGCTTGGTTAGATATAAAACTCGTGAAATTTTCAGCGGGGTGAAGTACACAAGAAGTTGGTTGAACTTTTGTTTGTCTGCGAGTCCTTGGACGTAAATTGAAGTACATTAGGGGAATGTAGAAAGTGAAGTTACGTTCTAAGAAAAAATAATTGCGTGCCCCTAAGACAGAACTAAACAACGCGTACAATACTAAACCCTATATTCAAATAATCTCAAAAAAAATAGGTGAATATCACCTGTGCGGAATTCGCACACAGGCACTTATGCAGGACCGCTATATAAACATAGTACCCTCAAATAAATGCTGAAAATAAAGGTATAGTTATATTATCCGCGCTGTACTCGGGAACGCTAGTGCCAGGAACGCTTTATATACATAAAAAAAATACCCTCAAATAATTGCTGAAAATAAAAGGTAAAGTTATGTTATACGACCTGTACTCAGAAACACTAGTGGCACAATCAATAGTGCCATAAAAACCCCTCAAGGAAAAACGCAACACTGCACTGCAATAATAGCAAATCGCAAACCGCAATAACACTGCACAATAATTAAGCCGTGGCAAGAATTCTGTCTCGTTGACTTATTAATCACTTTTTTTTTTTAAGAAAAAGCCGACTTGCGTATCGTCGCGATAGTCTCTTATGACCGCGTCTCGTCCGTACCGAAGCCCGACGCTAAGTCTACTATACCCGCGTCTTGAACGAACCGACGTTCGAAGCTAAGTCTACTATATCCGCGTCTTGTTAGAACCGACGTTCGACGCTAAGTCTACTATATCCGCGTCTTGTTCGAACCGACGTTCGACGCTTAGTCTACTATACCCGCGTCCTGTTCGAACCGACGTTCGAAGCTAAGTCTACTATACCCGCGTCTTGTTCGAACCGACGTTCGAAGCTAAGTGTCCTTTTTCACTACTCCAAAACTCTCCTCTGCCCTATTCGAAAGCTAATTTCCCAGAACTTTCTGCAAGGCATAAAAAAAACCGTTTTTGTTTGCATACCATATGTCTCTTTTTCCACAGAACTGCATGCAAAAACATTACTTTTCCTTAAAATCTTCAACATTCGTTGAAGAGGCAAAAAGTAAAAATAATATTCTTTAGAATATTTCAGACCCCCCTGTGCTGAGAACATCTTTTAGTCCGAAAACAACTTAGGTATTGTTTTCCCGCCTAGAATAGTTAACAGATGTCTTAATCTCTTTTTTTCTAAGCAACCCATTTCGTGTTCTCGGTATCTACTTTCTCTAGCTAGGGTGGCCATAAACCAGCGCCAAGAAACGGACGGAATCGTTGAAGTTTTTAAAATTGCGTGTGAAAGGTTTATCGAGCGATTCCATATTTCAATAAAGTTGATATATCATTCGCGGGGAGATAATTAATATATATTTCCACACGACATTTGCATGTCAACCCCCTGTCTAATTCACACATTGTAAAAGGACTTGAATTAACAGAAGATTGAATTATCCTGAAATCAGGATCTGTAAAGCAGTTTGCAGTTTGTAGTACTATTTGTTCAGCTAATTCTTCGTCTGGTGCTTGAATCTTTTATTTTTCCTATCTGCAAAACTTCTAATCATATTCCATACATACGAGGTGTTTGACTCCCTGTTGAGAGTAGAACAAAATTCTCGAAAACGTTGTTTTTTCTTTTTTTTTTTAATTTTTTTGCTCGAGCTATTCTTTTTTTTTGTTTCTATATAATTCGTTATTGTAGGGTCCTCTTTGAATTTACGTAATGCTTCCTTTCTTGTTTCATTTATTTGTTGGCATTCATTGTCCCACCATGGTGATTTAGGACCTTTCGATAGTTTTTGATTACAATATGGTATCGAACTATCGGCCGCCTCGTTCATGATAGTTAGTAAATCGTCATAATTTGTAATTGTAAAGTCTTGTATCTTATCATTCAGTATCCTAGAATACTTTGCCCAGTCACCTTTGGCAAAAGCCCTTTTTTATAGTTGTTATTGTTTTGATTATTATATATAATATTATTTATTTTTCACATGGTAGGATAATGATCGCTATTGCCATTGTCATTCAGTATCTGCCAGCTACTTTTGTTGGCCAAATGGTTGACACCAAACATAAATCCAAAGGGCTGATATTGTCATGTGGATTAATAAAAAGAGTACTTTCACCTGAATTAAGGATGACAAGATCTTCATTTTCCAAGATTGAATCTACAATATTTCCATTATAATTACCATTTGTGCTACCCCATAATGAGTGGTGAGCATTTAAATCTCCCATCCATATTATGTTTTTTTGTATCTGTGAGTATAAAGAATTCAACATGTCCAATTTTAACTTATTGTTTGGAGGATTATACATGTTAATAATTTTAATGTTTTCAACCTCAATAATGATTGTTTGACAATTATCCTCCTCAGGTATCCAATTAAATTTGATTCGTTTATATGAACAATCTGTCCGTATGAGAGTTGCAACACCCCCATATCCGTCTTCCCTATCTTCCCTAATGATGTCATAATTTTTTAATTTGAATTTTTGTTCTACCCTCAACCAAGTTTCATTTAGTAGTATCACGTGTGGGTTTTGTTCTTCTGTCATGTTAATTAAATAATGACCATTTGTATTTATGCTGCGTATATTCCATTGGATAATTTTCATATGTTTAGGATCCATTCGTTCCCCGATTTAAAAAAATTCAGGTGTATCAAGTTCAATACTTCTGTTTGGTATTCCAAACGTGCTGTTGAGCATATCGACAAGTTTTTGTATGGTACGACTAGGTAAAGTTGCTATGGTGTCAATTTAATTGTTTTAATGTATTTTTATCTTCCTCCTCTGGAGTTATCATTTTGTCTCTGTAATTTTTCTGTGTATTCTGTTTATCTGCACTGGCATTTATGTTTAGTGGTGTCTTTCTTATTGCTCCCGTATTTACTGTTTGACTATATTAATGTGTTGGAATAATATTTCTTTATTTGGCTGTATAGTTCTACCATAAGGGTTTATCAATGCTTTATTGTGAGCTTGTTTATCATAACCTTGCCTATATTCTGTTTTTTTGTTATTTGTTGACTGTACACTTTGAGAATAAGTCCGTTTTGATTTATTATTATTTGCAGTATAAACGTCTTTTCTTTGTTCTATTAATATATTATTATTTATTGCATATCTATGTCTCAGGGCTGGGAATTCCTGGTTTTGTTGAATATATGTAGGATTTTCTTTCGAAAAAAACTGTGCAGCCTCATAGTATGATATGTTTTCAAAAGTCATTTTTTACCGCTTATTTTTTTTGTCTATCATATTCTATGCACCCTTTGTTAGTTGACCTGTGGTCCTGACTCTTACAGAACAAACACTTGTTGTGCAAGTTGCATATTCCTCCTTATTACTATGTGTTTCTGTACATGATAAGCATTTTTGTTTGCCTTTACAAAAATTTTTTATATGTCCGTATATTAAACAATTATAACACTCAGTAACTGGCGGAATATACGGTGTCGTTACACGTGTCAATTAACAAATGTCTACATATCTAGGTATGATTGTACCTCTGAAAGTTACTAGAATTGTGGAAGAAGGAACGTATTCCGTCTTGCCATCTTGAACTATTCTTCTATTCATCCATTTAACTTGTAAGACCTTGTATGGACTTTTTATCATTTGTTCAATAGAGTCTTTATTGAAGTCTGTAGATATACCTTTTATTATAGCTCCACACGTTACATTATTAAAGGGAATATATACTGAATAATTATGTTCATTTAATTTTTTTTCACTTATCATTTCGTTTGCAATTTTTTTATTATTGACTTCTATTCCTATCCTGTTTTTTCCTTTAATTTTTATTTTATTAATATTTCCCAGTTTCAAATAACAAACTTCTTTTGCAATCTTTAAATGTGAAAATTTTCCTATATCTTTCCCAGATTCTTTTTTCATTTCCACTATCACAGTATATGGTCCTGCATCCCCGTCTTCATAAATCATCAGTTCTTTATTATTATCTATTATTATATTATTATCTAATCTATTTCCCGATTCATTCCGCATTGGTGTCTCAATAAAGCTATTTCCCGGTTCGTTTGGTGAAGTACTAATCATACTACTATCCGATTCACTTTGCATGTTCAATTCTCTCTCATCCTCAATAAATCTTGATGTTGATCGAAAGTTTGAATTGCCATCATTATTTCCAAAAATGTCACTGATTTCACGATCTGTACTTGTATTATCTCGTTCGCTATCTAGAAAGATTTTTTTGGGGGAAGATTCATCTTCCCCCCCTAATGTAAACATCTACCAGTTGTTTTTTGTACCTATCCTTCTTTTGTTATTTCAGGAATGTTGGCTTTGAAGAGACCCAACTCCACTGTATTACGTTATATTCTATATTCGTACACAATAGGAAAAAAGTTGTAAGATTGGTTATTATTTGAAACGTACAATAATTATAGGAATTTTCAATAAAAGAATAGAAAGTTATTTGCACACCTGTTTTGCAGTTCGTCGATGCGATGATCACTCTTCGACAGTTGCTCAAAGACGTCTATTCATAACTTCATCACTCCAATTCACCTCCACACAGCGTTGCCATATTTCGGAGGCCCATCGGAGTGGATACTATACGGATGCTTCGTCTGCAGAGCCATTATTTTTGGTGTATATGCATATTAAACGATGGCGCCCCGTAGGGAGAGAACAGTACACTACATCGTGTAACTGTACATATTGTAATGTATTGGAAAGGGGGATTTGATGTAATGTTTTGTATTGATTAATAAATACTAAATAAAGTTGTCAATGTTTTGTTGTATAATGGGAAATTTTATAAATGAATACTTAACCTTACTTTTTACTGTCAAAATATCTCTTTCTCCGGCTTAACTCAGTTGGGCATGATGTACTCTCTCTCAGTAGTGGTTTCTCAGCAGCAGCAGTCATACCAATCAGAAAATGAAAATTCCCCAACAATGGTACCAATAATAAATTTTGTTTCAAAACACAGAAATATCGTTTTATTCATAATTGAAATCAATAAAGAAAAACATACGAGAAAAGATGAAATCTCCAGTAGTATTACCCTAGTTTACCTGCTCCTACTCCAGATAACTTATTGTCTAGAAATTTATGGAAAGTGTCATAGAAATCATTTATCGCCCTCTAATGGTTAAAATTGAAATTACTTTTGATGTGACATGTGACTAGCAAATGAGTTCCGTGGCCTTTCTAGAAAGTGAGGGTGTCACTTCGAATGTAAATAAAAATAAATAAATTGTTCTTTTTGCAATGATATATGATTATATTGATTAAATGGGTGCTAATTAAAAGTTAAAATGGTTTCAAAGTTCAGGAGTTCACTATGAAATTGTTCGAGGAGGAAACTTTTCAAAGTTCTATGTAAATTGAGTTTCTTCGTGAAGTGAGTTGCTTCAAAGTGGAGAAAGGACTGGTAGAAACCTCCAGGATATGTTCGAGGACACATCAAAGTATTATAAATACCTTTTTACTCTTTTGGAAAGTTTGCCGGAGGTGGCATCTTGTAGTTCTGCAGGATATAGTGGCCAATTCGATGACGATGAAAGTACTTTTCTTCTCAGCTTATTATTTTGGTTTTAGTTACCAATTTTCAACGTAGTTATTAAGTTACTGTTGAGTTTTTTAACCTTTTATCTTCAATTTAAACTTTTTGATTCTCAACACGCCATTTACTTCTTTCTGGAACCCCCGCTCTCTCTCAATAAACTTGTATTCTCCTAGCAACCTTTCCTTTTGTTTTTTTTTTTTTTTAGAATCGTTCATCCGACACTCGCGATGGTTTTAAACTAATCTTATTCTAAATTACACTCTAATTATTTACAATAACCTTAAATTTAATGGGATTTTATTTTATAATAATTTATTTTTTTCTCATTGTTTTTCTCTGTTTTTTTTTACCATATCATCAGTACCCCTGCCGAAATTTATAGTCTCAGTCAATACACCTCAATTCCTTTGAAATTCTACTGAGTGATGGTTGTTTTCATTCTTATTTTTAATTTTGTTCATAAGTGACTTTTTTGTTTAGAAAAATATTGTTTTTATGGTTGATACTGATAGTTTATACTCTACTTTACTATTTTCATTCATCAAGTTTCTTGAATTATTTCTCATTTAGATAGTCTACTATGGTTTTTAAAAAAACTTCTTAATCGCAGCGGCTTATCTGACTTTTCTTCAAAATCTATTGAAATTTCACTTTTTGCTGACTTTATTAGAGATCTTTTGACTGTTTCATATAAATAATTTTATTTAGAGTTAGGTTTATCCCATAGAAAAATTAGAATGCCAATTTTTAATTCTATCTTTTCTTTTTGTTTCAGATTGACAGTTTCAAACTACTGAATTCTGCAAAATGATACCTTTTTTATATATATTTTTATATATATATATAATTTTTGTAATTTTATATTTTAAACTTGTATATTGAATATGCCTCTTTCTTTTCTAGTGACTGGATTTCTTAATTTGTAACTATTTACAGGATTATCGTTAATAACTTCATAAGGTCCTTCAAAAGGAAATAAAAACTTTGCACACAAATCTTTCCTTTCATTCGGCACTCTTAAATTCCTAATAATCATTAAATCTCCTTTTTTAAAATTCGTACACTTCACACTTCTTTTACTCTACCTTACTTGTTCCCTAAATCGATATGGTATTGGATAACTTTTTGATTTAAATTTGTTGATTTCTTTCACCTCTATTTTGTGTACATATTTGCTAGCAATTCTAGACTCATCCATACTTAACCTTTCATGCTTCCTCAATAATTCACTCACATAGTTTTCATATTTTATATTGCATTTGTATTCATTATACTCATTATAATTCATTTCTTCATAATTATTTAATTCATTTTCATATTCATTTTTATTTTCAATTTTATTTTCACACTCTTCCTTCTCATTTACACTCTTAATACACAAAATTCCGCTATTCAAATCTATCTTGTTATCATTTGTATCTTCAAATTTAAACCAATTTTCCATCCATTTGATAGTTTTTTGCTCATAATCGATTTTGAATTTGTTTATATCTAATAAATCGGTACCAATAACTACATCCATGTCCATATTTTTGACTATTAATAGTTGTATTTCAATTGTTTGCTGTTCTATCTCCAAATTTATATTTTTCAATTATTTGCTGTTCTATCTCCAAATTTATATTTATAAAACTATTAGATTCTGCTAATTTCTTCCCATTGATCCCCACTAAGTTTGTTTTTGGCATTCTCACAATTTTACTTTCCAAATCTTTTTCAATATTGTTTTCACTAACTAAAGATGCCTCTGAACCTGTGTCTATAAGAATTTTCACTGATCTTTCTCCAATTTTCCCTTTTAAAATTATTAATTTGTTTATTTGTTCATTTTTTTCATTTTAATTTAAATCTATAAATTCCTTAGGATGTTCATAAATAGGTTGTTCCAGCTTCACATATGGTTTTCTTAGCAAAAATTTTCAGCACGTTTGTCATTTCTTATCTCGTGATTATTGTTCGTTTGTCTTTCGTCATTTTCCCTGTCACAACTACTTTACCTTTGATTAAAATGTACCTGTCTCGTACGTTCATTGTTTTGTCTTTCGATATAATTCGTTCGTCTGTCTTCCCTATTGTATTCGTTTCTATTTTGTTGATATTGCCCTTGATTCTGATTTCTATTGTTTCCATAGCTGTTATAGTTCCTGTTTTGATTATTATTATTATTATAATTGTAGTTATTTCTATTATAATCCCTTTGATTTTGATTCACATATTGTATCTGTTATTGTAATTATTGTTATTATTGTTTATAAATCTCCCATTTTGATTATTATTATCCCTATTCTGCCTGTAGTTGTTAATTTCTCTCATTATTATAATTATTTTCCCTTCTATTTTCATATCTATTGTGGCCTTGCATATTTTGATTGTAATTTTTATTCTCTGAATACCTATTTCTACTATCCCAAATTTTATATTCTAACGTTCTCTCTAACCTCATTAAATACTCGCTTAACCTGGTCATTGTTTTTATCTCATTTATGTTAATGATTTCAAAGATTTCTGGCTCAAAATGTCGACTTATACTTGTAACTATTACTTCCTCGTTCATAGTTGGATTCAAATACTGAGCTATCGAGTAAAGTTGTATTGCATAATTGTTATAATTCGTGCTTTTCCTCTCATCAAACTTCCCAAACTGTAATGAGTCCCTAACTTTCATCTTGGCATTGATACCCCAGTACTGTTTTATAAATAACGTTTGAAAGTCCCCAAAATTGTTTATATTTTTGTCCTGACTATTGAACCATGTTAAAGTTTGATTTACTATAAATTCCTTTATAAAATCCTTCAATTCATCTATCTGTTCTATGTTTCTAGCTTTGTTCTTTAACATTTTTATAAAAGTGATTGGGTTAATCGTTTTTATGTTCCCATCGAATTTATTATTATTTTGAATACTCTGGTAATTTATAATTCTTGTTTCTACAATCCCACTTGTCCTACTTTCCCCTAATTTTTGTAATTTAACCTCCAGTTCCTGAATTTTATTTAAATATTCATTGTTGTCCCTACCTGCAATAACTTTCTCCTGGATGTTAACAATTTCCCTTTCTATGTCATGAATCTTTTTTATTGTGTTCTGTTTACTCAAGTCTACCTTTTATTTATTTTTCTTATTTCCTGGGACGTACCTAGGTTTATTTTCTCTGCATCTTTCCTCATATCACTTATTTGTCTTGTATATTGATCAACTAAATGGTTAATCATACTTATTTCCCCAGTTATTTTCTTATAATGTTCCAAATTTTGTTGCTCTATCCTCCTTTCGAACTCCTTGCGTTCATTTACAAATTCCTTTTTGTTTTCTTCCAATTTTCTTACTACATAGTCTTCCAGTTTCCCTATCCTAGTATTCATACTATCCTTGATTTCTTCCATGTTTCCTTTTATGCTCTGATCCATTTTTTCTTTCATCATTTCCATATTCTCCTTCACTTCATCATACTAACTTTCATTCTTTCTTCCATCTTTTCCATGTTCTCCGTCATGCTTCCCATATTACTTTCTATAAACTCCATCAACATTCTAAACTTTTCATCCATATACTACTTTCTACCTGACTTTCTCTCACCTGTCTTTCTGCACTTGTTCCAGTTACCTCTCCACTTCTCTCTCCATGATCACCATCTTCCATGGCTCCATCCAAACCTACTCTTTTACCGTCTCTTAAATCCATTCTTTCACTACTATACAAACTCTTTCACACAGCAGACAAATTTTCTAATCATTCACACTTGCAAAACTTTTATGGTAAAATTCCGTTAACCGGGCGCTACAAGCTTACGTAGTTTGAGCTCCTGAATAAAAAATCCAAATGAAATTTTTTGCGGTCTCAAGTAATTTCGGAGGTACGGGCCTTTTTTTGAATGAAAACTGGCATTTTCTTAGCACACGTTTCTTCTTCGAAAAACACACTCAAATGCCTCCTGATTTTCACCAGCACAATATACACCAGTTTTACACTTTTTTTTTCATTGAACACAGTTTTTTATCAACAAATTCTACTTTATTTTAGCAATAACAAAATCAACAAATTCATGCTGTTTTGTTTAGTTAATATCTGTCAGGTTGGTCACAATGGAATTGACGTAAGGGCGAAGCGACATTGCCAGTGTGATTCCAGAAATATTCAATTCACGTATAAAGTCTTGTTCATACCCTCGCGAATTTCGCAGTTTTTTTGCGAAAAAAATGTCTGCCGACATGGTTCTGCATCAACGATTGGTCCGGCATGACTGGCAGCCATTTTATTCGCAGAAAAATTGCGAAATTCGCGAGGGTTTGAACAAGACTTAACATGGAATATTTTAGTGAATGAGTAAGAAAAAATGAGTTGATTACCACAAAATTTTCCCATCAACACTTTAACTGCACCTATGAAACAATGGTACTTATACTGTTTCTAAATTACTAGCAAAATTCAAAGGACGAGACAGATCACGGAAATGTGCGCAAAAATAACATGAATACACATGCGCACAAAAAATAATGAGCACTTTTCACATAAAATAAACCTACTTCAATGACTATAACTTATCCCGACAGACCCGATCTCATGCAAACCCAACCGAACTTACCCGACTATACAATACAGTTAGGTTGCGTCTTTTTTATCTGTTTGCGCATGTGCACTTACCAAAAATGAATGTTTGTGATCCGACACGTTTATTCAAGTAATTATTTGTTCGCAAAAAATGCCTCCTAGCTCTGTCTATTTAAAAATATCTTTTGTGCATTCAAAATATTAATACCAAGACTTTTTCCAAATCCTGTTCTCACAACAAAATGGCTTGTTTCATAACAAGGTAGCCAGTATCAATGTCTTTCATTGAATCAACAACAGCGAGTCTTAAAAACTTTACAATACAATGCGACGTTGTCAGATTCCCTAAAATTCCTGAATACTGAATACTCATGAATAGGAAGTGTTTGTTGTGGATAGTTTTCAGAAGTATTGGCGCCCTAGAGACTGGCACTTTTTTCACAAATAATAATAATAATAATGATAGTTCCTCATAAACACTCGAAGAGTGAACCATTCTTAGTGAAGATATTCAGCAAGAAATACGTAAGCAAAACGAGCACGCGCATTCCTATTACTACTTTGTAACTTATCTCTTACTTCTTGGTGAAGATATCTGCGAGACAGACACGAGCGCGCGCATTTCCATTACTACTTTGTCGATTTCTGTCAACTTTGAGTAGAAATTTTCATACCTTATCTGTTAGTGAACAAGACCAGAAATACGCGAGCGAAGCGAGCGCGCGCATTCCCATCACTACTTTGTCGATTTTTGTCAACTTTGAGTAGAAATCTTCATACCTTATCTGTTAGTGAACAAGACCAGAAATACGCGAGAGAAGCGAGCGCGCTCACCCGACTTTTCGCAAATCCGCGCGCGCTCGCCCGACATTTCGTGAATCCGCGTGCGCAAAGTTGACAGAAATCGACAAAGTAGTGATGGGAATGCGCGCTCGCGTATTTCTGGTCTTGTTCACTAACAGATAAGGTATGAAGATTTCTACTCAAAGTTGACAGAAATCGACAAAGTAGTGATGGGAATGCGTGCGCTCGCCCGACATTTCGCAAATCCGCGCGCGCGCGGATATAAATAATTTAATTTAGAGTTAGGTTTAAGTATTTACTTCAGTTTATATTAAAATAATAATAATTATTATAATTAAAATTTTTATTTACAACTTAATATCATAACAATATATACCTGGCAAAAACACCTCCTTAGAAAAATGTATCTAATGACGTTTCATGAAGTTGTATGACCAATGAACACGATGTACACATGAAAAAAAAAAATTGAAAGAGATAGAAATCTTTCAACCATTAAGATGATGGACGTCCGAAATATAAGTAATCATGTACACATGGGTTCGTATTGGCCTCCGATTTTTTGAATGCGCCTCCGATTTTGGAGGCGTGTTGTTCCAGAACGTATATATTTATGTATTTATATATATATATATATATATATATATATATATATATATATATATATATATATATATATATACATGCAAAATGTCTTATACACCGCCAAACTATATACGATCTGGAACAACACGCCTCCAAATTCGGAGGCGCATTCGAAAAATCGGAGGCCAATACGAACCCATGTGTATATCGTGTTCATTGGTCATAAAACTTCATGAAACGTCAATAGATACATTTTTCTGAAGAGTTGTTTTTGCCAGGTATATATATATATACAGTTACACGATGTAGTGTACTGTTCTCTTCCTACGGCGCCACCGTTTAATATGCATATACACCAAAAATGGCTTTACAGACGAAGCATCCGTATAGTCTCCATTCCAATAGGCCTCCGAAATATGGCAACGCTGTGTGGAGGTGAATTAGAGTGATGAAGTTATAAATTTATTTATTATTTGAATTTCACGTATTTCGTAGTTTCACACGCGTTGCTATTCGGACTCCAAAAATGTAAGTGTATATAATCGGTAATGGTCGTTTAGCCATATCGCGATTGCTGTCCAATAGTTTGGGAATCATACATTTTTGGAAGTTTCGAGAGTTATTGAAAATGAACGAAATTGTAAATTTTGGTGCAAAAATGACTGTGGTACTATTCAGGAAATATCGTAAAAACCAAATAAAGATAGGTAGAAATTGGTATACTTCTTGAATTTCGAGAGGTTGTATACCTTGGAAAATCCTTTCTACGCGATTAATTTCAAAGCTTTGCCATTGAATGAATAGAAGAGTCCTAGAAAAGATATGTTTGGACAAGTATCCACCACGAGAATAACTGTTTGGCAGTCATGCAGGAATGGGTACTGAATACTGAAAAATGTATGTTTACCAATAGTTTTTGTGAATAAGCAGATCCATATTATTTCTGAGTCAGGCAGTACTGGAAGCATTGAAGTGCCAAAAATATTACCAGACTAATGTGGATCCCCTTGAAAATCAGAAGAATATAGCAGAGCAGACTAGAGTAACACTAGCCTGGTACCAGATCATAAACTCCAGGGAAAAATAAAGCCTGATGAATTTGCTAAGTGAGAATTGGCCACCTCATTTCTGGGCCAAAATCTGCAGTGTGGAGGTTATTGAACAAAAGGCTCCAGATGAAGCAACATAAACACTGGAAAATGTACCAGGACAAAAGCGCGGTAAAGCTTAATTGCTGAACAGTGCGAAAAATTAACTCAACAGTTCTTCACTCAGCACTCAAAGTGAGAGTCAATTGAAGATTATTGTATCTAAATGTGCACACTCTCTCAAGAGGAATACCTGTTGAATATGGGACTGACTGAAGACAACTCGCACTGCAGACCCTATTGAAAGACATTATAGACAGCATACTATACAATGTACGAATGAAAGGCTCGGGATCATAGCAGTTAGTGAGCCTTCTTGACGGTAGTGACTCACGAGTTGCAACATTGGACGGGCCCTCTGGAAAAATTGTATCCGAAGTGATGACAAAGAAGTGTGAATGTGAAGACAGAACTCTCTGGATGATAATCTTGGAACAATTGGGTATAAACTGGAAAAAAAATTGGTACATTATATCAATGAATACCGTTTATTACCTCTCCGTCACATCAACTTCTGCTGGTTCATAGTCTGGTTCCCGTAACAGTAGATCAACAAGCCGCGATGAAGTTGAAAGAATATCTTCAGCCAATATTAGGAATGAAACTGCAAAAGGGGTATTGCTAGTAGAATTTTATAAGAAAAAATAAAGAAATCAAAATGAACAGAGGACATTGTTAATAAAAACAGTATCACAATATTTTGAAGATGGGGGTTTTCAGAAGTCTTTGTCAAAGAACTTCTGACGTGAGAGATTTTGGCAAGATTTTCTACCGAAAAGTTGGTACGAATGGAATAAAATGAAGAAATAATATTTCATATATGATAAATTCTTTTAACTTTCTTATAGGAATATCATCAAAGAATTGAATGAGGAAAATTTTATGATGAGTGCTAGAAGTAAATGTCCAAAACTGCTGTGTAACAGCATATGAAGGTGAAGGCTCAGAAGGGACCACGAACGAAAATAAGTATTTTTGAAATAAAATCAGGTGAGATCTTGAATTACTATGATATAAACAAATAAGATATTGAGAAAGGAAACATTCTCAATTGAAAATTGAAACAAAACATGACTCCTCTGGAAATCAAAAATAAAACCTAGGATAAATTGAACTTACTTTTTTGTAATATCTAACAGAAAATAACTACTCCCCGTTTAAAGCCACGCTGGACAAACAGAAAACAACTACTTCCTCGTTCAAAGCCACGCTGGACATTGAACTGAGTCTGATAGATATTGTGAAAATACCCTATATAATTGAGAGAAAAAATCTGAAAGTAAATATTTGCATTTTCGTTAGATTCTTTCCACAATATCTATCAGATGTAGTTCAATGTTCAGAGTGGCTTTTGCCGGGAAAGTAGTTGTTTTCTGTTAGATATAACAAAATATTTGAGGGAAGCAGACTTATTTAAGAACTGATTTACATACAAAAGTCCCTGTAAATTGCGTTTGTTGAGCTATAAGAATACCTATACCTAACCAGGGCTTTGAATTAACTTTTTTTTTCAAGATTGATAAGGATTGTAACGTTTTATATGACAATGCTAATGGACTGCTAGATAATTAGGAACCTTTTGTGAAAAAACTTGAAACTTTTTTCAAAGTGTGAAAAACAAAGTAGTGAAAACATTGCTGCATAGGTACCGATATCTTAAACCATTGGGTTCCATTACTTGAAAATTGTATTTAGTTTTAGGTTCAACTATCAGCAATTCAGCTAGTTTTTCAACCGGTTGACCGAGCGGCTCATGCGCCGGTCGCTTAAATTTAAATCAAATAAAATTAATTTAAGTTGTATGATTGGATGTTTTTTTTTGAATTATCGAAATATTCGATTTGAATTTCAACTAAAGTATTTGATGCATTGAACAATTTTTCATTAGAACAAACATTTACCTACCAGAAAAAACTTGAAGGTGTATCAATTATTCTCCAAGGAAATGAAAATACTGCAAATGTCAAATACATCTTGAAAGGTTGAGGCCACTTTGTCAGTCTCGAAAAAAATATCATTGAAAATCTAGAATAAATTTATCAGAAAATTCCAAACAGTAGGTTATTTGGGGCGTAACTCATACTATAATTTGAAGAAATGGACAACTTTACTAAATAACACTATTCATTCCCAAAACTGGGAGCAACTTATACTCATGAAAATTAGCCCTGGAGTCCATTATTACTTCAGAATATTTTCCCAATACATTTCATGTTTTAGATGATGCACCTTTCATCAGGAATGCGATGTTTTCTTTAAATTCAACTCTTATTTTACTACATTTTGAAGTTCACTGTATCGTCAATATCAGTAGCCGTCATTGCAATGATTAATTTGCATTGGTTGAATGAAAACCGCTCATTCAAATAATGAACACAATTCAATAATTTAGTGTACACCAATGATTGAATCAACGAATATAATTCATTGCTTTAAAGAAAACTCCATTATAGTAACGACCAACATTCATGAGTTCACTGATCACTATTCATTGAATTGATCTAAAATATTCCCCTCGTCTTAATGAACGAGTGCATTATATCAATAATTCTAAGAAACGATAAATACGATGCAATCCAATCCAATGAATACTCTTCATTCGTTTGATGAATAGGATTCGTTAAAATAACGAACTCATTCAATGTACTAGATCATGCAATTAACGAAAGTATTCATTTATATTATAAACATCCGTATTTATAGTATCGATAACCTGTGCGAAATTGACATAACGAATGCGTTCATTGGACTAATATTGATGAAATTGTTCAATGAGTCACTACTTTTCCATTGCATTCAGGTACCGATTTTTTTCTATGTATTTTTATTTTGGAGACAGTAGAGAATCAGACAAGAAAATATTCATAGAAGAACAAATCGTCAACCTTCTTGCGATGTTTTGGTGGAGTAAGCGAGTTTGTGAGAGTTGTGAGATTTATCCTTTTTTTCTGGATTTAATCTCAGAGGAATATTAGGTGCTGAACTTCATATATGGAAACAGTACTCAAGACCTGAACCTAAAATATATTTATTATTACACAAGCAATTTTTTGAAAAGAGTCGAATTTTGACAAAATTATGATATTGGTCGTTTTTATTTTTAATTTTTGAATTGATGACGTATTGGATTGTTACAAGCATTTTTATAACTTGCTTGGTTCGTGTATCTGTTTGTCTGTCTTTTAGCTTTCAACATTTGCAGTAGAATTTTCAAACAATTGCTAACATCCGTTTGAGCTGAAATTCTGCACACCTAAGAAACGGTGACAATATAATAATGAAAAAAGTACTTTTCTGTCCCACTGAAAAAAATATCTGTTGGGGGACTCGGAACCCCCTACTTTTCGAAAGAAGTTGCTAAATTCGCGAAAATGAAATCCGTCAAATGATGAAATGCATCGCATCGTCAAATAAACTGATTTCAAATTCCACTCCCCACCCCCTGAAGGCTAGCTAGAGAATTCCTAAGATTTCATAAACATTTTTGACGAATTCGTACGTCGGAGAAACGGAGAAAAACGTTAACGGAATAACTTGCAAACACTCACTATAATAAAATCTGAAAAACCCGTAAATATAGTGAAAAACTTCGAGCCGTCGAATAGTTTTTGAAGCTTGACCTTTCTGTATTCATATATACAAACTAAACGTCTTATACACCTCCGAACTTTATACGTTGTGGTACAACGCGCCTCAGAAATTGGAGGCGAATTCGAAAATTCAGAGGCCAATATGAACGCATCTGTATATCGTGTTCATTCTTCTAGTCACTTTATCAGAAGTCATTAGAACATTTTCTCTGAGGAAGCCTTCTGATAGGTATATCTGTACAGTTACACGATGCCAGTAAGGGGGGTTACGTGCCGGAAAGCAGTTTGGCCAAGGGTAGCAAAAAAATAATATGTAGTGTATGAAAACCAGAGAACTTTCAGAAATTTCAATAATTTTTTAAAGGTTTTAGGGTGATTTTTTTGTTTAATTTTTTTCCCGTTAACCAGCTGTAGCCCCCTTATGAATGGCAGCCCTCAGAAGTCTTAACACTTGAAGTAAAGCCTCGATATTTTAAGAAAATATCAAAATTTCGGATAGTTCTTCGTTATACTAAATATTATTTTTTACTTTTTAGTTCGATACTTTATAAACAAAATCTTGTTATCAAAGAGATTTTTTGAATTTATTTCATTTTTCGAATAGGAATAGGTACCTACCTATCAGGTGATACCTTATTTCGATGATCTTTTTATTTTTTATTCAGTATTGTACTCTTATGAATGGTTAATATCGACAGGATGACCAAAAACATAATCGATTACACATCACGTCAATACCGATGACTAACCCCTCTCAAAAGTAAAAGTCGACTTTCTTCAGAATTTTCATCCTCTTAATTTGACAATAATTATAATAATAATCCTCCACGATTCACTGTTGCGTTAAGAATCAGCAGAATACACTGTTAATGACCATAGCAGTCGATAACAAAACACCAAAGAAAAAAAAAATGAAAAATTAATTTGTCACAGTAGAAAAAAATCATAGCAAAATACATTCCGTTGAATAGTATACGGAAATACTTAGCAAATGATTTCATTGATTACGTTATGCAGACAATAGCGTTTTCACTAAAATATTGAAACAAAAGCACTAGAGAAAAAAATTAGCAGCATGCTGAAAATACAGATTTGCACATTTTGATGAGAAAAACAAAGAAATAGAATTTATCTGCTCCCACTCACTATCTGGCACACGCTTTTAAATCCAGTTCTGACGAGATAAAAATGGAGGGACGTGAACACTGCCATTGGAAGTGCTTGCTTCACCTACCTGTATTAACTTCACGGATCCTCTCTCATCTCTTCCAAATCATTCACAACATTTGTTCCGCCATAAATTGCCCCAATCTTCATTCAGTATAAACCAAAGTTTTTTATCCAATAATTCATTTCGCATCATTTTTAGTTTCAAATATGTAGGTATGCTGTAATTTATTTAGTTACCGTTTTATATTTCTGATATTTATTGATGCGCATCAAATCAAATACATTATTATTGCATATAGGGGGGTGAAATGTTCCATTCGATGGATAGATATTTGTCACAATTTTTACGGATTTTTCCGATTTCATTTTCGCAACTTTATTGAAAAGAGGGGAGGGAGCGAGCCCACCACCAGACATATTTTTTGTCGTAATTTTCCATGTATGAAACCGTTGAAATATTTTTTCCGAATTTCTACGCGATCTCTATCTAGCTTTCGAGGGGGCAAGAGGGATGGATTTTTTTTTAAACCGTATCAATCAGTGGTCAGATAATTTTCACTATTTTTACGGATTTTTACCGATTTTTCCGATTTCAATTCCGCGAGTTTTCTTACTTTTTTAAAAAATGGCGGTTGGCTAGCCATCTCTACCTAATTTTTCTTCGCTATAATTTTTGATGTCCAAATCCGTCAAGAAAACTTCCGAAACCTTACGCGTTCTCTATCTAGCTTTCGGGGGTCACGGGGGACAATTTCTTCGATATTAATGTATTGTCATCGGAACTGAACCAACATATGAAATTTCAGTTCCATAAGATGAGAGGAAGTGGTTCCAATTCAGCTTGCAAGATTTGTACCCATCTAATAAACTCACACACAGAGCAAGTCAAATAAAAGCTTTTAAAAATAAAAATCGACCTTTCGGGATTTGTCTCCAAAGTCGACTAATCGCGAAAAAATTTAATTATTGCATAATTTTGCACCTCACTGTATGTGCAACAATGAAGATCATCTTCATAAACGAGTAATTTTTTTCGTGCTGAACGAAGAATTGTTTGGTCTCTTGAAGACTCAAAATTTGAGCAATTATTTCAATAAACTTTGATAAAAGATTTCATCTACTTCATCGTTCATGTAATACCTACACTATACGATCTTCAAAAACGCGAACCTTCCAACAGATAAGGAATTGTCTCGGAGTCAAATATGAAAATTGCGCTCCCCCCACCATCATAAAAATCCTGTTCGACGGTCAAATGAGTTTGGCAACACTGTCGGAGGCGTTTTGGTAAAAATTCGTGTAGAAATATATTCAGAAGAGGTCATTTCGTCACCTTCTATTCGAAGGAGTGCTGCATTGAATCCTATGTCGAAAATCTGTATATTTTGTGAAGCATTTACAATACAAATTTTTCGTATCCTGAATTTTTATCTTTTCTCGAATCAGTTTTGAGAAACAATTTGGAAACCGTTTTTCTGTATATTTCAATAAAAATCAGATCAAAGTTAGTCGGGTAGAATGCCGACCACAATTGAGAGTTTGTTTCAAAGTTTGATAGCCTATGACATGTTAGTTGATCAAATCGAGTCTTATTGATGAAAACTCCGTATATTTTGAAACGCCACCTGCTACCATCGCAGGAAACAGAGTTTCATGTTCGAATATCTTCAATAAACTGAATTCGCGCTGTGAATGTGCTCGCGAGCACTGTCGGCTCGGATAGTGCTCGCACGAGGCTCAGGCATTCAACTTTTCCGCAAGCAGCTCATGAGCTGCTCGGCTTGCAGGTCTATACGCGCCTTAAGGTACTGAAATATTTAGCCCCTGTGAACTTCCCCGTCAGAGTTTCCAAGTTTGGTAATTCCAAAAAATGCCTCCCGACATGAATGTTCGCAAATCCTTTGGGTCTATACATATCAAGAGTTGACCTTTCTTTTTTCTAGCTATTACCAACAGGTGAACCCATTCTGCTTCCTCAGAGGACTTTTCTATAATCTCTTCCATTTCTTACTTCTGATGCTTTCTTCAGATCGTCACGAATGGCAAATGGTACAGTTTTAGTAGCATGGACTACAAGCTCAGCACCATTCTTCAGTTCCATTTTGTCTGGTTTCTCTAGACATCCTATACCTGCAAATGCATGTTTAAATTTAGTTAAAAGCACTGAGGTGCTATCTGTTGTTTGAATTTTATTGATTCTTTCTAATCAATTTAATTCTAAAAGAGGATTTAAACCCAAAATAGGAAAACTTCCTGTTTTTACCAAAAAGAAAATCAGGTTGATTGTTTCGTTTTTTTTACTTGCATTCAAAATCAACTGCTCCAAGAACCTTCGTTTGGTAATTAGTATAAGAATTTGATTTTACCTTAGTTGACTTTATTTTGCCAAAATCAAACTTCATGTTTCTCAGTACATTTTCCGGCATGACATTTACCATTACACCTGTGTCTAATTCAAATTTTACTGGATAATTTTTTACTTGTAGTTCCACAGCCCATGATTCATCTACCGTCAACAGCATGTATACAAACTAAAAATACCATTTACCATGCTCAGGATTATAAGAACATTTTTGGCAATTACTTTTAAACACCAAATTATTTTGATTTTTACAAAAAAAATTCTGTGATCCTCATGCAAAATTATTTTATTCAGAATTTCCTGGATAGAAACACCTGTTTTTTTTTAACCTGGTCACTGGCACTGGGGAAGAAGAACCGTTAGTTATAAGACGTTTATTTTTTACACTTTGGCTGATGACCCAAATTTTTATTGCATCCTTCAGTTCTTGGCAATCTGCTTGCAAAAGTTTCTCACGAGAAGTCTCTGGCCGAATACCACATATCATGAAATCTCGGATCAAACTTTCTCGGAGATCACCTAGTTCACAAGAAATTGACAAAAGTGTTCGTTTCGTGATGTCGCGGATCAACTACTACATTTGTCAGAAGGGTAACTAGCCCTGTGACAGTATCATTTGCGATGAATGGACAGCTGCAACAGTAGTGTTAACTGAACCTCCACGAACAGGAGACGACGTATGCAACTGACCTAAGCCTACTTGAAATGTTTGGTTCATATCAGAAAGAGCCGCTGAAGCTGTTGGTATCTCATCATCTGGTTCCAGATACAGTTTTTGGTGAAACTGGTCTGAAGGAGTCAAAATCCAAGCAAATAAACTTCATTCCGCCTTCTGTTGATCAGCAAGATCAGCACCAGTAGGGGTCATAAGGTCAATCCTACCTAACAAATGAATGATCTGCGTCTGCCACCCAATGGCTTCAGCTCCTTCTGGACCTCCTGTAAAATTTCTCAAAGCTAAATCTCATTCTACTAATTTTGAATCAACTGCTGTTCTATCTTCTTCAAATTTAAATTGCTATTGTGTGTGAGAAAATCTCCGATTCGCAGCCTTACTACGACAAGTAGCAGCTATACCACTGCTCATCTCATTAACGGTTCCTGTTCCGACTCCTCGAATACCAAGTTCATACTCCAGGTCTTCCTTTTTCATATATTTAATAACTAACTCGCCAGGTATGATGGATGAAGTAATTTAAAATAATCAAAGTAAAAAATTAGAAGTGGTACAATATACACAATAATAATCTTCCAAATATCAAAGTGTACTTCATTGTTGGGTACCCAAATGTCTGTATCCAAAACAAAAATTTGTATTTACTCTTCACAATTCACAAATACAAAATTACACACAATTCCAAAATAAGTGTTTCAAACAAAATTCCAAATTAATTTCAACCAAAACTCCAAGTTGATAATTTCCAAAAATTCTTTCAGCTGAAGAAAATTGTCTGTCCAAGATATTCCAAGCCCAATACTCCTAACGTTTTTCAAGTTCCAACGTGGATAAGCCGAAGTTATCCACAAAGAACAGCATTGGTATAAGAGAAAGTTTATAGAGTCGGCTTATATTCAGAATAATAACGTGTTCAGTCAGCCGAGCATAGAGATTCGGAATGTGTGGAAGCCACTTATCACTCAGCTAGATCAATTGAGATTTCAATAAAAACTCTGTATCGAGACCTATCAAAATCGGTCATCAATAACAACACTCACCAAAAAAGGTCTTTGTAACACATTAATTAACATTGATGACCTGAGAGAGACCCTACGAAGATCATATTTACCGTTATAACAGGTACATCAGTTGCAGGCTATCTTGTCGTGAATTGGGGTTGATTCACGACTAACTAGGTAGATACTGATCATTTATAGATTTAAAACACTTTAGAAAAATATAAAAACATTTATTTTACTATGTACAAATATGAAATTACGACGATTGAATTAAATGAAGGAATTAATGAATTAAAGAATTAGACTAGTTATTGATCAAATAAATTATTTTCAAAAAGATGTGTACTTACAATACATATGGGCATTTACAGTTTTAGGAACATTTTCCATGAAACTAATCTTTATTCTTCCAAACTCCCCCCATAGCCCTCACTAGCTGCGGGCACGGCAGAACTCTAAACTCAACTACCAGATCGAACTATCAGTGGCTTTTTTGAAAACTCTTGTTTATGTTCTGTTGAGGACAAGTTGTGTCTCAAAAATAAAATATCTTCGCTCACGTACTGAATTGTAAAAAGGTTACCCACGTATTGAAATATAAAATATTTTAATGTACAGGATGTTCCATATATTTTTGACAATACCCCCCCGTTCAAAATCGCGCTCCTCGAGCGATTATATTAAAACCAACTGACAATTCGATACAGGTTTACAAAAACTATGAAATTAATACCACGTAAATATAAATATACAAATAAATATGCGCAGAAGAAGTCTGCTTGCACCATCTCCATTTGAATTCTTCTCCTCCTTGCTGCCTTTTCCATCTTTGACTGGTTCATTTCGGTTCCATTCCGTTATACCATGGTTCATCGTTGCCTGGGTACAATAATTGGCTCATCAATTTAGTCAGGCTTGGGTTGGCTTGGCTGGACCAGGTATGGTATGACCCAAACATACTGGACAAACTGTATTTGACATCAATCTGCCTGCCGGGACTTGACATGGCTTCAGTGGACTTGACATGGATTTGCTTGCCGGGACTTGGAATGGCTTGGTCCTGTTGGACTCCATTTTGGCTCTGCTTCCCTGTATTTGGCATGTATCGGCCTGCTGGGACTTGGTTGGCATGGCTTGGTCCGGTTAAACTCCATTTTGGCTCTGCTTCCCTGTATTTGGCGTGTATCTGCCTGCCGGGACTTGGCATGGCTTTACTGGACATTGGCACTGCTTGGTCCGGTTGGATACCCTATTTTGGCTCAGCTTTACTAGACAACATGGAGCTTGACATGGTAGAACTTGGCTCTGCTCTATCTCATTGAATGTGAGAAGGCTCAACTCGACATGGCTGTGGAAACTGTGGCTTCATCACGATTCACCTGGGGATTCTCTTGGAGTGGTACAAGGCTGAAGACTCTTCCGCGTTCCTTACAGGAGGTACAGTTCCTATAATACAAAAATGAAAGTTTAGGTAAACATACTGCTATCATCTAATTTTACAACAAATACCGTGCCCCAAAATATATTAAAAACCAATCAACTTATTATAAAATTATTATGAAAGTATATGCCCGCAATAAAGATCAAAAATATTTTTCAAATATTTCGAAGTAACACATTGACCTCAATATTTTACTAATTATAATATAATCAAACTTTTTTCTTGTCTTTTGTCTTTTTTTTATCTTGTCGCATTCACACATTTGATAACGACAGTAGATGTTAACTGTTGAAACGTCGTGACTCAAACACATGCAAAGAATTTATTTTCTTTGTTTCTAGACAATGGAAGTCCAGAAGAATTCTACTAACACTAAGTAACAACACCTTGTATATACACCCTGTATAAACACAAAAAATTTAAAAATTCCAAAACCAAAACAATCAAGAAAACAAAAGCAACAATATATTATAGCATATTAAATAAACACTAAGTAATAACACCTTGTATATACACCCTGAATAAACACAAAAAAATTCCACTATCAAAACAATCAAGAAAACACAAGCAACAACACTGTAAAACCACAATATCAAAAATACAAATCTATCAAAATGAAAGATGTCCTTGTTGTGACCTAGCTCGTATCTTTGGCCCATACGTTGTGCGTCAATTTGTAACAGTTGGGCGTCAATTTATAACGTTTGCCAATTTATCAACACTGCCGAACACTGAAGGTGTAAATACTACAATGCGTTGAAAACCGTTACAAGGGTTACAAGGGTCTTCAATCACTTATCTTCAACCATAACCATATGGACTTTGCATTTCCAACGGGAAGTCAGGAACAAGAATCGTTTGCTCGAAATCTTCAACCTAGTATCTAGGGGCAGAGCTTTCAATCTACAGCCTACACAACAAAAACTCTGGCTGCTACCAGCATGTAAGGATGCCAGAAAAACCTCCAGGTCCTCCAACTATAACTTTAACGAGATTTGAGTCTTTCTGGAGAATGGCCTCCAAGAGAATGTGCCTCCAAAAGAAAGTGCCTCCAACATGAACTCTAAGAGACAAAATGCCAGTGTTACACTCACGACTTCTGTTCATAAATAAAATATTCTCAATTTTCCTTAGGCCTTCATATGACTCCACTAGTTTTTATGATAAAACCCCATATCAAGTATATGAAATCAAAATACTGTGAAACATTCCAGAACAGCTGTTTGAAAATTAGCATTTGAATTATATAGCGAATTTCTTGAGTAAAATAATGAACGATCTATCGTTCGTGACAGGCAAAAATAATGTGAAGGCCATTTCGAATGCTGGCCAAGAATACATCTAACACAGAAACATGAGATAACATATAAACTCATTCACCTTGTCAACAAGTACTCTGAACAAATATACCAGAAGTTGTAAGACGACGAAGGTTATGTCAGCTGCTGATGATCCTCCTAGTCGGGTGTTTAAATGTGCGATTTATCCAAAATCCAAGTCGCTTAGTATCCACGTCGCTCCAAAATCAACGACGCACCACCCAAACTACTATAACAATAAATCCAAATAATACCCAAAACCGGGATGGCTAATTTGCCTTAGATATCTCCGGATATGGAAAATTGCGTAACGGCTTACAGCCTGCAGCCTGACAAAAATTGTTCCTCGGACCTTACAAGTTACACACTTCCGGAAGACTGTCTGCCGGAAGTCTCCCACTCCTAAAATTCAGTACTTGACATATGAGCAGTGTTACCAACAGATATCTTTAGAACCACCAATAAGTTGCGTTTTCTTCGCTGTTGGTAAGAACAACTCCAAATATACTACATCAACAATATAGTCACACCTATTCCAATCGTAAACAAACATCTCCGAAATAAAAATCAGTTTCTAGTGTGAAAGTAAAAGACACGAAGTCAATCAAGACGTGCCCAACATCAAATCGGTTGGTCAACATAAATTATTCCTTAGATCCTACCTATTTGGATCGAATTGCTGGTCGATATTTTTAGGGACGAGCGGGGCAAAGACAAACCATTACAATTTGTTAGCGAACAAAATTAAACGTTACAACGCATCTATTTTGGAAAGGAATATAGTGATCACAAGATGGCAAAGTATACGATAAGCTAAAATCAACATAAATACAGGAGAAAAAATATGGAGGGTATCCCACGAAGATTAGTACAGGCAATATCTCGGAACTCGAGAGTAGTTGAGAATTGTTATTTCGGGGTTGTGAATCAAAGCAATTGGTGTAGCTTTTTTTTGATATTATGTTACCCAATTTGCTTTTTGTTTTCGGTCAGGTGACATCAGATTCAGAATTATTAAAGGGACAATCTGTATATTTTGGCATTTCTATGTTCCAATAAAACGATTGTAAAAGGAGCATTCGTAGAGCTCAGAAAAAGTCGTGTGTTCTATAGTACTGATTTATTATATCTCTGTTATTACAATCATCGTTTTTACCAGGGCACCTATTGTTCCATTTTAAAATACCGATTAAGCATGTTGCACAAATCGATGTTGAATTATTTAACAAAACAATACTTGCATCAAATGCTTATCAGAAGAAAATATAAGTAAACCACCTCAATTATATTCTTTGGGGTTGGTAACCCTACACCATCCCTTTTCGGGGAATGACCTTCGCTATGGCCATCTTGCGAAGGGCATTCTAAGAGTTTAGAATAGAAATATTATTGAAGTAGTTACGTAACAGTAATACCAATTGTACTACAGGAAATTTAACATTTCAAGATGATAAATTTGCATTTAAAATTTTAACACAATATTAGATGGGTAAATACAGTAAGTGAATGATTACAAAAATTATACACAATATATTGTAACACAACTACCAAATACTAAAATTAAATATACTAAACTACAATAAAACGTTTTCGACAGGCCTGTCTAAAGATGAAATCCTTAACATAAATAAAGTACTTATTTTCTACCTATATTTTCGTATGCGGTTCTTATGTACTTTTAATTCTTTTCCATTTTTATCTGCTACGACACAATTTGAACCCTCAACGCTAATAACTGAGAAAGGTCCGTCATACCAAGAATCAAATTTATGGCGACTTTCATTAGTTACCATAACCAACTCTCCAGGAGTGAGAATAATTGCTTCTGAGTTTTTATCAAAATGTATTTTACGCATTACTTTTGCTTTTTCGATATATTCTTGCGCTCTTTTGTGTGCCACTTGTAGGCGATACCGAAATTCTTTATCATAAGCATCTATATTATACAAGGGATCCACCTTTGAATCCTGTAAAAGTTGATGTAGATCTGCTTTTTTGCCAAAAACCAGTTCAAATGGCGTATAATTGTGGTACGAACTTGGTGTAGTGTTATAACAAAATGCATAGTATTGAGTCCAAGTACACCAATCAAGTTTTGAGTTGTCAATATACATACGTAAATACTCATTCAAAACTCTATGGTTGCGTTCACAACCTCCAATACTTTGGCTGTGATACGCAGTAGAGATTTTATGATTTATTTTCAGTAGTTTTGCTAAGTTCTCAAAAACTTGATTTTTGTATTCTGTACCCATATCTGTTCGTACTTCCTTCATTGGGCCATAGACGAGAATAAAGTTTTTGACAATATATGATGCTACAGTTGAAGCTTCTTTATTCGGAATTGGGATGATTACTATGTATTTTGTTAATTCGCATTGAAGGGTGATTGCATATTCATAACCACCATTTGATCTTATAAACCTGCCAATCGTATCTATGCATACTATGTCGAAGGGTTTTTGAGGAGTCGGAGTTAAAACAAGAGGTTCCGGATGCTTAACTACTATTTTATTTATTTGGCACTTATGACACTTTTTGACAAAATTAGCAACATCGTGAGACATATTTTTCCATCTGAAGGATGCTTTAAGTTTCTTTAATAACCTTTTCTGACCACAATGACCACCAAATAGGGGATTGTTGTGATATCTATCAATTAGCTCAACTTTTTCAGATTTATTAGTGATGAGTCTTCGTGCAAAACAAAGTACAATGTTGAGTTTCTTCAGAAATTTTAGGCCTAATTCCTTGAATTCATTTATCGTGCACGTTTCAAAAATAGAGTCATTCAAACTCATCCTCAACTTTTCTATTTTCTTATCACCAGCCAATTTTTCCAGCTGAGAAAACACCGGCCCTAAGGCAATGTTTCCATTAGTGATCTGTACTTTATTTTGAACTAATAACTGCTTTTTATGCCTAATCATCATCCTAAGAGATGTAGGTCTTATATCAAATTGCAAATAAGGTAATTTTAGTACTTCCGAGTTATCTAGAGTTTCGTAAATTTTTGGACACGCCACTTCATTTTTTAGATAATATTTTTCAGTTTCTGTATTATTAAGTGGACTCGCTCTAGTCATAGAGCGTGTAACGGCCATAACTTGTGAAATATTTTGATGAATTTCTTTCAGATTTTTAATGTTTATTCTAGAGAGTGCGTCTGCACAGACATTGTCGGTACCTTTTACGTATTCTACATCAAAGTCATATGATTCAAGCTCAAGACGGATACGAGTCAATTTAGATGTAGGATCTTTCATGGAAAAGAGATAAACAAGAGGTCTGTGGTCTGTGCGGACGACAAATTTGGTACCATAAATATAACATTTAAAATGTTTAATGGCAAAGTGTATGGCCAGCAATTCTTGCAAAATAGTGGGTTTGTTCGCTTCAGCTTTTGTGAATGCTTTGGAAGCGTATGCAATTGGCAAATCCTCACCATGAAAATTCTGAGAAAGAACAGCTCCACAAGCAATTTTTGAGGCATCTGTCGTGATAATGAAGGTTTTTGAGAAATCGGGGTACTGCAAAATTTTGGGCGATGTTAATGCTTTTTTCAAGGTATTGAAAGAATTTTGACATTCTGCCGTCCATTCAAACTTTGCATTTTTTCTAGTTAATTTGTTCAACGGTGCAGTTATTTCCGCGAAATGTGATATATGGCGCCTGTAGTAATTCGCGAAGGCCACCATTCTTTTAACCTCGTCAGCGGATGACGGCGTATTCCATTTGTTTATAATACCGTATTTCGAATCGTCTGGTAGAATACCTTTACTCGTAACTTTATATCCCAGGAAAGTCACATCGTTTCTAAAAAACTGACACTTCTCTGGGTTTAATTTCAAATTATACTTCCTGCACGTTTCAAAAACTCGTTTTAAATTTTGTAAGTGATGATTTTCCGAACAGCCTATTACGATGAGGTCATCCATATACAGAAAAGCTTTTTCAGGAGTGATACCTGCGAATGCCATTGACATCATTCGCTGAAAGCTAGGGGGACTTACTGAAAGTCCGAAGGGTAATCTTGTGAACCTGAAAGACCCTGTGTCCACACTAAACTGTGTAACATCTCTTGAATTTTCATGTAAAGGGATTTGATGAAATCCGGATATTAGGTCAACAACTGAGAACCATTTTGCTCGCCCTAACTGGTCTAATATATCGTCAATACGCGGAAGTGGGTATTTATCAGGGATTAATTTTTTTTTATTAATTTGCCTGAAATCGATTACTAATCGCCATGCCTTGTCTCCGTCTGTAGATTTTTTAGGGACCAGCAAGGCTGGACTATTATACTGAGAAACTGATGGTTCTATTATCTTGTCATCAAGCATTTTTTGTACCTGTCTATTTATTTCCTTTTTTTGGGCATAAGGAGTTCTATAATTTTTGACAAAAACTGATTCCTTATCCACTAGTTTTAACTCTTGAGTATAGAAGTTATTGACGGTTAGTTTGTCACCCTTTAGACCAAAAATATCATTGAATTGTTTACATAAATTTATCACATCGTCTTTAAGATACTGGGGAATACCATTCGTATTAAGTTGTTTCAATAAATTTGAAATGCGGTCTTGTTTCTCATTTTCTGTAACAAAAACATTAAAATCGTTCAAATTCAAAATTTTAAAATTAATTTCTTTCAATGTTACTACGTTGCAAGTGGTGTTGATAATTTTAATGACTGGGGTATTTTTCGAAATTATAGCTCTTGCGATAAAAACACCGGGGTGAACTTCTTGAGAGTCTATGATGCTATCCTTTTCAAGACTTTTTAAGCTTTTCAACTCCCTTACTACCTCACATCTAGCGGGAATAATAATAGAATTGTCCTGAAGACCATTTTGTATCGGCACCACGATATTTCTGTCACTTAATCGCATTGTCATTGTCCAATCTGAATAATCTAAATTACACCGAAATTTTGCAATGAAATCTCTACCTAATATAGCATCTGTCCGTATCGGAAAGTTTGCGTCAACAACATGAAACTCGTGCTGGATTATGCAGTCGTCCACAAAAATATCTGTTGTTGTTATACCTAAGGATTTGATTACACCGTCCGTGACCCCTTTTATTTTACTCGGGTTTGCAGTATTTAATAACTGATCTGGGTTAATGTGTGTTCTTTTAAAAATAGTTATATCAGCTCCAGTGTCAATTAAAAATGTATTTTCGGTATTGGTCATTTTTGTTGGTAATGTAATAAAATTTGAGTATGACAGATCGAAATTGAAAATTTTCACAGTGCATCCCCCAATCGACTTGGTTGGGGGTCTGATCCGTTTCCCGGATCAAACTCAGCGGCTGTGACTCTAACAGACCTGTAATTATTATTATTATAATTGTTATTCGGAACGCGGCCCGATCTATTATTATTATTACTGTATGTCCGGTTACCTCTAAAATTTGACCTACCCCTTGCTCTTCAAGAGTTATTCCAATTGAAACGATTTGAATGATTACTGGGGTATCGGCCACGATTATTATAGCTATGATTTTGCCTAGCGTAAAAAATATTGGAAGTACTAGGTTGGCTTACGTTACTTACACTTACAAATTTGGAAATAGCCTCTTGGACTGTCCCGAAACTACCTGCTTCCATAATTAATTTCGTTCTATCCGAATTTGTATTTTGTATAAGGGATTTTACCGTTTGTTGGGTCGAGTATTTTTCTGCTACTGCATTAGGGACTCCTTCACTTATATACGCGTTTTTTAAGTTTTCCGCGAGTGATTCTATTTCTGATGCGTAACTGCTGACTTCTTTAGAGTTTCGTCCTAAATTTAACAGTTTGGTTAAAACTAATTCAGAACTTTCTCCTTTGATTTTTTCTCGCAGTGTTGTTATTATTTGTCCTAGATCGGCCTCATTAGAGATTAAACCTCTTGCCTTTCCGGTCAGTCTGGTTTTGACGAATGCAACTGCATTTGCAGTGTGTGTCTCAACATTTTCGTTTAACAATGTTAGAGAGTCTAAAAATGATTGTAACTTTTCAGGGGAACCATCGAACTCGTGAGCGACTATTTTACTTGCTATATTGAAAAATTCAATGTTTGACATCGGCATCGTGTTTGATTTGAATGTATTATTCAACTTATTATCATAAATGTCGTCCACTAGTAATGGATCTATCAATTCTAAACAACTTTTAGGTACTTTATAATTAACTCTTAAAGCATAAAACGCTCTTAAAATTGTGTCTCTTATGTTGAAAAATATGTCATTAACAGCTAATCTCTGATCCTCGTTGAAACATTTCCAAAAACTTGCTATGTATTTAACGATTGTATTATAGGACAACACAAGATTATCTCGAATTTCTTCGTTTTCCTTAATTTGCCTAATACCTTGCGAGTTTATTACAGGTTTTGCAATGGCAGAAATATCCTCCCTAGATTTGATTATTCTCTGTAAGAACCTTTCCCAAGTTACCGACATATATAGGTTCAATTGAAGCAGATGAAGTACAAATATTATCCCACAATTTACGCATTACAAACAATTACTAAACCGTTTACGAGTCCATAAATAGAAAAATATGTGAATAACCGATTAATCAATGTCTAATAGATAGATATAAAATGCCACTCAGAATAGTATGAATATATATATATACCTATTTTCAGTTTCGCACTTTAACCATTATACATTAGTGCCTCGAATCCACCAAACAGTCTTTTAGCTACCTCACAAAGCCAGTGATTCTTCATAACCTTGCCTCTCTTGATTATTTCAGTGTGTTAACACCTGTGAGCCGGCTGCGGCGGCGGTGATGTTACCCATGGAATAGCCATTCATATTTCTTCGCATTTGCCCCTGAACGTGATTTCTGTAGATGCGGAAAATTCTTATTACCATGAAGATTGCCAAAATTGCTACTATTACGTACAACAGCACCTTAACGTCCTTCGTGATATTGTATTCTTGTTCTTGTACAATAAAGTTGGAATTGACGACTCCGTTTTCTTGGACCCTTTGCGAAGTTTGTTTGCTGCTACACATAATTTTCCTCTTATTACCAACTGTGCTGAATAAACTTCCTGGCAACCACCTAACACCTCCAGTCTAACATCGTTTTAGCAGGATCGCCATGTAAAAGGAGCATTCGTAGAGCTCAGAAAAAGTCGTGTGTTCTATAGTACTGATTTATTATATCTCTGTTATTACAATCATCGTTTTTACCAGGGCACCTATTGTTCCATTTTAAAATACCGATTAAGCATGTTGCACAAATCGATGTTGAATTATTTAACAAAACAATACTTGCATCAAATGCTTATCAGAAGAAAATATAAGTAAACCACCTCAATTATATTCTTTGGGGTTGGTAACCCTACACGATTCCAACAAACTATCACACTTGTGGTCTGAAACGATTGGTTCAAGAACTACAGGTACTACAATATCGTTCGTCTTACGATGTTTTTTAATAAAATATGGATGATTGATATAATCTTGCTTTGTTTCAATCATCACAACAAATATAAAACTGCCCAAATATACATGGTAACCCTAAACCTGAATAATTTGGCAATTGCTCGTTCCAGACGTCGTGGGACAGAGGATATTGAAGTACCTGTATTTCTTGATATAATCGTTTCAGACCATAAGTGTGATGTTTGTTGAAATTGTTTTTCGGGAGGAACATAAAAATGCCAAAACATACAGATTGTCCCATTAATAATTTCGAATCTGATATCACGTTACCGAAAACAAAAATCTCACTGGGTAACAAAATAAAAAAAAAACTGCACCAATTGCTTTAATTCAGAACCCCAAAATAACAGTTCTCCACTACCTTCGAGTTTCAAGATATTTCCTGTTCTAATCTTCGTGAGATATTAAATGAAATATATACCTATATCACACATTATCATTACAATTTGGCAAATATCACTTGAGAATTAAGAACTTCACACCATATTTCCAACTCCTTCTCGTCAGTAGGGAACCTATGTCCGAATTATCACCTATTCCACTTCAATATTATATTTGAAGAATAGTTTGCTTTGCATGATTTGCATCGTACGAGGGTGGCCCATAAGAAACTGGTTCAACAGAGAAAACACAAAATTTTTGGAAAAGAATAAATTTATTTTCAAATGTAATCTTTTTTTAGCTCTACACACTTTTCCCAGCGTTGTTCAATAAGTTCGATAACCTCTTTATAATAAGAATCGTCAAGTTCCTCAAAATAGCCATGGTTATGAAACGGCGCAAATATTCGACTTCATTTCTGTGAAACCTTGCCAAACACTCGATGGAAACATCTTCACAACGCTGTTTTTGTTCCATTGTGAGCAAACGCGGCACCCATCTTGCGCACAGCTTTCTCATGTCCAAATTTTCAGTTGATAAACGTTTGCTACTGATGGCTGCCAAACAAATACTAAACAACGTGGCGTCTTCAAACTTGAAACATATTCTGTATAGATTGTGTACTGGTATAATGGTATTTTTCAAGCAACTACCACCATATCTAGGTCAGGCCAGGTACTTCTGGGACCATCCTCGTACATTCGGAACCACTATTACCAGTGTAACCACACCTGTGAAATGTTTGTTTACTATCGTTTGTTTTGCAAAACAAAGCAGTATTTCGACATTGTGCCTCACTAAACCGCTGCAGTATTAAAAAAATATTCCAAATGTCACTTTAAGTTCTTTATGCAGGTTAAAAACCACAAAAATACACAGGAAAATTCCTAACAACGCTTCAATAACACAAACGACAAGGTACAATTGCCGCCAAGGCCAGTGTCAAACCGGTATTGCCAAGAGTGAAATAATTTTGGTAACCGCTTGAAATAATCAGAGTGCCTACTATTTATTCAAAACAAAATGACACATATCTTTCGCTTCACACCTTTCTGGAAATCTAGCATTTGGCCCTATGCTGTATCACTTTCGTTACGTTTAGCGGCCAGACGTTACCCAACTCAATGGCAATGCAATTGGCCATTCAGTAGAGATAACGTCTGACCGCTAAACATAACGGAAGTGATAGTGATAGCATAGGGCTGATTATTAGAATAGTAAATCTGAATACAAAATAACTATGTTTATTTCGACGGTTCTATCCGGATATAATATCAAACGGCTTGAATTTTAAATCCTTAATCTGAAGTGTTTATTTCTAGGAGGATTTCTGTAGCACATGCGCACAATGCACAAGTATTAATTCTAACGGTCAACCTCGCTTTCATTTGTTTTCAGTAGTGCATTTTTTCTGCTTCCACGCGATTAGAAATAAGTGTGTATTAAAATACTATCACTAGCACAAACAAAGTATAGTACAGAAATGATAGCAATTGCTTTTTTATTTATATTCATTGTTGGAAAAAAAACAATTGAAATGAACCCACAAACATCAATAGAAAAATACCTAACCAATAATTTCTCCAGCTGATTTTCAATTTTGATATTTTTGACAGTATTAAGCTACGTGAAGTTAGGCTCAGAATTCCGATCCAGATGAAAGATGGATTGAGCGTCTATTTCGTACAGAGTACCTGACCATAAGCCAATCCAACAAATTGTTTGGATTGGATTATCTTTTCCAATCCGCTTTAGCTGCTAATCTCATCGGTTTATTTCGAGGATTAACGTGGATTTAAGAGGGATTTACCAAGCCGCTTGAGATTGAATCCAGGTAGAAATTTCGAAATAAACATAGTAACTATGATTGAGTTTGCATTTATTGGTAGGTTCTTGCCAGAATCATATTTTTTTACCAATTTGACAACATGGCGTCAATGTTTGAAAACATTAGATATGAGAGGTGTACGTTAATAAACACAGTTGTCTTCACTTCAGTGAATATGATGTTTACGTAACATTGGGCCTGTCTAGGGTTCACTTTGGTATATATCTGAAGTTTTTCATATGAATGCATTGAGGCGGTCGTTAGTAGCTGTCACAGGTCGCGGTTTCGCGTCGCAGTCACTACCCAGTAAGCACAATAACATCTCAAGGATGTTGAAGTGAGACTTTGAGACATCAAACATTCACTGCGATGTTCTATTCATACATGAATAGAAGATATATGTAGGTGCAAATGTCCGCCGCATGCGCACAGGATGTTCCTGAAACAAAAGGCATTTCTTTCTCGTCTTCTTCAAAGCCTTTGTGAAGATACAACATGAAATTTTCAAAGCTTTTCGACTACATTAATGACTGAATTTTAAACTTTGTTGAAGATGTTCCTGGGACATCACAAAATGTATTTTTGGCTTGACTCTGAGGCTTGTTGAAATATAATATCATCGATAAAACTTATTTCAAAGGAACAGAGGAACACCCATGCAAATTATACCTGAAATATTTTAAAGATTGAATAATTTTTCAAAAATGGTAATATCACAACAAACAAATCCTTATGGAACTAGAGAACTCTCAGATATTTGCTTGTTTACATTCTCCATTGCATGTTGTTTGAGCCTTCTCTCATGTCTTCTACTTATAATTTTTATTTGCCCATACATTGCGAATCGTATAACTTTTAGATGTGACAGGTGGGAATGAAATTATTCTGAACCATTGTCTGGTTCAACTGAATTCAAACAAAACTGTGTCACTGAAACTCTCTCAAAAATATACTTGACTAATCACTTCAAATAGAAACGTAATGATTATGATGATGATTTTACAAGTCAGATTTGTAAATGTTTTTGAGGTTATATGTTCCTGAATAACTACAATTCAATATATACTTTGCAGTCCGTAATCAGCTTGATTACTAAATATACTATATATTGTCTTGACCAAACATTTCACTCAACTCTAAAAGCACTACTGATTACTTTTGCGAGAAAGTAATCAAAAACTAGAAACAATACCTCCGTAAAGCTAGCAGAACCACTTTGGAATTTTCAAAAAAAATTTCAGACCGTAATCTTAGGCTAATTTTAGGCTAATTTATTACCCTATTCCCAAATTTTTTGCTCTTCAATTGTGAGAGATGTCGCGGGTTCTGCTAGCTTAACGTTGAGCTGGCAAAACCAAACCGCCAAACGAATGATTATGAAAAGTCTAAGCACATCATAATTTTAGGCTCATTTTAGGCTCACGTTTAAACCCATCGCCGATTTTTTTGGAATTCGTTTAAAAAAAAATCCGGGTTTAGTTGAGCTAGCAGAATCCAACCTTAAAAAAGCAACTCAGAACATATCCAGTTGGACAATAATCATAGGCTCTAATCAGGCTAATTTATTACCAAAATATAAATTTTTTGGCTCTTCGGTTGGAGAAGAAATCATAGGTTGTGTTAGCTCAACACTGAGCTAACAGTACTAAAAGGCTAACCGAATCTTTATGGAAAATCTGATCGCACCATAATTTTGAGCTCATTTTAGGCTCACGTTTGAACCCGTCGCCGATTTTTTTGGAATTCGTTTTTAAAAAAAATCTTGGGTTCTGCTAGCTTTACCGTCAAGCCAGCAGAACCCAACCTTGAAAAAGCAACTCAGAACAAATCCAGTTGGACAATAATATATTAGGCTCTATTCAGGCTAATTTATTAACGAATTATAAATTTTTTTGCTCTTCATTTGGAGGAGAAATCATAGGTTGTGTGAGCTTAACACTGAGCTGGCAGTACCAGAAGGCTAACTTGATCGTTATGGAAAATCTGATCGCACCATAATTTTGGGCCTATTTTAGGCTCACGTTTGAACCCATCGACGATTTTTTTGGAATTCGTTTTTTAAAATAATCCTGGGTTCTGCTAGCTTTACCGTTAGGCAAGCAGAACCCAACCTTAAAAAAGCAACTCAGAACAATTCCAGTTGGACAAAAATTTTAGGCTCTATTCTGGCTAATTTATTACCCAATTATACATTTTTTTGCTCTACAGTCGAAGGAGAAATCATAGGTTGTGCTAGCTCTACACTGAGGTGGCAGTACCAAAAGAAAATCTGATCGGACCATAATTTTAGGCTCATTTTAGGCTCACGTTTGAACCCTTCGCCAATTTTTTTGGAATTCGTTTTTTTTATCCTGGGTTTTGCTTGCTTTACTGTTAAACCAGCAGAACCCAACCTTAAAAAAGCAACTCAGAACAAATCCAGTTGAAAAATAATTTTAGGCTCTATTCAGGCTAATTTATTACCCAATAATAATTTTTTTTGCTCTTCAGTTGGAGGAGAAATCATAGGTTGTGTTAGCTCAACACTGAGCTAGCTGGCAGTCGAGCTGGCAGTATCAAAAAGCTAACCGAATCGTTATGGAAAATCTGATCGCACCATAATTTTAGGCTCATTTTAGGCTCACGTTTGAACCCGTCGCCGATTTTTTTGGATTTTTTTTGAAAAATCCTGGGTTCTGCTAGCTTTACCTTCAAGCTAGCAGAAGCCAACCTTAAGAAAGCAACTCATAACAAATCCAGTTGGACAATAATTTTAGGCTCTATTCAGGCTAATTTATTACCCGATTATAAATTTTTCTGCTCTTCAGTTGGAGGAGAAATCATAGGTTGTGTGAGCTCAACACTGAGCTGGCAGTACCAAAAGGCTAACCGAATCGTTATGGAAAATCTGATCGCACCATAATTTTAGGTTCATTTTAGGCTCACGTTTGAACCCGTTGCCAATTTTTTTGGAATTCGTTTTTTTTAATCCTGGGTTCTGCTAGCTTTACCGTCAAGCCGGCAGAACCCAACCTTAAACAAGCAACTCCAGTTGGACCATAATTTTAGGCTCTATTCAGGCTAATTTATTATCTGATTATGAATTGTTTTGCTCTTCAGTTGGGGGAGAAATCATAGGTCGTGTTAGCTCAACACTGAGCTGGCAGTACTAAAAGGCTAACCGAATCGTTATGGAAAATCTGATCGCACCATAACTTTAGGCTCATTTTAGGATCACGTTTGAACCCGTCGCCAATTTTTTTGGAATTCGTTTTTTTTTAAATCCTCGGTATTGCTAGCTTCACCGTCAAGCCAGCAGAACCCAACCTTGAAAAAGCAACTCAGAACAAATCCAATTGGACAGTAATTTTAGGCTCTATTCAGGCTAATTCATTACCCAATTATATATTTTTTTGCTATTCAGTCGAAGGAGAAATCATAGGTTGTGTTAGGTCAACACTGAGCTGTCAGTACCAAAAGGCTAACCGAATCGTTATAGAAAATCTGATCGCACCATAATTTCAAGCTCATTTTTGGGTCACGTTTGAACCCATCGCCGATTTTTTTGGAATTCGTTTTAAAAACAAATTCCTGGGTTCTGCTAGCTTTACCGTTAAGCCAGCAGAACCCAACCTTTAAAAGGCAACTCAGAACAAATCCAGTTGGAAAATAATTTTAGGCTTTATTCAGGCTAATTTATTACCCAATTATAATTTTTTTTGCTCTTCAGTTGGAGGAGATATCATAGGTTGTGTTCTGCTAGCTTGACGGTAAAGCTAGCAGAATACAGGATTATTTTTTAAACAAATTCCAAAAAATCGGCGATGGGTTCAAATGTGAGCCTAAAATGAGCCTAAAATTATGGTGCGATCAGATTTTCCATAACGATTCGGTTAGCATTTTGGTACTGCCAGCTCAGTGTTGAGCTCACACAACCTATGATTTCTCCTCCAAATGAAGAGCAAAAAAATTTAGAATTGGGTAATAAATTAGCCTGAATAGAGCCTAAAATTTTTGTCCAACTGGATTTGTTCTGAGTGGCTTTTTTAAGGTTGGGTTCTGCTGGCTTGACGGTAAAGCTAGCAGAACACGGGATTTAAAAAAAAAACGGATTCCAAAAAAATCGGCGACGAGTTCAAACGTGAGCCTAAAATTATTGTCCAACTGGATTTGTTCTAGGTTGCTTTTTTAAGGTTGGGTTCTGCTAGCCTAACGGTAAAGCCAGCAGAACCAGAATTTTATTTTAAAAACGAATTCCAAAAAAATCGGGGATAGGTTCAAACGTGAGCCTAAAATGGGCCTAAAATTATGGTGTGCTTAGACTTTTCATAATCATTCGTTTGGCGGTTTGGTTCTGCCAGCTCAACGTTAAGCTAGCAGAACCCGCGATATATCTCACAATTGAAGAGCAAAAAATTTGGGAATAGGGTAATAAATTAGCCTTGAATTAGCCTAAAATTATGGCCTAAAAAAATTTTGAAAATTCCAAAGTGGTTCTGCTAGCTTTACGGGGGTAGAAACAATACTCTTTGTCATTTCAAACATATCACTGAGATCACATGATCACATTTGCGAATGCGTGACTGGTAGATATATTCTCGGTGAACGTCTTATGTTATGCCAAGTGAAAACATCCACAAGATAATTTTTCCGATACAATCCTCTATAAGCGTTTAAAGAAACGACACAAAAAAAACAAAGACAAAACATTAAATTTCCTTCAGAAAGCTCTTTGGAAAGTACATATTTTAGTATAGCCAAAGTCTTAATGATTTTTATTTATTCATTTCATATACAAACTATAAGTACCAGTTAATTTAAACAGTGTGTCCCAGCTAAAACTTTTCACCCCCCTTCCCATTCCGAACTAGTGAAAAAAACTGAACATCGCTCAGACCCGTCGATTTTTATTTAAGGGGATCACTCTCACCAAATGCATCATCATGGTGTTGTCAACCCCCTCATCCCCAGCACCCCCTACTTCAGAATTTTCAATGAGACTACTATAATTGTGATACATCATTTTGGAGGGAATTCAATCCCAAATACATCGGTGTACTGAAATTGAGGATCGATCAAGTGTTGTTGATGTTTTAATGAAACCCAAGTTTTATCAAGATATTATTATTTTTCATAACCTAAAATGTTATTATCGTAAGAAAGGTTCAAAATGTGAACCATTTAGTACCATAGAGAAGTATAAGCGATTTTCAAAATGTCTCCGCACATTGCTCAACATTTATGGAGTCACTGCACGACACACCACAACAATTTTCCAGCTTAGATCATCAAGCGAAGTTGACTGTGTAATATAAACTTTGGATTTCAAATGACCCCATAGAAAGAAGTTTAACAGTGATGAATCAGAAGATCTTGCCGGCCATTCTATTAGTCCTCGCCTTCCAATCCAACTCCCTGTGAAATTGTCATCTTAAAATTGACGCACATGTGCAACAAAATGTGGAGGAGCTCCATCTTGTTGAAAGGTCATCTGACCCTCAAGTAGCTTATGATCGTCTTCTAGTAACTGAGTGATTCTGGGGTTCACAGTTGTATCAAGAAGTTCAAGATACGTTTGTCCGTTGAGGTTGCCATCAATAAAATTTGGACCTACTATATGGTCTCCCGAAATACCAGCTCAAACATTCAATTTCTGGGAAGTTTGTGAATGAGTTTTCCTGTACCAATAGGGATTCACGTCACTCCAGTAACTACAGTTGTGCCAGTTCACATATCCATTTAAATAAAAAAAAAGATTCGCCAGAAAAGTACACATTATAGAGGTAATTATTATCACCAATCAATAATTGACTCATGATTTCACAAAACTCTGTACGTCTGTCAGGATCATCTTCATTCAATTCATGTACACTCTCCATTTTACAAGGATTAAATTTTGATTCTTTCAGAATCCGATGTACGCTGCTTTTAGAAACTGCAGAAAAATAGTATCAAGTTGTGCTGAAGGTTAAATATTGTCCATCACTGCATGTCCTACAACTGCCACTAGGCCAATCAATAGAGCATTTCATCCTTACAAAAATACAAGTAGAGAACCGACTATGCCATCACATGGAAGACAGTCCGTAGTTATATTCTGTTATGTTTTCGACTCACAACACCCATTTATTATTATTATTAAATAACCACTTCCCAAACTATGGGGTAAGCAGCTATTGGGTCCGGGAATCATGTGCCCTGAGCAGACGTAATGAACCGAGGATGACAGCCTTCTGCATTCTTCTGGCTATAATTTCTGACATCCTCCGACATGCCGGTATGATTTTCAGGTTCGAGAGTAACGAATCCATCACACCGTCAAGGGACCCTATTATCAGAACAACCATTTTTACAGAATGGTCTCGGTAGAACCTGCGGAGTTCGAAGAGTAAATCTCGATATTTCGTCCGTTTCTCCTCCTCCTTTCGGACGATATTCGTTTCGCCAGGATCTGAAAACTCAATGACGAAAATCGTCTTACTTCCATGGTCGAGGAGTACTACATCAGGCTTATTGGCCTGTATTTACCTTAGAGTGGGAAATGAGTAGTTCCAGTAGATCTGGCACTTCTCATTCTCCACCACGGACTCAATATATCCCGGAGCGTAAGGCAACACTGGTGTCTCGTCTTTACCGTACGAGTGTCGTAGGTGGTAATATAACACTCGTAGAGCCGCGTTATGTCTGTGGACATAGGCTGAGATCGCATATGCTGGACATGCTGACAGCAAATGCATAATGGTCTCAGGCGCCTGACGGCAGGCCCTGCATCTAATATCAGGGACCTCTACACCCATCACGTGGCTTCGGTAGACCAAGGTGTTGAAGACACCATCTTGGCAGGCCATTATGAATCCCTCGGTCTCCGACTTCAGCCCACTTGACCTAAGGATAAGCCAAGGTCTTTAACGTTTCTGAAGAAGACCCCATGCAAAGGCTTATCCCTATGCAGCTGCAGAAGAGCTGCATTTTCTGCGGCCTTTACATGGGCTTTTTGCCGAATGGGTGCCAACTCTGTGACAGAGTTCGAATCACGCCGTTTGGTGTTGAAACTGAGACAGAGTTCATCAGCCGCACGGGCTGCTGCCTTGAAGAGGAACGCTCCAATCCCTGCGTTTTCATGGTCTCGGACCATGCAGAGAAGGGGATCCAAACTCCTGATCACTTTACATGCTCCATTCAATACCATTCTATTGTGAAGACACTCCAAACTCAAAAGTCCTTGTCCTCCTTGTTGTAGGTGGAAATATAACCGAGGAACAGACGATTCAGGGTGCAAACTCCTGTATAGGAGCATCATCTTGCGCGTCTTTACGTCGAGTTGTCGCAACTCCTCTTGAGTCCACTTCATCACTTCGAAGGATTACAGTAAGATCGGAACGGTAAGCATATTTGTGGCAGAAATTTTGTTCTTTCCTGACAGTTCTGCTGACCAGATCTGTCGGAGTTTGTGCTGATACTTGCCGCGGAGAGAGTTTTTGACAGTTATAACTTCTTGACAGTGGTGTTGTTCCACTCCCAAATAGGTTTACGTCTCTCCGGCACCCAGATGACGTAGGATGCTTCCATCTATGAGCTGGACGTCTTCTCCGGAATCGTCGCATCGTCCTCTTCTGAGATGAACTGTTGCACATTTGTTGATCCCAAACTCCATGCCGTTGGCCTGCGTGTACTCTTCCACCACCCTCAAAGAATGACGTAGGTACTTTTCACCTAAGGCATAAATCTTAAGGTCATCCATGTAGAATAGATGAGTCACCTTATGCCTCCGGTTACTGGGGGTGCCGCAGTAGTATCTACGAGTTATTCTGAAGGTAACAGATAATGGCAATAGTGAGAAGGAGGCTGAGAGAATCTCCCTGAAACACTCCCCTTCTGAAGATAACCTGATCTGTTTGGACCCTAGCTTGCCCTGGACTCCAATTCCCGAGTTCAGGAGAACGGAACGCTCCCATCACTGGATGTGACTGATCACATCGCCTGCAATGTTCTCGCGCTAGAAATCGGTATTCTCGAACGCATGTGATCACAGTCTCTCGAGAGAACCATTGACACAACGTTGCCAGACGATTTTTGGTAAAAGCCTTAAAATTTCAGTGGTTGAAGGAAGAAGAGTTACAGAATAACTTATTTTGTAAATCGAATCAAATAATTATGTGTTGTGTATATTATTATCCACTGATCTGAACACTATGGCTTCTTGAATAATACTAATTTCATAAAAAAACGAATCTTCATAGGTACCTTCTGCGCAAATTTTCTAACTCTTGAAGATGGTTAGCAAGTTTTACCCAGATATTTGAAATTTATAGTTTTTTTGCATCTGTCACTTATAAAATGCAGCGGAAGTGCTTGATTGACTTATACCAGAAATTTTTTGTATTCCATTTCTGAAAACTTCCTGAAGCATAAAATCTCAAAGTTACAAGCACCTCCAACAATAAAGTTATTTGAAACTTATTTATATTACTTTTCGGTGTAGATATAGAGTAAAAATTTCAATCAAGAAGCCATTGAGATTTTTAATGAGTCTAACATTTTTCGGGGCTTGCCCCTCTGCTTTTGAAACAATATAAGAAACAGAATCGGTTGATGATGTCGGGAATTGTTGAGACTCAAGGCGCAAAACAGATTAAAGGCCTTCCGCGCTGTTACTTTTTAAAATCTTACTTTGGAGGTTGTTGAGAACAACTTCAAATACTGCACCTATTCCTTTCAAAGGTTTCCTCAAACCAACGCGGGAACGCGGGGGGGGAGCAGGAACGAGATGAATCCGAGACTAAATTCTATAGTGGGACATACCGGTGTGATTCTTCGTAATCCGAAAGGCGTACAAGCAACGAAATATATATGGTTGGCTACGTGTACTGTTTTTATAGCAATTTGCACGGTTCCAAAGTTCCCTTTCCGCACCCGCGTTCCCGCTTTGGTTTGACGGAACCTTATCAATACACGAAAAACTAGAGAACTGAACAGTCAACACCAAATGCTGTGTCAAAATCAAGTATAAAATGCCAAAAATGAAGTTTAGAAATTAAACGTCATTTGGTCATTCTCAGGAGAATCAAGCGATCTCCCACAAAATAGCAGGAGTATCACGTTCCTCGGTTTTCACGCGAAGTGAACTTTCGAGAATACGCTTTGATGAGTTTCAGGAGAACTATGCCTACTTTTCTCAGGAGAACGATGTTCCCCAGTTTCGAAAATAGACCCCCTGATGTTATAGTTAAGCGAGTCCTCCAGAGCGGCATCAGTTGTTCAATGCATCTCACTATTTGATCGGGTATCGCAAGGCATCGAAGAACATGCATGATTAGCTCATGCGATGTCGTGTCAAATGCCCTGCGATAGTCGATCCAGGCCATCGAAAGTTTACGCTTATACTGCGTGGAGTCCTGCGTAATACATCTATCGATGAGCAGATTCTCCTTGCATCCAGCGATCCCTTTCTTTGACCCTCTTTGCTCATATATCCGTTCGTACACGTGTTCAACTGCGGTGAGTATTCGCATGTACAAAATGCGGGTGAACATCTTATAACATGCGTTCAGGCATGTTATCGGCTTGTAGATTTTCGGTTCCGACAAATCTCCCGTTTTTGGGATCAGCACGGTTCGCCCCCGAAAAACCAACCGGGAATCTGCTGCTCACCATTCAACCATGAGTTGAAAACTCTGGCCAAATGGTTGTGGGTGCTAGGAAATTTTTTCCACCAGTAGTTCCCTAGTCCATCCGGACCTGGTGCAGCCGAGTTCTTCGTGCCCTCAAGGGCTCGTTGAACTTCTTCCGGGGTTACTGGGTCGCGCAATTCATTGAGCTCTGGCTGTTAAAGCCTTCCGCAGAATGCTTCAAACTGCACTATGGCTGGAGTGTCTACATTCAGTGGTTGAGGATGTTCATAAATATCCTTCCAGAAGGCTTCTACCCGATCAGCGGTCGGCGGATTTTCTACAACACGCTGAGGATTATTATTATTATTTTTATTATTATTGTTATTTTCATTATTATTATTATTTCTTTTTTTTTTCTCTATGAGTTTACCAGTCAGGCCCTGTCTCCGGTGCTCCGACCCATCCTGAGGGCGCGCTGGTGTCGTTAACCCCAATAAACACTCCCTAGGTCCGTAGGGTGAGTGACTATTGGGTCCAAAAATCGTGTGCCCTGAGTAGACGAAGCGAACCAAGGGTAACGGCCTTCTGCATTCGTGCTGCTAAAGGTACGGTTCCTTCCATGCGGCCGTCGTGCACGGCGGCCGCAGTGCGTCGACCGGATGCGTCAGCCGGTCGATCTCATGGTTTCTTCCATGCGGACGGAGCCGGTTTTCCGCCGATAGTGCTAGTACTGCTAGTTCACAGTAGTTGAAGTGAAGATGGATGATCTTTTCGACTTTATTTGTTATCAGAAGAAAATAACGATGAGGAAATCCTGCAGTCAATCGACTTGGAAAAGAGAAATGCGGATATAAATCCAATATTCAAAAAAGGCGTGAAGAGGGGTGTTCTGTTACGATAATTAATCGACATCTACTCGGGAATGAAGTTAGATTTAGGGAATATTTCAGACTGAACAAGGTGCAGTTTGAGAACATCTTCAACTTGATGAAAGATTATGAAAAATCAGAGTCATACAACCGAGTTTGGTACGTAATAACCCCAGAAGAATACAAAAACTCTCTTGCGGCTGCGACTACACTGCTTCTGGAGCAGTACCGTCGCAACGATCGCAGTCGTTCACGGCTGACGTGTCCGGCCGCCGCTTGGAAAGAAACATGTACATTCAAAAACACGTGTAGCAGTAGGTTGCGGCCGCCGCGCTGCGGCCGCCGTGCGCGGCAGCCGCATGGAAGGAACCGTACCTTAAGATTTCTGCCATATTACGGCAAGCCGGTATTATGTTCAAGTTAGAGAGCAGTGTGTCCATCATTCCACCAAGGACTCCTATAATCAGAACCACCATTTTGTTCAAAGAGGAAATCTCGATATTTAGTCCGTTTTTCCTCCTCTTTTCGAACGATATTCATTTCGCCTGGAGCGGAAAACTCCATGACGAATATCGTTCTACTTTGATGGTCGAGGAGGACAACATCAGGCTTATTGGCTTGTATTTGCCTGAATGTGAGGAATGAGTATTTCCAACAGATTCGGCACCTCTCATTCCCCACCACGGACTCAATATCGCCCGGAACAAAAGGCAACACCGGTGTCTCGTCTATACCGTAAGAGTGTCGTAGATGGTAGTACAACACTCGTAGCGCCGCGTTATGCCTGTGGATATAGGCTGAGACCGCATAAGATATGCATGCTGATAGCAAATGCATTACGGTCTCAGGTGTCCCACGACATGCCCTGCATCGGGTGTCAGGGACGTATATACCCATCACGCGACTACGGTAGACAAGGGTGTTGAAGACACCATCCTATCAGGCCAATATGAATCCCTCGGTCTCCGACTTAAGCTCACTTGACCTGAGGAAGGCAAAGGTCAAGCTTTTGGATAAGCCAAGGTCTTCTATGTTATGAAAGAAGACACCATGCTTATCCGTATGCAGCTGTAGGAGGACCTCTGTCTCCGCAGTTTTGATGTGAGCTTTTTGCTGAACGGGTACCGACTCGGTGACAGAGTTTGGATTAGCCCGTTTAGTGTCGAATACGAGACCGAGTTCATCGTCCGCACGGGTTGCTGCCTTAAAAAGAAATCCTCCAATCCCTGCTTTTTCATGGTCGCGAAACATGCAGAGAAGGGGATCTGAACTCCTGATGACTTCACAGGCCCCATCCAGAACCATTCTGTTATGCATACACTCCAAACTCAAAAGTCCACGGCCTCCCCGTTGTCTGGGAAAGTATAACCGTGTAACGGACGATTTAGGATGCAAGCTCCTATTGAGATGCATCTCTTTGCGAGTTTTAACGTCGAGTTATCGCAGCTCTTCCTTAGTCCACTTCATCACTCCGAAAGAGTAGAGAAGGATCGGAACGGCAAGCATATTGGTTGCAGCAACTTTGTTCTCCCCGACAGTTCTGATGACCAGATCTGTCGGAGTTTATGCTGATACTTGCCGCGGAGAGAGTTCTTAACTGTGAATACCTCTTGGGAGCGGCGTTGCGCCACCCCTAGGTAAGTATACGTCTCTCCAGCATCCAGATGAAGAAGGATGCTTCCGTCTACGAGCAGGACATCCTCCCCGTATTTCTCGCATCGTCCTCTTTTGAGATGAACCGTGGCACATTTGTCGATCCCAAATTCCATTCCGATAGCATGCGTGTACTCTTCCACCACCCTGAGGGACTGATGTAAGTCCCTTTCTCCAGAGGCATATGATTTGAGGTCATCCATGTAAAACAGATGGGTGACTTTATGCCTCCGGTTGCTGGGGGTGCCGCAGTTGTACCCACGGGTATTCCTGAGTACAACGGACAATGGCAATAGTGAGATGCAGAAGAGAAGAGGGCTGAGGAAGTCTCCCTGAAACACGCCTCTTCTAATGATGACCTGCTCTGTTTGGACTGTGTCTCTACCAGATCTTATGGTGAAGCGAGTCCTCCAGAGTGGCATCAGTTGTCCAATGCATCCCACTATTTGATCGGGTACTTCAAGACATCTGAGCAAATGCATGATTAACTCATGCGATGTTGTATCAAATGCCTTGCGGTAATCGATCCAGGCCATCGAAAGGTTACGATTATACTGCACGGAGTCCTGCATGATACATCTATCGATGAGCAGGTTTGCCTTGCAGCCGGCGACTCCTTTCTTTTACCCTCTTGGCTCATAATAATAATAATAATAATATATGTATTTATTGACAGAAGAAAATAAAATACAAAGTCATGGTAACAATAAAGGTCTGCCAATGGGATACAAAAAAAAATAAAAAAATAAAAAAATAAAAAAATAAAAAAATAAAAAGAATAATATGTATGTATGAATAATTTCATTAACATAGAGTATCAGTTGGTTCGTAGCCAGTTTTTGACAAGCAGGAAAAATGTGTTTTTTTTATGGTGATGCTCGAATGCTATAGTTTGTTTAGGAAGCTTTGTTTGAGACAATATCTGAAATTGGCCAAAGATTTTGCTTGGAGGGAATGCGGAAAGTCGTTATATAATTCAGCTATTTTATAGGTGAATGATCTTTTAAACTGTTCAGTGGAATGTCTAACAATGTGGATTCTTTTACGTCTAATGTTGACATGGTGTACATCGGTCCTGTATTGAATTTTGTTATAGAGGTAGGGTGGTGTTTTAGTGGTGATAATTTTGTGATATAACACCGAGGTATGAAGCGTGCGTCTATCAAACATTTTCAACCATTTTGCTTTTTTCAGCGTGTGAGAAACTGGATCCCGTTTTTTAATTCTGTATGAAAATCTCAGACACGCGTTTTGAACTCTTTGAATTATCTGCTGCTCGGTGATATTCAGAAAGTAATGATAAACCACATCGCAATGGTTGAAGGTAGACAATATTAGGGTGTCACAAAGGAGTAGCTTAGTTTTGGTATTCAGGGCATGTCTATGCGGATATAATACTTTCTTCTTTCCGAACGCCTTCTGAATCAATAGAGATGTGTGTTTCTTGAACTTGAGCTCATTGTCTATTGTTACTCCCAAGTTTTTCACTTGATTTACCACAGGCAGTTCTACGTCACCAATTTCAATGCCCAAACCACCAACTCTGGACCTAGTTCCATGACGACCGAATGTTATTACTGAGCACTTGGCAATGTTTATATGGAGTGCATGTTTTTTAGATTTATCGACAAAATGGTTCAATTCTTGGTTGATGACACTTACACTGTCTAATAGTTCATTTAGTTTGAATGAGTAATACAATTGTGTGTCATCCGCGTACATGTGATATTTCAATTTATTCAAACCAACAGATAATTGTGTAGTATAAAGTGTGTAAAGTATAGGCCCAAGAATTGATCCTTGCGGAACGCCTGAGAATAAGGTTTTAAATTCTGATAGTTCCTTCTTTACTTTTACTAGTTGGGATCTATTCGAGAGGTATGAATCAAAGAATTTAATTGAGTTGAGTGACAAACCATTGTAGTGTAATATTGAGAGGAGAATTTGATGATTTATGGTATCAAAAGCTTTACTGAAGTCAATTAAAATCAGAGTTGTGATTTCGTCATTATCTGAAGCTCTGACGATATCGTCAATGATGTTCAATAAGGCTGTTGCACAACTATAATTAGATCTGAATCCAGATTGCATCATCGGTAGGATGTTGTTATTATAAAGGTGATCACGGAGCTGATGAGCGATAGCTTTCTCCAGGATTTTGGAAAGAAAAGGCAGTATGCTAATTGGACGTAAATCTTTAAAGCTCTTCGGTTCGATTGTTTCCATATTTCAGGAAAAACGTTCTTTTCCAAACAGAAATTGATGATATGTAGCGTGACAGGTAGCACTAGGGGGCAGCATATATTTATAAGAAAGCTATCTAAACCATCAATTCCTTTGGACTTACTTTTGATTTGAGACATGTAAGTTAGTAGCTGATTTTCGGTTATCAAAGTGAATTCTAAAAATGTTGTTAAGGTGTTATTTGAATTACTCTTGTAGAATTCGTCAAGATCGGAATCGATTACGTTACCGAATTGGGTGGATGACACAAAAAAGTCATTCATTTCAGTGACATTATTCAACTGGTCAGGGAGATTCGGCGACTTTGGTTTACTGTGTATATTTAATTTTTTTAATTTGAACCATAAGTCTTCCGATTTATTTTCATTCAATGTGATATATTCCATGTAAGCTTTTTTTTCGCGCTCGGTAGCAGACTTCGTGTAGTTCCTAAGTGTTTTATAGTAATCCCAGTCCTCGACTCTTCCTGACCGCTTGAACTTGTTGCGAGCTTTGTCTCTAAGTTTCATCATAAGTTTTACATTATCAGTTATCCACGGAGTATATGGTTTGTTGAAACTTCTTGTGATGTATGGGGCGTGTTTATCGAAAAGTCTGTGTATGTGAAAATTGAGGTGGTCGATTTTATCATTGATATCATCCAACATGTACATTTGAACCCAAGGTACCAAATTCAAATCATTTGTAAAGTATTCTATATTGAAGTTTTTGAAATTACGAAAGGTTTTCAGGGTTTGGTGGTCATGTTTCATAGGCCCCACATTGCAATAAACCAAGAAGTGATCAGATAGGTGATGTAAGTCTACAGTTCCCCAGTCATCTGGTTTTAAATTATCATGAACAATAACATCGTCTAATAAGGAGGACAAAGACCGAGTCACCCTGGTTGGAGTTTCTATTATTTGTTTCAGTTCATATATTTCTAAGATATCATTGAGTTGAGTATAGTTCCTATCTAAGATATCTAGACCGTTGATGTTGAAATCGCCCATACATATAATATTATCTGATTGAGGAGCTACTGTAGTTAGGCTCTCCCCGAATTCGCTGAAGAATTCAGAGATATTCGAGCTTGGGGGTCGGTAGATGACGCCAACGATGTGAGTAGTTGTCCCCTGTTTGATGTGCACCCATAGCTGTTCCACATTGTTAGAGATTTTGCTTATCACAATATTGAAACGAAATGATTTTCTGAGAAAAATTCCCACTCCCCCTCCTCTGGTATCCTTAGATACGTGGATGAAACTGTAACGAGGAATTTGAAACAAAGTTAAATCACTATTTGGTTTTAACCACGTTTCAGATACTGCCAGCAAATCATATTCTTCCAATATTACAAAATCACGCAGGTCATTGAACCCAGTGTATAATGAGCGTATATTGATATGAGCAAATTTCATAATGTACGAATATTGAATTACGTTTGTTTGAATGTTTTAGACGATGTATTAACTTGATTACTTATATTTCGGACGTCCATCATCTTAATGGTTGAAAGATTTCTATCTCTTTCAAATTTTTTCACAACGTTTCAATTGCCTTAATCCGCAATCGTCTTCTGGTGAATAGTGACAAAATCAGATGCTACGTGACCTTTTATAGGTCTATAATTAAGTGTAATTACGCGCGGTCTTGTGGCGCGCGTGGTTTCGCGCTTTTTCTCCCTCCAAAACGGTCCATGAGCGGTTTCCATACGTTTTTAATTTCCACGCTTGGTTGACTGAAGGCACCATTGGCTGTTATCATCACATACCTCTGAAGGGCTACAAGAAAGGATATTATATGTTGTCGATATTTTTAATGAGTGGTGTGATAAAAATCGTATAAAGCTGAACCTTGGCAAAACAGTTTACTTGCATTTCAGATGCAAAAAAGGTGAGCCTGCTGTCTGCATACCTGGTATAGCATGTGTGTCAGAGGTACGGTTTCTAGGTGTTATCGTGGATCAATTTATATGTTGGGATTCCCATATAGACCACTTGGGTAAGAAACTCAACTCCGCATACTATGCTATTGTGCAACTTAAAAAAACGTTGAATTTGAACACTATTATTAAGATTTACTACTCACTAGTTTACAGCCACCTTACGTACCATGTTTGCTTATGGGGAAATTCTGTGAACGCCAAAAAACTACTTGTTAAACAAAAGCGTATAATAAGATTAATATTCGATATTCCATTTGGTAGTACTTGCAGGCAGGTGTTTGTGGACAACTGCATCCTACAATTACCATCTATCTACATTTTGAAGACTCTATTGCATATCAAGCACAACCTAAGTAGACTATCTGAAAATTCTGACAGACATGGTTACTTCACAAGAAATGCCAATGACCTTATGATAACAAAACATAGCTTGTCCAAGTTTGAAAAATCTGCAAACTATACAGGAATCAAGCTTTATAACCATCTACCTCAAGTAATCAGAGATATGCCAAAATGTAAATTTAAAAATGCCCTGAAACAATTGCTTGGTAAGGGAGCATATTATAGCATCGATGAGTACTACACATCGAGCTTACTATGAAATTATTGTTGTTGTTGATTTTAAATGATATTTATGTACTTATATTAGCAACTGGTGCTTTCGTATTGTGAATTGATTTTGTTTACTGACATGTGACTTATATTTAGAGTTTTTATATGTATTTTAAACTTATAGCTTTATTTTGACGTGTATATCCACCTATGGTGGTTGCTGTGGCAGTACGAATAAATTCTATTCTATTCTATTCTATTCTACGTAGGTGGTTTCCATAAATTTCCTTTTGCACCAATGTTCCTCTCTATGAAGAACACTAGCTTCGTCCCAGTGAATTCGGTGGTGTTTTGTCCAGGAGTGGTCAGCAATTCCCGATTTTGATGTTTCCCCTCGTTGAGTCCACTTTTTGTGTTCGGCTATTCTTACTGATAATGGCCTCTTGGTCTCTCCGATATAGGAATCTCCACACTCACATGGGACTTTGTAAATACAGTTTTTGCTGGATTCTGTTGTGTTCTCTGGTTTCGTCTTGGTGAGGAAGCTTCGTAAGGTACTGCCGGATTGAAAGCAACTCTTGATGTTGTATTTATTTCCGATCCTTCTGATCTTCTCGGAGATACCCCTGATATAGGGAAGAATGAGAACGGGGTTTGGTGGTCTTTCTTCGGTTGTCTTGGTCTTTTCGAGTTGTTTCCGAACTTCTCCTATGAGCTTCTCGGAGTATCCGTTTCGGCGTAGGTCCTTTTTGATGTGGTTAATTTCCGCCTCCAATGACTCCTGGTTGTTGCAAATAGACATTGCTCTCTCCACCAACGTTCTTACGATTCCCCAGTTTGTGGAGTTTGGGTGATTAGAGCCGTAGTTGAGGTACTGTCCTGTGTGTGTCTTCTTCCTGTAAACAGTGGTGAGGATTCCAGTGTCTGTTCTTTCAGCTTTCACATCGAGAAACGATAGGGTACTGTTCGTTTCCTTTTCCATTGTGAATTTGATTGAATCCCTCATGTTATTCATTCTGGCGAAGAATTCTCCAAGGTGTTCATCTCCATGGTTCCAAATGATGAAGGTGTCGTCTACGTATCTTAGCCCTAGTTTTGGTTTGTATTTTGCCTCTCTGATAGCCAATTCCTCAAACCACTCCATGTATATGTTGGCGATTACTGGAGAGAGAGAAGATCCCATCGGCAGTCCATCAACTTGTGAGAAGAAACGGCTCTTTTCTTGAAAGTATGAGTTGTGTAGGCAGTACTGCAGTAGTTCCAATATTGCTTGTACGGGGAGGTCAGTCCTTTCATGAAGCTGGACGTCTTCTTCCAGTTTCCTCTTGATGATGTTAAGGGATTCTTCTATGGGGACATTGGTGTAAAGTCTCTCCACGTCAAAGCTGATGAAACGATCTTCAGGCCCTAATTCAACATCTTTGATAATGTCAACGAAGTGTTAAGAATTCTTGACGAACGAACTGCTAGTACCCTGTAAGGGTTGTAGTATCGGTAGTAGGTATTTCGCCAGGTTCTAGGTCGGTGAGTTACGGGAGCTGGTGATTGGTCTTAATGGCATGTCGGGTTTGTGAATTTTTGGAAGACCGTAGAGATGAGGAGGTTTACTGTAATGTGGCATCAAATGTGTCCGTTCTTTGTCTGGAATAAAGGTTTTGTACTTTGACAGAGTACTGTAGATTTTCCTTTCTATCGAAGATGTTGGATCCTTCTGTAAGAGTTTGCAGTTTCCTGTTTCGAGTACTGCTTCTAACTTGTCATCATACGTCGGGGTGTCCATGATGACTGTGGCATTGCCTTTGTCTGCAGGGAGAATTTTAATGGTGGAGTCCATTTGCAGGGTTCTCAGGGCCTACATGTTCTCCAGTGTTGATGTTTTTTCGAGGGATTCGCTCCTTCTCCAAAACCTCTTTCACTTTCCATCTAAATTCTTCTGCCTGGACAGGGTTCATTCTGTTGCTTGTTGACTCTACCGAGCTCACGATGTCCAGGATAGGTATCGTTTTTGGTGCAACTGCACAAGAAGAAAAGGTCACGTAGCATCTGATTTTGTCACTATTCACCAGAAGACGATTGCGGATTCAAGCAATTGAAACGTTGTGGAAAAATTTAAAAGAGATAGAAATCTTTCAACCATTAAGATGATGGACGTCCGAAATATAAGTAATCAATATTGAATTAGTCTGAAAATTTATAAAAAGAAAGAAAGGGAGAAATTTGAAAATATATGATCAAAAGTATTGTAATTTACATAATATATGTTATTTCTCGTTGGGTTTTGTTCGTTGTGAAAGCGACCGAGTGTTGATGATTTTTTGGTTTAGGTTTGGTTTTGTGGTATCGAATGGGTCTACGTGCTTTTTCTTGTTATTTTGTTCGCTGGATGGTGCCGATGTAGAAGATGAGGTGCTAATCAGGATAGTTCCTTCTTCCTCCGCTTGTTTCAACTCCGCATAAGTGAATTCGGTTCCGTTCGTTATCAGTACCTTTTTCCTAAGATCAACTCTTGACGTTGTATCGCGGCTTCTTGATTGTTTCAAACGAGCCAATAAATATTTTTTGGTGTTATAATCTTCCGGAGAGAGATCTTGTACAATGTTAATGTTAAATTTCTTCAAGTTATCTCGATTCAATTTAGCTTTAGCAAAAATGTCTTGTTTTAGTTGATAGTTTACTGTTTCAAGTGCAACTGGGCGCGCTTTATCATTAGAACTTTCACCCAGTACATATATCCGTTCGTACACCGGATCAACTGCGGAAAGAATGCGCGTGTATAAGATGCGTGTAAACACCTTATAACACGCATTCAAGCATGTTATCGGCCTGTAATTCTTTGGATCAGACAAATCTCCGTTTTTGGGGATGAGCACGGTTCGCCCCTCGACAAACCACTCCGGAATCTGCTACTTCCCATCTAGCCATGAGTTAAAAACTCTAGCCAGATGGCGGTGGGTTGTTGGAAGCTTTTTCCACCAATAGTTTTTCAATCCATCGGCTCCGCGAGGAGCAAAGTTCTTTGAGCCTTTTAGAGCCTCGAGCAGCGAAATTCTTAGAACTTTCTAGGGCTCTTCGAACTTCTTCCGTAGTTATCGGATTGCGCAGATCATTGTGCTCAGGCTGCCGAAGCGTCCTGCAGTAAGCTTCGAACTGCGCTAGGGCTGGAGTGTCTACGTTGAGTGGTTGCGGAAACTCATAGATGTTCTTCCAGAAGGTTTCTACACGATCAGCAGCCGGCGGATTATCGAAAACACGTGGAGGCTCTTGGAATAAGCGGAAAGGTTTATCGCGGAACTTTATGTTTTCCGCGATACTTCTCGCCTGCCTCACTAGTGACTTCTTTGCAGCCACTAGAATTCGTATCCTATCAAGACAGTGCTGTTTTATGATAAACAGCATGCCTTGATTCAATGTATGGTGAGCTCGTCTTAGCTTTGCAGCAATTCGCCGAACTGTCGGCGTGAAAGGCCTATTGGCCGACATGTAGTCCACCACACACTGGATATGAGACGCGTGTTGTCTCGCCGACTTGATCTTAGCTTCTATCTTGTGAACGCATCGCTCATGCCTCCCAACAAGAGCGGTGGTGTCCCTCCTCTCCGTCTGGGATAGAGTACGAGCGGCGTCGTACACGACAGAATTGATCTGCCAGATGGTAGCCTCTTCTGAAAGAACACCGCCAATCTCTGCATCCACTTGTGCCAGTTCTTGCGGCTTCAGGGTCTTCATATTGTGAAGCGCCCTGCGGGTTCTGATGTCCTCCATTGGTGGTATGATGTGAGCCTCCTCTACAGCCAGACCGACACGTGGCATATCTGCCACTTCTGCCACTTCGTTAACCGGCTAAGGAGAAGTTCTAACATAGCTTCGAGCCCGGAGATATAGGAAACATAATCCCTGAGATTTTGGGCGGAAACGGTGGCATGCTCTGGGTGTCTTTCACACCAGAGAGCATGCATCCTTGCCATGTATCCTCTCCGGGCGAGCTCACTGCTCTCATAGCAATACAGAAGCCCGTCTCTCAATTCGTCCGTCCACTCAAAGCGTCCGTTGTCATTGCGGTTGTCTTTTGGCAAATCATCGTTCTTGGCCCCACCACCTTGCCTTTGACCTCTAATCCGAGGGGGCCGGTTGTGAGGGCCTTTTCCCCGATTATTTGAAACCGAGTATTAGGGTTTACTGGGGGGTTAACCCAGCATCCTGTGCTCGGGTAGGTTGTGGCGCAACTCACCAGGGCCTTAGGTGTTGGTTGACCTCCCTGCCTATTATTATTATTATTATCATTATCATTATTATTATTATTATTATTATTATTATTATTATTATTATTATTATTATTATTATTATTATTGTTATTATTATTATTATTATTATTATTATTATTATTATTATTATTATTATTATTATTATTATTATTATTATTATTATTATTATTATTATTATTATTATTATTATTATTATTATTATTATTATTATTATTATTATTATTATTATTATTATTATTATTATTATTATTATTATTATTATTATTATTATTATTATTATTATTATTGTTATTATTATTTTTTTTTTTTTCCCGATGGGAATGTACCAGTCAGGCCCTGTCTCCGGTGCTCCGATACATCCGGAGGGCGCGCTGGTGTAGTTAACCCCAATAACCACTCCCTACGTCCTTAGGGTGAGTGACTATTGGGTCCGAGAATCATGTGCCCTGAGTAGACGGAGCGAACCAAGGATGACGGCCTTCTGCATTCGCGCTGCTAAGATTTCTGCCATATTACGGCAAGCAGGTATTATCTTCAAGTTGGAGAGCAGTGTGTCCATCATTCCACCAAGGACTCCTATGATCAGAACCACCATTTTGACAGAATGGTCCGGATATAACCTGCGGAGTTCAAAGAGAAGATCTCGATATTTAGTCCGTTTTTCCTCCTCTTTTCGAACGATATTCATTTCGCCTGGAGCGGAAAACTCCATGACGAATATCGTTCTACTTTGGTGGTCGAGGAGGACAACATCAGGCTCATTGGCTTGTATTTGCCTGAGGGTGGGGAATGAGTAGTTCCAATAGATCCGGCACCTCTCATTCTCCACCACGAACTCAATATCCCCCGGAACATAAGGCAACACCGGTGTCTCGTCTATACCGTACGAGTGTCGTAGATGGTAGTATAACACTCGTAGCGCCGCGTTATGCCTGTGGATATAGGCTGAGACCGCATAAGATGGGCATGCTGATAGCAAATGCATTGCGGTCTCAGGTGCCCCACGACATGCCCTGCATCGGGTGTCAGGGACGTCTATACCCATCACGCGACTACGGTAGACGAGGGTGTTGAAGACACCATCCTGGAAGGCCATTATGAATCCCTCGGTCTCCGACTTTAGCTCACTCGACCTGAGGAAGGCAAAGGTCAAGCTTTTGGATAAGCCAAGGTCTTCGATGTTGTGAAAGAAGACACCATGCATTGGCTTATCCATATGAAGCTGTAGCAGGACCACTGTCTCCGCAGCTTTGATGTGAGCTTTTTGCTGAACGGGTCCCAACTCGGTGACAGAGTTTGGGTTAGCCCGTTCAGTGTCGAATACGAGACCGAGTTCATCGGCCGCACGGGTTGCTGCCTTGAAAAGAAATGCTCCAATCGCTGCTTTTTCATGGTCGCGGACCATGCAGAGAAGGGGATCAGAACTCCTGATGACTTTACAGGCCCCATCCAGAACCATTCTGTTATGCATACACTCCAAACTCAAAAGTCCACGGCCTCCCCGTTGTCTGGGAAAGTATAACCGTGGAACGGACGATTTAGGATGCAAGCTCCTATTGAGATGCATCACTTTGCGAGTTTTAACGTCGAGTTGTCGCAGCTCTTCCTTAGTCCACTTCATTACTCCGAAAGAGTAGAGAAGGATCGGAACGGCAAGCATATTGGTTGCAGCAACTTTGTTCTTCCCCGACATTTCGGATGACCAGATCTGTCGGAGTTTATGCTGATACTTGCCGCGGAGAGAGTTCTTAACTGTGAATACCTCTCGGGAGTGGCGTTGCTCCACCCCTAGGTAAGTATACGTCTCTCCGGCATCCAGATGATGTAGGATGCTTCCGTCTACGAGCTGGACATCCTCTCCGTATTCCTCGCATCGTCCTCTTTTGAGATGAACCGTGGCACATTTGTCGATCCCAAATTCCATTCCGATAGCATGCGTGTACTCTTCCACCACCCTAAGGGACTGATGTAGGTCCCTTTCTCCAGAGGCATATAATTTGAGGTCATCCATGTAAAACAGATGGGTGACTTTATGCCTCCGGTTGCTGGGGGTGCCGCAGTTGTACCCACGGGTATTCCTGAGTACAACGGACAATGGCAATAGTGAGATGCAGAAGAAAAGAGGGCTGAGGGTGTCTCCCTGAAACACGCCTCTTCTAATGATGACCTGCTCTGTTTGGACTATGTCTCTACCAGATCTTATGGTGAAGCGAGTCCTCCAGAGTGGCATCAGTTGTCCAATGCATCCCACTATTTGATCGGGTACCTCAAGACATCTGAGCAAATGCATGATTAACTCATGCGATGTTGTATCAAATGCCTTGCGGTAATCGATCCAGGCCATCGAAAGGTTACGCTTATACTGCACGGAGTCCTGCGTGATACATCTATCGATGAGCAGGTTCTCCTTGCAGCCGGCGACCCCTTTCTTTGACCCTCTTTGCTCATATATCCGTTCATACACCGGATCAACTGCGGAGAGAATGCGCGTGTATAAGATGCGCGTAAACAACTTATAGCACGCATTCAAGCATGTTATCGGCCTGTAATTCTTTGGATCAGACAAATCTCCGTTCTTGGGGATGAGCACGGTTCGCCCCTCGACAAACCACTCCGGAATCTGCTGCTCCCCATCTAGCCATGAGTTAAAAACTCTAGCCAGATGGCGGTGGGTTGTTGGAAACTTTTTCCACCAATAGTTATTCAACCCATCAGGGCCTGGAGCAGCAAAGTTCTTTGAGCCTTTGAGGGCCCCTCGAACTTCTTCCGTGGTTATCGGATTGCGCAGATCATTGTGCTCAGGCTGTCGAAGCGTCCTGCAGTAAGCTTCGAACTGCGCTAGGGCTGGAGTGTCTACAATGAGTGGTTGCGGAAACTCATAGATGTTCTTCCAGAAGGTTTCTACCCGATCAGCAGCCGGCGGGTTATCGACAACACGTGGAGGCTCTTGGAATAAGCGGGAAGGTTTATCGCGGAACTTAATGTATTCCGCGATACTTCTCGCCCGCCTCACTAGTGACTTCTTTGCAGCCACTAGCATTCGTATCCTATCAAGACAGTGCTGTTTTATGGTAAACAGCATGCCTTGATTCAATGTGTGGTGAGCTCGTCTTAGCCTTGCAGCAATTCGCCGCACTGCCGGCGTGAAAGGCCTATTGGCCGACATGTAGTCCACCACACACTGGATACGAGACGCGTGTTGTCTCGCCGACTTGATCTTAGCTTCCATCTTGTGAACGCGTCGCTCATGCCTCTCAACAAGAGCGGTGGTGTCCCTCCTCTCCGTCTGGGATATTGCACGAGCGGCGTCGTACACGACAGAATTGATCTGCCAGATGTTGGCTTCTTCTGGAAGAACATCGCCAATCTCCGCATCCACCCGTGCCAGTTCTTGCGGCTTCAAGGGCTTCATATTGTGAAGCGCCCTGCGGGTTCTGATGTCCTCCATTGGTGGTATGATGCGAGCCTCCTCTGCAGCCAGACCGACACGTGGCATATCTGCCACTTCGTTAACCGGCTGAGGAAAAGCTCTAACATAGCCTCGAGCCCGGAGATAGGATACATAATCCCTGAGATTTTGGGCGGAAACGGCGGCATGCTCTGGGTGTCTCTCACACCAAAGAGCATGCATCCTTGCCATGTATCCTCTCCGGGCGGGCTCACTGCTCTCATAGCAATACAGAAGTCCATCCCTTAATCTATCCGTCCACTCAAAGCGTCCGTTGTCATTGCGGTTGTCGTCATTTGGCAAATCATCGTTGTTGGCCCCACCACCTTGCCTTTGACCCCTAATCCGAGGGGGTCGGTTGTGGGGGCCTCTTCCCCGATTATTTGGAACCGAGTAAAAGGGTTTACTGGGGGGTTAACCCAGTAAACCCACGGCCGACACCGGAGGGAAAGAAGCCTTTTCCCTCCCGGATGCGCATGAGCTGCCGGTCCGATTTTGCATCCTTTGCTCGGGTAGGTGGTGTCGCAACTCACCAGGGCCTCAGGTGTTGGTTGACCTCCCTGCCTACTCATTATTATTAATAATATTATTATTATTATTTTTTTTTTCCCGTTGGGAATGTACCAGTCAGGCCCTGTCTCCGGTGCTCCGATACATCCGGAGGGCGCGCTGGTGTCGTTAACCCCAATAACCACTCCCTACGTCCGTAGGGTGAGTGACTATTGGGTCCGAGAATCATGTGCCCTGAGTAGACGGAGCGAACCAAGGATGACGGCCTTCTGCATTCGCGCTGCTAAGATTTCTGCCATATTACGGCAAGCAGGTATTATCTTCAAGTTGGAGAGCAGTGTGTCCATCATTCCACCAAGGACTCCTATGATCAGAACCACCATTTTGACAGAATGGTCCGGATATAACCTGCGGAGTTCAAAGAGAAGATCTCGATATTTAGTCCGTTTTTCCTCCTCTTTTCGAACGATATTCATTTCGCCTGGAGCGGAAAACTCCATGACGAATATCGTTCTACTTTGGTGGTCGAGGAGGACAACATCAGGCTTATTGGCTTGTATTTGCCTGAGGGTGGGGAATGAGTAGTTCCAATAGATCCGGCACCTCTCATTCTCCACCACGGACTCAATATCCCCCGGAACATAAGGCAACACCGGTATCTCGTCTATACCGTACGAGTGTCGTAGATGGTAGTATAACACTCGTAGCGCCGCGTTATGCCTGTGGATATAGGCTGAGACCGCATAAGATGGGCATGCTGATAGCAAATGCATTACGGTCTCAGGTGCCCCACGACATGCCCTGCATCGGGTGTCAGGGACGTCTATACCCATCACGCGACTACGGTAGACGAGGGTGTTGAAGACACCATCCTGGCAGGCCATTATGAATCCCTCGGTCTCCGACTTTAGCTCACTCGACCTGAGGAAGGCAAAGGTCAAGCTTTTGGATAAGCCAAGGTCTTCGATGTTGTGAAAGAAGACACCATGCATTGGCTTATCCATATGTAGCTGTAGCAGGACCTCTGTCTCCGCAGCTTTGATATGAGCTTTTTATTATTATTATTATTATTATTATTATTATTATTTTTTTTTTTTTCTCCATAGGGTGAGTGACTATTGGGTCCGAGAATCGTGTGCCCTAAGTAGTCGGAGCGAACCGCCTTCTGCATTCGTGCTGCTAAGATTTCTGCCACATTGCGGCAAGCCGGTATTATCTTCAAGTTAGAGAGCAGTGTGTCCATCATTCCACCAAGGACTCCTATAATCAGAACCACCATTTTGACAGAATGGTCCGGATATAACCTGCGGAGTTCAAAGAGAAGATCTCGATAGTTAGTCCGTTTTTCCTCCTCATTTCGAACGATATTCATTTCGCCTGGAGCGGAAAACTCCATGACGAATATCGTTCTACTTTGGTGGTCGAGGAGGACAACATCAGGCTTATTGGCTTGTATTTGCCTGAGGGTGGGGAATGAAGAGTTCCAATAGATTCGGCATCTCTCATTCTCCACCACGGACTCAATATCCCCCGGAGCATAAGGCAACACCGGTGTCTCGTCTATACCGTACGAGTGTCGTAGGTGGTAGTACAACACTCGTAGTGCCGCGTTATGCCTGTGGATATAGGCTGAGACCGCATAAGATGGGCATGCTGATAGTAAATGCATTACGGTCTCAGGTGGCCCACGACATGCCCTGCATCGGGTATCAGGGACGTCTATACCCATCACGCGACTTCGGTAGACAAGGGTGTTGAAGACACCATCCTGGCAGGCCATTATGAATCCCTCGGTCTCCGACTTTAGCTCACTCGACCTGAGGAAGGCAAAGGTCAAGCTTTTGGATAAGCCAAGGTCTTCGATGTTATGAAAGAAGACACCATGCATTGGCTTATCCATATGTAGCTGTAGCAGGACCTCTGTCTCCGCAGCTTTTATGTGAGCTTTTTGCTGAACGGGTCCCAACTCGGTGACAGAGTTTGGGTTAGCCCGTTCAGTGTCGAAAACGAGACCGAGTTCATCGGCCGCACGGGTAGCTGCCTTAAAAAGAAATGCTCCAATCCCTGCTTTTTCATGGTCGCGGACCATGCAGAGAAGGGGATCTGAACTCCTGATGACTTTACAGGCCCCATCCAGAACCATTCTGTTATGCAGACACTCCAAACTCAAAAGTCCACAGCCTCCCCGTTGTCTGGGAGAGTATAACCGTGGAACGGACGATTTAGGATGCAAGCTCCTATTGAGATGCATCACTTTGCGAGTTTTAACGTCGAGTTGTCGAAGCTCTTTCTTAGTCTACTTCATCACTCCGAAAGAGTAGAGAAGGATCGGAACGGCAAGCATATTAGTTGCAGCAACTTTGTTCTTCCCCGACAGTTCTGATGACCAGATCTGTCAGAGTTTATGCTGATACTTGCCGCGGAGAGAGTTTTTAACTGTGAATACCTCCTGGGAGCTTCGTTGTTCCACCCCTAGGTAGGTATAAGTCTCCCCGGCATCCAGATGATGTAGGATGCTTCCGTCTACGAGCTGGACATCCTCTCCGTATTCCTCGCATCGTCCTCTTTTGAGATGAACCGTGGCATATTTTTCGATCCCAATTTCCATACCGATAGCATGCGTATATTCTTCCACCACCCTAAGGGACTGATGTAGATCCCTTTCTCCAGAGGCATATAATTTGAGATCATCCATGTAAAATAGATGGGTGACCTTATGCCTCCGGTTGCTGGGGGTGCCGCAGCTGTACCCACGGGTATTCCTGAGTACAACGGACAATGGCAATAGTGAGATGCAGAAGAGAAGAGGGCTGATGGAGTCTCCCTGAAACACGCCCCTTCTAATGATGACCTGCTCTGTTTGGACTGTGTCTCTACCAGATCTTATGGTGAAGCGAGTCCTCCAGAGCGGCATCAGTTGTCCAATGCATCCCACTATTTGACCGGGTACCTCAAGGCATCTGAGCAAATGCATGATTAACTCATGTGATGTTGTATCAAATGCCTTGCGGTAATCGATCCAGGCCATCGAAAGGTTACGCTTATACTGCACGGAGTCCTGCGTGATACATCTATCGATGAGCAGGTTCTCCTTGCACCCAGCGACTCCTTTCTTTGACCCTCTTTGCTCATATATCCGTTCACACACCGGATCAACTGCGGAGAGGATGCGCGTGTATAAAATGCGCGTGAACACCTTATAACACGCATTCAAGCATGTTATCGGCCTGTAATTCTTTGGATCAGACAAATCTCCGTTTTTAGGGATGAGCACGGTTCGCCCCTCGACAAACCACTCCGGAATCTGCTGCTCCCCATCTAGCCATTAGTTAAAAACTCTAGCCTATAAAATGAAAACTAATAGAGCAATCCGGTAGATCCAATGAAAATAATTGTGGATAATTAAGATACGAACAAAATGGAGTGTTTTACGATCCGATCGGATCATTAGTAACGGAGGAAAACCGAAAAAACCGGAAAATTCACAAGAAATAGGGTACACAAAACAGGCTCTGACAGATCCTAATTTTTGGCACAATTGCAATTTGATTTTTTTGCACTATCATGCAGCCTGTTATTATTAATATTTTTTTCTTCCCGTTGGGAATGTACCAGTCAGGCCCTGTCTCCGGTGCTCCGATACATCCGGAGGGCGCGCTGGTGTCTTTAATCCCAATAACCACTCCCTACGTCCGTAGGGTGAGTGACTATTGGGTCCGAGAATCATGTGCCCTGAGTAGACGGAGCGAACCAGGGATGACGGCCTTCTGCATTCGCGCTGCTAAGATTTCTGCCATATTACGGCAAGCAGGTATTATCTTCAAGTTGGAGAGCAGTGTGTCCATCATTCCACCAAGGACTCCTATGATCAGAACCACCATTTTGACAGAATGGTCCGGATATAACCTGCGGAGTTCAAAGAGAAGATCTCGATATTTAGTCCGTTTTTCCTCCTCTTTTCGAACGATATTCATTTCGCCTGGAGCGGAAAACTCCATGACGAATATCGTTCTACTTTGGTGGTCGAGGAGGACAACATCAGGCTTATTGGCTTGTATTTGCGTGAGGGTGGGGAATGAGTAGTTCCGAAAGATCCGGCACCTCTCATTCTCCACCACGGACTCAATATCCCCCGGAACATAAGGCAACACCGGTGTCTCGTCTATACCGTACGAGTGTCGTAGATGGTAGTATAACACTCGTAGCGCCGCGTTATGCCTGTGGATATAGGCTGAGACCGCATAAGATGGGCATGCTGATAGCAAATGCATTACGGTCTCAGGTGCCCCACGACATGCCCTACATCGGGTGTCAGGGACGTCTATACCACGCGTCTACGGTAGATGAGGGTGTTGAAGACACCATCCTGGCAGGCCATTATGAATCCCTCGGTCTCCGACTTTAGCTCACTCGACCTGAGGAAGGCAAAGGTCAAGCTTTTGGATAAGCCAAGGTCTTCGATGTTGTGAAAGAAGACACCATGCATTGGCTTATCCATATGTAGCTGTAGCAGGACCTCTGTCTCCGCAGCTTTGATGTGAGCTTTTTGCTGAACGGTTCCCAACTCGGTGACAGAGTTTGGGTTAGCCCGTTCAGTGTCGAATACGAGACCGAGTTCATCGGCCGCACGGGTTGCTGCCTTAAAAAGAAATGCTCCAATCCCTGCTTTTTCATGGTCGCCGACCATGCAGAGAAGGGGATCTGAACTCCTGATGACTTTACAGGCCCCATCCAGAACCATTCTGTTATGCATACACTCCAAATTCAAAAGTCCACGGCCTCCCCGTTGTCTGGGAAAGTATAACCGTGGAACGGACGATCCAGGATGCAAGCACCTATTGAGATGCATCACTTTGCGAGTTTTAACGTCGAGTTGTCGCAGCTCTTCCTTAGTCCGCTTCATTACTCCGAAAGAGTAGAGAAGGATCGGAACGGCAAGCATATTGGTTGCAGCAACTTTGTTCTTCCCCGACAGTTCTGATGACCAGATCTGTCGGAGTTTATGCTGATACTTGCCGCGGAGAGAGTTCTTAACTGTGAATACCTCTTGGGAGTGGCGTTGCTCCACCCCTCCATAACTTCAGTATGAGATTTGGTGGTGAACTTCCAAGTGCAATGTTTACTGATTAACGTTCACTGTAATTTTCAATATAAAATCTCACTATAACTCTAATATAAGAGTTGGTGGTAAACTTTCTTATTACTCTACACGCTATTTTATTCAAAGGTAATTTTCCCAATACCAAATGATTTGTTCATGATAAGACCATGTCTCAGGATAATCAAGTGAAAAAACTTTCATTCCTAGTCTACAACAATGATTATGTATAACAACTATAATTTTAACATTGTGTCCCGTTAGTGAGGAACAGTGTCGCATGCTATGGAGCACAGTGTTACTTGGGGGATGAATAAGAGATTATTGAAAAGCTGTAATCGGAAAAAGAAATTTTCTACACTTTACATAGTACTCAAATAAAACTTATATCAATACATTATGGTATGCTTGAAAATCCACGGGAAAAACTAACATTTCACTTCTTCTAGCTGTCTGGCCTGAAGGTTTGGGGGCTGGTAATTTCATAAAAACTTGGGAAATATCAGAAACATAGTGTAAGTCTACAGAAACAAATATAAACTGAGGAAACAAACGTCGGATGTATGTTACATTCACCGTAGTTTCTCATTACTCATTACATTACAAGGTCATTTGAAACAACTTCATTAATGAGAACATAATTTCCAACTTTAATTTCCTTTTTATCATCGTCATTTGCTTTTGATGCATCTCAATCTGCACTAATGAAAGAACCCACAATGGACTCAGTATCTGATATTTCTTGGATATATGGTTTCTTTGATAGAAAAACATTTCTTTTCATTGATTTTTGTCGCTTCGCGATGATTTAATCTAAATTCCAAATAAAATTAAGAAATTGTTCTTCGATCCGTATATAATCAGAATATTCCAGGTAAAGACTTTAACATTGGTCCTTCAAGCCGGATATAATAAGAATATTCCATGTAAAGACTTCAAAATTGGTCCTTCGATGCTTTTGAACTAACCGGCACTGTGGTAGACACAATGGAAACGAAATAATGTACGATGCAGCAAACGGCTCAAGCTAAGGAAAAAGCAGCCAGACAAGTGATAAGCGAAAATAGACTGCAATTCGGTGGAGTTGAAAAAAAACAGATGAAAAGCTCCAAAAGAATGAAAAGACGGAGAGAAAAATCAAATTGAATATGCGAAGTCCAAGTCAAGAGTCAGTAGAAGTAGCATAGCATCAAAAAAGAGAAGAGCCGACATCGAAACTGCTATAGGAAAGAAAAAATCAGAACAAGAGATGTTGGACCTTCAGTTGGCACTCAAGCTGACATATATTGAAGAAGATGATGAAAACAGCCGATTCTGAATCCGAGTCGATGCATGAGTCAATTAAGCCTAAGGAGAAAGAATGGATGGATGGTCAACTTTCCTGGTTTCAAATTGAAATGTAAGTGAAAGGTTCAGTGAAGCGCCAGGTAAAAATGATGAAAATCAAGTATATCCAAAGGTAAGAGATTTGAGATTCGACAATAATGAAGTAGCTTCTACTTCCCGACATGAAAATCCAATTACTCGTCCTCAAATATCGAGAATTTTGAAACGACAATCCTTGTCGAAATATTTACCGATATTTGAAGGAAATCCACTCGACTGGCCGAACTTCATTAATCAGTTCAGAAATTCATCAATTGTTGTTTCTCTCACGTGAAAAATCAGTTTCGTGTACAAAAATGTTTGAGAGGAAATTCTAAGAGTTCAGTCTTTACTCATACTACCTCAGAATGTGAACAAAATAATAGACATACTTGAAACTAGATTTGGACGTTCAGAGTACATAATTTCAATGTTATTGCATGCAATCAGAAGATTCCCCAGATCAAAGAAGAGAAAATTGGGCTGAACTTTGGTTTACTGAAAATCTGATATGGAAAAAACAGTTGAACGTCTTGATTATAGACCATTAACCCATTCCAATGGTAATATTTTTGTTTTGGGGAAATGGGCCGTTGCCAAGTTTGGTTCTCTTTGGATAACTGGAAATCTGATATGAGGATAGTTCTGGGTGGATACCATGACTCCTGAAAAATATTTTGCTGTAGATTCTTACAGTCACTTGGCACGCTGGATGATGTAACCCCTGAAACGTAGCCTATGTTTCAAATTTTATCTTAACGTCACAAAAACTAAAAGAGCTGAAGAAATGAAGAAAAAATAGAAAAAAACTGAAACTTCAATGCTCTGTCGAATGGTAACTAATCGTTTGAGGACTCATGTATACGTATATGTAAAATCATTTCCACCTGTAAAATCCGCTATTGAAACTTTGATACTGAATTTTGAAACACCTTGTATAGAATCAGATCATTGGTTTTAATTGATTATGATTACTGATTGAACCAATGATGTATTTTCACACAATTGAACAATTGCTTCGTGAACTTTCCGACGGATATCAGCGGATCCTTAAGATTCGAACCCAGCAAGGGCAAGTGAAGTTTGGCTTTCTGGCAACTAGCGATTCGGTCCATGCTATAACTGACCCCTGGAATATTTTTTATTCACTTAGGCTACTCAGAGACAAAGCCAGAGATGGCGCACGAGGCCCTCCTGGACTGGGCGCCAATGTGACTCATAACGATTAAAGAGCTGAAATGTGTCAGATTATAATAGTAGATTATACCACGAGTCAATAAACACGAGTCGAGAAATTTTTACAAACCAAGCCCCGTCAGAGGCGAGGGAGTAACATTCCGAGAGAGTAATAGCCATTATTGCGAGTAGTATTTTTAGTGAATAACTTTATTTGTCAATAACATTCTGATAGGAAAATTCTTCTTCCATATCACTTTCTATCACATTTTGTCCACTCTTCGTCATTGAATCACAAATGATTACGCTTTTGACTATTATTTATTAACACTGACTGTTTGTATCAAACAATTGTCATGACTGTTTTTAAATCGTATTCATTCGCGAAGGAATAATGAATGACTTTTTATTGTAAATGTCACATCTATTGATAAGGCGTATGTTATATGTCAGAAGTAGATGAACTAATATAATTGTTCAGCTAACAGTAAAAATGTTCACTGAATATTTTCAGAAAATTACATAAAGGACATAAGAGAGAAACAATGTGACGGAAACGCAGACCCAGTGATAGCTATGGAATCACCTTCAACAGCTGTTATTTGTGGAAATAATGGATTCGGCTCAGTTATAGGAAAATTCTGTATGGACATAGCTATTGATAAAGCTTCTAGAACAGGAATAGGCATGGTGGTAGCCAAAGGTAAGTATTTTACTATTCTCCTTTGTCCTGTTGATTACATGAAAAGTCAAACAAGATGCAGATTTCGTAGTAGGTAAACAACCTTTATTTCTGCATCAGGCGGTTTTGTGTAATTGCTCATTTAAAGACCTGTATATCATCTCACTTCAACACATTGGTTTTTGTGAATGTCTTTGTTCTAGTGCATAACGTCACTTATGTGAAATAAACACTGCCTAATTCTAGTATAAGAATATTGAAAATAGAACATGAAGAAGAAATAATATATTCTCTATTTGAATCTTCAGTGCCATAAGTAATAAAACTATTATCATCATAATTGGTATCTAAGATTACTATTCCCAATCACGAAAAGACTCTCTCTTTCTTTTGTTGCTATCAGCCAGAAGTTTAATCATCAAAAAATAGAGAAAATTCGTTCTGTTCATAAATTGATACCTTATTGTTATAATAATGGTTATAATGATCATCAAACATTTTAAATATATTTCGGTGGCGGTGGCGTTCGACCCTGGAAGCATTTCAAGTTGGTGAATATTACAGACCATTTGCAATGTTGATGTGGATATTTTGGACGCGTTTGATCATTTGAATTTTGCGCTCGTACTCTGCCACTCTTTCTCTCTGCATTTTAAAATTCTCAGATTGTCGAGGTGGTGCTTTATAGGGTCTATGCGGGCACTGCTGCTGTAGGTATGGTTTACCATGTTGATTGACTATACACTTACGACAACACCTCAATGGCCTCAATATCGACGATATTGGTACACCCTGATTGTTTTGTGGACTAGATTGGAGAGCGTGTCCGGGGTGACACTACACCTTTTCCAGTAGTATTTCAGAAAGCGTCATTTGAATTTCAGAATATTTATCTGCATAATTCGGAAAGGATCAATTGTATTTCAGATTAGTGAGTTGATTTTCGGTGAACTGTATTTCAGAATAGTGAGTTCGATTTCAGATAGCATCAGTTGAATTTCAGAAAAGTCAATTATATTACAGAAAATATCTTTGTATTTTGGAATGTGTCATTTGTATTTCAGATAACGTAAAAATAATTTCAAAAAGCATGATTTATATTGCAAAAATCATTAATTTAAATATGTATGGCTCGATTTGGTAAGTATAATTGTCAAAAAGTTCGAGAAATAACGCTCGTTATTTATTTTCGTATTCTGCCATAAAAGAAACTGTTTTTCATCATAATGAATTTATCAGACAAATATGCTATTTGTCGGGTGTCCATGTTGAGACGTCCAGCCTTAAGAGTATATCCTTGTAACCATATATTTCATGTCAGATGTTCTGAATGCACCCGATGTCCTATATGCAAAACTTCACTGATAGGACATGACATGATTATGAGAAAAACCTACAACAGAAACACAGAGAGAAAGGATTGTAGCTTGTGCCAACAAAGGAGAGGACTGGGTATAATTAGCAGCAACATTGAATGTGAATTATAAAACAGCACATCATTGGATTGGATCAGGACGTGATTTTATGTTGGGTAAAGGTAAGCTTGTCGGGCTCTTATACTTTTAGTGTTATGGCCTTTTGAATATTGAAAATCAACCATTTTCAAAAACGACTTTTTTGGTGAAAAATCGAAGAAAATGTTTCCTTCCTTTTGTTGACACTTTTTTGAGACCCTAATAAACTCATATTTCACAATTACAAGTACTAAAACCAAGCGTTTTATACAAAAAATCAACCTTCTTATAAAGTATACATAACCCTTCCCACATCTCTAGAACGAACGCCTATGAAGAGTGATGTTAAGAATGGTGAAATATAAGAAGGTTACTTTTTTCTGTACGTTCAGTTTTGGTGCTTGTAATTGTGAAATAAGAGTTGATTAGGGACTGAAAAAAGTGTCGACAAAAAGAACTACGTAAGTAACACCACTTTTCTTTTCATTTCGAGAATGAGCCCGATTAGTTCACCTTGACCTTATGTTGAGGAAAGGGGGACGAAAACGTAAAGTTCTTAAGGAAAACCAGCTATACAGACTGACAGAATGGTTAGAAGAAGATTCTAGCTATACTCTGAAACAGCTGCAAACAAAAGTATTTACAAAATTTCAAGTGGTAGTTACTGTAATATCCACTATAGGTAATTACTTAGAAGGGCGGCTATTTACCGTGAAGCAAGTACACAAGGAACCAGTGACAATGAATTCACCAGTGAATAAAGAACTACGTTCCGAATATGTTAGACAATTGGATTCGTGTATTCAACAGGGCAAACAAATAGTTTGGATTGAGCAAACTAATTTCAATTAATTTTTTTGGCGAACAAGAGGCCGTTTCCTTGCTGGCGTTAGAGCTATCCAAATTCTGCCTTCATCGAGAAAGCCTAATATGCATTTAACCGGAGGAATTTCTGGTGCAGGTATTGTCGCAATGGATCGACGTAGGGGCTCTTCTACCGCAGATTTGACGAATGCTTGGGTGAGGAACCTGATGATTCTATGACAGAATGGAGGTAAGTAACTCGCTGATCTCGTTATAGTCTGCGACAATGCTCCATGCCATTCAAGATTAGAAACTGAATTGAATGGAACAACGGTAACTCTATTGAGACTAGCACCTTATCAGACGATGCTCAATCCAGTAGAAACGATTTGATCCAAATTCAATTCCGAACAGTCGTTACCAACCGATGATGAACCCTTTACGTCCATATACCCTACTACGTAGGCTTATTATGGCAAGTACCTATCAGAAAACAGCAAAGGGTTCATCATCGGTCGGTAACGACTGTTCGTTACTAAACGATCTCCCAAAGAACTCTGTTTTCTTCGATCAAAATATATGTCAAAACTCATCTTGGAATTCTGCCGATAGCTGGACCTGGAGTTAGAGAACAGAGATTAGTGAATCTCGAGCAAGTTATTGATGATGCAAGGAACTCTATCGCAGGAGCAGATTGTGCACGTGCGGCACAACATTCAACTATACATCATGCGGCTGCAATAGCTATGGAAGATATGCTAGTTGGGAGTTAAATTCGCTTGCTGTGTCACAAATCGTTAGGACACAGAATCACCGTTACAGAAAAAACATAAGAGCAGATGATATTCTTTGTATTTCTAATTAATTCAGTATTTTATTGTTATTGTCTAATAAACTTCAGTTGATGAAAGTATCTACCAAGACATGATTTTCAATATTAGAAAAAGTAAGAATAATTTCAGAAATAATAATTTGAATTGCGTAAACAGTGATAGATACTGATAAATTCAGAAATGCATATGACTCTTTCCGAAATACATATGACATTTTCTGAAATACAGTTGCAATTGATACTTTCTGAAATTTAATTGACTTTTCTGAAATTCATCTTGAACTTTGTGAAGTTCAACTCCCTATTCTAAAATTCAATTGACGCTTTCTGAAAATTCAACATATAATTGATACTTTCTGAAATCGAATTGACTTTTCTGAAATTCATCTTTAACATTCTGAAATTCAACTCACTATTCTGAAAATCAATTGACGCTTTCTGAAATCAACTGACTATTCTGAAATACACTTGATACTTTCCGAAATATAAGTAACTATCCGAAAAACGTTTGACTCTTTCTAAAATGAACTTGAAACTTTCTGAAATACAACTGGGAAAGTTGTTGTAACAGGATATATTGAAAAATTCTAAGGCTACTATAGAACCAAACAAAATTTCAATGTCAAAATATTTTATTACTCAACATATTCTCCTCTTGATTGGATACATTTATTACAGCGAACCTGCAACATCTCTGGACCTTTCAAAAAAAAATTCCTTCTTGCTCTGCAAACCAGACCTCCACAGCTTTTATTACCTCCTCGTTGGAAGCAAATTTACGACTTTTTAAACTTTTTTTCAGTTGAGGAAAGATATGATCTGGTGAATAAGGGAGATGTTCTAGTAATTCATACCCTAAATCACGAATTTTTGCATGGCAACATGAGCTTTGTGTGCAGGGGCGTTGTCCTGCAAAAACAAAACACCTTTGGATAGCTTTCCGCGTCAGTAATGTCGAATAGTAATCTCCAGTTATTGGTCTACCCTTATCCAAAAAAGTCAATTATGATTATTCCATGGCAATCCCAAAAAACTGAAGCAATAACTTTTCCAGCAGATTTTTGGACACGAAACTTCTTAGGTCTTGGAGAACCGGAGTGTCGCCATTTCATCGATTGTTGCTTTGTTTCTGGATCGTAGAAATGTACCCAAGTCACATCCATAGTAACAATTCGGTTTAAAAAGTCTACATCGTTTTCAAATCGAGCACAGATCGAACGCGATGCTACTACCCTTGCACGCTTTTGGTCAACATTCAAACATTTGGGGATCCATTTTGCAGCAATTTTTCTCATGTCCAAATTGACGTAAACTATATGATGAACGCGTTCGTATGAAATATTCAGTGCTCCATATATCCGTTTCAGCCCAATTCGACGGTCTGTTAAAGTCACGATTGGAATCGACGCAACCCACTGGAACTCTCTCTCTCTCTGTACCCCACACGTCTTGTCTTTCTTTCGGAGACGACCCTACTTATCCGAAACTCGCACAACAATAATTATGAAAATTTTACAAGGACCTTGTTTGGATGTTTTTACTGCTGACCTTTTCTCTCATACGAAAGTAGCCTGTAGTCAACGAACTTATTAGTTGACGGAAATATAATGTTTGTAATTTGAAAGACATATTGCTGATACTAATATGAAAGGTTACTGAACTAATTGAAAGAAAAAATGATCAAAATTATTATTTTCCAAAGTCACAGTTGACATATGCCCCCCACTAATAATAATAATAACGATAACTGAAAAATCGCTTCTCAAGTAACATGGAGTAAAAAAAACTACTCATCCTAATTGCCTACAAAGAATTTGTTACGAAAATCTCAATCTCGGAAAACATGGAATATCACTATTTCATCAGTCAAGTTCAAATGTTGCAACAAAATGTTATTCGTGAACGGAACACACTCAACGTTGTCACCAAACACATTTTAAGTATTGGCCATGTATTTTCGTTTCACTGACGTCGAAGTGATTAGATGGCTGATAGTACATACAACAGGCTCTCTTCCGGATTTGGAAGTATTCTATCCGTATTATTTTTCTAATTACCCTTGGCCATGGCATCTCCAATTGAGATTAGCACAATTCAGTTCATCAGATGAACTGCTTCGTTATCGTCAGAAATTCTATGCGTGGAAACCAATTAAATATAGACGACTTGGTAGAAAATTTCAATAATGCTTTCAGTCCAAAATCATGTTGATCTGAAATCATGTCAACACCAACTCCTACTCCTACGTGATAATACAAATTCCATTTAATCATTTTTAAGATGTTTGTTGATACCGTTCCAAGTTATTACGGCGATATAAATACTCTGACTTATTTTACATCACCTTGTGATTTTCTATTTGATACTAACGGAAATAACAGTGATCCAATTTCAGCGAAATATTTTATTAGAGTTATCCAAACAGAATTGATGAATAGAACCCAATTACTAGTGGGTTGTAGAAAAAAATTAGACACATGGGCATTATTCAAATTTTGCGAAGCACTCTTGCCCAAAAAATTTGCTTTCTTTAATAAAGAACTAGATGATACCACCAAATTAATTTTCCTAAGGCAATATAATCAAGTTTGTTCAAGAACGTTTATTAGAGGAATATCAGGACCACTACAGATTTTGATTGAATTGAAGAACCAAGATTGTTTAGAATCAGCTATGATCTATATAAATTATAGAGGAAGAAAATTTCCAATATATCGAAAATCTCAGAACCCCAATGACCTCACAACAGTCAGGATATGTTAATCGACAACAATTCAATTACCAACAATTTCCAATATTTCTATGACAATCAACAAACCTTTGGAAATTGCCAAAGATTTTCTCCTAACATTGTCAATAATTATCAGGCGCCCCCTCAAAGGCATTTATTCCAAGCAAACAAATTGTTTCCCAATCATCCCAGGGAAACTATTTTGCCAGACAGCCAATACATGTTCAACCACGACCTGTTATAGACAGTTTCGAACAAATAGACAAGTCGTTGGCCCACATCTCAATGTATGCAAACCCACTGGGAGAAGACTAACGAACCAACACGAGCCAATCAGCCAATGTCAACCACATCGCGAAATACATTTCACAGACAATTAAACAATCAACAGAATCAATTTAGGCCTTCTGGCCCACGAAATTACACACCACAAGAAATCTATCAAATGGACGAGGAGCCGTTCCAATTTTCAGACCCTAACCCCACAAATGGCACTGAAAGCCAGTATATTGATGACCTAGTACTTGAACAAGACCCTCTTACATACAATTACTACACAGACCCTAATACTGAAACTGAAACTCACAAAAGTCATGGCATAAGGATTTCCTGGAAAATCCACAAAATTTTCAAGAATCGAGCCATTCCAAATACAGACGTAGTTACACCGAAACAAACAACAGCCTACTATACATAAAAATTCTCAATTCACCAATGAAATTGCTAATTGATACAGGTTGTTATCATTCGATAATGCGGCCTTCAAAGGCAGAAAAAAATTCCACAAAACATTTATCATTGCGCGACAAAAATCAAAACCGATATAATGTCTTTTCCAGAACTAAAATTAGATCATATAATCAAATTTATTTTATTTGATTTTCATGACTTTTTCAAGTACCTATATCTTGGGCCAGTGGAAATTACAAAAAATCAAATTTTCTGTTGATTGAGTAGAAAACAAATCAAGCAGATGTTAGACGATGGTATCATAAAATCAGAGCACCCCAATTTGAATTGTTCCGGAAGAACTGGAAGCCACTAGTGAACAGAAATGGCGTATAGTAGTCGTCTACCGAAAGGTAAACGAAAAAACTATCGACGACCGATACCGACTTCCGAATATCAGTGATATTCTTGACAAGTTGGGTCTTTGCCAATACTTCTCCACTCTGGACCTTGCATCTTTCATCAAATATAAATGGACCCTAGTTCTATATGAAAAACTGCTTCAATGTCGAAGATGAACATTTTGAATATGTCAGAATATTCATACTTTATAGACAATTTTGAAAAATTAACAAAACTTTTTACTGAATGTCTCAAAAAAGGCAAAAAAATTATACACTCGCGAGATTTATCAACACCTTTGAACTTTCTATGTAATGATCTGATTCTGCAAAACCCAAATTTTGAAAAACCATTCATATTAATGACGGATGCCACCAACTTTGCCATCGGAGTAATTTTGAGTCAGAGTAAAATAGGAAGCGACCTTCCAATTGGCTATGCTTCTCGAACCTCGAACTCTGCTGAAACTAACTACAGCACGATCAGGAAGGAATTGCTAGCTATGGTGTGGGACACTAAATACTTTCGGCTATGTCTGTTTGGAAGATACTTCTGCACAGAACCCATAGGTTTGTATTGTACAGGAGCAAGATCATTTTCATTGTTTGCTTGAGTCAGCTCTGTTTTCATTCACTACCTCACTTGCTGAGGTATCGCTTTTCGTTAGTTGATAATCAAGGCCTGTCGAATCTGAATTGGTCTGAGTTGAATTTCCTCCAATAACGGGTATAGAATCAAATAGTAATGATTAATCTCCTCTGGGAGCTAAATGACGAATCGAAACTGTTGTTTCGTTCCCATTAGAATAACATACATAAGCATAATCAGGATTTGCTTCAATTAATTCCACTTCTTCCACTAATGGTTCATATTTGTTAGTTCTTGCATATTTCTTGAGGAGAACAGGCCGGGAACCATTAACCATTTTGGAATTGATGTACCATTGGGAGATCTTCGTGGGTGACTGAACATTCGTTCATGAGGAGTACAGTTAGTAGCGGTGCACACCAAAGATTTTATAGAGTGGAGTGCATCTTGTAATAGCTATTTGTGTATTAAGAGCGCAAAGTGATATATTGTCGCTTGACAAAGAGAGTTACCGTGCGACGCGAAGCGGAGCGCGGTAATCTTTGGAGAGCGACAATGACACTTTGTGCTCGAAATACACACAAGATTTTTTCTACCAACGCAGCTTTCAGAAAAGAAACATCAGATGCTTTATTCAACAAAAGTACATCACATTATAACAAACTTTCATAATGTTTATGCTAACCAAATTGCACTAAATTCAAAAAATACTAATCGCTTCTCAAACTACTGAAAGCATGAAATATTAAAATGTACCTTTTTTAGTAGATATTCTCCATCAGGCGCTTCTTGTAAAAAATTGTGAATATCTTCAGTGGTGAATGTTTTGGATTTTTCGCTTTATATCCAACAGACTGTTTCTTAAGAAATGCGATCAGTATAGGATACTTATTGATTTCGATGTTATTTTTAACATTCAAGCATGTCCGAATCATCGAATGTGTAGACCAAAGAGTTGATAATAAGCCAGTAATACGTTTTCTGAATACTTATTCACCTTCTTTGACTGGCACCACGTCATGAATTTACCGTATTGTGATTTATATTTCTTCTTTGATTTCTTTGGTAGGAGATTCAAAGTACCAATTTTTGCACTTTCTGCTGCATCAGGAGGAGTGTTTGATAATTCGCTGTCACTATCATCAATCATCATGCAGAAATACGTTGGAGAAGCGAGCGTTTTCGAAATATTTCTTCTCTAGAGCGCAAATGCTTTCACAAAATGACATTTCATAGAAAACGTCAACTTTGCGTCGAAATCTGAAAGCGTCAAAGGCTATTTTGTAAAGCGTTTGTAGAAAAAACGAGTCTGGGCGTGGGATCCGCCTACGCCAGGATCCACCTAACGCTCAGACTTGGCCTCCGGCGGTTAACTCTCGCGCAAGCGCTCGACCTAGCGCTTCGCGCGAGCACTTTTCGAAAGCTCGGAAGTTGAAATGCCTAGAAGTTGTAGAAATTTTTTAATACAACGACCTCAATGTGTAGTCTTGTTTTTTTACCTATAATTGAACACCGATAATATGAATACAACGACCTTAATGCCTTTAAAACTATAATTGGATACCAATAATATGAATACAACTACCTTAATGCCTTTAAAACTATAATTGGACACCAATAATATGAATACAATGACTTTAATGCGTTCACAAATATAATTGGATACCACTAATATGAATACAACTACTGTAATTTGAAACTATAATTGGACACCAATAATTTGAATACAACGACTAATGCGAGACTTGGGAAAAAATCCAATTATATTTTTCAATACATGACTGTCTTGATTGATTTTCCACAAAAATACATGTTTTCAATACATGACTGTCTTAAATAATTTCCCCCAAAAATACGCGTTTTCAATACATGACTGTCTTGAATAATTTCCCACAAACATAAATGTTTTCAATACATGACTGTCTTAAATAATTTCCCACAAAAATACGCGTTTTCAATACATGACTGTCTTGAATAATTTCCCACAAAAAAAACGCGTTTTCAAAACATGACTGTCTTAAATTATTTCCCACAAAAATACGCGTTTTCAATACATTACTGTCTTGACCAATTTCCCATAAAACTACGCGTTTTCAATACATGACTGTCTTGACTAATTTCCCACAAAAAAACGCGTTTTCAAAACATGACTGTCTTGAATAATTTCCCACAAAAATACGCGTTTTCAATACATGACTGTCTTGACCAATTTCCCATAAAACTACGCGTTTTCAATACATGACTGTCTTGACTAATTTCCCACAAAAAAACGCGTTTTCAAAACATGACTGTCTTGAATAATTTCCCACAAAAATACGCGTTTTCAATACATGACTGTCTTGAATAATTTCCCACCAAAAAAAGCGTTTTCAAAACATGACTGTCTTAAATAATTTCCCACAAAAATACGCGTCTTCAATACATTACTGTCTTGAATAATTTCCTACCAAAAAAACGCGCTTTCAAAACATGACTGTCTTAAATAATCTCCCACAAAAAAACGCGTTTTCAAAACATGACTGTCTTGAATAATTTCCCATAAAAATACGCGTTTTCAATACATGACTGTCTTGACTATTTCCCATAAAAATTCGCGTTTTCAATACATGACTGTCTTGAATAATTTCCCATAAAAATACGCGTATTCAATACAAGACTGTCTTGAATAATTTCCCATAAAAATACGCGTATTCAATACATGACTGTCTTGAATAATTTCCCATAAAAGTACGCGTTTTCAATACATGACTATCGTGAATAATTTCCCATAAAAATAAGCGTTTTCAATACATGATTGTCTTGAATAATTTCTCACAAAAATACGCGATTTCAGTACATGACTGTCTTGAATAATTTCCCACAAAATTACGTGTTTTCAATACATGACTGTCTTATTTTTTAAATTTAGAAGGAAATTCGAAGGAGGGGGGGAAGTAAATATTCAAACATCCGTGCGCTTCGCGCCCGGGAAAATTTGAAGGAGGTGAGGGGAAGTGAATATTCAAAAATCCGGGCGCTTCGCGCCCGGGAAAATTCGAAGGGAGGGGGTAAGAGGATATTCAAAAATCCGGGCGCTTTGCGCCCGGAAAAATTTGAAGGGGGGGGAAGAAATATGCAAAACTCCCAAATTTTTCGTTTTTGTTAGATATTTCCCAGACTATTGATATTACGGAAAAAATGTGAGAAAACTTTTTGTAGACTTTTATGAGATGATCAAAAAAGGACATTTGTGATACTTGAAAATCTGTCGCTATCTTGGAGTTTTTTTTGTTTTTTTTAAAGAAAATCGAATATTTTGTTTATTTTCCAAAATATGCAAAAATTTGATGAAAACTTTTTGTAGACATATTTGAGTTCAATGAAAATGTTCGAATACATTTTTTCGATATTTCGTTTAGTTTTCGAGTTTTTTGTGTTTTTAATAAAAAATGTGAAATTTTTTCCAAGTCCCGAATTTTTCAAAATCGCAATTTTTTTTTTCAAGATACGGAAAAATTTCATTGAAACTTTTTGTAGAACTTTATGCGAACTATAAAATTGTTCATATACATTTTTTCGGTATCTCGTTTATTCTTCGAGTTTTTGGTATTTTTAGAAAAAAAACCGGAAAATATTTCCAAGTCCATATCTCTTTCGTTATTCAAGATATGGAAAAACTTATTCAAAACTTCTCATAGAAGTTTTCAAGAGCAACAAAATTATTGGTATACAACTTTCCGATATCTTGTTTGGTTTTCGAGATTTTGACGATTTTATAAAAAAAGTACAAATTTTCAATTTTTTTTTTAGTTTTTTCAATAATTTTCCACTTTCCTAACTAGTTGGAGAAAACTGGTTCAGAAATATCGATGTGGCTCGTGAAGATGTATCCAAAGCATTTTTAAGATTTTCATTTGTTTCATTAGTAAGGTCAATATCTCGATTTTCAATTTTTTTGAAATATTTCCTGTACTATTGATTTTACGGAAAAAACATTGAGATATTTTTTGTAGGTTTCATAAAGACGGTCAAAAAAGATATCGTGATAAATTGTCAAAATATGAACCGTTTCTGAGATATTTCGAATTATCCAAATTGCAATATTTTTTTTCAGTTTTCTCAAGTTTTCCCGGTTTTCCGATCATTTTTGTGAAAATTTCAAAGTATAACGGTTTGTTCCTCTAATCAAGTTCTACTCGTCGCATTTTTTGAAATTCAGTTTAAATGAACGGATTGGCGTATATGAATTTTCGAAAAAATAGACATGTTTTGGAAAGTCGCAGAAAAAAAAATGTAGGCATTTTCCGATCCTGCTCAAAAACTATACACTTCTGTAGGGATTATTGGAGTATATCTTGGATAAATATGGAAGGAAAAAAATCACTTCCTGAACCTGTATCGAGGGAAGTACAAACGTCAAAAAAAAACGGAAAAACCTCGTAAAATTTTTCCGGATTTTCCGATTGCAAAAAAATTGAAACTGACAAGTATTGTTTTTGAGTTATTAAAATGATTCAAATTTCAGAGCGATATCTCCAAAGGTTCGGAAGATATAACGGTTTGACTGTTCAACAGACACACAGACAGACAGACCGACAGACAGAAAAAAAATTTTTTTTTTTTCGACGGGGATCATTTTCGTAGAAGTAACCATGGGTCTAAAACGTCAAATAAAAAAGTTGATGTCCGTCTAGGAAGACGGTAGGAAATACAACTTCCTAAGAGGTCGTTGTATAATTAATTTCCATTGATTGATTTTCAGGTTTTGAGCTTTCAGTGACAATTGAATAGTTTTCCAAATGATCCCTTTATACCTCTCACACTGTCCATTACCATGTGGATTATAGGCAGTACGGCTTGTTGCTATACCATGTGATTCCAAATTGCACCAAATTGCACTAAATTCAAAAAATACTAATCGCTTCTCAAACTACTGAAAGCATGAAATATTAAAATGTACCTTTTTTAGTAGATATTCTCCATCAGGCGCTTCTTGTAAAAAATTGTGAATATCTTCAGTGGTGAATGTTTTGGATTTTTCGCTTTATATCCAACAGACTGTTTCTTAAGAAATGCGATCAGTATAGGATACTTATTGATTTCGATGTTATTTTTAACATTCAAGCATGTCCGAATCATCGAATGTGTAGACCAAAGAGTTGATAATAAGCCAGTAATACGTTTTCTGAATACTTATTCACCTTCTTTGACTGGCACCACGTCATGAATTTACCGTATTGTGATTTATATTTCTTCTTTGATTTCTTTGGTAGGAGATTCAAAGTACCAATTTTTGCACTTTCTGCTGCATCAGGAGGAGTGTTTGATAATTCGCTGTCACTATCATCAATCATCATGCAGAAATACGTTGGAGAAGCGAGCGTTTTCGAAATATTTCTTCTCTAGAGCGCAAATGCTTTCACAAAATGACATTTCATAGAAAACGTCAACTTTGCGTCGAAATCTGAAAGCGTCAAAGGCTATTTTGTAAAGCGTTTGTAGAAAAAACGAGTCTGGGCGTGGGATCCGCCTACGCCAGGATCCACCTAACGCTCAGACTTGGCCTCCGGCGGTTAACTCTCGCGCAAGCGCTCGACCTAGCGCTTCGCGCGAGCACTTTTCGAAAGCTCGGAAGTTGAAATGCCTAGAAGTTGTAGAAATTTTTTAATACAACGACCTCAATGTGTAGTCTTGTTTTTTTACCTATAATTGAACACCGATAATATGAATACAACGACCTTAATGCCTTTAAAACTATAATTGGATACCAATAATATGAATACAACTACCTTAATGCCTTTAAAACTATAATTGGACACCAATAATATGAATACAATGACTTTAATGCGTTCACAAATATAATTGGATACCACTAATATGAATACAACTACTGTAATTTGAAACTATAATTGGACACCAATAATTTGAATACAACGACTAATGCGAGACTTGGGAAAAAATCCAATTATATTTTTCAATACATGACTGTCTTGATTGATTTTCCACAAAAATACATGTTTTCAATACATGACTGTCTTAAATAATTTCCCCCAAAAATACGCGTTTTCAATACATGACTGTCTTGAATAATTTCCCACAAACATAAATGTTTTCAATACATGACTGTCTTAAATAATTTCCCACAAAAATACGCGTTTTCAATACATGACTGTCTTGAATAATTTCCCACAAAAAAAAACGCGTTTTCAAAACATGACTGTCTTAAATTATTTCCCACAAAAATACGCGTTTTCAATACATTACTGTCTTGACCAATTTCCCATAAAACTACGCGTTTTCAATACATGACTGTCTTGACTAATTTCCCACAAAAAAACGCGTTTTCAAAACATGACTGTCTTGAATAATTTCCCACAAAAATACGCGTTTTCAATACATGACTGTCTTGACCAATTTCCCATAAAACTACGCGTTTTCAATACATGACTGTCTTGACTAATTTCCCACAAAAAAACGCGTTTTCAAAACATGACTGTCTTGAATAATTTCCCACAAAAATACGCGTTTTCAATACATGACTGTCTTGAATAATTTCCCACCAAAAAAAGCGTTTTCAAAACATGACTGTCTTAAATAATTTCCCACAAAAATACGCGTCTTCAATACATTACTGTCTTGAATAATTTCCTACCAAAAAAACGCGCTTTCAAAACATGACTGTCTTAAATAATCTCCCACAAAAAAACGCGTTTTCAAAACATGACTGTCTTGAATAATTTCCCATAAAAATACGCGTTTTCAATACATGACTGTCTTGACTATTTCCCATAAAAATTCGCGTTTTCAATACATGACTGTCTTGAATAATTTCCCATAAAAATACGCGTATTCAATACAAGACTGTCTTGAATAATTTCCCATAAAAATACGCGTATTCAATACATGACTGTCTTGAATAATTTCCCATAAAAGTACGCGTTTTCAATACATGACTATCGTGAATAATTTCCCATAAAAATAAGCGTTTTCAATACATGATTGTCTTGAATAATTTCTCACAAAAATACGCGATTTCAGTACATGACTGTCTTGAATAATTTCCCACAAAATTACGTGTTTTCAATACATGACTGTCTTATTTTTTAAATTTAGAAGGAAATTCGAAGGAGGGGGGGAAGTAAATATTCAAACATCCGTGCGCTTCGCGCCCGGGAAAATTTGAAGGAGGTGAGGGGAAGTGAATATTCAAAAATCCGGGCGCTTCGCGCCCGGGAAAATTCGAAGGGAGGGGGTAAGAGGATATTCAAAAATCCGGGCGCTTTGCGCCCGGAAAAATTTGAAGGGGGGGGAAGAAATATGCAAAACTCCCAAATTTTTCGTTTTTGTTAGATATTTCCCAGACTATTGATATTACGGAAAAAATGTGAGAAAACTTTTTGTAGACTTTTATGAGATGATCAAAAAAGGACATTTGTGATACTTGAAAATCTGTCGCTATCTTGGAGTTTTTTTTGTTTTTTTTAAAGAAAATCGAATATTTTGTTTATTTTCCAAAATATGCAAAAATTTGATGAAAACTTTTTGTAGACATATTTGAGTTCAATGAAAATGTTCGAATACATTTTTTCGATATTTCGTTTAGTTTTCGAGTTTTTTGTGTTTTTAATAAAAAATGTGAAATTTTTTCCAAGTCCCGAATTTTTCAAAATCGCAATTTTTTTTTTCAAGATACGGAAAAATTTCATTGAAACTTTTTGTAGAACTTTATGCGAACTATAAAATTGTTCATATACATTTTTTCGGTATCTCGTTTATTCTTCGAGTTTTTGGTATTTTTAGAAAAAAAACCGGAAAATATTTCCAAGTCCATATCTCTTTCGTTATTCAAGATATGGAAAAACTTATTCAAAACTTCTCATAGAAGTTTTCAAGAGCAACAAAATTATTAGTATACAACTTTCCGATATCTTGTTTGGTTTTCGAGATTTTGACGATTTTATAAAAAAAGTACAAATTTTCAATTTTTTTTTTAGTTTTTTCAATAATTTTCCACTTTCCTAACTAGTTGGAGAAAACTGGTTCAGAAATATCGATGTGGCTCGTGAAGATGTATCCAAAGCATTTTTAAGATTTTCATTTGTTTCATTAGTAAGGTCAATATCTCGATTTTCAATTTTTTTGAAATATTTCCTGTACTATTGATTTTACGGAAAAAACATTGAGATATTTTTTGTAGGTTTCATAAAGACGGTCAAAAAAGATATCGTGATAAATTGTCAAAATATGAACCGTTTCTGAGATATTTCGAATTATCCAAATTGCAATATTTTTTTTCAGTTTTCTCAAGTTTTCCCGGTTTTCCGATCATTTTTGTGAAAATTTCAAAGTATAACGGTTTGTTCCTCTAATCAAGTTCTACTCGTCGCATTTTTTGAAATTCAGTTTAAATGAACGGATTGGCGTATATGAATTTTCGAAAAAATAGACATGTTTTGGAAAGTCGCAGAAAAAAAAATGTAGGCATTTTCCGATCCTGCTCAAAAACTATACACTTCTGTAGGGATTATTGGAGTATATCTTGGATAAATATGGAAGGAAAAAAATCACTTCCTGAACCTGTATCGAGGGAAGTACAAACGTCAAAAAAAAACGGAAAAACCTCGTAAAATTTTTCCGGATTTTCCGATTGCAAAAAAATTGAAACTGACAAGTATTGTTTTTGAGTTATTAAAATGATTCAAATTTCAGAGCGATATCTCCAAAGGTTCGGAAGATATAACGGTTTGACTGTTCAACAGACACACAGACAGACAGACCGACAGACAGAAAAAAAATTTTTTTTTTTTCGACGGGGATCATTTTCGTAGAAGTAACCATGGGTCTAAAACGTCAAATAAAAAAGTTGATGTCCGTCTAGGAAGACGGTAGGAAATACAACTTCCTAAGAGGTCGTTGTATAATTAATTTCCATTGATTGATTTTCAGGTTTTGAGCTTTCAGTGACAATTGAATAGTTTTCCAAATGATCCCTTTATACCTCTCACACTGTCCATTACCATGTGGATTATAGGCAGTACGGCTTGTTGCTATACCATGTGATTCCAAAAAGATTTCCAACTCTTTTGATATTTATGATGTTCCTCGATCTGATTGTATACTGGGTGTAACATAAGTACGTTAAAATATTCAAGTGACGTATTTCTGAGTCAATTTCAAGAAAAAAAGTCTATATAAACTTGTGTCCGGAAATGCTTCGTCTCGGAGATACAGGGTGTTGAAATTGAATTTTTTTGTTCGTTTTTTAAAAGTAACTTTTGCAAAAAATGAGTTATTTGCACGAAATTTGGTACCCAGGGTTTCTTTGACGTGGGAAATCATAATTTCGTATTAATTTTCATGTAACATCAAGAGGGCGCTGCGTACGCTGTCTTTATTTTTTTCAAGTTGCCCTAACATTTTTTACTGTAAACTGTTGGTACTTTTAATGAAAAAACCTAATTTCCATAACTTTTTCGAGTAAAAAAGGTACACTTCCACAACAACGCTGGAAATGATCGTTTTCCAGATATTTACAATTTTCTATATCGATACATGTTACTTAGCTCCTAGGGCGCTAAGTGAAGTTGCTGAGAACATTACAAAAACTTAGTATGTGGTAGATCTCGTCAAAATGATCTACTTTTTTCCTTTGAAATGCTTATCGAAACATGATTTGTTTTCGAGATACAGATGGTTGAAAATTTCCAAAACATGGTGGGTTTTCGTCATGAGTTATTTGCAACTGCAGTTATTTTCATCAAACTTTAAACACTTTCAAACTGAGCATTTTCAAACTGCTTAATCAATCGAAGTTAAAAAAAATTGTCAGGTTCAAGTGCTACATTTCGGAGTTTGTAAAAAAACAATTCGGAGACGTACTATGATATTTATTAGGCAATTAAACATATAAAAATTGAACAAACAACTATTACAACAACTGTTCAGAGTGACGACCCCCAACAGTAATACAAGCTTCTGCTCTCCTCATCAAAGAATTCCACACCCGTTGAAAAATGCCGGAAGTGTTTCTTATCGTTTCTTAACATTTCCTCGTTTTCAATGGGGCTAGCACAAACTAGTGATTTTAGGTGTCCGCAAAAGAAAAAATTCCGGTCCGGTCCGGTGACCTCGGGGGCCAATGCTGAGTACTTCCTCTTCCTATCCATCGTTGGGGATATGCTACGTCTAAGAAATTTCTTGTTATCAGACTATAATGAACAGGGGCTCCATCGTGCATAAACCAAGAGTGATTTCGGAGATCAAGGGGAACATCTTCCATAAGCTGGGGAAGCTCGTGTTCTAAAAAATGTTGGTAAGCATCTCCATTCAAACGTAAGGGGAGAAAATAGGGCCCAATTAAATAATCCCCAATTATGCCTACCCATACATTAAAAGAGAATCTATCTTGGAAAAGAGTTTGCGTTATCGCATGTGGGTTATCTTCCGCCCAGATGTGGTTGTTATGGAAGTTCATGATACCATTTCTTGTAAAAATAGCCTCATCTGTGAAGAGGATTTTCTATAAAATTTGGGGATGTTGTTCGACTTTTCTTTGAAGCCATTGAGCAAATTTGATACGTGGTTGAAAATCACCTAGCGTAAGTGCCTGGACACGCTGAATATGATATAATTGCTGTTCCTTTAAAATTCTTTGAACGGTCATGTGACTCACATTTAAAGTTTGACAAATTTTTGTTGTACTTGTCCCTGGATGTTCACTAATTTCTTCGAGAATCGCCTCCTCCAATTCCACAGTTCTTGTAGTCCGTGGCCGTCCTACTGCAGAATTTCTTTCAAAGCTTCCAGATTCCGAAAGTCGCCGGAAAAGATTTGCAAATGTCGCTGCACAAGGAGTGACGCGTTGGAGACACTTTTCCTGATAGATGCGTCTGGCCTTGGTTGAATTTCCGTCAGCCATGCCCTATGCAAAAATCATATCAGCCATTTCAGCATTCATAAATTCGAGCATGGTACCAGAAAATTACTTTATAAACTCTGAACTGTGAATTTGTCAAAGAATAGTTAAAAATGTGACAGCGAACTTCTATTTTTATAAACAAACCTTCATAGCCTACTCGATTTAATTAACTTAATTTGCTTGCGGAGAGTGACAAAAATTATAGAAATCAAATTTGGCTATACTGATTAAGCAGTTTGATAATGCTCAGTTCAGAAGAAGTCTTATACTGTAATAAAGTTTGATGAAAATAACTAAAATTGCAAAAAAACTTATGACAAAAACCAACCATGTTTTGGAAACATATTAAATATCATAGTACATCTCCGAATTGTTTTCTTTTACAAACTCCGAAATGTAACACTTTCTAATTGAATAATTGAATCTGACAATTTCTTCTAACTTCGATTGATTAAGCAGTTTGAAAATGCTCAGTCTGAAAGAAGTCTATGTTTAAAGTTTGATGAAAATAACTGCAGTTGCAAATAACTTATGACGAAAACCAACCACGTTTTGGAAATTTTCAACCATCTGTATCTCGAAAACAAATCATTTTTCGACAAAAATTTCATAGGAAAAAAGTAGTTTATTTTGACGAGATCTACCACATACTTAGTTTTTGTAATGTTCTCAGCAACTTCACTTATCGCCCTAGGAGCTAAGTAACATGTATCGATATAGAAAATTGTAAATATGTCGAAAACGATCATTTCTAGCGTTGTTGAGGAAGTGTACCTTTTTTACTTGGAAAAGGTGTGGGAATAAGGTTTTTTCATAAAAAGCACCAAAAGGTCACTGTCAAAAATGTTAGGGCAATTTGAAATAAATAATGACAGCGTACGCAGCGCCCTCTAGATGTTATATAAAAATTAATACGAAATTATGATTTCCCACGTCAAAAAAACCCTAGGTACCAAAGTTTGTGCAAATAACTTATTTTTTGCAGAAGTTACTTTTGAAAAACGAACAAAAAAATTCAATTTCAACACACTGTATCTTCGAAACGAAGCATTTCCTGACACAAGTTTTTATAGACTTTTTTTCTTAAAATTATCTCAGGAATACGTCACTTGAATATGTTAAGCCCTGTAAACGATGGCATACCTAATGTTGTGAAAATCTCTCTGGAATATTCATCTATGATAGTTACAATGTACCGATTATTTGATGAGATTGGTAAAGTTCCTTTGAAATCCAGATTGAGTCTTTCGAAAGTTGACGTTGCTTTTATGAGAGTGCTTCGGTTCTTGACGAATCTTGGTTTCAATTCAGCACATACAGGACACGATGTCGTTATTTTTCTAATATCCTCTGTAGAGTATGATAGATTCTTAGAACGAACCCAATGGTGAAAACGAGTGATACCAGGGTGACAGAGAAAGTTATGCAGATTATGTAAAGTTTTACTGATTTCTGATGTTGACGTAGATGAAATGATTCTCGAAAAAGTATCTTCAACTGTATTTTGATTGCCTGGTCGATAGATGATGTCGTATTTGAAACAAGACAACTCTAGACGCCATCTCATAATTTTTCCATTCTTGATTTAGCTAGAAATAGTGTTGTCGAACATGAAGGCAACTGATCTCTGATCTGTGATGAGTCTAAAATATCGACCGATAAGAAAGTGTCTCCATTTCTTCAGGGCTTCAACTATAGCATAAGCCTCCTTCTCAACAGATGAATGTCTCTGTTCAATGTGTGAGAGTGTTCTGGAAAATAATGCCACTGGTATTCCATGTTGAGACAGTTGAGCTGCGATGGCAAACTCAGATGCGTCAGTTTCTATCGTGAACATAGCGTTATCATCAATTGATATAAAGGCAGAGTTGGAAATATCCTCTTTCAGAACACGAACGCTGATGCATTATCAATGGTGGAAATCAATCAAGTCGATAAAGAATCAATACTGGTCAATCCCGGAGATATAGTCGAAGAGATAGACCAATATTGGAATTGCGATGAACCGCTAGACGTTTCCACATGGGATTTGAATAAAATTGAACGTGTTTTCAATCCCAACAAACCCAAAAAGAAAAAAGTCAACTACTATTATAGCGTTATCATCAATTGATATCAAGGCAGAGTTGTAAATATCCTCTTTCAGAAGTTTGAAGGCTAGAATTGCATTTTCTGATATTGGAAATACTTTGCACTGCACGAGTGGATGAATTTTCTCAGAAAATTTGGAAACCCATTTTGAGTAGTGCACAAACATTCCCATAACTCGGCAAAAAGATGCGGTGGACTTAGGAATAGGAAGCTCTAAGAGGGGTTTCAGTCTGCCAGGATCAGGTTTGATAATTTTCTTTGTTATCGAATAACCAAGGATGTTTATTTTATCCAAACGAAATTTTGATTTCTCTTTATTCAGTGTTAAATTGTATTTTTCAGCTATCTTCAGAAAATTTAGAAGGTTTAGATCATGTTGTTCTCTATTCATTCCACAGATAGTAACATCATCTAGATAGGCAAAAGTGTCTTTCAACTCTTCTTTTTGTATTATATTAGTGACTGTTCTCTGGAAACAAGCAACTCCATTCGTTACTCCGAATGGAATCCTTCGGAACTGATATAAATTTCCGCAAGCTTCAAATGCTTTATAGATGTTCTCACTGTCTCTGATTGGTATCTAATGATATGCACTGCGAAGATCAATCGTACTGAATATTTCATATTTTGAAACTGGCATAATGATATCTTCTATACGAGGAAGAGGGTAGGCATCCAATAATGTGAATTTATTGATTGTTTGAGAGTAATCAATTACCAAACGCTTCTTATGATTTTCACTTTTAGTAACCAGAACTTGAGCACGTTATGGAGAATCACTTGGTTCTATTATGTTTTCAGTTAAAAGTCAGTGAACTTCCTCTTGAATGAAATTAGAGTCGGTAGTTGTATATCGACGTGATTTAATAGTAACTGGTTTACAATCAGGTGCAAGATTCGAGAATAAAGGAAAAGGATCAACATTTGCTAACGCCAAGCCACATATGTTGAGTGAAGGTCTTGGTCCACCAAAGAAAACTTGAATGCCACAGTGTTCTTTGAGTACATCATGTCCAATAATCATATCAACACATATTTCAGCAAGCACTAATAGTTTGACATTCATATATTCGTGTTCTGCTATGGTGAGATTCACAACACGAAATCCTTCCACCTGAAAGACAAATAAAGTTGATGCCATTGCTACATTACCCAAATACGGAAATATTTGAATTTTGCGAGATTTTATTTACTCGGCTAGATACATAACTATCAGAGCTCCCTGTATCTATCAATGCATCTGTCATGATCCCGTTAACGTCCACTTGAAGTATGACTTTCGATAAACAAACTGGTGAAGTAGAAGAAATTGTTGCGAGAATGGGCAGATATTTGTTTGGTTGAACTGGCTGTTGACTTTCTCGTATAGTTACGGGCCCTACAAACTTTCGTGTAATGTCCTTTCTTGCCACATCCATAGCATATAACATTTTTAGCAGAACAAATATTACGAGGATGTCTATCTAGTCCATAGAAGAAATACTTCGATGTTATAGCAGATGAAGTACTAGCTGGTTCTGAATACTGTTGTAATTGATCTTCAGTATTAATATTTTGAGCAACAACTGCATTGATGAATACTTGAGTTGTATATGATTCAGAATGATATTGAGCCATTTCCAGTGCCCTTGCTTTATCAAATGCATTTTGTAAGGTAAGAGTGTTATTCTCCAGCAGACGTTGCCTAATGTGAGATGAATTGAGGCCACTGATGAAGAAATCTCTGATGAAATCATATCTGTTGTCTTCAGCAGATACAGATTTGAAGTTGCAGTCCTTGCTCCTTAGCTTTAGTGTCTGCAAATATTGATAGACTCGCCGGCCTGTTGTATTTTTGTTGCTAGAGAGTGTCTGGCAAAAATTTAATTTTTTTGTTTGACATATAGTTTTTTTAGAGATTCGATTGCTTTTTCTTATGTAGAACATTCACTTATGTATCCATATATAGTTGGACTGACATAATTGATCAAAAGATTCAATTTATCACTATCTTCTTCGGCTTTTGCGGCTATGATGAAGTTGCCAAATGATTGTCCAATGGTTCCATTGTGGAGCAGCTATACTTGCGCTGGGTTCTACTTCTTATCATTCAGGTTTCAATAGTTGTTTATCCATTACATAAGTTGATTAAATTCTAAAGAAAAGCTTTGACTTTATTAGGCTTTAATCAACTTATGTCAACTAACAATGACAGTGAAATCCACAAATTAATACAAAGTATCCTGAAATAACTCATATTTTATAACAACTCCCAAAATACTTTAAAAACCACGTGTACTAACTCACGATTCCAACCCAACTCGTAAGGATATACTTGACGAAAATAGACAAGGGAAATTTATAAGATAAAACCATGAAAAAACCTATCATCTTGGTATTAATGATGATACTTTCATGTACGAAGCAGAGTACTTTCGTCCACGAAAGTAGAATCCACGAAGCTAAACGCCGCGCCGTGCAGCACAGTGAGACAGAAACAAATTTTATCAGATCAGCATTTATTTCTAGAGACAAAGTATTGCCGTAAATAGATGGAAACATATAGAAAATAAATGCTCACCTGAGGAATTCCTCTGATGGTTTCTTGTCTGGCTGCAGCTAGCAATCCACCTGGCTCTCTACGGTTAGACTTCCTAGTGATAATTTTATGGATCGAACCGGATACTTAGTTGGTCACATAAATCAGTTTTCAAGTACCTGGAACGTCACACAGCGTAGACTCTGGGTTCAACAATTCAAAGGAGGAAAACTCGTGTCCACACGATATTGGTCTATAGATACCTAACATATCAAAAAGATATCAAAATTTAATTTATTCAAAAAACATATGTTATTGGTTGGTGGTAATAATATGCAAGCCACAGTAGAATTTGATTCTGAGTGGTGATTATTTGAATAATTAGATATTAAATTCTAACCTATAAAAAAATGTCAAAATTCATTTATTAATTCCAAAAATATATTGTTCAATAATTAATTGGTTAGATCCCGAATACGTGATTTACTCCAGAATTCAATTCTGAGTGGTGATTATTTGAATAATTAGAAATATAAAACTTCAACCTCATTAGACCATTCCAGAATACGTGACTTTGACTGGTCGGCCATTTTCGCTGAGGGGCACACAACATTTGTTCACAATTCAGTTGCGCTGTTATTTTTGTTTTTCCTGTTTTCAAGTTTTTAGAAAAGTTTTAACATTGGTTGTTTACACTAAGTATTCAACGATAACAGAAAGAGACTGCCTAGTGGATTATTGCAATAATGTCGCTATCGCGGAGTTCATATTTTGTAACACTATCGGGAGATGTTCTTGCACGATATTTAAAGAAAATTGAAGTGATAAATAACATTGATCCGTATACTCTCACATTTAGTGAATGTTAGACGTCCCAAACTGATTTACCCACTGTAACCATGCTTGATTCAGTAGCTTATTTAGTGGAGACTCATAGCTACTACACAACGGAGCAGTTGAAAGCAATAAAAAGCTTGAAGGCCCAGCTCAGGGGCAATTCTGAAATTCATGGCGAAAAAAGTAAATGACGCTTCCGTTGTTTTCAGCAAGGTAAGGAATTTCTCAGATGCTCAGGGCTTCGTGAAGTGTGCAGCCATGTGGCTACTGTGTTATTTGGCCTTCATGCTAAATATAGTGTTGCGGATGGAGGCTACATGTCTTTCACAGATAAGTTATCGAAGTAGCCAGTTTATCCTATGAAAAATATGAAGATGATGAGGGTTCGTGATATGGATTGGGGTAGAAAAATTGAGACAATATCCAGTTCCCAGCAACCACATATACCATCAATGAATGAAGAAGAAAGAAGGGTACTGCTCACAAAGCTTGCCAACATTGGAATTTATTTAGTGAAGAGCCGTTTAACAGAACAGATAGCTTCTGAGATAGCAACTAAAACAAAGGAAATAGAGTTACCAACTAGGTGTAAATTAAATAATAATTGTAATTTCCATTTAATTATAAAGTTTTTATAAGATCCGTTTTCCAAGTAATTTTTCGAACGTCTTCGAAAAATGAGAAAAGTGTGAACCATCAGTATTGTTATCAAAAATTATTATATTCAGCTGCTTAGGTAATACAATGATAGTACCAAATTCAACGATTCATAATATATTCATTAAAATTCAATGATAATAAAAAATTAGGTACAGAACTCAGAATAAAAGTCAATATAAACTTTATTGATATATACTGGTTGGTGTACATTACATAGGTATATGATCACAATATTACAGGAATACAAATTTCAGAAGTCAAAGAGTATTTTGTATGTAAACTTTCAGAATGATTCAAGATTACAAAGACAAATTGCACATTTACTTTTCCTAAGGAAGAGTTATTTGTAATGGACACATATTTATTATCGCACTACGAACAACTACAATTTTATCCAATGCACTCATATTATCTTCGCCAGTGTATTACACCATCGATATAGAAAAGGTTTCATGGAGTATTATGAATATTTTCTTCAAATAGTTCATTACGCTCTCCACATGAACCACTTATGAAATGTCTTGAACATACACGACCATTTCTCAGCTGCATTTCTGTTGAAGGTCCTCGTTTTAAAGTCCCTATCCATGTATTACGACTGTCAAAAAGATTGCACCCCTACGCGCAACCCACGAAAGTCTTCGAGAGACTTGTATGAGCTAGATACTGCATTCAAATAATCTCCTCGATTTTTCACATTGGCAGGAAATCTGAAAATGATACCTTGTCCCTTTCAGCTCGCATATAGCACTTCAGAACCGGACAATACGCTGGCATTTTCAATAATAAAGACCGATTATTCGAGTTCGACTAGAAAACTTTATAGTGAGTTTGCAATTACAAATACAATCTAACCGAATATTACACTATTTCTGTTATCACTAGATACTGTCAATCACGTAAGTCAAAACTATTCTCAAATTTTGATATTAACACCTTAGCAATTACAAATATTACAACGAACTTGAAACGTAAACAAACTTTGTGTGCCCCACAGCAAATATGGCCAACCTATCAGTGACGTCATTCTGGAATGGTCTATCACCACAGACCTCATAAAAGAAGTAGATATCACATCATGAGATCAAAATGGAACCCTATAGGGCGCTGCCATTAATCTCAGATTTTATGATGGTACAACTAAAATATCAGAGCTGGTTCTGTTGAATTTTGGCCAATCCCATCACTGTCGAATTTCGATTATAATTCATTCTTACATTCATCATACGACATTCATTTTGTGTCTTCGGGTTCAACAATCTCCGAGACTGGAGTGAAAAAAAGGAAATTTCCTGATAGTGCCTATCCTTCCGGAAATTACTCTGTTGAAAGACGAATCATAAAGTCAATACATAATTATAGTTATGTATGTACCTATCATTATAATCATGCATTATATCAAAGGACCACGCACACATATGAAAAATCCAGCTATTTTCACCGAAAGACTTTTTCCCATAAGATGTGTGCGTGGTCACTTACTTCTTGAAACATAACAAAGATTCAGCTCCGAAGTGTGCATCTAATGTTTTTATAATTGCAGTCTATTACCGAAAGATGAATTTATGAAGGAAAAAACGTGGTACTGAGAAATCGCATAAATCTGTTCTCAGAGAAGCTGAAAAATTTCAGAAAAACAATTACTAGAAGGGTGATGGAGTTTAAAACTTTGTCATAAGTGATTCGTGGTCAATAGAAAGTTTGTTTCATCAAAGGAGGCTACTCTTGCAGAAGTATTAAAAACGTATGGAAACCGCTCATGGACCGTTTTGGAGGGAGGAAAAGCGCGAAACCAAGCGCGCCACAAGACCACGCGTAATTACACCGTAATTACACTTCAATTATAGACCTATAAAAGGTCGCGTAGCATCTGATTTTGTCATTATTCACCAGAAGACGATTGCGGATTCAAGCAATCGAAACGTTGTGAAAAAGTTGAAAGAGATAGAAATCTTTCAACCATTAAGATGATGGACGTCCGAAATATAAGTAATCAAGTTCCAGAAGAATATCTTCTTTTCTAGAACATCGTAAGCAATTCGTTTCATTAGAAGCTTTATCGGAAAATAGAGTTCAACAATTCAACTCAGGGAATTTGTCATTAGAGATGGGGGTACCCCAAGGCTCAATTTTGGGCCCTGTACTTTTTATACTATATGTTGATCAACTTGATAATTTTATTGGAGATACACATTACACTGCATATGCAGATGATTTTTCATTCATCATCTCGGCAGCGGAAACCCATGTACTTGAGAACAAATGCTCAGAATTGATGACCAAATTTTCAGATTATTTCAATGACAATAGTTTGTTTTTCAATACCAAGAAAACAGAAGTTATAAGAATTCAACATAGCCAGAAGTGAGTTAATGATTTGGTTTTCAGTACTGGTAATAGTCCAGTGTACAGTATTCACAACTCGATTAGATTCTTTGGCATAAATCTAGATGAGAATCTAAACTGGAAAGAACATTGTAAAACATTAGCATCTAAGTTATCTTCCTTGAAATTAATTTTCATTAACCTGAGAGATGTACTGGAAATAAATCAACTGTTAAATTTGTATTATGCACAAATAGATTCAAGACTGCGGTACGGTATATGTTTTTGGAGAAATGCTACTGATGTATCGAACGTTTTTATTGCTCAAAAAGGCATTATTAGATGCATTTCAAAAGTATCGCGTAGAGTGTCATGTAGAGAATTGTTTATCAAATACAATATTTTGCCTTTAACATGCCTATTTGTATATGAATTATGTATTTACGTGTTTCAAAATGAGCAAACATTTTTACTAAATGAACATTTTCATAATTATAGCACTCGACAAAGACAGAATATCATACAGGTCACCTGATCATATGGGTTTGAAAGTATTTAATAAGTTACCAGACTACGTAAAAACCAATGAATCCTTGACTGAGTTTAAAATTAAATAGAAAGCATTCTTAATTGACCACTGTTTTTACAGTATGAATGAATTTTTTACATGCACTATTTGAATTTTTTTTTTTTTTGTCTTTCTGAATATGCGTGGGGAACCTGTGCACTGTAAATAGTGTATTTATTTTTTCTTTTCCTCTTTTTTATTATTTCCCTTCTTCTATAGTAACTGTTGTATATATTTCAAATGAAAATGACTGTACCAATACAATCTAAATTATCTTATGGAAATAAATAAATGATGATGAAGGCCATGAAGGACATATTGATAATTATGAAATATACAAAATTCGAGAAATAATGGAAGACATAGAAAATGTAAATGCATTAGAAAACATCTCCATATCAGATAAACATTCAGAGAAATCAGACAAGAAATCATGAAAGATGAAGTAATGAAAGAACTGTTCGCAATCATTCAACATGGCTGGCCACAATCAAATAACAAGATTCCTTCATGTTTACGCCCCTATTGGCAGTACAGACAAGATCTTCATACACAACGTGGACTAATTTTCAAACGTGATAGAATTCTAATACTGCAGAAAATGAGAAAAATAATGTTGGATAAATAACAGGCATCGAGGCATAGAATATAAATTAATTTAGCTAGGGAAAGGATATTTTGGCCAATGATAACAGCGCAGATAAAAGACAAAATAAAAAATTGCGACATATACATGAAATTTTCGGCAAACCAACAGAATCCACCAATGTTATCATGTGAAATTCCTGAATTTCCATTCGAGATAGTGAGTATGGACGTATTTGAAATAACTGCTAACAGTCATAAGAGAAAAATTTTGAAAGTTGTGGATCACTATTCTGATATCTCCGAAATTGAATAGAATAGAATATGTTTTATTTCCTTAAGACAGTACAAATGCTGTATGGAAAAAGTCAAAAAAAAAAAGATAAAAAGATTGGGAAACATATCTACAAGCAGTTTGTTTCGAGTCTGCAGTCAAATAATAGATTTACACAAATAAAAAGTATCAACTGAAAACAATTGAAAACAGTAAAAAAATACTTTCTCTCAGATATGATCTAAAAACTCTTCGATAGTATAAAAGCTATGCTAAACAAGGAACTCTTTCAATTTCTTTTTGAAAATATATATCGTACTGCTCTTTTTAATGTCAACCGGAATGAAATTGTAAATTTTTGGTGCCTTGAAGTTTGGGGCATTTTGAGTTATTCGAAGTTTGGTGAATAGTACTATGAAATCTTTTTTGTTTCGAGTATTGTAATCATGATTGCTATCATTTTGAGGGAAAATATCTTTTTTTTTCAACATATACACAGACAGTTCTAAAATATATAGAGACGCTGGAGTTAAAATTTTCAGATCTTTGAATGAGTTTCTGCATGAGGTTCGACAGCTTATTCCCACCATTGAACGAATGATACGCTTTTGCGCAGTAAAAACAGTAGAGGACGAAGTCGATGTTCCCCAGAAGGTCACACCATATCGCAGTCTACTTTCAACTTGTGCATGATAGTGCTGCAACAACTGATCTAGATTAAGTATTTCTCTGATATTCCTAATCTGATAGGAAACTGAGTGAAGTCTGGAAACAAGGTCCTCACAATGAGACTTCCAATTGAGGTGTGTATCGATATTCAATCCCAAGAACTTCACTCGTGTGTCAACAGAGGAGATTACTGGCGTTCCAAATGAAATATTTCAACAAGTTTTTTGGGGATTGTGAAATCGCAGGCACTGTGATTTATCCACATTCAAAAATAAAAGGTTAGCCGAGAACCAGTTGAGAACTTCAGATATGGTGCTCTCACAATTTCCTCTTATGGAGTTCTCTATCTGTCTATGTCTATGTCGTTGAAATAGATTATAAATAGAATCGGGCCAAGTACCGATCCTTGTGAAACACCCATGTCATTTTTCAAGTACCCGGATGACTCATTTTTTACTGTGACACATTGCATTCTGTCACTAAGGTATGATCGAATCCGATCAAGAGGTGTACCTCTTATGCCATAATAATAGAGTTTATCCAGGAGAATCGTGTGATTCACACAATCAAATGCCCTGCTGAGATCACAGAAAATACCAACAGGGCATTCATCTGCCTCAATGCAATCTACTATTTTGTGGTAGTAAGAATAGATTGCAGTGGTTGTTGACTTCCTGGATAAAAATCCGTGTTGATTTTCTGATATTGAGTTATTTTTCTCAATGAACGATAAGAGGCGATGTAGATAACAATACTCAAAAACCTTGGAGAAACTGCAAGGAACAGTCACAGGACGGTAGTTATCAAGAAGATGATGATTATTCTTTTTATGAATTGGAGTGATTTTTCCTTTCTACAATAGATCTGGAAAGGTCCCCGTAGTAAAGGACAAATTTACCAGAAAAGCTAGAGGTTTGGATAACATACCTAAACTTTTTCTTACCAAAATCAGAGGCACTTCGTCTGGTCCTGATGATTATTTATTTTTCAAATTACCCTGCAGCAAGTCGAACATATAATTTTCATCGTAATTTTCGAGAAAAAATGAATTACAGGGAGAAGCAATATTTTTCATGAAAATATTGAGATCAGTATTATGTGATACAATATTTTGAGTCAGAGACTTAGGAGCATCGATAAAATACTCATTGAATAATCTAGCCACTTTTGAAGGATCTTCGTGAAGTTTGTCGTCATGTCTGATCATTATATCAGTTTTCACTCTAGTTGGTTTGTTCGATAATTTCTATATAGACTTAGGATTATCAGAACTTATTATTCTATTCTGATAGTATTCTTTTTTAGCAGTTGAAACAAATTTTTCGTGTATCTTCTTTTCAATCTTATATGACTCTATGTATTCAGGATGAGACCTTTTTAGTTTGAAAGGATCTTTCAAATGTAGACTAGATGTGCGAATTTCAGGAGAAACCCAGCTCTTGCATTTACTGTTCGTATACTGAAGTTTTTTAGGGAAATGTTTTTCAAAGTAATGAGAAAAAATACACCAAAATTTGCTGAACGCATTATTCATTCCAGACTCATCGTAAACCTGATCCCAGTTCTCATTCCGAATATCTTCAATAAAATTCTGAATGTTGGAATCCTTGAAAATTCTCTTATGAATACGTGACGGAAGACTTCGATTGGTATTCGTTCCAAAATCATATTGCAACAAATTGTGATCTGAAACAACTGTATCAACTACGCAACACACTCCAAATTCATCAAAATTTGTGAAAACCTTATCAATTATTGTAGCACTGTCATTAGTAACCCTGGTGGGCCATTTCACTTCATGTGTAAGGTTGAAACATTTCAAAAGATCAGATATCTTCAGAAAATCTCTGCTGGGCTTACCGTAACAGTTGTCATTGAAATCGCCACACAGAAATATATTGGTACCCAGTTTGAATATTTTAGTTAAAACTTCATAAATCCCTGCCAAGAAAACGTTGATGTTTCCTGAAGGAGATCTATAACAACTTAAGATAACTGTGTGGCCATAATGTCTAAATTACAAGAAACTCCGCAGATTTCGATGTCCTGTTCAACACAAAATTGGTTTAAATCAATTTGTGTAATATAAATATAATTTTTTACGAATATAGCAACTCCTCCCATTTTCTTGTTTTCCCGACAGTAACTACTTCTAAGAGCGAAACTGTTGAAATCAAATGAGTTTTTTGAAGCCTCAGTAAAACCCGTTTCGGTTGAGCATAAAAATTTGACATCATAATCCAACATATCAATAAATAAGGTATCAATTTTCGTGCACGTAAATTTTCTTATGTTGAGGCATATGAGATCCGGATGGAAAGTTAAGTTGCGTCCGTTTTCCCTCTCTTGTGGAATAAAAAACGGCTCACATATGATCCATAAGGCCACAGTTATGGATCCATAGCCTTTTTGAAATTTTCCGCTAATATTTTGACCTTGAAGGATGAGTATATTGATGGATACATGGATGAGATAATTTCACAGCTTACTTCCGGAAAGGTTTCTCTCAGTAAATTTGTGAACCAAGACGTCAAACAATTTAAGGACGATTGTAATTTTGAACACTACACTTCTAGTCCATATCATTCTCAAGGAAACGGAAAAGCAGAAGCTGCAGTAAAAACAGCAAAACAATTAATAGAAAAGAGTATTGAGAGTAAGAATAATTTATATGAAATGCTTCTGCTAGAAAGGAATACACCAAATAAGATCGGTAGTAGTCCAGCGCAGAGATTATTTTCGAGAAATTTAAGATGTACTATACCTATCAAGAAAACGAAATTAAAACCAAAAATCATAAGGAATGTTGATGTATGTATTGGAAATCAGAAGAAGGATTCAAAGTATTACTATGACAGAAAAACTAAAAATTTAGTAATCCCACGAATCAATGAAGAAGTAATATTCAAGAAGAATAAAGATGAAGAAAGGAAACAGAAAATATAACAACTCCTAGGTCGTTTGAAATCAAAACCGACGATGGGAGTATACTTCGAAGAAACTTGGTTCATGTAAGAAGGTTTCCAGAGCAGGCATCAAACTCGAGTAGAGATGACATTCAACCAAACCGCATTGAAAAAGATAATATAGAACATGGACCTGGTTCATCCTATAGATCCAGTGTGAAAAGGGATAAGAAGATTCCTTCAAGATTTGCAGATTTTCAATTGAATTGAATGAGTTTGTTTCACATTTGCTATTTCTATATTTTCAATTGTTCGAAATAGTTTCAAATGTTTCTTTCATTTGTTATTTTCATTGAAGGAGTCATGTTATAGTATTGTGCATATCCCTGTAGATAGGAAGGGACAGCAGTTGTCATTATATTATGATTGATGTATGAATGTAATACAGGTTTTGATAAACCCCTCAATTTGATGAATTATTCTCAATAACTCCTTGCTAGAGGCTACCTATAGTACAGTTACCACAGTATCTTTAACAAATATTCATTCAGATTAAATTCCATATGAGGTCCTATTCATATTTCACCCTGAAGGAATATGCTCAATTCGTAGAAAGGCAAATCTCTAGAAAAATCGAAATACTCAACAATTACCTTGCCAGTAACTAAAAAACAAATTACAACCTGCTCTGGACTCTCAAACAGCAATCAGTTTTGACACAGTTTTATGTCAAATGATGAATGCATCTCTTGTCCCGCTCCATTCTTCTTAGCAGAAACGTATAGTCAACTAAAAATCAGATGAACCAACTTGAAATGGGGACGTATGTCAGTCATGAAAGCGGAGCTATTTTGTTATCATTGGAAGAACTGACATGTTATATCTATTGATTTTATGATGTCTGTGTTTATTACAGGCTGACTCGGAGAAATTACCCAACTATAAAATGTTTGAAAAAATATGATAGGGAATATGAAATTGAACTCTAAGTTACATCAACCACAATTTAATTATTGACGGTATAAGAATAACCTTATAAAGTGAGCAGTGAGCAGTAAAGGTTGGAACAAATTCGTTAAACGCTCGATATGGCCATTAGAAAAATAAGCTAAGACACGTCGATTTTATTTTTTAATTGCGCATTTTTTGGTCTCCTCAGATTTTTGATGACGTATTCGCTGTCCGAGTTATGATGTCATTATATATTTTTTTAATAGCATTACCGTATTTTGATGATACTTTCAGAAAGAACTTATTTTTTTTGTGCACGGATGTCATATTTTTCCAACGAAGGCGATCCATTACATACAGTGGAAGTGAGATATAACTGGGTGGGTGAAAAACTTACAGTCTAAGTCAACCAAAATGATATTTATTGTTGTCCAGAAACACAGATATAATATAAAAAATGAATTGTAACACATACCATTTCATAGTGGAAAAGTTATGTTACTCTCAATTCTATTGTAACTCTGTTTCCTCAGAACTCTATGTAACCTTTTCCTCTCATTCACTGAAGATGAAGGATTAATCCTTCGAAATATATGTTTGTGTGTCTCTGGACAGCAATAGAGATCATTTCCGTGGAGTTAGACTGTAAGTTTTTCACCCACCCTGTCATATTTTTTCTTATGTTAGATAACCGTATGTTCGAGAAATATAAAAGAAATTTCATTCATAATAATGTAATATTGAGTCTATTTACGTAACATTTTGACTCAAGATATCTCCATACAATAAAATCTAGTGGGGTTAGATCAGGAGATCTAGCTGGCCACTCTAAAAATTCTCGTCTGCAGGTGAAGGACGGCTATTATTATCATTTGCCGTTGCGCTTCTGAGCGACTTTCTGATTTTTGGTGGCTGCAGGAAAATCCGGAAAATCCTACAGCCCCACTCTAGGTGGTCGGTTGGACACTTCGAGCAAACACCAGACGTCGGGATTGGCATCGAGGCAACTCACATCGCACTTGCTTCACAACAAGGTAGGAGATCGCCTGTCGATACTTGAGAAAAATTCCCTCATACTCCGAATTTCGATCGCAGACGAGGATTTTTAGAGTGGCCAGCTAGATTTCCTAATCCTACAATAATTTTTCTGAAGGGATACTTCAAGTCGAAAGTTCACGTTAACAGACCTTATTATGAATGAAATATGAAAAGATATGACCCAGATAACATTGAAGGTTGGCCCGGTATTTTTAAGGCAATCGTTTCCTGGCATTTCAAGTTCTGGTCAGGCACTTGAAAATAATGCTTATCTGGCATCCCGGTGTCCAGGCGGCCGCTAGCCGCCCGTGATACATTCCACCGGCAATTCAAAGTACCTCAGAAGTGCTTCAACGCCAACTAATTTCAGTGCACGATTGATACCGGTCAACTATGCTTCAATCATTAATATTTCTCCATTTGACTGTAATTCAAATTGTACTTCTGAAGCATATAATTTCATATAGCTGAATTCAGAAAACTCACCATAATTGTAATTTTTCAGGAGAAATAAAAATTCAAGTAAACATTTATATACAGGGGACACTTTTCGACAAATTCATGATGTTCAAGAGGAAACTAGCTTGAATATGCCAAAATGTCTCCCCCTGCATAAAATTTTTGACATGAATGTGTTTTTTCATTACATGTTTCCATAGCTATTCTTCAAAAAAAAGACTGAAATTAACATAACGCGTATTTATTAAAACATAAAGCAATGTATCAAATAATACACCATATTATGTAATTAGATATCGATAAAACTTAACATTATTTTTCAAACAATAATTTTTGAAATTCACAATGAACCGCTCCTATGCTGTACTAAAAAATGCTTCTGGTTTGCATTTGGATGGAATGAATATCAGAATAATACAAACTACACCAAATAAAAAAATTCGAAAAACTTTGAATTTCTAATTGAAAATGTAATTTGAATGTGCATTGTCACAAGAAAAAAAAGTTTGCTTAAATTCAAATCATTTTTATTTATTAATTTTGAATCTCAGAATAAATCTGGTAATTACAAATCCCACAATCAAAAAAATGTATTGGAATTGACAGAAAAAATGTTTGTTCACATTTCATCATATTATATTGCTGGGTTAATTTCCACTAATTATTTAGTTGAAATTTTCAGAACAAAAACTTTTATCTTCTGCACTTAGCATTCATAACCAAAAAATAAACAACAGTTTGAATTTAAATTCACATACTTATATGTTTAAGTGTAAGTGAAATACAGAACTTGAAATACACCTCACTAAAATACTTTCTATGTACTCTCCACCTTATAAACAACATTTTTTCATCTAAATTTTTGAAATCACAGGATCAATAGATCAATGAATTGATTTCAGTATTTTTGCTTACCTGAAGTCCTTCAGATCAGAAAAAAATTGAAAATCCTAATTGCTCCTGATATCAACTCCCAATAATAACCATAATTATTAATAAGTCATAATTTCAATCATTTTCTAGATTCTTCCCTCTATCCCTTCCTCCGACTCTATCTGATGCATATCGTAAAAATAATCTGGTGGTATCTTCCATCTGTTGTTGAGTGATATTTTCAGATAATGGGTTCTCCTCACTGAAACTAAAATCAAAATAGTCATTACTCATTTCCACAACAAAAAAATGGTAAAATAATCAAATTAAGAAATTGTTTCAATTTCATATTGTTGATTGAATAAACATACAGCTAAATATTTATGAAATATGCAAGTATACGATGGCACACCGCCACTACCTAAATTAAGCTAGTAAATAACTGAAGTTATTTTCATTATGTCTTCTTGTCCAATTGTAACTGACAGCTTATTTGTATTTGGTTTAAAATCCTCCCTGTAGTATCAACTGATTTTTTTCCACATACTGTCTTCAAAAAGTTACACTGAAATGAATAATACTAAAAATTATTTGGTAACAAATTCAAAGATTGTACAAAAAATTTAGCAATTATGATAATGGTAATATCTTACCATGAAGGCAAACTTCTCGTTGTCCAGCTGAGAATGAGTTTTTCCCAGTCAACGCAGAATGGTCTCAGAGATGGTAGTGGGATTCACATTCATGTTTCAGATCACACCAGTGAATCGCAAAGTGACTTCCATTATTATCCCATAAATGTCTATTCGGTGCCCCGTTGGTCATGCCGAGACATCAAAATGTGATGCAAAATGTGACTCGAAATTAGCCCAATGTGACATTCCATTTATACTTCGGAATCGGATGCACATTGAGACCCTTTCGATGTAACAATGTGGAATTGAAGGACTGTTACTTATTTAAAAATGCGCTTCACTTTCTGATTCACCTGTATGTCAAGAATAAAACAAAGCTCACCATGTTTCAACATAAATAGAAATTATACCTCAATTACTATTCTTACTAATGAATTACTGTTCATATGGATTGGAATGCTAGAAAACAAATGCGTTAGTTTATTCCGTAGTATATACTTCTCACAAACAAACAAAATTATCAAACTATGTCTGAATCATGAAAAAAAAAACATTCACAGAAATGTAGAAAAATCTATAATTCAACTCCAGTCCTCTGGACAGCATTTTCTTCGCGGCGAAATCAGTAGGTACCTATCCTGAAAATGCCAAATTCTGTAAATCACTGAATTTACCTTTCTGTTTCTACTTACCGTTCCGGTCCTTGAAGAGATACAGTTCTTGGTAGAAATAATAATTGGGCATTGTTAATAAACACATTTGATTCAACTATTGAAATAAGAAGAAGCAAACAGAACACTACATCGAGAAGAACCTATCCAATATTTAAAGAATGTCGTCAACCAAATACAAGTTCTACTTGACTCTCGACTCGAGAAACACCTCTGGCCGCTGGCCATTTTGTGCCGTGATGTCGATCAATTTTGTTACCAACCTAATTCCTTTTATACCGACAAAATCGCAATTAAACCAAAATTTATGTTAATGTGCTTCGCAATTTTCTTCACATTTTATGCTCAAAGTGACACTAATGAGAAGAGAATTGTGAACAATTCATAACATTTGGCATCACTAAGTGGTAACAATGACGTCTAAATGCAACTCATTTTGTTACCATAATAATAATGAAAGCAACACATCTCCCAGATGTTTGTGTTAATTGGGTTGTTTTATAGAAAATCTCCCAAGAGTTATATACTCATTTTCAACTTTGGTGAGTAGCAGTGACCCTGAAAAGCAAAAACAACTATTATAAACTAGGTACCTACTCAACTAAATTCTACATTTCACAACACAGGTATTTTCCAGTTATAAATCTTAATGGTGCGAAACATTCTTTTGACTACTTCGTTTTCTCTGTTTACTTCTCAATCGCAGGTGAATTTTTCTGAATAACAATGTTTTATGAAACCATACTAGATTCAGGAATTAGGTAGATAATAATTTTTTTCTTCGTATAATAGGTTTCTTGTGCCACATATCAAGAAATTGGACATTAAAATAGGATGTTTACTTCACGTTACTCATGTTTTCATCAATGTGCAGTCAGTCACAATTCCTTAATTGAACTAGTATGTTTTCTTGATTGCAGAGAACTTTTGTTTCGACCATATTTGATTTTTACACTATAGGAATTAGATCTAATGTAACTCACTCAATTGTTGTACTTACCCAGTTTTTGAAATCAAAACTGGAAAGGATAAACCCGATAAACCGCACCAATAACCATGAATCAGATGGGAATATACATTACACACAGCATCGCAAGCTGTGGCATCGCAGTGAACCAAACATGACAAACAACAAAATATTCAATATGGCCACCTGCACGGTCCTGGGGTGCTATTTTCGAATCTTTCGACTTCCCAATCGTATACGAATAAAAGAGACAAATATGCATATTTCATGTGTATCATAGTGGAACAAAAAATCGAATTCGCATACGTACAAACTCGAGAATAGCACCCCTGCTCCTGCAGAATACACGGCACAGAATATTGGAAGATGTCAGTGCGCAGTCTCCAAGTCTGACATCAACGTGGCACTTAGCCAGCGATGGATTGGCAATCTCAAATGTATGTTTACAAAATAAGTTTTGAAAGCGCTTGACAAGTATCTCACCACAAACTGCAAAAACTAAATTCGATAGTGGTTTATAAAAGTTACTTCCGAAGTACTCCTGAAGCACTTATTTCGGGTGCTGTAATTTCATATAGTCAGCCGTTACTCTTCAGGCAGATCGATGTTATCTGAAGACATCCATACACATAAAAATGCGTTCGTTTTAAAGGGTATTATCAAATAGGGTAATGCCATTCAAAAAAATATATAATGATGTCATAACTCGAACAGCGATGACGTCATCAAAACCCTGAGTAGATCAAAAAATGCCCCACTGAAAAAGAAAAGAGTTTTTTTTCCTAATGGCCATATTGAATTTTTAACGAATTTGTTCTAACCCTTACGTGCTCACTGTATAATGCAACCTATAAAAAAGATACTAAACCAATAAGGAGGGTTTAATGAGCTCTAGCCAATCAGAATCTTGAAGCATCAACGCGTCAAAGTGACGTACTTGGATATGAGTACAGAGTCGAACTCGAACCAAGCAACAAAACTCTCAGCAGCAATTCTCATATACCAAGAGCTAGTCCGTCACTGTCTATAGAGAATCGCGGCCATGACACGTCCAACCAACTACGTCACATTTCGTCACAAATGTTCTTTCATCTCTTTCTACTGGTGTCTCCATTATCCTATGGGGATTAAACTCTCCATGTTAAATAACGTTTAGTCTCCTTGGTGCTCACCGGCACATGGCGCAAGCGAATGGTTTTCCTGCGTTCAAGCAACCCTAAATAAATTATTGGCAGTTTGTTTAATGCAGTTGACAAGTGACAGCCACTGAGAAGTTTTTAATTAGTGCGAATGAAAATAGGTATATTATATTGTTCAAATTATTTGCAAATGTTTTATAATGCTTTTGCTGTCATCAGTGTGAGTGATTTTCGTTTGTGTTTGCCTGTAGTTTTTAGTATTTTTTCACGTTGTTACTATGGAAACCAATTGCCTTTTAGGAAATGTTGCGTTCCCAATTGTGAGTGTGAGGATAATCACAGCAAATGCCACAAATTCCCAAAATCGGATTAAAATCTTTTTAAAATTTGGATTGAGCAGTGAAAAATCCAGTGTTTGTGGAGTAATCATTGGAACAGATCCATAAAACCTATATGTTGTGTGTGATACTCCCTTTGCGATCAAAGTGATTCAAACTGTGCAGCAGTTGATGGTCTCATCAAGGACACTGAAGAAGATTGTATGAGACAGGGAATTATAGATTAATATACAGGGTGGGGCACCGAAAACAAAATAGATCGAATATCTTCAAATAACATGTGTTGTGAAAAAAATGCAAAAACACGTTGATTTTAAATCCGAGGGGGGCATCTTCCTATCATAACGTCAACTGTCATACCTTTTTCCCCATCCCTTGGGCACTATCACCCAAACAATTTGAATAGGAAAAGTCCCAGATAGCATCGATCTGCCTGAAAAGTAACGGCCGACTATGTGAAATTATGGCACTTGAAAGAAGTGCTTCAGGAGTACTTCAGAAGTGACTTTTATAGACCACTATCCAATTTATTTTTTGCAGATTGTAGCAAGATACTTGTGAAGCGCTTTCAAAACTTATTTCACAAATAAACATTTGAGAGTTCCGATCCGTTGCTGGCTAAGTGCCCCGTTGATGGCATATTTGGAGACTGCGCACTGACGTCTTCCAATGGTCTTTGTCGTGTATTCTGCAGGTGGCCATATTGGATAATTTGTTGTTTGGCGTGTTTGGTTTACTGCGATGCTGTGTGTAAATATTGTGTATTCCATCTCTTTCATGGTTATTGGTGCGGTTTATCGGGTTTATCCTTTCCACTTTTGATTTCAAAAACTGGGTAAGTACAACAATTGAGTGAGTTACATCAGATCTAATTCCTAGTGTATAAATCAAATATGGTCGAAACAAAAGTTCTGCAATCAAGAAAACATACTAGTTGAAATAAGGAATTGTGACTGACTGCACATTGATGAAAACATGAGTAACGTGAAGTAAACATCTTATTTCAATGACCAATTTCTTGATGTGGCACAAGCAACCTATAATATAAAGAAGTATATAGTTTTTCGCATTATGACAAAAATTATTATCAACTTAATTTCTAAATACAGTATGGTTTAATAAATGATTTTTATTAAGAAAAATTTACCTGCGATTGAGTAGTAAACAGAGAAAATGAAATTTTTAAAAGAATGTTTCGCATTGAGATTTTATAACTGGAAAATAACTGTGTTGTGAAATGTCGAATTTAGTTGAGTAGGTACCTAGTTTATAATAGTTGTTTTTGCTTTTCAGGTTTACTGCTACTCACCAAAGTTGAGAATATTGGTGATGTCATACAAAATTTCACTCTAATGTAGAAATAAGTATATAAATCTAGGGAATTTTTCTATAAAACAAGAACTCATTCTCAACTGGACAACGAGAAGTTTGCCTTCATGGTAAGATATTACCATTAACATAATTGCTACCTTTTTGTACAATATTTGAATTTGTTGGTATTATTCATTTCAGTGTAACTTTTTGAAGACAGTATGTGGAAAAGATTCAGTTGACATTACAGGGAGGATTTTAAACCAAATACAGGCTCGGCTGTCAGTAACAATTGGACAAGAAGAAATAATGAAAATAACTTCAGTTATTCACTGACCAATATAATAAAACTGAATGGGTAAAAATATTTTTTTATGTTTTTGTTAGCTTGAGTCAGGTAGTGGCGGTAGCGCCATTCTATACTTGCATATTTAATAATTTAGCTGTATGTTTGTTCAATATGAAATTGAAATAACTTCTTAATATGATCATTTTTCCATTTTTTGTTGTGGAAATGGGTGATGACTATTTTGATTTTACTTTCAGTGAGGAGAACCCATTATCTGAAAATACCACTCAACAACAGATGGAAGATACCACCAGATTATTTTTACGGAATGCATCAGATAGAGACAGAAGAAAGAATCCTGAGAATGATTAAAATTATGACTTAGGGTTATTATTGGGAGTTGATATCAGGAGCAATTATGATTTTTTTCTGATCTGCAGGACTTCAAGTAAGCAACAAGTAGTGAAATTCATTGATCAATTAATCCTGTGATTTCAAAAATAGTAATAAAAAGATGTTATGAATATAGTGGAAAGTACATAGAAAGTATATAGTATTTTAGTTAGGAGTATTTCCAGTTTTGTAATACACTTACACATAAATATATAAGTATGTGAATTTAGATTCAAACTATCGTTTATTTTTTGGTTATGAATGCTAATTGCAGAAGATAAAAGTTTTTGTTCTGAAAATTTCAACAAAGTAATTAGTGGAAATTAACGCAGCAATATTATAAGATTAGATGTAACTAAACATTTTTTCTGAAAATTCCAATAATTTTTTTTTTTCATTGGGGAATTTTTGTCATGTGGTAACTTTCAGATTTATTCTGAGATTAAATATTAATAAATAAAAATGAGTTGAATTTAACCCAACTTTTTTATTCTCCTTGTGACAATACACATTCAAATACAAATTACATTTTCAATTAGAAATGCAGAATTTTTTAATTTTTTTTATTTGGTGTTGTTTGTTTTATTCTGATATTCATTCTATCCAAATGCAAAACAGAACCATTTTTAGTACAACATAGGAGCGGTTCATTGTGAATTTCAAAAATTCATGTTTGTAAAATAATGATAATTTTTATCTATATCTAATTACACAATATGGTGTATTATTTGATACATTGATTTATGTTTAAATAAATATGCGTTATGTTAATTTCAGTTTTTTTTTAAGAATATTGAGTTTGAGTACCTGGAGTCTAGCTATGGAAACATGTAATAAACACGTGTGATTTTTTAGACTCCTCCAGAATAAATTTTAGTAAGAATAAACATATTTATGTCAAAAATTATATACGGATAAGCGTTATTTTCAAGTGCCTGACCAGAACTTGAAATGCCGGGGAACGATTGCTTTAAAAACGCCGGGCCAACCTTCAATGTTATCTGGGTACCGAGTGTGACCCGCCATTAAACAGGTAATTCCATGAGGAATTCAGCCTTGTCAATGTTCGTTACCTAACATTTTATTTTGGCGCCTTCTTGCTGGAAAACAACTGTTCAGTATTCCAAATTATGCTCCATTTGCAATCTAATTTGACATACTTAAATTCAGTGATACATCATTATGGAATTTTTCGGACATTGTTTGCAATTATAGTCCAATTCGATTCAAAATTGTTGAGTGGTGGTTTTCAGTGTTGGAAATTTGGATTTGTTTGCCAATGCAAAAAAACAAGGAGATGGTGGCTCCAAGATGTCGGACGAAATTTGTAATCATGGTTCGATTCGAATAAAAATTTGTATGTGGGGATTTTCAGGGTTGGAAATTATGATTTTTTTGTCGATGCAAACAACAAGATGTCGGACGAAATTTGTAATTATGGCTCGATTCGAATAAAAATTTGTATGTGGGGATTTTCAGGGTTGGAAATTATGATTTTTTGTCGATGCAAACAAGATGGAGGGCGAAATTTGTAATTATGGTTTGATTCGACCAGGCACCAAAAACGAATTCTTCAAAACACATGTGTTGTGAAAAAAAATGCAAAAACACGCTGATTTTAAATCCATAATCTCAACTCATACCACTCTCTCCAACCCTTGGTCACTCATGCAATTCGGATAGGGAAAGTACGAAGTGTGACATAGCATTGAAACGGTAATTCCATGAGGAATTTGTATTCCAAATAATTACATTTGATTTGGAAGCTAATGTGAACAATTCATATAACAAAAATTAAAAATTTAATATTGTATGAACTTACAAATTGGGAAATTTTGCATAAATTGCTCAAAAACGTCAGACAGCGTTTCGAGACTAACTAATGCATTATGGAATTTTTGTTGGATAAATAAACAACAAAATGGCAGGCTCCAGGATGGCGGATGAGATTTGTAATTATGATCCGATTCCATTCAAAATTGGATTGTGGGGGTTTTAGGTAGTTTCGGATTCTCAACACAACTAAAAAGAATTGAATAAAATTAATAAAAAGCATTTATTAAAATTCGATGAAAAGAAAAACAATATTATTTAGATCTGGCACGTATAGGTTATTCTGTGCGTAACATATTCGAAAACTTGCTTCGAGTACATAATAGGTATTTTTGCGACGTGGAATTTTTACCTACGTCACATATCTAAGAAAATATATTGTTTCCTATTTAGCGCATTTGTATAAAAGCTTTTTTTTTTCAATTCAATTTATTCATTTTAGTCATACTGGAAACTTGTAAAACCCCCATATGCCAATTTTGAATCGAATTGAACCACAATTACAAATTTCGTCCACCATCTTGGTTTCTTGCATCGACGAAAAAATCAAAATTTCCGACCCTGAAAATCACCACATATCAATTTTGAATCGAATCGGACCATAACTGCAAATCATGTCCGCCACCTTAGAGCCGCCATTTTGTTTTTGCCTTAGAAAAATTCCATAATGCATCTTTATCAAATTTATGTCAAAATAGCTTGCAACTTAAGTATCATAATTTGCAATACGGAACAGTTGCCTTTCCCGCAAGAGGTCGCCAAAATGGAAAGTTAGGTTGGTAAAATTGACATGGCTGAATTCCTTATGAAATAACCTTTTCAATGATGTGTCACACTTACTACTTTCCCTATTCAATTTGTTTGAGTGATAATACCCAAGGGGTGGGGGGAGAGGTATGACAGTTGAGGTTATAATAGGAAGATGCCCCCCTTGTATTAATAATAGACGTGTTTTTGCATTTTTTCCACAACACATGCGTTTTGAAAATTTTCGATCTGTTTCGTTTTCGGTGCCCCACCCTGTATAATCATTTAAAATATCCAAATTAAAATTTATTAAAATATCCAAATTAAAATTTATTTATTTCCTCTGACAGTATATTCATTTCTATTCCACATTGCAGATTTATAAAATGTGTTATAACAAGGGACAAGCACTTGTCAATTTTATTTACTCTCATGTAATCCTGGGGCTCGTCAGATTTTTCGGATTTTTGGATATAGCAATTTAGAGGTCAAAAAAAGCAATTTTCTTCACAATCTTTTTTTTTCTAATTCCACAGGCTGACCTACAAAAGTGGGTTGAATTTCTAACGCCAATAGGGAATATGCAAGTGATTTAAATTTACTTGATTTTTTACGTCCGATACTTTATTGTCTTGACATTACCCCTACACCATTAGTTCATCATTTAGTTTGTATTCAACTCCATACAACTTTAATCAAAAAGTGCATAATAAGCGCGTGGAATTCAAAGGACCCCGCAAACTCCTTATGGAATTTGGGTCCCTGTGGATTTTTTTGAATTTTTGGTATGATGTAGTCCATGTAATTCTCAACCATTGTTACCATTGCGCCAACCCAAAAATATTAACAGTTTTGCTGCAAGGGGGCGTTGAAATCACCCCTTGCGCAGATTAGACTATTTATTTTTGAACCCGGTAACAATAGTTCGATTTGTTTTATTGTTGCTAATGTTGCACAATATTGTGCTGTTTTATAAAAAAAATTCTTACCCCCTCCCCTTTTTTCCCCCAACTCCTATTACGAAACGCAAAAAAAATATTTCTCGAGTGTCTTCAAATGTATCGTCGAATGTTTAAATATGTCTAAATAAGGAAAATAGCAGTTTTTTATAATTATCCCCCCACCCCCAAAATGACACAAAACGAAAAAATTTCGGTGGATTTTTCTGAATTTTTGATATGATGCAGTTCAAGTTATTTTGAATAGAAATTAATTGGGTGACAAACCCCAAAAATGAATAGTTTCGGTGCTAGGGGGCGTCGAAATCATACCTTGCTCAGAATAGACTATTCATTATTATAGGCGGAAACAATATCTCTACATATTTTGGTTTTATTTTATACCGAACAATTGTATAAATTTTTAAAAATTGAAAATCTAAAACCTCCCCCTTACCCCCAACCCCTATTTCAAAACACGAAAAAAATTCATTCAGGCACCACCTCAAATTCAAATTGTGGATGTCTAATTTTTATTTATTTTCAAGATATTCGCCCAATTAATTGATATTCAAAAAACATAGACTACGCCCTACTAAGAAGTCAGCGAACTCCACCAATATTTTTCTGAAAGAAGGGAAAGGTGAAAATAAACAACTGTACGATTTCCTTAATTTGAGCCGAATAAAACATTTATTTTCATAGAGCATTTACAAGTAGTCGGAAATAAATTTTTTTCGTGTTTTAGAATAGGGGTAGGGGGTAAGGGGGAGGTTTTAGATTTTCAATTTATAAAAAATTAGACAATTGATCAGCATAATCTAAAGTGAAATCCGTAGAGCTATTATTTCCGCCTATAATAATAAATAGTCTATTCTGAGCAAAGTATGATTTCGACGCCCCCTAGAACCAAAATTATTCATTTATGGGGTATGTCACCAAATTAATTTCTATTCAAAATAACTTGAACTGCATCATATCAAAAATTCAGAAAAATCCACCGAAATTTTTTCGTTTTGTGTCATTTTGGGGGTGGGGGGATAATCATAAAAAACTGCTATTTTCCTTATTGAGGCATATTTAAACATTCGACGATACATTTGAAGGCACTCGAGAAATGTTTTTTGCGTTTCGTAATAGGAGGTGGGGGAAAAAGGGGAGGGGGGTAAGAATTTTTTTTATAAAACAGCACAATATTGTGCAACATTAGCAACAATGAAACAAGTGAAAATATTATTACCGGGTTCAAAAATAAATAGTCTAATCTGCGCAAGGGGTGATTTCAACGCCCCCTAGCAGCAAAACTGTTCATTTTTTTGGGTTGGCGCAATGGTAACATTCGTTGAGAATAACATGGACTACATCATACCAACAATTCAAATAAATCCACCGGGAACCAAATTCCATAAGGCGTTTGCGGGGTCCTTTGCGAATCGCATCACCATTGGTCGAAGCGAAGAATGACGTCACATGGCACGTTATGACATTTATTTTTTCATAGAAAATTTGTTTTTATTTATAGATTTGTAGCGTTTTCCATTACATAGTGCGATTTTGGTCCAGTGACAATTGTATATTTTCAAGAGCAATGACTGAAAGTGGTTTTGTCAAAGCACAATCCGACAATACCTGAACTGATAAGTAGTAATGGTTTATCAAATGATAGTTTTCCTTTTGTAATTTAGGTGAGGCATGTACAAACAGTTATCTCCTGCTTGATATACAAAACATTTATGCATACAAAACTTACTTCTGATCAATTCACTTCATGTTAACTATCAAAATACAATGTACTTACATTGAAATGATCCTCACAACAATGTAAATGTGATATTGGAGATACTTCGCCTCTTCTCATAACCTCACACCATTGTTTACGTATTTTCGCATCTCTTGGAAGAGAAAAAAATACTTTATTTGGTGTACTTGTAGCGCTCAAATTTTCAGTTACGGAATTTGAATGACAAAAAAAAAATAATAATAAAAAAAATAAATCAAATTCCTCTATCAGTATTTCATTAAATATTTATTCTGGACAATTGCCACTAGCACAGCGAAGACGGGGTGGTTCATGAAAAAGGTGTTCAAGGGCGCCACATGATTCGAGCTGCCCAGAATAAAAGATGGTCTTCAAGTCCTACACCAAACCATGAAATGTAAAGCCCGAGGTACAAAAGTAAAACTGATGACACTGTAGAGAATTTATACCGTATATTAACCGTAGAAATAACAACGAAACAAAAAAAACAATCAGCTATACTGCACAAAAAAGGCAAAAGGCAGTAAGTGATGAAACATTTAAAGAATATAAATCAATATTTTTGAAATTGAATGGCTTTACTTATTGCTGTTTGCCATCTTGAATTACTCGTCTCCACGTACAATTTTCGAGGGTTTAGTTAACAAGGTGTGTCACATACTGTTCTTTCGTATTCAGGAAAAAAGTAATTTTTCAAAAATTGTCACTTACTGCCTTTTGCCTTTTTTGGGCAGTATATAGGTGCATGTAAATCGATATAACTGATAACACTATCATGTAATTTCTTTGAATTAACGTAGTAATCCAATAATCAGATAAATAACAAAATAACTAAATCATACATAAGAATGTAGGAAGGTTGGCGAGTATAAAAAAACAATAACAAATATTCAGATAAATAGCAGAAATTTCCAAATGAAGGGCGGATTGGAACCCCACTATAACCCAGAGATTTAGCTTAAACTCAGGCGCAGGTCGATAAAAGTTGGTAATATCACGATGTAATTTCCGCTTTCCAAAAATAAAAATTAATATAAGTAAAATGATGATATTCTCTACGTATCTATTACTAAATATGCCGCAAAATAAAGTATGTTTTCAACCCTTTTATTGAGGTACTTGCGTGACGGGATGATTTTGTGTCCTCTCTCCATGTTGATCTGGCTCCATGTTATACCCCAAATACCATTTGGATTGATCTTGGTCAAGTTCCAATCGTAAAAATAAACGTGAGGGGATGATTTGTAGTACCCTCTCCAGGTAGATCTGGCTCCAAGTTACACCCCAAATATCATTTGGATTGATCTCGGTAAGTTCCGGTAGTTAAGAAAAACCCTTTGAAAGAAAAGAGGATATCAGGTACAGTTACCTCACAAATACTTAGGAGACGAGTAAAACCACAAAGTCGAACGTGAAATGTACCCCTATAGTGACCCAGTAAAATAGTTATCGCCGATTATCCGAAATAAGAAACATTCTTGATACTTCAATCTTCCGATCCAATAATAACACTTGATCACCCTGTATAAAATCAGGTTGTTATCAAATGTTTCCAATATAACCCTAAACAAATTCGGGTTGTTATCAAATGGTCACTTGATCACCCTGTATAAAATCGGGTTGTTATAAAATGTTCCCTAGATCACCCTGTATAAACTTGAATAAGCAAGTATATTCAAAATAAATAATTAAATCTAAACGTCATAAGTTCAGACACAAATAATTTAATAAACGTAACACCCTATTTGGAAAATTACTACAGATCCACCCTGTAAGTGGAACCAAAGTAACCCCTATGATAATAATCACAAAACTATTCTAGTTGAATAGCTGTATCACCCTGTATAACTTATGCGAATAGCAAAGTAATGCTTCCTTATATATATATATATATATATATATATATATATATATATATATATATATATATACATATATATATATACATATATATATATATAGTATACCCGTTAGAATTACAAAAAAACTAAACAAATAAATTTAATTTGAGTCCCAGTTTCATCGTGGGGGAACTTTTGTATCAATGTCGAGAAATTCCCTATTTAAAACTTTGAGGGATAAATCGTATAAAAGTTGAGTACACAAAAGAAACAGGAAATCTTCAAATGAAACCAAAAAAACATATGTGCACCTGGCACACCCTGTAGAAAATTGAAACTGATCAATTACCATTTAACACCCTTCGAGATGTGTCAGTGTCAACCCTTATGAGAAATCCTGAGACTGCATATATTCAGAGAAGATTCTGACATACCTCGTAAACAGAAAACAACAGAGATATATATTTAAAATTGCGTTATTTCGTCTATAAAACGAAACAATTCCGAAATAAATCAATATAGCATTGAGAAAATATCACAGGCTGCAACAAATGTGTGCTTTTCATTTCACATGGAAAAAGGATTCAAAGTGTAAATTGCATTAAAGTTATTGACTACATTTATCTCACAACTTTGGATCCGCTCAAAATGGGTGTGACTTGACTGGATCCGATACACCTAATCGATATATACAGTGTTCGGATTGGATTGAATCACTCAAGTCAATTCCATAAAGTATAGGATTGGACCCAACCGATCGCCTTGAAGAGAAGTGAAATTACGAGATAAACGAGTTTGAAATTGACGAATGACAGGTAAAAGTAGCCAAATTCAGATTAGTGTTTATATTGACAATTGTCTTTCTCAAAATGGAGAGCAAAATAATAATTAAGAAAAGAAACGTATGGTCCAAAGATGAGAGCAGTTTTTTCATTCAGCTGATTAAGAAAAAACAAATTTTGGGACTCATGGATGGGAAAAGGATTAGGGTTCAAATGAAAACCACAGATCCACGGAACAACGATTCGTGATTTAATTCGCAGAACACAAGAAATTTAAGGTTACGAAATTCGACATTTTGCTGTGAAGTTAGCTTTTTTCAATCGGATTGAAGAATATGATTCTTTGATCCACTTAAATATTGCGATATAAACTGAAGGGTGGTTTCACTCGACTCAATGCTATTGAATTTGAAGCGGATAGAGATCGTCCAGATAAACGTAGTCATTGACTGTGAATTTCACATCTAGTGATTTTTAAAAACGATTCTCTGAGCTTAATAGAATCAAGCTAATGAAATAAACAATATGATTATGCACAACAAAGAAATGAAAATTATTCTTACCTTCACAGAAGGGTTTTTTTTCTAAATCCTTTTTCTCTACAGATAATAATAACTTTGAAGAATATCGTCTTGTTGTATCTGTTTCGTATCCTAGGTTAAGGGCTGATGAAAGAAAGAAAGACAAATGAATGCCGGTTTCTTGTGAAAAAATACTTTGGTGTGACTTACCAGTATTATAGGTCATTCAAATCCCTAAAAGGTTTGTGATCTACCTCCACAACAACTAATCAAAAAAAGATCAAAGAGGATCCCTTATCACGATGAGTTTACCAGAAGTCGAATCCCCATACGTGGGCAACAATGAAAATTATCGTCACACTTCTGGAAACGTTAGACCTACGTTCCTGCTAGTAGCGGTCAGCCGTTCAGCCATTCATATCGAGATGGTGATACGACCCCGCTATGGAAATAAAGTAAGAGAGTATGAAAGAGGCAACTCGATAAGAAAATTAATATAGTAAAAAACAACGGACAAGCATGAAAAGGGATTATTCGAATAATTAGAAAAAAACTGTTACATTTCCCCCTTACTTCAAGAAAATTTACCGAGGTAAATTTTCACTAGCGCTAGCTGGCTTCAAATCTTTGGATTTCCCGTCCGAGTCTTCTAACTCGTACGTCCAAGGTGATACCTTCTTCCTGACTATAAAGGGACCGACTAATTTTGGAGCCAGCTTACTTGTGAAGTACTTGGATGCGTCCGAGAGTACGAAATTCCTTCTCCAAACTATTTGGTTGGGTAAGAGTTGTTCTGGTCGACGACGCAGATTATAATGCTTCATATTCCTCTCCGCAGCACTATCCAGACGTTTTCGGACATCTGCGAACAAATTCTCGAAATCATTTTCCCTAGATCTCCCGTCTTGAGTAGCATCATTCCTCTGATCAACCTCTTCCTCGAGTTTCTTCTTCTCGAACTCACCCCCATGTAGTACCATCTTCCTTCCGAAGTTTATGTAATACGGAGTATGGCCTATCGTTTCGTGAATCGCGGTCCGTGTTGCGCAGGCAACCTTGGCCAGATTCAAGTCCCACTTGCGATGATTATCGGATACATAGACTGCTAACATCTTTTTCAGAGTTCGGTTGTACCGTTCGGTAAGATTCGCTTGAGGATGATAGTGGGCATTGTAACGAATTTTCACTCCATACGTCTCCATGAGATTCGAAAACAACTTCGACTTATACTGCGGGCCGTTGTCGCACAAAACGAGACGAGGAACTCCAAAAACCAAAAACGCATTTTCCTCTATCTCTTTCACCACGGCAGAGGCTGTTGCTGTCCGGAGAGGAGAAACCAGGGAAAACTTGCTGAAGATATCCATCAGCACCAAGATGTACTGGTGACCTTTGCTTGATCTAGGAAAGGGTCCCATCAGGTCTATAGACACTACCTCCCAGGGACGAGTTGCTCGTGGTTGGGGCGTCATCAGGCCTCTAGGTCCCGCATTATCTCCATTATGGACAGCACAGACTGAACATCTCCGGACGTAATTCGTCACATCACTTTTAAGCTTCGGCCAATAAAACTTTTCCAAAACTCTACCATAAGTTTTCAGTACGCCCATATGGGCAGACGTTGGAGGATCATGAGCTTCTCGTAAAACCGCATCGCGTTGTTCTTTGGGCACAACCTTTTTCCAATTATCCATTTCATATGCCAAACTAGGAAGAGTACTTTGAATATACTTATATAACTGCCCGTCACATATCCTCCACTGTGGATATTTCAGAGGTACGATGTTGACCTTTTCCAACATACCCTTATACCAAGCATCCCTTGTGTTCACCGTTACTTCGTCGATCACCGGTACTGATCTAGACAGTATCTGGAACTATGTGATATTTTCCCTTTCGATGTATAATTTGAAAGTTATATTGCTGCAACCTTACTGCCCATCTTGCCAACCTACCAGCGGGATCCTTGAGGCTCTGGAGCCACACTAACGAGTAGTGATCAGTGACTACAGTAAATGGAACTCCCTCCAGATAAGGTCTCAGCTTCTCGATTGACCACAAAACCGCTAAGTATTCCATTTCAGTAGTGGAATAATTCCTTTCCTGCCTGGTTAACGATCGACTGAGGTAACTTATGACGCGGTCTCCATCTGGATGGGTTTGCACTAAAACTGCTCCTAGGCCATACGCAGACGCATCACACTGAACGAAAAAGGGTAGGTCGTAGTCAGGACAGTTAAGTACGGGCGCGGTCACCAGACATTCTTTGAGCCTCTCAAAGGAATTTTGACATTCAGGAGTCCAAATGAATTTCCGAGATTTTCTTAGGAGGGCCGTCATCGGTGAAATGAGAGTTGCAAAGTCCGGCACAAATCGCCTGTACCATGAGAAAGTTCCAATAACACTCCTTACTTCCTTGATCGTCTTAGGCGCAGCTAGTTGCAGCATACTCCGTACTTTATCAGGGTCAACATGCAACCCATTTCGATCTATAACGTATCCTAAGTACCGTAGCTCAGGTCGACAAAAATGGCATTTGGCAAAAATGACGGTCAATTTGGCCTTCCGCAGCCGTTGAAGAACGTCATCCAGAATTCTCAAATGATCCTCGAAGGTTTGGGTAACAATAACGATGTCGTCGAGATAAACAAAGACATGTGGTTCAAGTTCGGGTCCAAGGACTCGTTCAATTAGTCTTTGCAAGGTAGCGGGAGCGTTGTGAAGGCCAAATGGCATACGCCTGAACTGATAAAGGCCTCGCCCCGGTACCGTGAATGCCGTATAAGGTCTGGATTGTTCTGCCACTGGTACTTGCCAGTACGCCGACTTGATGTCTAAAGTCGAAAGATAGTGTGCATCGCGTAATTTATCCAAGGTACTTGATATATAAGGTAAGGGGTAGCTATCCCTTTCAGTGACTGCATTCAGCTTCCTAAAGTCCACACAGAATCTAAAGCCCTCGTCCTTTTTCTTCACAAGTAGAATGGGTGAGGACCAAGCACTTTTTGATTTCTCGATAACGCCCAACTTTAGCATCTCTTCAAGTCCTTCATCAATGTGCCTTTGCATGATGGGGTTGACCGGATAGTATATTCGCTTGATGGGGGGTGAAGACGTAACTATGGTATGCTCCACTAGGTCTGTAAATCCCAATTTGTTTCCCATCAGTTCCACACTTTGCTGTACTAGCGCTTCTAGTTCTGAATTCTGCGAAGGAGTGAGAAGAGTTTGACTGCGAAGATGTTCAATGGTATTTACTGTGACAGGCAATTCGGAAAAGCACCATTCATCATGGCGTAGGTCGGGTACTATCCCCATTACCTTCCAAAAATCTGCTCCTAGGATGAGTGTATGAGGTACTTCCAAAACAACCAATACTTTCATAAGCCTCAAACGGTCCCTGACTTGAAATGGTATACAGCATTCCCCAATACTTTGACAACTTTGTCCATTGGCAACTCTACAATTCACCCTTCTACTTGTATCCAATGGTAGGCGTAACCCACTGACCAGTTTCCATCCTCGACTCCCTATAATGGTAGTTGAAGCTCCGGAATCGAGTAATCCCAATAATGTCACCCCCAGAATATTAACTCTCAGATAAGGCCTCTCATCATCCTTAGCATGGTCCAAAATGAAGTCAAGAATCGGTTTTAGTCTATCATTGGTCAAGAAGTTTTTGTTTGCGCGTCTCCCTCGACCAGTTAAGAGCGCCTCAACTCGTTTCCCTCAGTTGCGCACTTTGGACAATTTTTCGTCGTGAATCCCTCCTTTCTACATTTGAAGCAGTACAGTTTCTTCGGTAGCGCGCAGCCGCTTGCCCTGTGTCCCACCTGGTTACATCGATAACACGTTATCTGACGGCTGGAAGAAGAATTCGATGAGGTGGAGGCGATCTCTAAGCGATCAACGCTTTCTGTAACGTCTACGAATGCAAAATCTCTCTCCAGAACATTTGCTCGGCGACTTGAAGGCTCCACGTAGTTATTCATAGCGTCTCGTCTAGCTTCCATGCTCCTACACATCACCCTGAGTTCGTCAATTGATCTTGGCAGAGGGTCCCTTAATCGATCTTGATAGAAGGGATGCAGGTTACCCATAATTATCGAAAGCCTTGCGTCTTCCGATATTGGACAACGCAACCGATTAAAATAGCTGGACATTATGGTTAAGTACACCCCAACTGACTCCGACGGATGTTGAGTCCTTTTCTGTAATTCTTCGAATAAGGCCTGATTGTGAATTGATGACAAATACTCGCGCCTGAATTCCTCAACTAGTCCATCCCACGAAGAAACTCTTCGACGACATTCCTTATAGAATTGATATGCCTTTTCCCCGAATAATTCTAAGCCAGAATCCAACAAAACATCCTTGGGAACATTTCTGGCCAATCTCAATTCGTCGACTTTCTCCAAAAACGCAGATATGGATACCGACTTCGAATTTCCCGTGAACTTTTCAAGGCCCCATTTATGTGGTGGTATCATCTTCGCAGAAGATAGAGTATGATTGATAGGGGAGATAGGTCGCGGGGAAGAACTAGGAACGTTCTGCACCCCAACTTGGAATGCTTGTCCACCAACGGCACCCTGCAATAAACTTAGCATGGGGGGAATTTGTACCAAGTTATCTTCAATCGTCTCTAACTTAGCCAGGAATTCATCATAACGTGTAAGAGCCTCCGCCAACAACTGGGCCCTCTGGTCAATATTCTCTTGAAGTGCTCCAGCCTCCATGTGGTCTATTCGTCCAAAAACATGAGCAAATTTCGTTTCAATCTTCACTGCTTCACTGCTTTCTCTTCCAGTGGTTAGTCCAGCAACTCTTTCTGTCAATTCTTCAGTCAGTTTCTTCTGCACCGCCTCAGCATCTTCTTCAAACGTAAACGGGTAGGTTGGATATCTCAGACTATCTCCAGACCTCTCAAATCTCAGAGCCATAGAGAGACGATGCCTCATCTCATCGCAGTTTCCAATCGCTACACCGCGTAGTTTCAGTTCATACTCTAGCTCATCCTTGTCTAGGCGTATCACTAACATTTTTCGAGCCATTTTGAACTTACCAAACTTACCCACAAAAATATGTAAACAAATTAAATTTCACCAACAAAAAAACGATAAAACTAACGCAAAAGAAATACAGGCCCCACGTTGGGCGCCAAATGTAGCGCTCACATTTTCAGTTACGGAATTTGAAAGACAAAAAAAATAATAATGAAAAAAATAAATCAAATTCCTCTATCAGTTTTCATTAAATATTTATTCTGGACAATTGCCACTTGCACAGCGAAGACGGGGAGGTTCATAAAAAAGGTGATCAAGGGCGCCACATGATTCGAGCTGCCCAGAATAAAAGATGGTCTTCAAGTCCTACACCAAACCATGAAATGTAGAGCCCGAGGTACAAAAGTAAAACTGATAACACTATAGAGAATTTATACCGTATATTAACCGTAGAAATAACAACGAAACAAAAAAAACGATCAGCTATATTTGAATTAACGTAGTAATCCAATAATCAGATAAATAACAAAATAACTAAATCATACATAAGAATGTAGGAAGGTTCGCGAGTATAAAAAAAAAAAACATTAACAAATATTCAGATAAATAGCGGAAATTTCCAAATAAAGGGCGGTTTGGAACCCCACTATAACCCAGAGATTAAGCTTAAACTCAGGCGCAGGTCGATAAAAGTTGGTAATACCACAATGCGTGACGGGATGATTTTGTGTCCTCTCTCCAGGTAGATCTGGCTCCAAGTTATACACCAAATACCATTTGGATTGATCTTGGTCAAGTTCCAATCGTAAAAATTAACGTGAGGGGATGATTTGTAGTACCCTCTCCAGGTAGATCTGGCTCCAAGTTATACCCCAAATATCATTTGGATTGATCTCGGTAAGTTCCGGTAGTAAAAAAACCCTTTGAAAGAAAAGAGGATATCAGGTACAGTTACCTCACAAATACTCAGGAGACGAGTAAAACCACAAAGTCGAACGTGAAATGTACCCCTATAGTGACCCAGTAAAATAGTTATCGCCGATTATCCGAAATAAGAAACATTCTTGATACTTTAATCTTCCGATCCAATAATAACACTTGATCACCCTGTATAAAATCAGGTTGTTATCAAATGTTTCCAATATAACCCTAAATAAATTCGGGTTGTTATCAAATGGTCACTTGATCACCCTGTATAAAATCGGGTTGTTATAAAATGTTCCCTAGATCACCCTGTATAAACTTGAATAAGCAAGTATATTCAAAATAAATAATTAAATCTAAACGTCATAAGTTCAGACACAAATAATTTAATAAACGTAACACCCTATTTGGAAAATTACTACAGATCCACCCTGTAAGTGGAACCAAAGTAACCCCTATGATAATAATCACAAAACTATTCTAGTTGAATAGCTGTATCACCCTGTATAACTTATGCGAATAGCAAAGTAATACTTCCTATATACAGTTTGAAAAAGTATACCCGATAGAATCACAAAAAAACTAAACAAATAAATTTAATTTGAGTCCCAGTTTCATCGTGGGGGAACTTTTGTATCAATGTCGAGAAATTCCCTATTTAAAACTGAAGGATAAATCGTATAAAAGTTGAGTACACAAAAGAAACAGGAAATCTTCAAATAAAACCAAAAAAACATATGTGCACCTGGCACACCCTGTACAAAATTGAAACTGATCAATTACCATTTAACACCCTTCGAGATATGTCAGTGTCAACCCTTATGAGAAATCCTGAGACTGCATATATTCAGAGAAGATTCTGACATACCTCGTAAACAGAAAACAACAGAGATATATATTTAAAATTGCGTTATTTCGTCTATAAAACGAAACAATTCCGAAATGAATCAATATAGCATTGAGAAAATATCACAGGCTGCAACAAATGTGTGCTTTTCATTTCACATGGAAAAATAATTCAAAGTTTAAATTGCATTAAAGTTATTGGCTGTGAATTTCACATCTAGTGATTTTTAAAAACGATTCTCTGAGCTTGATAGAATCAAGCTAATGAAATAAACAATATGATTATGCACAACAAGGAAATGAAAATTATTCTTACCTTCACAGAAGGGATTTTTTTCTAAATCCTTTTTCTCTACAGATAATGATAACTTTGAAAAATATCGTCTTGGTGTATCTGTTTCGTATCCTAGGTTAAGGGCTGATGAAAGAAAGAAAGACAAATGAATGCCGGTTTTTTGTGAAAAAATACTTTGTTGTTACTTACCAGTATTATAGGTCATTCAAATCCCTAAAAAGTTTGTGATCTACCTCCACAACAACTAATCAAAAAAAGATCAAAGAGGATCCCTTATCACGATGAGTTTACCAGAAGTCGAATCCCCATACGTGGGCAACAATGAAAATTATCGTCACACTTCTGGAAACGTTAGACCTACGTTCCTGCTAGTAACACGACACACCCAAAAATGACCAGCGATTTCATCTATTTCACAAATTTTTAAAAAACTCAGTGAAGTCAACACTATCCGACTACGATTCTTGCTGTACCACTTTCAGTAAGTACGCCCTTCAATACCTAGATGTAGCGCATAAGTGATAGCAGGAAACCTACAGCTCCTGACATCGATACTGCCGATTCTATTGATTGATTTTGTGTAGCGGTCAGCCGTTCAGCCATTCATGTCGAGATGGCGATACGACCCCGCTATGGAAATAAAGTAAGAGAGTATGAGAGAGGCAACTTGATAAGAAAATTAATATAGTGAAAAAAAACGGACAAGCATGAAAAGGGATTATTCGAATAATTAGAAAAAAACTGTTACATACTTATGATTGTGTTTTGGTATTCCGGTACTAGACAATACCTATAAAATGGTTTTTTAGCATTTTCCATTATCGTAATAGCGATTAAAACTGCAAATCCCTGTCCTAATTAATAACTGTAAATAGTGTCAATGGCCATAACTATAGAAAGGCTTGTTCATTGAAGACTGCTCTGGTTGATCGAGTTCACTTTCACATATGTTCATCTCTCTCTAACACTTGTACTGCATTTGTCTTACTTTTTTATAAAATATCAACTTCAAGCAAGTAGAGCAATCAGAGTACGTCTCAACGAACGACACTGAAGATGAACAACACTGATCGCGCCATGTGACGTCATCCACAGCGCGCGAAAATTGAGGCGTTCAAATAGGTCAAATTCAATCGGTATTTTATATATTATTTTTAAAATTAATTCCAAGACTTTCAAACGTATTTATATTTGTTACTATGTTGTAATGAAGAAAAAAATGATTAAACAATTGAAAATACTATCAGTGAGTGGATTTTTATTGATATAATTAATGGTTAAAATATGCTTTCAAAAATATCAATTGACTTTGTATATATCAATTATAGTGAACATACTCAGATATAGTAGACATAGTAGACAGTATTTTCCATTATTGACGTTATACAGTCAACCTGTTTTTGTAGCCTGTGAGGCCAGAAAAAAAGTTTAGTGAAGAAATTTACTATTTAGATATGTAGAATGACATTTCCATCAAATCAGAGGAATTCATGAATACATGTATCCAGTGGCTTTGTCTTTTCAAATGCTTCAAATTATCACCGCAAGATGACGCCCTGGAAGCATATCCGAAATGGACTATAGCGACATCTGTTGACTAATAGACAAACTATGAATCTTGTAGAATGCTTGAACGTCAAGCACATTTACACCATCTACCCGGTGAGAAAAGCATCTCGAATTTATATCGGGGCATTGCCTAAAGAAGAATAGTCAAACAATCCCTGTGCAAAATGTATTGGATGGCCGTCACCTGAGACATCTATACTATTTTACTGGTAACATTGAAAATGTATCCAGTAATGTGGCGCCGTCATCGGATGGCACGCAAAACTATACTTCTGTCTCTTTTTAAAATAGAACGCCAGTTTGCAATCACTTCATTCATAAATGTGCAGAAATTGTCATTGGTGAGATGTTTAGCAGAATAAAAGACGAGTCAAAGTTTGCATTCGGATGTTTCGAATATCAGATGATGATCAGTGGTAATTTTATATTGCTGCAATTAAGCATAATATAATGAAACACGTAATGTAGCAATATTCTTACTGAAAAATGATGCCTAAGTATATGTACAAAAAATGTTCTATTACGATATTCTATCGCAGTTGAATTGTTCTGAAAACACATAAGGAATATTCATTAGTGCTTGAAGGTACCTAATAAGTAGGTAAATAATAATATATCAGTATTATTTGTACAAGCTTTTGTTTAGTTTCACTCACACGTAACATGAGTGGTATCTATACTGTTTATAACGGGGTCAAAACTTCAATGGAAATTTTGAGCCAATTCCACTGATCCAATCATCTTTAAATTTGGCAGGTGTCCATTAAATTCATTCAGGTTCGTTACGACATTCACAAGAGAAAAAAACAAGATAGCGAACAGTTTTGTGATTTTTTGTCCAACTATTCATAATTCGAATCTCCAGTAGATTTTGTATTTTTTCATAATTCGAAATGGCGAATGCGATTTTTGATTAGATTGGTATCTATACAGGGGCTTGTTGTGTTGGAGACTGATACGAACATTCAAGATGGAGGACAAATTTTGTGATTCATGTCCGAATCCGTCCATGATAGACATCCAGAATTATTTGGGTAGGACACTGGAAAATTTGAAAATTCAAGTATTCGCGGACATGTGTTCTTCAATTGATGGTTCGATATGTTATCAACAAGGAGAGTTTCAAAGGAGGTTGTCACCAGAAATCATTCATCTCCTACACTGGCCTAAAATACATTTTTTGTTGTACAATATAGTTATTTGTGTATTTAGAGTGCGAGGAGCGCGGTAATCTTTGGAGAGCGGCAATGGCACGTTGTTCTCAAAATAAACACATTTTTTTTCTTCAAACGCAGCTTTTAAACATAGAAACGATCGACACTTCATTCAACATAGGCACCTAATAATACCCATGAGAAAATAAACACTTAATAGTAATCCCAAATGTATAATCTATTCAAATATCCAATAATTTACATCTCTTACAAAACAAGATGACTTGCTTAAAAAAACGAATGTCGAGATTGAATCACAGGCCTTCAGCTTGATAGCAGCCACGCTCTCAACACCACCACAGTTCCTAAGAGTGTTATGAATTTATTATCTATACTAACCATCATGCAAGAATAGGTTCGTTTTCAACAAAAGCTGTGGAGATCGACCGTTTTTCAATATTTTTGCTCTAGAGCGAAAAAGCTGTCACAAAATGACATTTCTGAGAAAAAATCAGCTTTGCGCTGAGATATAAAAGCGTCAAAGGCTACCTACTTTGGTAAGCGGTTGTAGAAAAAAATATAGTTTACTGACCATGCACGATCATCGGGGAGATGGAAATATTTATGGTTTTAGGCACTGCCCACAGTGCCTAAGTGATACTTTTCAACACACGTAAGTGAAAAAATCAATTGTGCCTAAAGTTATGTTTTACGCATCGTTCATATAATAAATCCAAAAGACAAATATTTTGCGTCAGATTTTACTCGGAAGTCATCGAATGAAAACTTCATAGAATAAAATATACTCAACAATTTGCCAATTTAATAACAGTCGTAGAAAAAAAATTGTAGATACATTTTCGTAAAAAGCTTTTCTATGCTCAAATGTTTCCACGTTCATGAAAAAAGTCCTAATTTACGAACTTTTGTATCATATATAAATAACTATATCATCTTCTTTATATGAGTTTTCTGTGCATATTGGTCATGAAGTCATAAAATTTCATTTTTGATAAGGATATCCACTTATCGAGGTTATTTCGAACGATCGACTGAAATTTCAAATTCAGCCGCAAATAATTCCATTATCTCAGTACCTAATTTCGAAAGAAACCCCTTATTAGGTTTTACAACTTTGACTTTATGGTGAATAAATAAACTTGAAAAAAAAATATTTTAGATAAAAGCTCATATTTAAATATACTAAAAAGAAGAAAATAAATTTTGAAGTGAATAAACCCGTCATTTTGTTACATTATAAAATTCTAAATGATATAAAAGCTTGTCGCGAGAAGTATATATGTAATTCTTATAGTAAATCAAATTTAAAATTACCTCTAAGATTTATTCACACGACAAGCTTTTATATCAATTAAAATTTTATAATGTAATAAAATTATGGGTTTTTCGCTTTAGTGCATTCAAATAAAAGCTTTTATCTGAAAAGGTTTTTTTTTTAGTTTTCTGTGAATATGTTTCTTTGTCTGTGCATTTCAATCAATTCGCCATTGTTGCACGGTCGCTTGCCTGTTAATTTACCGTTGGAAATTTTTCCAAATTTCTACTTGTTCTCTAAATAGCTTTAGAGGTGGGCAGAGGGGTAATTTTTTTAAACCGTTTTATTCGATGGCCAGATAATTTTCAGTATTTTTACGGATTTTTTTATTTCTATTAGGCGAGTTTTCCTATTTTGTTTTTGTGACAGGAAAGGGGGGCGAGCCCCTTGATCTACTTTTGTTTTCATCATTATTTTCCATGTCCGAAACTGTTGAAACATTTTCCGATTTTTTTTGCGTTCTCCATCTAGCTTTTGAGGGGGGAAAGTGGGGGCGAAATTTTTCAATCCATAATTTCCGACGGTCAGATATTTTTCACCATTTTCACAGATTTTTCCGATTATAATTTCGCGTGTTTTCAATTTTTTTTTTCGAGAAAAGAGGGAGAAAGAGTGATGATTTTTTTAAAAATCAAGGGTTAGATAATTTTCACTATTTTTACGCATTTTTCCGTTGAAATATTTTCCGAATTCCTTTGCGTTCTCTATCTAGATTCTGAGGGGAATAGGAACGGGAAATTTTTTCAGAAGATAATATTCGACCGTCAGATATTTTTCACTATTTTTACCGATTTACAGATTAATGAATTTTTCGATTTCAATTTCGCCTTTTCTTACTTTTTTAGAAAAAAGGCGGGGGGTGAGCCATCTCTACCTAATTTTTCTTGCTGTAATTTTTGACGTCCAAATCCGTCAAGAAAACGTCTGAAAACCTACGCGTTCTCTATCTAGCTTTCGGAGGACGGGGGGGACAATTCCTTTTTATAAACCATAACATTAGACTGTCAGATATTTTTCACGAATTATACAGATTTTTCCGAATTTAATTTCACGAATTAGTTTTCCAACTTTTCGAGAGAATGGGGGGGCAGCCCCCGTCCCTACTTATTTTTTTTCGCTATTATTTCTGACGTCCAAATCCGACAATAAAACTTCCGAAACCCTACGCGTTCTCTATCTAACTTTCGGGGGGCAGGGGGGACAATTTCTTCGACATTAATGTTTTGTCATTGGAACACTGAACCAACACGTAAAATTTCAATTCTATAGGATACGGGGAAGTGGTTCAAAGTCAGCTTGCAAGATTTGTACCCATCTAACACACACAGAGCAAGTTAAATAAAAGCTTTCAATAAAAACACAAAATAATATGGTCACTGTCGGAAATGGCATTATCACCTTCATAACTTGAAACCAATCATCGGTTGTCATCCTGAACGTTGGACATCTTTCCCCAAACATTAGTCAAGAGAAATCACACTGAAAATATCTATGTGAATTCGAAAACTGACTGAGACCTATCAATACAAAAACAATGAAATGCCAAACACCACGAAAGTTCGCTACTTTACTCTCTCGTTTACATACAAATTGCAAATGGCAGGTGGAACGGACACTGAGCCAATCAAAAACACGAAATAATGTCCATTCATAATTCACTTTACGCGATTACTACGACACTTTCCATCTCATTCGTTTGTATCTTTTTTGGGGGCAATCGTGCTGGCGCCATCTGCTAATAAACCCCATCGTCATCCAATAATAATCCCATAAGGTTGACTGACTATACTTCTTTAGACAATGATCGGGGCATTGCCTAAAGAAGAATAGTCAAACAATCCCTGTGCAAAATGTATTGGATGGCCGTCACCTGAGACATCTATACTATTTTACTGGTAACATTGAAAATGTATCCAGTAATGTGGCGCCGTCATCGAATGGCACGCAATACTACACTTCTGTCTCTTTTTAAAATAGAACGCCAGTTTTCATTCTATTCATTCATAAATGTGCAGAAATTGTCATTGGTGAGATGTTTAGCAGAATAAAAGACGAGTCAAAGTTTGCATTCGGATGTTTCGAATATCAGATGATGATCAGTGGTAATTTTATATTGCTGCAATTAAGCCTAATATAATGAAACACGCAATGTAGCAATATTCTTACTGAAAAATGATACCTAAGTATATGTACAAAAAATTTTCTATTACGATATTCTATCGCAGTTGAATTGTTTTGAAAACACATAAGGAATATTCATTAGTGCTTGAAGGTACCTAATAAGTAGGTAAATAATAATATATCAGTATTATTTGTTTAGTTTCACTCACACGTAACAGGTGTGGTATCTACTGTCTATAACGGGGTCAAAACTTCAATGGAAATTTTGAGCCCATTCCACTGATCCAATCATCTTTTAAATTTGGCAGATGTCCATTAAATTCATTCAGGTTCGTTACGACATTCACAAGAGAAAGAAAACAAGATAGCGAACTGTTTCAGTGATTTATTGTCCAACTATTCATAATTCGAATCTCGAGTAGATTTTGTATTTTTTCAAAATACGAAATGGCGAATACGCTTTTTGATTAGATTCTTTCAAAATTGGTACCTATAAAGGGACTTCTTGTGTTTGAGACCAATACGAACATTCAAGATGGAGGACAAATTTTATGATTCATGTCTGAATCCGTCCATGATAGATATCCAGAATTATTTGGGTAGGACACTGGAAAATTTGAAAATTCAAGTGTTGGCGGACATGTGTTCTTTAATTGGTTCGATGTTATCAACAATTTATGGACATATAAGAAGAGTTTCAAAGGAGGTTGACACAAGAAATCATTCATCTCCTACACGGGCCTAAAATACATATTTTGTACAATATAGTTATTTGTGTATTTAGAGCGCGAGGAGCGCGGTAATCTTTGGAGAGAGGCAATGACACTTTGTTCTCAAAATAAACACATGTTTTTTTTCTTCAAACGCAGCTTTTAAACATAGAAACGATCGACACTTCATTCAACATAGGCACCTAATATTACCCATGAGAAAATAAACACTCAATAGTAATCCCAAATCAATAAGCTATCCAAATATCCATTAATTTACATCTCTAACAAAACAAGATAATTTGCTTGGAAAAAAAACTAATTTCGATATCGAATCACAGGCCTTCAGCTTGATATCAGTTACGCTCTCAACACCACTACAGTTCCTAAGAGTGTTATGAATTTATTGTCTATCATCATGCAAGAATATGTTCTTTTTCAACAAAAGCTGTGGAGATCGACCGTTTCTTCAATATTTTCTCTCTAGAGCGAAAAAGCTGTCACAAAATGACATTTCTGAGAAGACATCAGCTTGGCGTTGAGATCTAGAAGCGCCAAAGACCACCTACTTTGGTAAGCGGTTGTAGAAAAAAATATAGTTTTGGGCACTGTCCACAATGCCTAAAGTGATACTTTTCAGCACACGTATGTGAAAAAATCAAATGTGCGTGAAGATATGTCTTACGCATCGTTCATATAGTTCCAAAAGACAGTATTTTGCGTCAGATTTTACTCAGAAGTCATCAAGTGAAAACTTCTTAAAATAAAATATACTCAACAATTGGTACAATTTGCCAATATAATAACAGTCGTAGAAATAACATTGTAGATGCATTTTCGTAAAGAGCTTTTTTTTACTCACGTGTCTCCACGCTTATGAAAAAAGTACTAATTTAGGAACTTTTGTATGATATATAAATAACTATTTCATCTTCTTTATATGAGTTTTCTGTGCAGAACCTCATTTCGAAAGAAAACCTTCATTAGGTTTTACAACTTTGACTTTATGGTAAATAAATAAACTTGAAAAAAAAAAACAATTTAGAGCATAGCTTTTCTATTTAGGTAAATGTACTGAAGAGAAAAGAAAACAAATTTCAAAGTGAATAAACCCATCATTTTGTAATGAAATTCTAAATGATATAAAAGCTTGTAGCGAGAAGCATATATGTAATTCTTATAGTAAATTAAATTTAAAATCACCTCAAGATTTATTCACACGACAAGCTTTTATATCATTTATAATTTTATAATGTAACAAAATTATGGGTTTTTCGCTTTAGTGCATTTAAATAAAAGCTTTTATCTGAAAAGGTTTTTCAAGTTTGTTAATTTATTTCTTTTTTAGTTTTCTGTGAATATGTTTCTCCGTCTCTCCGTTTCTCAGTCTGTTCATTTCAATTCGCGATTGTTGCACGGTCACTTGCCTGTTAATTTACCGTAGGGAATTTTTCAAAATTTCTACGTGTTCTCTAAATAGCTTTAGAGAGGGACAGAGGAGTAATTTTTTTAAAACCGTTTTATTCAATGGCAAGAAAATTTCACTATTTTTACTGATTATTTTGATTTCTATTCTGCGAGTTTTCCTATTTTTTTGTGATAGGAAAGGAGGGCGAGCCCCCCAATCAATTTTTTTTTCCGCATTATTTTCCATGTCCGAAACTGTTGAAACATTTTCCGAATTCCTTTGCGTTCTCTATCTATCTTTTAAGGGTGGAAGTGAGGGGCGAATTTTTTTAAACCATAATTTCCGACGGTCAGATATTTTTCACTATTTTTACAGATTTTTCCGATTATAACTTCGCGTGATTACCATTTTTTTCGAGAAAAGAGGAAGGCGAGTACCCCACTACTAATTTTTTTCTTGCTATAATTTTTGACGTCGAAATTCGTCAAGAAAACGTCTGAAAACCTACGCGTTCTCTATCTAGGTTTCAGGGGACGGGGGGGGGGAGAACAATTCCTTTTTATAAACCATAACATTCGACTGTCAGATATTTTTCACGATTTTTACAGGTTTTTCCGATTTTAATTTCACGAGTTAGTTTTCCAACTTTTCGAGAGAAGTGGGGGTAGCCCCCTCCCTACTTATTTTTTTTTTCGCTTTTATTTCTAACGTCCAAATCCGTCAATGAAACTTCCGAAACCCTACGCGTTCTCTATCTAACTGTCGGGGGGCAGGGGGACAATTTCTTCGACATTAAAGTATTGTCATCGGAAGTGAATAAACACGTAAAATTTCAATTCTATAGGATAAGGGGAAGTGGTTCTAAGTCAGCTTGCAAGATTTGTACCCATCTAACGCACACAGAGCAAGTTGAATAAAAGCTTTCAATAAAAACAGATAATAATATGATAACTGTCAGAAATGGCATTATCACCTTCATAACTTGAAATCAATCATCGGTTGTCATCATGAATGTTGGACATCTTCCCTCAAACATTAGTCAAGAGAAATCACCCTGAAAATACTATGTGAATTCGAAAACTGACTCGAGACCTAACAAAAGACAAAAACAATGAAATGCCAAACACCACGAAAGTTCGCTACTTTGCTCTCTCGTTTACATGCAAATTGCATATGGCAGGTGGAACGGACAATGAGCCAATCAAAAACACGAAATAATGACCATTCATTATTTACTTTACGCGATTACTAGGACGCTTTCCATCTCATTCGTTTGTCTCCTTTTTGGGGGCAACCGTGCTGGCGCCATGTACTAATAAACTCCATCGTCATCCAATAATAATTCCGTAAGATTGACTGACTATACTTCTTTAGACAATGGTCGGGGCCAGTTCCATAAAGAGTACTTTCTATGTGTGTGTTTTGTGTGTTTTCTGTGGTCAGAGAGCAAGAGAGATTCACGCCGTCATCACGGATCACGAAAGCCAAATCGACCGGAGCAGGCTATCTTCGTTCTCGTTCGATGAATTCATATGTTGGTCGTTTGGGAAGTGGCAGATGACTTTGTATGTGTATTCTGTGGATGACTTGGTGACTTTGAGTGAGGAGTACGTGGATTGAATGATATGATGATTCATCAGAACGAAATTTCCGTTACAGATGTCAGCCTCTTCTGGAATAATTTCAAAAATATCTGCATCCACTCGTGCCAGTTCTTTTAGCTTCAGGGGCTTCATATGGTGGAGTGCCCTGCAGGTTCTGACGTCCTGCATTGGTGGTATGATGCGAGCATTCTCTACAGCCAGACCGACACGTGTCATATCCGCCTCTTCGATAACCGGCTGGGGAGGTATCCAAAGATGAGATACATAATCCCTGAGATTTTGGGTGGAAAGGGCGGCATGCCCTGGGTGTCTCGCACACCACAGAGCATGCATTTCGCCATGTATCCTTTCCAGGCGAGCTCACTGCTCTCGTAGTAATGCATGAGGCCGTCCCTCAATTCATCCGTCCACCATTTTTTTTTTTTTCGGTGCTTTGGCATCGAGTGCTAAGGTCATTAGCCACGTATTCTGGATAGGCCTTTATTGTCACTAACTCCATGCTCCACCTTTGGAGCAGCACTGTTAATTGGATAGCAACAGTGAATCATGCAGAACTCACCCCAGTCCTGCCACGAGATTTGAATAATTTAATCGATCAAATTAAATCAATAAATCCCAGCCGCAGCTGGGGCTCTATTAGTATTAAATACGCAAACAATACTTCCCTGAATAATTATTCAAAACAAATCTTAGTATTATGACAGTATAGTCAATTTCGAAAATACGTGAAAATTAAGACAAAAGGTTTGAAATGGTCATTCACTCATCGCCAAATCCAAAATTAATGTACGTAAATAACATAACAGAAATATCCTCAAGTTGGTAAAGATATATTCGGCCACATAGTATACGGGAATTAGCATGTCTTTCCACAAAGCCATCCCTGATAAGTACGTGTCCAGGATACGAATGGAATTGGCAAATATACCTGCGATATAGGAATTTCCAAGTTTGAAGTCAGAATTTCTGAGTTCGAAATCAGAAACAAAAATTCTGACTTTGAAGTGGGAATTTCTGAGTTCAAAGTCGGAATTTCCGACTCTGAAGTCAGAAAATATCAATTCCGACTTCAAAGTCGGAAATTTCGAGATTGAGGTCAGAAAAATGAAAAAAAAAACTTTGTGGCCCGTATACTCTCGAGTCTCGTTACAATATCCTATTTAATATATAAATGCTATAACACACACGGCGGAGGGCTTGATGTTAGTCCACTCACATTTAAACCTTACTCATAAGATACACCAGAATTTGATTTTACAATATTATAGCATTTTATAACAATTACCCTTTCAACAGGTTCTAACCATTTTGGTGTAGGTCAATTATACACCGTCCAGGCAGTAGAAAAGGGTTTCATCGGATTGAGTTTCACCAATACTTCCCCTGTTATGGTGCCTACAAATGCAAAAAAAGTAAAAAATACTCCAATTATTCCATTGGAATGATAATATTTCCTTACAGGCAGCTTTGGGTACCAATCCTCTATCGATAGCAGCTCCAGGAGAAGGCGGTGATAGTTTGGTCGTGGATATGGCCACAACAGCAGTATCTTTAGGAAAGGTGAGGGTTTTCTAGCATCGCAGATATGAGTCTCAAATTAAAGAGATTCAACACACTTTGAACAAAACCAACCGTATATCTTGCAGATATTTTTTTACAAAATCGTACTGTAAGTATTGTTTCCAATGGAATGTTTAGGATGGTCCCACAAAAACAAGTTCGCCAGTTGTTTCCTTTGTTTTTTTTTGTGTGTTTGACGTTCTGATTATTTTTGGAGCAAACACTGCCTGGTATCACGGGAATTGGTTTTACGCTTTCAGTTTTTGTTTAATAATTCATATTTCCTTTAGCAAATGAATCAATGATTTTTTTTTAAATTTCGAGATTTCAGTAATTGAAGAAACAAGGTGTCCTGTTCTACCAGGATGGTGCTCATTGCCATAATCTTGTAGAATAGGAAAAATTGGGTCGAAAATCCATCATAAAACAACTACTTTCCTGGCTAATACCACAACGAACGTTGAACTACATCCAATGAATTTCCGTGCAGAGTTCCTGCAAGTCTATCTCTGCAATTGCTAGCTGAATGGAAATGTTAATTGAAACAATTGGACCACCTATAAATGGATTTCGGGGTGTTGGCCCTCAGCAGTATAGGGTAGGTCTCTGCAGACAATAACTAATGTCTGCAACGAATGGTTTAATTAACAATCCATGTCAAAACAAAAGCTAAGACCGAGCTCTTAATGTAGATTTTACTAAACCACGAGTGCCATCTCAACTACAGCCTCCCAACCAAAGCAATACCCAAAGGTGCGTGATTACTAAAATCACCAATACAAATGAAGAAATCTGCATTGTTCACAATGAGCGCTTGTCTAGAAAGAAACAAGGTGTCCCGCTCTACCAGGATGGTGCTCATCCATAATCCTATACAATAGGAAAAATAAGGTCGAAAATCCATCAAAATTTGCACACAAATACTATAGAATGAATTAAGTGAAAATTTTACAACAATTGTCTAAAGAGCCGTTCACATCAAAACTTTTAACGTTTTGATTCCTGATTCTGAATTGAATTCCAGATTCTGCTTCATCAGTTAGAATGCATAAAAGTTCTAAATGCAGATTATGAAATTTGTAGAAACAATTAGTTTTAATTAAGAATTAAAATAAGAACTAAACCTGTAGATAAATTCAATTAATGTAGGTAAATATAATGATTGTTTGCAAGTAACATTTCAAAATAAGTTACATTCAAGTTTAGACGAAAGTGATTGGTGAAATTAATTTCCATTAATAGTTCAAAAACTGTATCCAAGAAAATACTGAAAAGGTAGCATTCGCGAAGAAAATTTTGACGATATATTTTTTTTAGGAAATACATTTAATCAATTAATTAAGTTATAAAACTGAAAAGAAAACCTACGATAAGAACTATAGAAATCAACATTTTACCAGAAGAAATATTTTTTTTGCCAGACGCTACCCGAAAACTAAAAGAACCACCAAAATAAGGTAAAATTTTCGGTTATACACATTGCTGAAAGTAAATAGCAGCTACTCAACGTTATATTTGTGCACAATTGAATCAGAGTTTCATATCACATCGAAGAAATATTTCCATTAAGCAACAAGAAAGAAAATAACGTTCAAAAGACATTTTACTTATCGTTAAATATAGCGGGTTTTTTTAGTTTTTCCCCCTCCCCTATCAACTTTTCAACGTACAAACATGGCATGAAAACCATTTTGAATGGGGTGAGAGACAAACATCAATTTGAAAATTTCAAGTGGCATGAGGGGTCAAATTATAAATCGTTTGAAAGACAATTTAATTTTCTTTTCAACAATATATTTTTTTTTTTGATTTTCGTTTGTGGGTATTTTCAAAATTGCTATTAGTTTGCCTTTCGAAATTTTCAAGTTGATGTGCCCCCAATGCCATCTACTTATGAGTAATCACAATGTACCTTCCCACAAAAAGTAGTATTGGTATACAATTCAAAATATTTTTGGTCCCACTGTTTCACATCAAACCGTTCAAAATTTTCGAGTAAAGGGTATCATTCATATCCTCACTCATCTATACTCGATATTTCGAGTGCATTTAGTAAAAAAAATGTTAACGAAATCCAAAAAAATTTAGAAGCTTGAAAAGAAAATTGAATTCTCTTTTCAAAAATATGTCACTTGAACCTGTGTCATTTGAAATTTTTTTATTGATATTCCCCCTCTCACCCCCACCCTCTCTTTCAAACAATGACTTATATAATCTCTGGAAGAAGTCCATTTCAGCTCAAAGTGGAGTGGTATAGATGAAGCGGGAAGAAACGGGAGATGATTTTGTGATATTTCTTCCCGCTTCAATGACTTATTTGTTTAAAAAATTAGCATCGGTGATACCTTCCAAAACTATTTTAGTTCTATGTTTGTACGTGAAACCATTCAAAAGTTAACAGGGGGGAGGAGGGGGCTAAAAAATCCGCATTCTATAGTGTAGGAAAACACTTTGTAAACTTCCATTTGATGTAATTTGATGAATGTGGTACGAACTATGAAAATAATTTTACTGCCATCTTTTCGGTTAGGTTTTCAGTAGATTTGGTTAGTTGAGTATTTGAGAAATTGATGATGACAGATGTATTGAAATTTAAAAGAATAGTTGAAAATTAATAATTTTCTGACAATTCAGTACCTACCGAGGTAATTGAGTAAATATTGGGCAGGTTCAGAAATTCTCAGATAGTGATTATCAATTAGAATAAAATAAGTTTCTATTTGTTAGTTTAATTTCGATCATTCTGTATACATTCATCAATAATTGGGGACATTTTAATATTTTACAAACTTTTTAATTGGTACAAAAAACCAGTAGATTTAAAATTTTTGGAATCCACCTGTTCTGTTTTCTCAACCAGCTGAGCTTAAAAGAAGAAAATAACTAGGAGAGAGGAAAAATACAAGTGAAGGGTAAAGAATAAACGTAAAATGAAACTTTTTAGAGAAAAGCTTTTATTTAAATACACTAAAGAGAAGAAAATAAATTTCAAAGTGAATTAAACCCACCATTCTGTTATATTATGGAATTTTAAATGATATAAAAGCTTGTCGCGAGAAGTATCTATATATTTCTCATTGTAAATTAACGTTTTCTTTGAAAAGTTTTTTTTAAAGTTTATTCATTCATTCCTTCTATAGTTTTCTTTGGATATGTCGCTCAGTCTGTTCATTTCAATTAATGCGTCATAGACGCAGCGATGGAGTCGGCCGACGGTATTTACCGACCAGATCTGTCACACCATGACCCCGACTTGGTCTGTGAGCGATCTGATGTGTCGTGTCTACACACGACCATACTTAGTCCGCCAGTTATCAAAGGATCGGTTCCTGTACATACGCTGTCCTCAAATTAGTTGGAAGATATTTGAAAGTTCGACATACTGGGTAGTGCGACTTCGTATTTTAAGCTGGTCTAAAATACCTCTTTAGTAGGTGTAATACGTGTTAACACAAAATGGACAAAAAATTGCTCTCATTGGTTTATGTATTTTAAAAATTAGTCGAAAGGATAATAGAAAAAATATAAGAACAAAGTGGGTCAGGAAATGGCTTTCAGAACGAGGAAAATATGACTTTAGTACGGGAGTTGAGACAAACCGAACAAGACGATTTGAAGAATTACTTAAATTAAAAAGCATTTCGGATATTCTGTATTTTTGTTTTAACATCCTTAATAGTACCATCATTACAATCTTTGCTTTTCAAAAATTGTATCAAATGTTCACATGCTTCTCTTTTTGAGTATTTATTTATATAATCCGGGTCTTTAATTTTCCACAAACATAGTCGTTTCCCATATAATTCTATAGACTCTGTTAATATTTCTTTTGTCCACTCCATTACACCACAAAATTCAAACCAAGATTAAACCGACGAGCTCAATGACTATTTCCTTTCGTTAGTTGCAACAAAATTTGACTTGTAGCGACCTGTTCCTTCACCGACGACGTATTTGACCGACGGGGTCCGTCGTTCAGCACGAACGTACGTACCCCATATGCAAAATTAGACAGACACTATCTGTCACATACCATGTCGCGCAAAATATCCGTTCGTGTGTGGGAGCCTTTGCACGGTCACTTGCCTGTCGAATTACTCGGACAGTTTTTCTAATTTCTTCGCGTTCTCTATCTAGCTTTCGAGGAGGAAAGAGGATATATTTCTTTTGAACCGCATTATTCAATGGTCAGATGATTTTCACCATTTTAACTGATTTTTTCGATTTCTATTTCGCGAGTTTTCCTAATTTTTTCCGTGACAAGAAAGAGGGGCGAGCCCCCCGCTCGTTTTTTTTTTCATCATGATGTTTGAACATATTCTGAATTTATTTACGTTCTCTATCTAGCTTTTGAAGGAGGACAAGGGTGGTGAATTTTTTTCAAACCATAACATTTGACGGCCAGATATTTTTCACTACGTTAATGGATTTTTCTGATCTCAATCTCGCGAGCTTTCCAGCTTTTTTCGAGAAAAGGAGGAAGGGTAATTTTTGACTGAACCAACATGTACAATTTTAATTCCATAAGATAAGAGGTGCCGGTTCTAATTTAGTTTGTAAGATTTGTACCCATCTAACCCACACACACCCACATACGCATATGGCCATAGTAGTGGCGACCGTGCGTGAGTAGCATTTGTGGCATCATTGGTAATTTTTTTATGTGATTGTCGATAAGACTTCTACCAGTTTTCAGATTGTATTCATTCATGTATACCGTCCGTAATAATATATGTATCGAGAAAAAACTACAATGGCGTCCTGAGTCACATATATGCAAGAATGTGACGAGGAATGTGACTTGGAATATGACCAATACACACGTATGCCACATATAAACAGATATAGTTTTTGAATTGAATTGGTGATTCAGGAATGCAAAACGAAAAAGTGTAACTTTATTTTCATACAGTTGACAAAAGCTGTTCATACATAACGACTAACTTTCATTTATAAAACACTGCGATCACTTGATAATAAATTTGGTATACATGGTGGTCTTCAACAGAAAATCTAATTCTCGATAAAGGTTTGGTCAGAATGTACGCAATCTGATTTTCTCCACTGACATGGACGACATCAAAAATTCCTTCGGCGACTTTCTCTCTTATGAAATGATAACGCACGTCTATATGCTTCGAACTCTAATGGAACTCAGGGTTTCTTATAAGCTTTATAGCACTTGCGTTGTCCATTTGTAGAACAGGAACTAGCTTAGAGTTTCGTCAAATAGTCAAACAATTTCTTTAGCTGCTTCACTACCGGAAATGTATTCAGCTTCAGTTGTGAATAATGACACTGATCGTTGCTTCTGTATAATCCAAGAAATTGCCCCATTTGCAAATCTACTCACAATTCCACTGGTAGACCTTCTGGGGGGACAATCTCCAGCATAATCGGCATCACTGAACACTTCTAGAGATACCGGGTGACACAGCAGACATGTAGCAGCCTGTAGTTTTTTTATTTGAAGAGATGAAGATTTGAAATTTGCAGAAGTTACGTAATCAATGATAGTGCTTCATTTGAATCTAACGACAACTTTTTTCAACTACCTGTTTGATCGGCAGTAACTCCAACTTCTTTTTTTTTAATGACACCATGTATATTTATCCAGCCTATCTTATTTGTCTTGAAATTCTCTATTCAATCGTGTATCACAAAATAGCACCCGTTTCTCAATTCGCAGATGAATTGCATTTTATTTAAAAACATCAAGTTGGCTGTTATCCGAATTCGATAATCTTTCGATGCTTGGTAGGCTTGGAAATCCAAAGAGTATCAGTTAAACGATATAATTTCAGTTTTTTCCATACCTGATCACTTCCTTCAGATTGTCAATAATTTCTTTAATAAAAAGAAAAAACATCTGAAAATAACTGACAATATTGCGAAAACTGAGATAGGAAAATGTTTTTTTTCAATTTGGCTACTTGTGAAGGAACTTTCTGTCTTCTCTTTGGCCATGTAGCCATATCATGATCTTTCCATGTGGAAACGTAAAATTAAAATTGTTCCCCTGATCCAACAATTCACAAGTCTATTAGTCTGATATTTGCAATAATATTTTGCCTAGTAGACGGTGTACACAGAATGTTTTGTGTTTGACAGGTAAACATCATTTGATTGTACTGATTATCTCCGTCAGTTTTATGCTGATTAAAATTGCATCACTTAATTAGATACTAAATATGTATTCAAAGAATGAAAAGGTCGATATGTTGTTAATATTCGGAGAGTGCAAGAGAAATTGTAGACAGGCTGAACAATTGTATGTCGAAAGATTTCCGGAAAGACGCCATCCGCCTAATAATTATTTCGCTAGAGTAGAAGAGCAGTTCAGAAGAGAACCGGAAAATCAAAACAATCTCCAATACATTGTCGACGAGGAAATGGAAGTAAACGTTTTGGCCATAGTACATGCAGATCCGACGATATCACTGAGACAAATTGAAGACGAAATCGGCGTTGAAAGAGTTTTGAAAAGAACTGCTCTGAACTGCTCTCTTACTCTAGCGAAATAATTATCAGGTGGGTGACGTCTTTCCGGAAATCTTTCGACATAATTGTTCAGCCTGTCTTCAATTTCTCTTGCACTCTCTGAATATCAACAACATATCGACCTTTTCGTTCTTTGAATACATATTTAGTATCTAATTAAACGATGCAATTTCAATCAGCATAAAACTGACGGAGATAATCATTGCAATCAAATGATGTTTACCTGTCAAACACAAAACATTTTGTGTACACCGCCTACTAGGAAAAATATTATTGCAAATATCTAGACTAATAGACTTGTGAATTGGTGGATCAGGGGAACAATTTTAATTTTATGTTTCCAAAAGGAAAGATCGTAATATGGCTACATGGCCAAAGAGTAAGACAGATAGTTTCTTCACAAGTAGCCAAATTGAAAAAAATATGTTCCTATCTCAGTTTTCGCAATATCGTGAGTTATTTTCAGATGTTTTTTCTTTTTATTAAAGAAATTATTGACAATCTGTAGGAAGTGATCAGGTATGGAAGAAACTGAAATTATATCGTTTAACTGATGCTCTTTGGATTTCCAAGCCTACCAAGCATCGAAAGATTATCGAATTCGGGTAACAGACAACTTGATGTTTTTCAATAAAATGCAATTCATCTGCGAATTGAGGAACGAATGCCACTTTGTGATGCACGGTTGAATAGAGAATTTCAAGACAAATAAGATAGGCTAGGTAAATGTACAGAGTGTCATTGAAAAAAAAGAAGTTGGAGTTACTGCCGATCAAACAGGTAGTTGAAAAAAGTTGTCGTTAGATTCAAATGAAGCGCTATCATTGATAACGTAACTTCTGCAAATTTTAAATTTACATCTATACAAATAAAAAAACTACAGGCTGCTACATGTCTGCTGTGTCACCCGGTATATCTGATTTTTCGTAAAATATTTCGTAGTGAATTGTGCCAATCAGATATTTCATGATCCTTTTCACGGCTTTCCAGTCATTTTCTTGGGATTTTTCATTGCTTGAGACACGAAATTAACAGAATAAGCAATGTCTGGTCTGGTTGCCACTGCTAAATAGATAAGACTGTCCACTGCTGACCTAAAAGGCATATTTTCTTCAAGTGAACAATCACTTCCTTCCTCGAAGACACTTCTCTTTTCCATAGGATTCGAAACTGCAACGGCTTCAGACATTCGGAACTTTTCTAGTACGCGTCTAGTATAAGGGGCCTGATGAATTGATATATTTCTAATTGTGTCCCTTTGTATTTGAAAGCCGAAAAAATTGAAGCATTCACCATAAGTTATTTGAAATTTGACCTCGAGTTTCACTCTGAATTCCCGCATTGTTGTTTCATCTTCTCCAGCAATTATACCATCGTCAACAAATACGACAATCAATAATTTATTTGGATGCTTTCTTATGAAGAGACAAGGATCAGCTCTGCTTTGTTGTAGATCGTTTTCACACATAAAATCTGAGAGACACTGGTTCCAACATCTTGGAGATTGTTTCAATCCATAAAGGCTTCTGATCAATCTACATACTCGACTTGAGCCATCAGAATAACCTTCCGGCTGTGCCATATGAATTTCCTCTCTCAAATATTCATGTAAAAGGCTGTTTCGACATCAAACTGCTTAATTTGTAAACTTTCTGTAACTGTGACAGCCAAGACCATCCTGATTGTATCGAAACGGGCGACAGGAGCGAAAGTTTCTCCAAAATCAATACCAGGTGTTTGAGAAAATTCTTTAGCAACCAACCTTGCCTTGTACCTGGAAATACTTCCATCCAGATTTTCTTTCAGCCTGAAAACCCATCAATTCAGAATAACCTTTTTATTTGTTGGCAAGGGTACAAGCTTCCATGTACGATTCTGGATTAACGATAGCATTTCTTCATCCATAGCTGTCTTCCAGTTATGTGCATCACTTGATTCCATTGCTTCTTTGTTCGAATTTGATTCAACCTTTTCCGCAATCATAGCAAATCTTGTTGGAACAGTGAGTATCGATCTATCAGGAAGCATTTTTTTATAACTTCCATTATTTGCTGAAGCTGCAGAAGCTTCCATTTTTTCGTAAGCAGACTGCTCAACTGATTGAAATTCAACAGGTACAACTTTTACCTGTTAAAGATGTTCAGATTTTGATTCAATCTCTTGGGCATTTTCTAGTCTATAGAAGGTGAGATGTTCTTCAATAGCATGCTCTTCCTTGAAAATAACATATCTACTCAAAATAACATCTTCATGTTCAGGAACCCAAACTCTGTATCCAAATTTTTCATAACAATACCAACCAGATGTCTTCTTATACTTTTTCGGTCCCATTTCCGTCTTTTTTGTTCTGGAATATGGATAAAACATTCAGTTCCGAAAATTTTCAGTTAACCTATGGAAGGGGTTGCATTTCTCCATAATTCGATCGAAACTCTCCCTGGAACTGGAGTTGGACCTGAGCGATTTAAAATGTAGGCAGCCGTGTTGACTGCTTCGGCCCATAAATTTTCTGGATAATTTACAGAATGCAGCAACATTCTAGCAGCTTCCACTATGGTACGATTCTTCCGCTCAGCACCACCATTCTGGTCAGGAGTATAAGTCATGACAAAACGATGATGTAAACCAAATCTTTGAGTGACATTTTTGACTGATTGTTTGGCTTTGGCTTCAGTTAGGAAAATTTCCAGTTTCTTGGCAACTTCTCCTTTCTCTTTCAGAAAATATACTGAGCTAAACTACGAAAAATCGCCTTTGAAGACAACGTAGTATCTGGCACCACCAAGAGAATTCCTTGGCATTGGCCCACAAACGTCGGCATGAATAACTTCACCTGGACTATGACCTCTGACGGAACGTTGTCCAAAACTTAATCGATGTTGTTTTCCATATACGCAGACTTCACAAAACTTGGTATTCACGACAGACGTCACATTGATTCCTCGTTCTTTCAAGAAGTTCTTTACATAACGTTTATTTTGATGAGCTAAACGTTCATGCCATATCTGTAAACTGTATTCTTTTGCCAAATTCAGTTCTTCGACTATGACTTTTGGTGATTTGACTCTGAAGAATATAAAGTACAGACCGTTTTTTCTTTATCCTCTTGCAACAGTTTTTCTGTTTTTCAGTATCAGACATTTACAACTGTCTGAATTTGATGTCATGCCTTTGTCTAAAGCAGCGGTAATTGAAAATAAATTTCTACTAACCTCTGGTAAGTACCAAACATCTTTCAGGAAATTTTGGACACATTTTCCATCCAGACACATTTCAACGTTCATGTTTCCTTTTCCCAGTGCACTCATGTACTGTTTATTGCCGACAAGGACATGTTGTTGTGTTGAAAAACTTTCGAATGTGGAAAACCATTCTCTTCTACTCGTCATATGTTGGGTTGCTCCGGAATCGGCAATCCACATATTTTTTTCCGGAAAGTGAAAAAATACATTCGAATATCCAATGAAAGCAGCACCCGCTGGAGAGGTTTCTTTGGATTTTCTATTTGGACAATCTCGTTTCAGATGTCCTTTCAGTCCACAGCTGTAGCAGGTGAATATATATGGAGACTGATGGTTTTGCTTCTTGGTATCATCGAATTTTGATAATTTCGATCTGGACTTTGGAAAAGGAGCTGTCTTCTTCGAGAATTCATCCTGTTTGGATAGAAGAGCAGTCTTCTTTGAAACTTCATCCAGTTCTCCATTTCTTTCTAACAGTCTCAGCTCTACCATGCATAGTCTTTCGCGTAGCAATGTTAATTTCCGCTGTTCTTTTGGCACTGACTCCCAAGCATTTGTGAACTCAAAGTATTCAATTATATAATTAAATAAATGAGTGAAGCTGAATACACTTGTTAAATAATGAAGCGAAGTTTTGTATAAAAGTGTATAAATTCTCTTTATTGCAAAGCGCTTTCGACTTTCGTCATCTTCAGTGCTTCCTGAAAGTGAATACTCAGTTGAGAGGACCGAAATTGAGTTTGAGAAAGAGGATATGAATTTGGAAAATTAAATTACGTGAGTACTTACATGTCAGGCAACAGGAAGTTTCGAAATATGCAAAAAACATTGTTTAAAATTACAATAACATATTATTCTGCATAAGAACTAACGAAAAGCATGTTAGAACTCAGACCATGTGGTTATTGTAAAAGCGGTGAAGACAGAATGTGTCAAGTCAAGTCAAGTATTCGTCCGACAAAGTATTGATAATTCTATTGATGAAGAGAGATTTGGGAAGCTTTACTTTTTCTTCCCTCCAAGTTTCATCTTGCAGCGCAACCCACAATTTTTAAAGCTTGGAAATATGTTTGGCAATACTATCATTGGAATCCTTTTCATGAATACCAAAAAACTGATTGAACAGAAGATCTTGACACTGCTCAGTTCTTTGTTCATACACACTGTGTAGTTTATCCCACATGTCTTGTGCTGTACTACAAATGTTGATCAATTGCCGAACTTGGTAACTCAGACTGGATACTATGAAGTTCTGTGCTGAATATTCCGTTTTATTCACCAGTGCGTAACTTTTTGCGTATCCTGCCTTTTGTGCCTCCGTTGCATCCTCTGGTAACTCCTTTGGGTAGGTTAGATGTTTTTTTTACTGCTTGCATAACTCCATGACTCTGCATTCAAATTATGATCTGGAATTTTCAGTCCACCCAGTTAGACTGCCCTTCAAGTTTATCGATTACTGTCTTCGAAAACTCCATTTCACCAAAACAAAATATCAGCGACAACAAAATCAAATATTTCAGCAGCAATACCATAAACTCCTGAATTACAACTAACGTTGAACTGGGCCCATAACCTTTTGAATTATATTGGTAATTCAGGAATGCAAAATGAAAAAGTGTAACTTTATTTTCATACAGTTGACAAAAGCTGTTCGTAGATAACAACTAACTTTAATTTATGAAACACTGCGATCACTTGATAATAAATTAGGTTTATACATGGTGATCTTCAACAATACTATTGTGACACATATGAACACGTATGCCAGATTAAGTCAGGAATGTGAGTTGTAATATGACCACTACACACGTATGTATGCCACATATGAACACAGTTGTGATAAATACATACGTGTGCCATATATATTTGGGAATATGATGAGTACAAATATATGCCGTATTCTCTGTGCGGATTCGGGGAGCAAATTCCTCCTCCACTTCTAATACAGGGTTCTGAAACAATGTCGTTATCTGTCATAATAAATGAAGTTGCATCATGTTCAATGTTGTACAAAATAAAAATAACGCCCGTTACAGGATATTTCGTATTACTTGGGCAACTCTTACTCTCAAAGTGATAGTATAGTTCGAAATAGGATAAATGGAATGATCATCATGACGACTTCTCTTTCAGGTCGACAATTCAATACCTAAAGGCTTCCATGAGGCAGAATTTGATATAGCATGTAGAACGTCCAATGAAAATATTGGTAGTTATCCAGATATTTGAAATAAGCTTTTTCATTCAAGTCTTTTAACATTCCAATTGTATTTTTACGCTAAGATTAGGGTCAATTCATGAAAATATTAGACATATGAGATTTAAGAATCTATGAATGCTGATTGGTTTTTCTTAATAATACAACAGAATTTACCCAATAGGCTCTATAGATTCCTAAATCTCAAATTGTTAAATGGATGATGAATATTTCTATAAAATAACCATTGAAGATGTTTTTTAATAAGTTTTTTAAACAAATGTCAAAAATTACCTGGTCCATTACATGATTATATGATCTTCAAATATTTCTGGAACTTGAGGAAAAATTGAAAAGTCTTCGATTTTCATTTCCTATGGCTAAGTTGAGTATCCTCAAATAAACGTATCTTGATCTGAAGAATTGCAATTCGTTGATTTTTTGTCAAAAATAAGTTGCCAAATTTTCTATTTTAAATCTAAATGGAATACCTTGGATTTTATTTTCAAATGTTTTGCGATTCTTCCATAGCAATAGGAACTCGATAAAAATACCAAAGCTTCAAAGGAAGAACTTCATGAAAATTTACCATCGCCGATGTCTTGGTGAAGGAGTGGATTTGTCGATTAGGTGTTCCATTGGAGCTGAATTCGGACCAGATCAGACATTTCGAATCTAACCTCTTCCAGGCATTATGTGAAATGTTCAACATCCGAAAGACAAGAACTACAGCTCTACATCTTCATCCCGATGGAATGGTGGAGCAGATGATTAGAATGAAACCGTCATTTATCCAAGATAGCCTCTGTCCATCAAAAAGTTTTGGACCAGTACTTTCATTTGTTCCGATGGCCTTTTCTTCTACCTAATTACTGAAACTAATTCCTGTGTTGTCCTATGAATATGTCTGGAAAAACGTCATCAGACTAAGAGTTACGATGCTGGGCCCGAATCTTGTGGACCTGGCAATCCAAAATTTGTTCTGTGAGATTGATGGTTGGATGGAAAATTTTTATGAGTATGTTGGAAATGATATTCCGATTCAGCGGCGTCAATATTTTGGTGTGCTGTATCGAACTTCGCGGTACAGATGTTTTTCACACTCCAAGGATTCTTTGGGATTCTTTAGCAAAATATGCTTAAGAAGGGGGCAATGTAATGAGCTGGAACCAGACCTGTCTGCATCTGGTTCCAGCGCTGTTCGAGGAAATATGTTTCGATATCACCAGGTTCTAGTAGTTTCGATATTGATCCCCGATAGAGGTGAGACGGGGAATAACGAACACTATAGGCTGTTCTGAAAGGCGACCTGCCGAATTTATAAAAACGGCCTCTCTTGTTTCTAGAAGACTCGGGACCCATCAGTAAGAATTCTGCTGGCTGAAAGGCAGAGCTTACAGTGAATTAGGGACAGTTGAGTTTACAGCTCAATTTAACGGTGCCTATCAAGCCTTAGGGATGACCCATGAAAACCAAATTGATTCGAAGTAATCGAAAACGTGTCATGGTACATGCTAGACAAATAATTCCCATAGTACAATTGGTAACAGTTGTTTCTGTAAATGATAAGAATAAAATCGACAAAGTCTAAGTACCCTTCTCTCCAAATATTTCCATAAAGTGGAAAATATGAGGTAAAAATCTGACAGAAAACAACCTGGCTAATGCCACGACAGATATTGAACTACATCTGCCAGATATTTGTGCAACGTTCTTCAAAGAAGACTCAGTTGCAAGTGCTTATTGTAGACAAACAAAAGATTATTCTTAATTCGGCTGGGGATGACCACCTGCAGACATGTTTCGAAGTTGTTGCCTCTCATCAGTGCAAGGGTAGGTCCGACAACTTTGAGTTGTCTTGTCCCTGCCAAATGAATTACAACCAATTGTTTATCTAGTAATTCCCTACGGATGATTCGAAAACATTCGAACTTGTTCGAATTTTTGCAGTTTTTTCTGTGATCTGCCTGTGTGTTTTTCTGATGCAAGGGCGTCGTCCGCAATCTTTTAATAATTCTTTTTGTCAGAGGGACAAATATATAAGAGAATACCCGTCACATGGACCATCAATAGATTTGTATTTCATATGATATTATCCTTCATGTTTCATATGAAAACCAGAAATTTCATCAAAATATTAAGTGGCAATTCAAAAAAACATTGTATACAGATACATTATTATTGCATTATTTCATTTTGTAGAACTCAAATAATTATGGAACGTCCAAAAAATTATAAATTACTGTTTCAATGTGGATTTGGGAGATATCATGCCACTATAACGACTCTGTACTGGAATACAAAAAATATTGAAATAATATCCTTCATATCTCCAAAAATAAGGAAAGAATAAAAAATCTTCAAAGTTCTTCAAGTTCCATCGCAAGGAAATTGACATGTGTGTCACTTATTTTTGTATGAACTCAGAGGTAAACACGTTTAATACAATGTGAATGAAAAGCGTTAAGGTTTCACATCATTATCGAGAAAGATTCTACATTTTTTATGTGTATCGAGCAGACGCGTTATGATTTTCATAATAAAATAATACTCAAATTCAAAATATCAGTTTCATTGGACTCATATAAAATATTTCAGATGTGCCGTTGCCAAATTATTTTAAAAAAACTATGTTTCAACAGCATTTTTGAAAATAGACTGTTTTAAATGTTGACATATTATGAGAATTATTTCGCGAAATGAAATCCACAAAGTTGTTACTTTTTTGGTATTGGTAACTTGATTCTTCCAAATGGAAGTTTTTAGGTATTTTGGAGTTACAGATCGATTTTTCCAAAACTCAACACTGCCAAGGGCAAGACGTGATACAGTAAAATTTGGTGATTGCTGAGGAAATTCCATTATCCTACGCATATAAATCCAAACATTCGAAAATATATTAGGCAAATTTTTTGCGAAAAATTTTGGTGCGAAATGTACATATTCCACGATAACCAAATAGTTGATAGTATCTTCTAGCAACTTCAAATAATAATTACAATTTTCAGTTATGAATGTATAGCCAGCTGCTGCATATAACACTATTCCAGACCAAACATTCATTCTGTTTCAGGTTTCAGATTTTCTTTACTTTCAATGCCAAATTCAATAAAGTGAACGTCAACTAAAATGATATAACTGAGATTATTGCCTATTGATACAATTCTATTATTACTTGAAACTTAAAATGATTCAATATTTCATTTTTTCGTAACAGCTAGCTATTCCAAATATTCTCAGCAAGAATACGGCTTTCTTTCTCCAAGGATCAAATAATTCGTTCGGTGACACTGCAGGCGAGCTGGAGTCGTCTCGGAAAGAGACCAGATCACGAGGGTTATGAATACCAGTAATGTTATAAATTAAATCATAAATTGAAATACAGAACAATTAAATAGGATTCTTCAATCAGTCGAATGATATCGGCGGTATGGTCAAATAGAGTTTTAGTATCATTTCGTAACGTTCCTAATACTCAGGTTGACCACTGACTGAAAACGAAACAGCAAAACAGGATTCTTCAATGATATGAAGAAAATGGGCGGTATGGGCGTCGTTCGAAAACGTACCTAAAACGCAGGAGAGACAATAAAATGAAAATCTGTTGAGTACTAACAGGATTCTTCTCAATTGAAGAATATGGGCGGTATGGGCGGCCTATGATTTAGCGTCGTTATTTAACGTACCTACAACGTAGGTGAAGCCATGAACTGAATTCTACTCAAATTAAACAGGGTTATTCACAGTTTGAAGACTGTGGGCGGTATGGGCGGTCTGTGGTTCGAAAACGTACCATAAACGCAGGAGAGGACATATAATGAAAATCTGATGAGTAGAAACTGGATTCTTTGCAATTAAAGAATATGGGCGGTATGGGCGGCATATGATTCAGCGTCGTAATCAAACGTACCTGAAACGTAGGTGAGACCATGAACTGAAATTTTCTCAAAAGAAACAGGGTTATTCACAGTTTAAAGCCTGTGGGCGGTATGGGCGGCCTGAGATTTAGCGTCGTTCGAGGGCGGTTAGGGCGGTCTGTGATTTAGCGTCATCCGAAGGCGTCCTTGAAACACAGTAGGTTGAACAGGAGTGAAAATAGGATTCTCAAAGCGTCAATCTTAACTTGTATTTTCGCGAACAAAACGAACCAATTATCTCAAATTATTTCTTACCGAAATATTTTCCTTATCTTAGGTCTGGAGTCATTAGCGTCGGAACTAACCGTACCTATTACCACCAGTCTGAATTCATTCTGAACTCATGGTTGACCCTGTTAGCGTCGTAGTTAAACGTACCTAATAGCGAAAACTCATAAATCGCTCTAAGTTCAAATGAAAATATTTCGGTTATTCCATTGACTCAAGATTTGTACTGGAATTCTACGTTATGAATAGATTATTGCTGAAAATCTTGCACCGGAATACTCGACTGGATATTTGAAACGGTTGAGATCAACTGAACTCCGCTTCTGCAGTTCTAACGAACTGGACTCTCGATGTTCCCTTCCACTACATTGTGTTGAAGTGGAGTTCGATGCGCGCGCTGCATGCTCCGCTCTGGCTACGCGATCTGTACACCTCGAATTGAACGTAAAGTGGGGCCTGATGCGCGCGATGCGTGCTCCGCTCTGGCTGCGTAGTCAGTACACCTTGAATTGAACGTTTGCTGAGACCTTCGTAACTCAGAAATGTTTATAAAAAATGGAGTAACGAATCCCGATATTTTACTATTCATTACACTCCTCTCTTACTTCATTGAGGGAAACCTCGTTTCACTCATAAAAATAAAAATCAATTTCAAGTCACCTATTTTACTGGGCAAGTAGAATAAAATCTAGAAAACAAACATTACTTCCGTAGCCAAAAAATTCATTTCCATATCTAGACTACAACTTTTTTTTCCTCTTCCACTTCAAATTCAACAAGACCATAACTCAAAACAGATTCCATCCAAAATAAACAAATAAATAGCCACCTGATAACCTCAAGGTGGTAACGATGTTCTCCTCCTATTCCATCGCTGGCGTTCTCTTCTTCGCAGACTTCTCTGCACTTTTCCAGTTAATGTCGGATGTTCTTCTGGGGTATGTATGTAAGCGAGTTCGGCCTAAATCGACGGCGAGTAAAGACCTCGTTCTATCGCCTTTTCCATATTACGCTTTTCCGGCATTAGGGTCTGATCCAAACTCGAATTTCCATTCGTACCTTAGGGAACTGGAGATTGGGGTTCATATTCCCCTAATAAGTTGTCCACTGCTGCTTGAGTTTCTACATCCATCAAATCTAAAATGGATCCATTATCCACATCCATTATATCGATGTCTTCTGGCCATTTTTGAATGACCTCAAATTCGGATTCTTCCGAATCACTTATGATGATCCATTTCTCCTCCATGTCCGTTAGTCCCTCAGGAAGAATTATCCACTGTCAATTCCTCGACTACTCTAGGCGGAGAATCAGGTGCCGTGATTATAATATTTTGAATTATATTCCTTTTTGCCGGAAACAGTGTAGATCTTTTATTCATCCATTCTGCATTGCTTGCCAGATCATCATATTCCTGTGATACCATCGCTATGGCATCCTGGTGCATGTATTCGCTTCGACTGCTAGTTATTTTCGAACGGTCGACAATAAAACTGTTCAATGTTTCAATCTAATTCTGCCGTAGACCGATAGCAGGCACGGGTTTTAAATGTTCTTGTGTGTTTTTTTTTCTACTTTGCAGGTTTGATATCTTTGACATTGGCAGTAACTAACCGTCCACCATTCACCGGCCTCGGACGAAAAATTACGGGAGAATCCACTCTTATTACCTTGTATGGCCCATCAAATTTTGGTGCCAATTTGGAGTTAAAATGCTTAGGTGCAGAGGATAAATGATGTGTTCGTAACATGACTGTATCTCCTACTTTAGGTGCCCATTCCCTTCTTCGCATATTGTAATATTTAGATTGGCCATAAGATGCTTGTGATAAGTTTCTTTCAGCCAGCTCGTGCAATTTCCTAATTTTTTCGGCAAACTGATCTATTTCTTGCTCGGTTGGTGAGATTTCTTCGTGTAAACAAGGTCCGGGTGGCACAAATTCTCTTCCAAAATTCAACATCGCTGGGGTATAACTAGTGGATTCTTGCGTAGCTGTGTTTATTGCGAATCGCAACTCTGGTAACCACCGGTCCCACTGTTGTTGTTCTCCGTCAGTATACTGGGCGATCATTGTTTTCAAAACCCTATTCACCCTTTCGACGGGGTTACATTGAGGAGAGTAATCCGAATAGAAGAACAGTGAACTAAAAAGTCCTTTTCCAGGAACAGTAAATACTGTACTGGCTTTGCTTTCCTGAGCCAACGGCATTTGCCAGTATCCATCCTTAAGGTCTAGAGTGGATATAAATCTGGCTTCTCTTAACGATCTAGTATCGCGTTAATTTGAGGAAGGGGGTGAGCGTCATTTTCCGATATTTCGTTAACTTTCCTGAAGTTGACAAAAAAACGGCATCGTCCATCCTTCTTACGTACAATGGGGCTACTCCATGGACTTTCGGAAACTTCGATTACCCCTTCTGTTAACATATTCTTAACTTCTTGGTCAATCACCGTCTGCATGACAGGATTTCGTGGCCGACATCTCTGTTTAATTGGTGTTTGGTCTTTTAATTTGATCCTATGTTCGGTTAAATGGGTAACTTCACGGGAACGACGAAATTTTTGTAGTTCTTTATCCAAAAATTTCTTGAAACATTCTTCTCCTGAGTCTTGATCCGTAGATTGAACTACAGCGGCTGTTGATGCAAGAGACCTTCCTGCACTATACTACAGTGTTATTTTTGATGCCTAAATATCTATGAAAGCTCTCCATTTCCGTAACAATTCCATGCTGATCAGGAGTTGCACTTTCATGCCAGGCATATAGAGAAAATTTTCACTGAATTTATAATTTTCGATCCTTCCACGGATCAACCAGGAGGTGGTACAGAACCATCGGCCAGTTTGGCTAGATTAATCTTTGCTGCCACAGACTTCCTTCCATACCTCTTACCTAACTCCACCGTACTATCACCTACGAATAACAACTCTGCTCTGGTATCGAGTAGGGCCTTTAATGCTGCTCTTGCAGTCGGTCGTTTTGGTTCGGTTTTCAACAACAGTCCCTAGACAGAAGGCCCTGTCTACTAACGGAACAGAATTTGTTGGGGGATTTCGACATCGGAAACGGGTATGTCCCCTGTCTCCACAATTTCAACATACAGCTCGCCTGTATAATTGTCTATTTCTGGTTGCGGTGGTGGCTGACGACTATTTCTGATCTCTCTTGGTGTCCCGTTCCGTTGAGACTCCCTCCAAGAGTATGTCATTCGATTTGTGACGTATCCTTGCCTAGTATCAACAGGTCGCGGTTTTGGACTTTCTTTATTACTCGATCGAGGTGAATATGCTGTTTCGGGAACATATGATTGCGATAAATTGGGATGAGGATGGTAATTGTGCTCCTCCTCAGTCAGCACTTCGTATTCCTCTCCTAGTTCGATCAACTCATCGACGGTTCGAAATTCTCTTCTTTTTATGAAGTATTTGTATTCCGGGCGTTAGTTCTGATATATCCTTCCCAATTCTAAATCAGGACTGCAATGTCTGATCCTGCGATATATTAATTGCAGCGCCGTTACAAAATCCTTGATCGGTTCATTCAAACCTTGGGTTCTTTTTCTGGCTTCCTCTTCCATGTGAATTCGGTATTCTGACTAAGCAAAAAAACGACAGAAACTTGTAATAAAATCTCTCCAGGTGTGCCATCTCATCTTATTATTTTGGTACCATAGCAACCATTCAAAAATAGGTTCTTCGGCTGATGTATTCATATCCAGACCGGATCCATTTATAAGGAGGGACGAATGATGAGGTAGACTTGAGTAACGTGGAATATCAATTCTTGACATTTTTTTCGGCTCCTTTCGAAAATACTGGAATTCGCTTCTGCCTGTTGTGAAAAAACGATTTGTTAACGTTGACCCATTTCCTGCTACCCCCTCTTCCTCAAATGCTTCTTTCTCTGGAGGTCGAATCCTCGAGGTTCGACTTGACAACCGATATCCTTCTGAATCTCTTTCGTAGTTCATTCGTGGATTGTCTACTTTCGGTATTACTCTATGACTCGTCAGATCTGTTCGAGGAGTCGGTGATAAACGTAAGTCATGGGAGAATAGTTCACTGTGTTTTTCCTTTTCTTGATCTCCATCTAGAGGACGCCTCATGTGGATTCTCGAATGCTCCCGCAATTCTTCAACAGTACCTTCCGTATCAACACCTACTGCTCGAAGTCGATCTTCTCCTAACGACATTTATACATGTCGCTCAGGCTAAACTCAGTCATATTGATCAATTCCACCTTATTGAATATGGCAAGACGGAAAACTATAATCCCAAAGCTCGGGCACCAATTTGTATCGACCTTGTACAAAAAAGGAGAACAAAATTACCTTAAAAATTATATACTAATAAGTTTGCTATCAGCCTTCTCCAAATTATTTAGAGTGATAATTTCAGTGAGAATCATGAATTTTTTTAAAGCACATAATGTGTTGAATGAATTTCAACATGGTTTTCTCAAAGGCAGAAGCACAGAAACAGCTTTATTTGATTTTGTTGATCAAGTTCATAACTTAGTCGAATTAGTCTCTTGTGCTGGCGGTGTTTTATTAGATCTCAGTAAAGGTTTTGATTGTGTAGATCACTTCAGTTTACTTCAATAACTTTATAATTATGGAATCAGAGGAAAGGCTCTAGATCTCCTGAAATCATATTTGAGCAATAGAAAACAAAAAGTACGCATCAGACATGAAAATGAGGAATTTCTATCAGATTTTACTGAAATTGAAAGAGGTGTGCCACAAGGGAGTGTATTAGGTCCGTTACTTTTTATAACTTACATGAATGATCATTCGGAACTATTTGAAGACTCAAACACTTGTCAGTTATGCGGAAGATTCAAATCTCATTCTACCAGTTGATACTTATATTCCTTTGGAAAACACAATAATAAAAAATATTTCTTCAGTATCCTCATATCTGAATTTAAATAAGTTACTTTTGAACACCGCCAAAACGGATTGCATTGTTTTTAAAACAACCAGTAAAAATATTACTATTCCGGAGTCTATTCATCTAGGTAATGGAGAAGAATTATACTTCTCTACAGACACAAAAATGTTAGGCATATATATAGATGACAAACTAAACTTTGAAAAGCATATTGACTATCTGGCAAAAAAACTAGCGTCCAAATGTTTTACTATCAGAGTTTTGAAAAGAAACCTGAATTTGGAGGCACTAAAAACTGGATACTATGGGACAGTCTACCCTTTTCTGAAGTATGGAATCCTAATATGGGGTGGAAGTTCTCAATTTGAACGAATTTTCATCATGCAGAAAAGAGTCATGAAAACCATGTTGAACATGAAATACACAGACTTCTGTCGTGGTATTTTTAAGTGTCACAAAATGCTCACCGTATATGCCATCTATATTTATGTATGTGTAGTTTTTGTTCACGAAAATACATCAAAATTTGAATGTGACACACACAAACATAAGTACCACACCAGGCACAAATCAAATTTTGTTACACCCAAGCACAGATTGAAAAATACCAAGAAAGGACCGCACTATGCAGCTATTAAATTTTATAATCATATACCCTCGAAGATCAGAGAAGACAGTACAACAAAAAACACTTTCAAAAAATACGTTTTTGATCTATTGTGTGATATAGAACCATATTCACTACTAGAATTCTATGACAAATCAGATTTACTCCCCTATTAATATTTCATCTATATTCTATATTAAGTATTTAGTTTTTTTGTGTTCATTTAGAAGTTCCTTCTTTTGACTGTGATATTTTACTAAATGTTTTATGATAATGTAAGTTAGGTTTAGAAATTGTAGTTTTTGAGTCAATTCCTATATGTATATACATAATTTACTGTACTTATTTGTAATTTGTACTTATGACTTGAGTTTTTCAACTGTTTCAAATTGAAAGCTTCAATAAAAATCTATCTATCTATCTATCTACTGTATTGCTTGGGCAACATACGTATGCCATATATACGATCATTTGTCGAGTACACACGTATGCTACAAATCGAGAAATTTAAAAAAAGACCGGTATATTTCAATGTTAGGAAAACATAAGTATGCCAGATATATGCAGTCTTATGAAGAATACACAAGTATGCCACACATATTTGTAATCTGACAACGAATACCCATGCCACACATATTCAGCAATCTGAAAACGAACACACACGTATGCCATACATATTAAGCAATCTGACAATGAGTACACACGTATGCTTCCAATTTAAAAGAGTGACAATTGCATTGTTGTGAGCGTTTTCGCAATTTTCATATATCTTCAACAGCTGCATTGATGTCGCTTTCAGAGTGTGTTCAGTGATCGAAACTGTAAACATTTCTCTTGAAAATGCCAACCACTCGTGTTGGCGAAACGTCGAGTTTTTCTCTAAATAAACGTCGGCCTAAAAACCCGAAAAACCATCATTCACTCAACGATGGCCGCGAAAGCCTTTCACAAGACATGTTGAAAATCAAAGATGAAATTGAAGAAGGGATAGGAAAATTGAAAGAAACAATCGGTGATAAAATCAAAGATGAGATTGTGGTGGAAATGGACAAAATGACAGAATCAATCAGTTACAAAATCCAAGGCGGACTCGAGGCGGAAATCAACAAAATAAAGGAGAAAATCAGTAAGTTGGAAAACCAGATTGACACTACCCACACCACAGAATCTGTCAATGAAAATTCAATGCTGGAACTGAGTTTGAACTTGGGTGATGTTCAAAAGGGTCTGAAAGATGTAAAGATCAGTTCGGAAACAGGAATGCTCTCCATGAAACCACCTCAGTTCGATGGAAAAACACCATGGGCAAATTACCGCCGACAATTTGAAGCTGCAGCAAAGGCGAATGGATGGAATGCAGGAGAAAGAGCTGTGGCATTAACACTGGCTTTGCGTGGAGAAGCAACGAATATTTTACAAACCCTCACGGCACAAGAACAAGAGGACTACGAGCAGATGATCAAACATCTAGAATAACGGTATGGACAGACCCATCTAGAACATGTATACCACTCACAGCTGAAAAACCGCTGCCAGAAATCAAGCGAATCCCTACAGAAATTTGAAGCCGACATTGCACGCTTGGTTCGCCTTGCATATCCAGCTACACCGGAAAAGGTAATGGAGCGACTACCAGTTCAGGCCTTCTTAGATGGACTTCGTGATCAGGAAACCAGACAAGCATTGACACTAGCTCGTCCAACACATCTCGTGGATGCACTGCCACGCGCTTTGGAATTTGAGGCGGCAAAGCAATCCTGCAGAAGCCAGAGTAAAGTCCAAGTTATTGAAGAAAACCCAAAGGAGCCTACTAACCTGGAAGCTGCCATAATAAAGGTCGTGAAGGAGATGTTGCCTGAGAGAAGACTAGTGAGATGCCGGAACTGTAGGAAACTTGGACACGTGCGTAGTTAATGTCCAACCCTCAAGATGTCGAGACCAACGAAGGTTGTTGAGAAGACGCAATCGTCGGCATATACTCAGAAAGCCCCGGTGAACAACGGATATGTCGCTGTCCTCCAACGACAGAACAACATTCGTAGACGGTTTCATCAACAACAAGCCTTGCGCAATGCTGCTGGATACAGGTGTGACTAGGACAATCCTTTTACTAAGACATCAGACATCAGACAGAATGGAATCATCATCCTGGAAGCTACGCACAGCAACAGGAGAGCCGGCCATTGTACATGGAGAGCTACCGATTGAACCGATTCTAGGCAGCACGAAAGTGAAACATCGGGCATTAGTAGCGGACATTAAGGACGATGCAATTATTGGAATGGACATCATGAATTCCAGAGGGTTTGAATTGAACTTCAAAGATGGCGTCCTACGTGTGAACGGAGAAGAGCTGGTGCTATATGGAAGAAATGAGGAGATGATTCGTGTTCTGCTGGCTGAAGATGTAAGTGTACCATAGAGGGCTGAGACCATACTGGAGGCTCGCTTGGATGGAGGTGCGAGCAATGGAAGCGTGATTATGTTCGAGCCCATGCTTCATGATAAGATATAATTGGACGAGGAATTGCACTAGGCAAGACTTTGTTGCGTTCTGATGAAGTTGTGCCAGTAAGGGTAATGAATGTCAATTATTACCCAGTGACCTTGAAGAAAGGGACTGTTTTGGGGCACTGCTCGTCAATTTCCTCTGTGATCAGGAGTGTACACGGTACTGTTAGTCAAGACAACAACCTGACAGCGGAACTGGAAAAATTGGTCACCATCACCAGCCCAACAGCCCAGATTGAGAGAATTAGTCAAGAAGTACCAAGAGATCTTCGATACCGGACAAGAAAAAGGGGGTCGAACGAATGTAGTTCAACATAAAATTGATACTGGGGATGCCCGACCGATCCGACAATCAGCTAGAAGACTTCCTCTTGCCAAGAAGGAAGAGGTTGACAAAATGGTCAGTGATATGGGGAAAGATGGAGTTATTGAACCATCCGACAGTCCATGGTCCTCTCCAGTGGTGCTGGTGAAGAAGAAAGATGGATCAACACGCTTTTGCGTAGACTATCGTCAACTGAACAACGTGACGAAGAAAGACAGTTTACCCTCTTCCGAGAATAGACGACCCCCTAGACACGTTGGCTGGCTCCACGATTTTCTCGACCCTCGATCTGAAGAGTGGATACTGGCAGGTAGAACTTGTTCCAGAAGATAGAGAAAAGACATCCTTCACCATCGGCTCAGGACTGTGGCATTCCACCGTTATGCCATTCGGACTTTGTAATGCTCCAGCCACATTCGAGAGATTAATGGAGACGGTTCTGAAAGTACTTTCATGGAGGACGTGTCTGGTATATCTCGATGACATTATTGTAGTTGGCAAATCGTTCGAAAACCACGTTAAAAACCTGGAGGAGGTATTCCTGCGACTGAGAAATTCTGGATTGAAGCTGAGCCCCAAGAAATGCTATCTGTTCCAAAAAGAAGTACGTTACCTTGGCCATGTTGTCTCTGGGCACGGAGTAGCAGTGGATGACGAGAAGATCAGAGCAGTGAAGGAGTGGCCTATTCCGAGAGACATACACCAACTACGTAGTTTTCTAGGTTTGTGCACATACTATCGCCGATATGTGTTAGGGTTCGCCAACATCACTAAACCACTGACCAGGCTCAAGGAAGGTCAAACAAAGTTCCAGTGGTCCGAAGAGTGCCAAGACTCGTTCAGAAAGCTGAAGGGGGCACTGATCAACGCACCGATTCTGAGTTATCCCCTTCCGAGTGGAAAATTCATTTTGGACACGGACTCCAGCAACGTGGGACTTGGAGCTATCTTGTCCCAGATCCAGAAGGTCATCGGATACTTCAGTAAAACTCTCAGTAAACCGGAGCGTAACTATTGTGTCACCAGACGAGAATTGTTGGCTGTTGTCGAAGGAGTAGAACACTTTTACAAATACGTGTACGGAGGAAGATTCCAGTTAAGGACTGACCATGCAGCCCTCAAATGGCTCCTATAGTTCAAAAACCCCGAAGGCCAAGTAGCACGTTGGATCGAAAGACTCGAAAGCAGGCAGTGGCCACAAGAACGCAGATGCCCTCTCAAGGAGACCATGCCCAGACGACTGCTCACACTGCCGACGAGCAGAAGAGAAGGAAGCAGCGATTATCAGAACCACGGCAGTTGACAACAACTGGAATGACAACGAGGTCCAGAAAGACCAAGAAAGCGATCCAGATCTTGGTTTAGTCGTCGGTTGGAAAAAGAGTGATCAAAGACCGACATGGCAGGAATTCGCAAGATATTCCCCAGCAGTCAAATCCTACTGGGCCCAATGGAATTCCCTTACCCTGGACAACGGGGTTCTAAAACGTGTATTGGAGTTCGAAGATGGTGGGGAAGACAGACGTCAGATAGTGGTGCCCAAGAACAGAAGACAGGAAGTACTCCGAGAGATCCAAGATGGAGTTGCTGGAGGACATCTGGGTGTAACGAAGACCCTGCAGAAAGTAAGGCAACGGTATTACTGGGTCAATTGTCAAGTTGATGTCAATGACTGGTGCAGAAAGTTTGCTGTTTGCGCTGTCAGCAATGGACCTCGGACAGGACCCAAGGCCCCGATGCGTCAGTATAACGTAGGTAGTACATTCGAAAGAATCGCCATTGACATCGCCGGCCCGTTCCCCGTATCAGATCACGGAAATAAATACATCCTTGTGGCAATGGACTATTTCAGCAAGTGGGCCGAAGCCTATACCCTGCCCAACCAGGAAGCCATCACCGTCGCGGACGTCTAGGTGAAAGAGTGGATATGTCGATTCGGCGTTCCCTTGGAGCTGCACTCGGACCAAGGCAGAAATTTTGAATCGAATTTGTTTCAAGAAATGTGCCAAATGCTGAACATCCGAAAGACGAGAACCACAGCTCTACATCCACAGTCCGATGGAATGGTTGAGCGGATGAACAGGACTATCAATCGCCACTTGTCCAAGGTAGTCTCTGACCATCAAAAAGACTTGGACCAGTATCTCCATTTGATCCTGATGGCCTACCGTTCCGCAGTACACGAGTCGACCGGCCAAACCCCTGCAACTATCATAATTGGCCGAGAGCTGCGACTTCCCTGTGACCTAAAGTTTGGGATGCCACCAGGACAGGATACCACGGAAGAGGACTACGTCAGCAAACTCCGGCAGCGAATGGAGGACATCTACGAACGAGTCCGTTTGAACATCCAGAGTGCCAGCGACCGAATGAAAGCGACTTATGACATCAATGCCGATGCTGGAGGATTTCAGGTTGGTGACCTTGTTTGGTTGTACAACCCGATGCGTCGCCGTGGCCTGTCACCAAAATTACGGAATTCATGGAAGGTCCGTACAAGGTCATCAACAGGATAAATGACCTGCTTTACCGAATCCACATGCAACCCAGAGGTAAACCCAGGGTCGTTCATTTCAACAGGTTGGCCCCCTACGCTGTAAACCATGACCAAGGTCCACACCCTCAGACCACCAGAGGATGCGATGATGTTCCAGAAATTCATGTCCTTATACTCAAATGGACAGAAAGTGTCACACGGGGTAACTCGAGAGGAGCCGCGGGACCTTTTCAAAGTGCCAGTCGATTACGCCCTAGCACACTGCGTCGCAGAAGATTTTCGAATGTCCAGGGGCATCGCTGTGGTGTTCTCCAAGAAATTTGGCCATCTCCAAACACTACGGAAACAGAATCCAGAAATTGGAGGTGTGCTACAGCTGAAGAAGGGCCAGAGGAACATCTACTACTTGGTTACCAAGAAGCATTCTCAAGACAAACCGTCCTATGAAGATGTCTGGAGGAGCCTCACCCAACTGATGGATACGATGGTGGACCAGAATCTGGCGGACTTGGCAATCCCAAAATTATCCTGTGGTATTGATGGGCTGGATTGGAGAGTTATTAGAAGTATGTTGGAGACGATATTCCGATCCAGCGGCGTCCAGATTTTGGTTTTCTGTAATCCTATTCCACGACCTAACATGAAGACTGTGGAGTGTTATTTCCATCGAACTTCACGATGCAGATATGGGGAGTCCTGCAAATATCGACACACTCCAAGGAGGACATTTCGGGACGAAATATCTCTAAGAAGGGGGCAATGTGGCGAAGCTGTGGGCGATGCCGGACCTGAACTCTTACGTAGCCGGCGCCCGGCCGCGGATGAACGTCTATTCGCTTGCACCGAGAAGAATCTGGATGATTCGATGAATCTGGACGATTCGATGGAAAATTCTAGAGCATTCGGAGAAGTCAACGTCGGATATAAGATGAACTACGCAGCGGACAGACGAACAGTCGGTGAAGTGAAAGTCGAATATAAATAGTAGAGTGATTGTATTATAAATTAGAGTATTGTATTTCGTTAAATAAATTATTTTAGAGTGAATTAGAGTTTAAATATACAACAGTTTCATTCGAATCTTTCAACATTCCAATTGAATTATTGGGTTAAGCATTATGCAACCTCAAATTAAATAATTTTTTAATTTTATGAAAATTTTTTCAAGTGATGGCTTTTCTGAACGAATGTAAAAATTATCGGGTCCATTACAAAATATATAGTCTCCAGATTTCATCGAACCTAGAGAACTGAAAAGTCTTCGATGTATATTTCCTATAGTTGAATTGAATAGTTGTTGGATGCAGTCATTACTACGTGGTAGGAGATGATGATGAAAAATGGGAATAAAAATAAAAATAGTAACATAGGAAGATTCATTTCTCAATTGAAATTCAGCCAAATTCATTTTTTTTTCAATAAGATGTCAAGTTTTCTGTTTCAATTCTGAATAATAAATAAATTCTTGTGACAGATGTTCAATATGCGAATTCCATGTCAATTTGCAGTCAATATGAAAGCCTAATAATTCAACTAGTTCTGTTTTTGTGCTATTCTGTCTAGTTAATATAGTTATTTCTAGAGTTTTTTCATATTCATTTCTAGTTTTATAGACGAAAAGTCAGCTGCTTTTTAGAAAGTCCATGGACGGTATTGATCACCTTATCAAAGCTTATGAAAGTAGCGTCATCGGCATAATGAATGATATCAGTATTTCGTAACTGGTTGTTGATATCATTAATATAAATTTTAAATAATATAGGGCCCAGTATAGATCCTTGAGGAACACCCTAATTCGTATTTTTATGTATTGACTTTTGCCCATTAATATCAACAAAATGCTCTATATTACATAAGTATGAACCAATGAGCTCTGAAGCTTTACAACCAATGTTGTAATATTTCAATTTTAAATTCATTAAATAATGGTCTACTCAATCGAAAGCTTTACTCAAGTCACAAAGGCTCACATCAACATTATTTCCTTTCTCCATCACCGCTGTTACTATTTCTACAAACTCAACTAGTGCAAGAGTTGTTCCTTTACCTTGCCTAAAACCGAGCTATTCGGGGGACAGCAGATTGTCCATTTCAAATTGATAAATTAACGTTTTTTCATTATTTCTGATACAAATGGCCAATATCACTTGTTGGTCTGTAATCAGACGTGTCTGCGATTTTTCCTTTTTTATGTAGAGGTAGAACCCTAGAACATTTGAGAATGTTTGGGAATATGCCATGTCTGAAACATTCATTTATGAGATCAACCAATTGATGAACCTTGCTGTCTATAATGACTTTTAACAGGCTGTTACTCATACCAAACATATCCTGTGCATGTGATAGTATCAAATTTTTACCATGTCTATTACTTCATCTGGCGTGACAGGTTCAAAAATATTCAAGTGGGCTTCTTTTACCATGTTTAACGGTACATGGAGATGATCTGGTATAGTTGCATATGGTATTGATAATACTCTCTGCAACAAAGTACTCATTTAAGTCTCCTGCTGAAGGACATTCCGAAACTGTAGTTTATTTAGTGTTTTGTTCTGATTGATAATATGCCATGCTGCTTTTACTTTATTACTAGAGTTTTCAATAAACTGTGTTTGCTGAGATTTTTCAATTCTTTACCTCTGATTTATAGTTTCTCCCAGTAATTTTAACCTGATCCGTTAGTACCGAACAGTTTGTTGATTTGACATGATCTTTCAGAGAATGTAGTTGTTCTCTCATATTGCGCAGGTTCGATCCCCACACCCACCTTTTTTTTCATCAGTTTACATTCATAAAAAACCATTTCACGCTTCCGACTCAGGAATCCTCATGTTTGTAACGGATCTACGAGCACTTGCGCCGTCGCACTCTTTCTCTTTCACACGCTCGGGCTCTCTTTCTCATACACACGGTTTTGCCCTATGTAAGTATTCTTTTCTCCCCGGACCGAATTGCCCCAGTAATTACTTGTGTGTGTGACTGTGATTACTCGAGCAGGGATAACATTTAGTTAAAGCGAGTTTCCAAGTTCTGGCACCTTTCTCGCTTGCACAATACTGACGCCTTTGTGTCGATGCGTTCCGTTGGAACATATTAACTTCGTAAGTTCCTAGTGAACCGTCATCTTCGCGGAAGCTTGGGTTCGATCACGTCGAATACCTGTTGTAAATGAATAGTTGGTTCTACTTCAGGTAGGATTGGTCACACCAAATGGATTCTGGTAATCATTGTTGTCTCTCATTTTTTTGGTTTTAAAGATCATATACTATGGTAGTCAACCAACACATAACCTGTTAATTTATGTAAAGTTGCCTTTAGTTACGAAATCGTTCTGTCGCATCTCTAATTCTTGTTCTGTGACCCCGTGAACAGCCCAAGATGTCTCGGTCCAAAGAGACTAAACTAACACCAGGGTTTAATAACCTCTAACCAATCAGAATCTTGTAGCATCACCCCGTCATAGTGACGTACTTGGACATGAGTACAGAGTCGAACTCGAACCAAGCAACAAAACTGTCAGCAGTAACTCTCATATACCAAGAGCTATTTCGTCACTGTCTATAGAGAACGGCGGCCATAATATGTCCAACTACGTCACATTTCGTCACAAATGTTCTTTCATCTCTTTCTATTAGTGTCCCCAATGTCCTATGGGGATTAGACTCTCCTGTTAAATAATGTTTAGTCTCCTTGTGTTTAGTCTCCTTGGTCTCGGTCTGACAGATAACATGTCCAACTACGTCACATTTCGTCACAAATGTTCTTTCATCTCTTTCTATTAGTGTTTCCATTGTTTTATGGGGATTAGACTCTCCTGTTAAATAATGTTTAGTCTCCTTGGTCTCGGTCTGACAGATCACGAGACAGGAAGGACAGGATAAGCGAGAAAGCCATTTTACACACCTATCTCACTTCCAGTATTTTATGATGTGAATACTTGTCAAGTGGTTGATTGAATATCATTTTTAATTCTACAAATTTTTTTTGTCATCAATAAACTTTCGAATATTTGAGTATCAAATAGCACATGCTGGGAAATGGGAATGAAGGAATGAATAACATAACTGTGAATTTATTTTATTAATTACTGAATAATATTAGTCATTTTTCTTTTTATGTAGACCTCACATTTCAACCATATTACAATCAACCCTTCAGAGGGCCACAGAAGATGACTTGATTCTGGTCCCCTGTCCTTTCTCATAATCAAACTCTGTTTGGTTGAATACATTGAATATATACCTATAATATGAGACTAAATGATAATCTCCACATATATTGTAAATTAAATTTACCTAGAAGCAGGACTTATAGGTCGATAGCCATCGTACTGAATATATATTTGATTCAATAATAGTTATTTGAGTAACAAGGAATGTAAAGACGTGTTAACATTCGAAGTGAGCGAGTACGAGCCGAGGCAAAGCCGAGGCTTGTCGCTTGCCGAGGATGATAACAGTCGATACATTCCGTGTTACTTATTACGTTTTTCCCGCTGCTTGTTGACATTTCTCAAAATTTGCCTGAATTGAAGTTTGTTTTCTTACCCTTCCTTCATGATTATTCGTTCGCTATTTCATTCTAAGTTGCTTGTGCGTGTAACTAAGTTACCGAATAAGCAGACAACAATAATATTCAAAAGGTCTCATAACCTAAAAATTGATATGAATGAAGCTGAAGGTATTACTTGTCAAAGTCAAAGTCATTATTACCCTAGGCATGTAAATGACACTATTAAGTTCCGTTGTCAAGATGAATTAGTAAACGAATGATATAGGCCATTTACCTGTTTTGTTGCTAAGCATGTATGGACTATTTACAGTGTCGGCAGCGGGAAAAATACATTACGATCATTATCTTTTATATAGAGTTCAATTTTAAATCTCACCTCACCCAAAGTACAAAAATGAATGTGAAAACAGGTATTCTAGTGTATTATTTTTGACATTTTCATCAAAAACTGCCATTGTAGAGATCGTTATTTTGAAGCCAATAAAAGGAGATTTACTTGGAATAGATGTCAGAAATGTTTGTGCTCTTCCTCATATATGCAACAGTTGTCTTTGAAAATGATTTCCAAAAGTGTTGATTGGCTTTTCTCAAGGGTGCTTTGTAACTTCTTCGTACAGGACACTTTGAATTCAGAGACAATAACATAACTGTGAAATCAGTTCTTCCTGACTGGTCTGGATTGAAGATATCACAATCACTGAGTTCAGATAAATCAAGTGTTGGAAGTGAATTTGGCTTCAGTCTTGGCTGGATCTATCGGAACAAAACAATCATTTGTGAAATGATCCGAACAAATTTTGTATAGATGTGGTTGAGACCATTCCATATGTAGATCACTTCTTGAGTTCTTGGTCCACGGAATCATTTTCTGAAATTAGCTTTCGGAAATCTGAAAAGGTTTTTATATTGCAGGGACATTTTGAAATGTTTTCCAAGTACTTACTTACGGAATGTACTATTTTCATTTTTTTCCTTCTCCAAGAATTACCAAAAACAATAAATTGTTTTTTTATTTTTTAATAATTCGCCCAAAAACAACAAAAGAATCAAAACTGACAACGCTGCTCTGTTTACAAACAAACTGGTAAACTGACCAGACATACGACGTATTTACTACTCTATTGCTCTTGAAGGTACAAGAGATAAAATGCATAAGATGTCCGGAGGACTGCTCATTGCTAATATCCTATACAATAGGAAAAGTTGGATCGAAAATCCATCAGAAAACAACTACTTTCCTGGCTAATGCCACGACGAACATTGAATTACATCTGATGAAATTTCCGTGCAGAGTTCCTACAAGGTTATCTCTGCAATTGCTTGGTTGCATGGGAATGATCATAGAAACATTCGGACCACCTATATATCGATTTCGGAGTGTTGCTCCTCATCAGTATAGGGTAGGTCTAGCAGTCAATAACTAATGACTGCAACGAATGAATCGACGACCATTCCCATTTAAAGACCGAAACTGAGATCGCGCCCGCACAGTGGATTAACTCCAAACTGCGAGCGCCATCCCAGCGCCGGAAGTCCAACCAAACAGTATCCGTGCTCCACGATCGTCAAGACCGTATATGAAACGGAAAAGAAATCTGTAGTTCACAATGAGCTTATGACAAAATGCATAAGATGTCCGGAGGACTGCTCATTGCTAATATCCTATACAATAGGAAAAGTTGGATCGAAAATCCATCAGAAAACAACTACTTTCCTGGCTAATGCCACGACGAACATTGAATTACATCTGATGAAATTTCCGTGCAGAGTTCCTACAAGGTTATCTCTGCAATTGCTTGGTTGCATGGGAATGATCATAGAAACATTCGGACCACCTATATATCGATTTCGGAGTGTTGCTCCTCATCAGTATAGGGTAGGTCTAGCAGTCAATAACTAATGACTGCAACGAATGAATCGACGACCATTCCAATTTAAAGACCGAAACTGAGATCGCGCCCGCACAGTGGATTAACTCCAAACTGCGAGCGCCATCCCAGCGCCGGAAGTCCAACCAAACAGTATCCGTGCTCCACGATCGTCAAGACCGTATATGAAACGGAAAAGAAATCTGTAGTTCACAATGAGCTTATGACAAAATGCATAAGATGTCCGGAGGACTGCTCATTGCTAATATCCTATACAATTGGAAAAGTTGGATCGAAAATCCATCAGAAAACAACTACTTTCCTGGCTAATGCCACGACGAACATTGAATTACATCTGATGAAATTTCCGTGCAGAGTTCCTACAAGGTTATCTCTGCAATTGCTTGGTTGCATGGGAATGATCATAGAAACATTCGGACCACCTATATATCGATTTCGGAGTGTTGCTCCTCATCAGTATAGGGTAGGTCTAGCAGTCAATAACTAATGATTGCAACGAATGAATCGACGACCATTCCCATTTAAAGACCGAAACTGAGATCGCGCCCGCACAGTGGATTAACTCCAAACTGCGAGCGCCATCCCAGCGCCGGAAGTCCAACCAAACAGTATCCGTGCTCCACGATCGTCAAGACCGTATATGAAACGGAAAAGAAATCTGTAGTTCACAATGAGCTTATGACAAAATGCATAAGATGTCCGGAGGACTGCTCATTGCTAATATCATATACAATAGGAAAAGTTGGATCGAAAATCCATCAGAAAACAACTACTTTCCTGGCTAATGCCACGACGAACATTGAATTACATCTGATGAAATTTCCGTGCAGAGTACCTACAAGGTCATCTCTGCAATTGCTTGGTTGCATGGGAATGATCATAGAAACATTCGGACCACCTATATATCGATTTCGTAGTGTTGCTCCTCATCAGTATAGGGTAGGTCTAGCAGTCAATAACTAATGACTGCAACGAATGAATCGACGACCATTCCCATTTAAAGACCGAAACTGAGATCGCGCCCGCACAGTGGATTAACTCCAAACTGCGAGCGCCATCCCAGCGCCGGAAGTCCAACCAAACAGTATCCGTGCTCCACGATCGTCAAGACCGTATATGAAACGGAAAAGAAATCTGTAGTTCACAATGAGCTTATGACAAAATGCATAAGATGTCCGGAGGACTGCTCATTGCTAATATCCTATACAATAGGAAAAGTTGGATCGAAAATCCATCAGAAAACAACTACTTTCCTGGCTAATGCCACGACGAACATTGAATTACATCTGATGAAATTTCCGTGCAGAGTTCCTACAAGGTTATCTCTGCAATTGCTTGGTTGCATGGGAATGATCATAGAAACATTCGGACCACCTATATATCGATTTCGGAGTGTTGCTCCTCATCAGTATAGGGTAGGTCTAGCAGTCAATAACTAATGACTGCAACGAATGAATCGACGACCATTCCCATTTAAAGACCGAAACTGAGATCGCGCCCGCACAGTGGATTAACTCCAAACTGCGAGCGCCATCCCAGCGCCGGAAGTCCAACCAAACAGTATCCGTGCTCCACGATCGTCAAGACCGTATATGAAACGGAAAAGAAATCTGTAGTTCACAATGAGCTTATGACAAAATGCATAAGATGTCCGGAGGACTGCTCATTGCTAATATCCTATACAATAGGAAAAGTTGGATCGAAAATCCATCAGAAAACAACTACTTTCCTGGCTAATACCACGACGAACATTGAATTACATCTGATGAAATTTCCGTGCAGAGTTCCTACAAGGTTATCTCTGCAATTGCTTGGTTGCATGGGAATGATCATAGAAACATTCGGACCACCTATATATCGATTTCGGAGTGTTGCTCCTCATCAGTATAGGGTAGGTGTAGCAGTCAATAACTAATGACTGCAACGAATGAATCGACGACCATTCCCATTTAAAGACCGAAACTGAGATCGCGCCCGCACAGTGGATTAACTCCAAACTGCGAGCGCCATCCCAGCGCCGGAAGTCCAACCAAACAGTATCCGTGCTCCACGATCGTCAAGACCGTATATGAAACGGAAAAGAAATCTGTAGTTCACAATGAGCTTATGACAAAATGCATAAGATGTCCGGAGGACTGCTCATTGCTAATATCATATACAATAGGAAAAGTTGGATCGAAAATCCATCAGAAAACAACTACTTTCCTGGCTAATGCCACGACGAACATTGAATTACATCTGATGAAATTTCCGTGCAGAGTTCCTACAAGGTCATCTCTGCAATTGCTTGGTTGCATGGGAATGATCATAGAAACATTCGGACCACCTATATATCGATTTCGTAGTGTTGCTCCTCATCAGTATAGGGTAGGTCTAGCAGTCAATAACTAATGACTGCAACGAATGAATCGACGACCATTCCCATTTAAAGACCGAAACTGAGATCGCGCCCGTACAGTGGATTAACTCCAAACTGCGAGCGCCATCCCAGCGCCGGAAGTCCAACCAAACAGTATCCGTGCTCCACGATCGTCAAGACCGTATATGAAACGGAAAAGAAATCTGTAGTTCACAATGAGCTTATGACAAAATGCATAAGATGTCCGGAGGACTGCTCATTGCTAATATCCTATACAATAGGAAAAGTTGGATCGAAAATCCATCAGAAAACAACTACTTTCCTGGCTAATGCCACGACGAACATTGAATTACATCTGATGAAATTTCCGTGCAGAGTTCCTACAAGGTTATCTCTGCAATTGCTTGGTTGCATGGGAATGATCATAGAAACATTCGGACCACCTATATATCGATTTCGGAGTGTTGCTCCTGATCAGTATAGGGTAGGTCTAGCAGTCAATAACTAATGACTGCAACGAATGAATCGACGACCATTCCCATTTAAAGACCGAAACTGAGATCGCGCCCGCACAGTGGATTAACTCCAAACTGCGAGCGCCATCCCAGCGCCGGAAGTCCAACCAAACAGTATCCGTGCTCCACGATCGTCAAGACCGTATATGAAACGGAAAAGAAATCTGTAGTTCACAATGAGCTTATGACAAAATGCATAAGATGTCCGGAGGACTGCTCATTGCTAATATCCTATACAATAGGAAAAGTTGGATCGAAAATCCATCAGAAAACAACTACTTTCCTGGCTAATGCCACGACGAACATTGAATTACATCTGATGAAATTTCCGTGCAGAGTTCCTACAAGGTTATCTCTGCAATTGCTTGGTTGCATGGGAATGATCATAGAAACATTCGGACCACCTATATATCGATTTCGGAGTGTTGCTCCTCATCAGTATAGGGTAGGTCTAGCAGTCAATAACTAATGACTGCAACGAATGAATCGACGACCATTCCAATTTAAAGACCGACACTGAGATCGCGCCCGCACAGTGGATTAACTCCAAACTGCGAGCGCCATCCCAGCGCCGGAAGTCCAACCAAACAGTATCCGTGCTCCACGATCGTCAAGACCGTATATGAAACGGAAAAGAAATCTGTAGTTCACAATGAGCTTATGACAAAATGCATAAGATGTCCGGAGGACTGCTCATTGCTAATATCCTATACAATAGGAAAAGTTGGATCGAAAATCCATCAGAAAACAACTACTTTCCTGGCTAATGCCACGACGAACATTGAATTACATCTGATGAAATTTCCGTGCAGAGTTCCTACAAGGTTATCTCTGCAATTGCTTGGTTGCATGGGAATGATCATAGAAACATTCGGACCACCTATATATCGATTTCGGAGTGTTGCTCCTCATCAGTATAGGGTAGGTCTAGCAGTCAATAACTAATGATTGCAACGAATGAATCGACGACCATTCCCATTTAAAGACCGAAACTGAGATCGCGCCCGCACAGTGGATTAACTCCAAACTGCGAGCGCCATCCCAGCGCCGGAAGTCCAACCAAACAGTATCCGTGCTCCACGATCGTCAAGACCGTATATGAAACGGAAAAGAAATCTGTAGTTCACAATGAGCTTATGACAAAATGCATAAGATGTCCGGAGGACTGCTCATTGCTAATATCATATACAATAGGAAAAGTTGGATCGAAAATCCATCAGAAAACAACTACTTTCCTGGCTAATGCCACGACGAACATTGAATTACATCTGATGAAATTTCCGTGCAGAGTTCCTACAAGGTCATCTCTGCAATTGCTTGGTTGCATGGGAATGATCATAGAAACATTCGGACCACCTATATATCGATTTCGTAGTGTTGCTCCTCATCAGTATAGGGTAGGTCTAGCAGTCAATAACTAATGACTGCAACGAATGAATCGACGACCATTCCCATTTAAAGACCGAAACTGAGATCGCGCCCGCACAGTGGATTAACTCCAAACTGCGAGCGCCATCCCAGCGCCGGAAGTCCAACCAAACAGTATCCGTGCTCCACGATCGTCAAGACCGTATATGAAACGGAAAAGAAATCTGTAGTTCACAATGAGCTTATGACAAAATGCATAAGATGTCCGGAGGACTGCTCATTGCTAATATCCTATACAATAGGAAAAGTTGGATCGAAAATCCATCAGAAAACAACTACTTTCCTGGCTAATGCCACGACGAACATTGAATCACATCTGATGAAATTTCCGTGCAGAGTTCCTACAAGGTTATCTCTGCAATTGCTTGGTTGCATGGGAATGATCATAGAAACATTCGGACCACCTATATATCGATTTGGGAGTGTTGCTCCTCATCAGTATAGGGTAGGTCTAGCAGTCAATAACTAATGACTGCAACGAATGAATCGACGACCATTCCCATTTAAAGACCGAAACTGAGATCGCGCCCGCACAGTGGATTAACTCCAAACTGCGAGCGCCATCCCAGCGCCGGAAGTCCAACCAAACAGTATCCGTGCTCCACGATCGTCAAGACCGTATATGAAACGGAAAAGAAATCTGTAGTTCACAATGAGCTTATGACAAAATGCATAAGATGTCCGGAGGACTGCTCATTGCTAATATCCTATACAATAGGAAAAGTTGGATCGAAAATCCATCAGAAAACAACTACTTTCCTGGCTAATACCACGACGAACATTGAATTACATCTGATGAAATTTCCGTGCAGAGTTCCTACAAGGTTATCTCTGCAATTGCTTGGTTGCATGGGAATGATCATAGAAACATTCGGACCACCTATATATCGATTTCGGAGTGTTGCTCCTCATCAGTATAGGGTAGGTCTAGCAGTCAATAACTAATGACTGCAACGAATGAATCGACGACCATTCCCATTTAAAGACCGAAACTGAGATCGCGCCCGCACAGTGGATTAACTCCAAACTGCGAGCGCCATCCCAGCGCCGGAAGTCCAACCAAACAGTATCCGTGCTCCACGATCGTCAAGACCGTATATGAAACGGAAAAGAAATCTGTAGTTCACAATGAGCTTATGACAAAATGCATAAGATGTCCGGAGGACTGCTCATTGCTAATATCATATACAATAGGAAAAGTTGGATCGAAAATCCATCAGAAAACAACTACTTTCCTGGCTAATGCCACGACGAACATTGAATTACATCTGATGAAATTTCCGTGCAGAGTTCCTACAAGGTTATCTCTGCAATTGCTTGGTTGCATGGGAATGATCATAGAAACATTCGGACCACCTATATATCGATTTCGTAGTGTTGCTCCTCATCAGTATAGGGTAGGTCTAGCAGTCAATAACTAATGACTGCAACGAATGAATCGACGACCATTCCCATTTAAAGACCGAAACTGAGATCGCGCCCGCACAGTGGATTAACTCCAAACTGCGAGCGCCATCCCAGCGCCGGAAGTCCAACCAAACAGTATCCGTGCTCCACGATCGTCAAGACCGTATATGAAACGGAAAAGAAATCTGTAGTTCACAATGAGCTTATGACAAAATGCATAAGATGTCCGGAGGACTGCTCATTGCTAATATCCTATACAATAGGAAAAGTTGGATCGAAAATCCATCAGAAAACAACTACTTTCCTGGCTAATGCCACGACGAACATTGAATTACATCTGATGAAATTTCCGTGCAGAGTTCCTAGAAGGTTATCTCTGCAATTGCTTGGTTGCATGGGAATGATCATAGAAACATTCGGACCACCTATATATCGATTTCGGAGTGTTGCTCCTCATCAGTATAGGGTAGGTCTAGCAGTCAATAACTAATGACTGCAACGAATGAATCGACGACCATTCCCATTTAAAGACCGAAACTGACATCTTATGCATTTTGTCATAAGCTCATTGTGAACTACAGATTTCTTTTCCGTTTCATATACGGTCTTGACGATCGTGGAGCACGGATACTGTTTGGTTGGACTTCCGGCGCTGGGATGGCGCTCGCAGTTTGGAGTTAATCCACTGTGCGGGCGCGATCTCAGTTTCGGTCTTTAAATGGGAATGGTCGTCGATTCATTCGTTGCAGTCATTAGTTATTGACTGCTAGACCTACCCTATACTGATCAGGAGCAACACTCCGAAATCGATATATAGGTGGTCCGAATGTTTCTATGATCATTCCCATGCAACCAAGCAATTGCAGAGATAACCTTGTAGGAACTCTGCACGGAAATTTCATCAGATGTAATTCAATGTTCGTCGTGGCATTAGCCAGGAAAGTAGTTGTTTTCTGATGGATTTTCGATCCAACTTTTCCTATTGTATAGGATATTAGCAATGAGCAGTCCTCCGGACATCTTATGCATTTTGTCATAAGCTCATTGTGAACTACAGATTTCTTTTCCGTTTCATATACGGTCTTGACGATCGTGGAGCACGGATACTGTTTGGTTGGACTTCCGGCGCTGGGATGGCGCTCGCAGTTTGGAGTTAATCCACTGTGCGGGCGCGATCTCAGTTTCGGTCTTTAAATGGGAATGGTCGTCGATTCATTCGTTGCAGTCATTAGTTATTGACTGTAGCCGAGGATACATAAAGCGCGTTCTTGTCACAAGATATAAGTATGAGTTCTGTGTACACGCGTCTAGCCGTACCAATTCTACTTTTGATTCCGTAGTTCCGCATGCGCATTGCGACCGCGGAAAATCCAAAATAAAAATTCATCATGGCATGTGTGCACTGTGTGTGATATTTGACATTTATTTTACGTTAAGGTCAAAGTTATTTTATTGGGAAGATATGAACACCTCAAAAGCCTTTTAAAATATGTTGTGATTGTTGTGTAATGTTTATTTTCCAAACTGGACATTAAACACAAAGTAATGTACGTTTTCGGTGGATAGCAATATTTACCATATCATCTGGAATGACTAATTTACTGATCGTTTAGAAACCGCTTTGTTAGTTTTGAAGAGACGTCTTTGCTAAATAATGTTCCAACTGGAAGGGACCTCTGATGACAGTGTAAAGAAGGCAGAAAAATTCGAATGTTGTTTATGCAGCGAAGGAAATTTTGAAAAATCGTAAATATTGAATCATTTTATAGTAGTTCATGACATAAAGCTCTCATCCTTGAACTTGAAATTATCCGATGAGGATGAATTTCATTGCTGGAAAAGAAAAGTTGGAAAAGATAAGAAAAGTCAATTCATTGCTAAACATATATGGTTCTTACCCCATGAAAAATTGCCAGCAATCTGGCACATAAAACTCAGAGGGTTCTGGCATAAGATACTTAAAGAAATATACATGGAACCAATAAAGTCAACAAATACCGATTTTGTTGTTGATCGCTGTCAGTAATTGTTGTGAACACAATTATGATTTTAAGACTTCTTAGGTGGGTTTATTTCATAACGGATTTTTTTTTGTTGAAAAAAACTGTTTGAAATGACTTGGTGTACTATTTGTAATAAATTTTTTCGATATTAGTTGTTTGAGAGATCATATAAAAATGTTCTATCCAGGTAAGGAATGGTTTGAAAGGGGAATTTAGCAGCAATTTTGGCAGCTATAGTTTCTCTTTCAGATTTAGGCAAAATTATGAGACCTAATTCTTGATTATTGCCAACATGGCTATTCACAAATTCTACTTCATATCCTCCATTATTCAAGTACTATTTGAGTTGAGCAATATCTATTGATTTTATTGGTTCCTGGTACCTATATATCCTCAAGTATCTCATGCCAGAACTCTCTGCATTGCATGTGCCAGATCGGTGGCATATAAAACTACTTTTTTTGAATTTTTTTGTGGGGTGAGAACCGTATCTTTTTATTATTCAGTTGACTTTTCTTATCTTTTTCGACTTGGAAAAGATTCCAGTAAGGAAATTCATCCTGATTGGATAATTTTAAGTTAAACGGTGAGAGCTTTATGTCATGAACCACTATGAAATGATTCAATATTTTTGATTTTTCAAAATTTTCTTTGCTGCATAAACAACATTGGAATTTTTTGCCTTCTTTACACTGTCATCGGAGGTCGGAGATACTTCCCAGTATTTTTGACATATATTCCAAAACACCTCACAATAAAAACATTATTCAGCAGAGACGTCTCTCTGAAACTAACAAAGCAGTTTCCAAACGATTAGTAAATTAATCATTCAAACGATCAGTAAATTAATCATTCCAGATGATATGGAGAATATTGCTATCCACCGAAAACGTAGGTAGCGAAGTGGTCGTGGTGTTAGAGCGTTAGGCTTTCACCCTGGCGGTCCGGGTTCGAACCCCGGTCGCGTGTCACTGAGCTGAAGTGGTTCGGATTCCACTTTTATTTAAACTGCTTTTGAGGAGTTTTCTACGAAAACGTGGGAGTTTCGTGAAAACAAATTTTATAATTTTTTTTTCACCTACATTACTTCGCGTTTAATATGTGCAGTTAAAAAACAAAGACATTACTCAACATATTAGAAAAGGCATTTGAGATGTTTATATCTTCCCAATAAAATAGGTTTGATCTTAACCTAAATGTCAATTATCACAGACAGTGCACACGATGAATTCTTATTTTGTATTTGCCGCGGACACAATGCGCATGCGGGACTACGGAATCAAAAGTAGAATTGATATGGCAGCAGGAGGTCATTTCAATCAAATGGAGGATCTAATTCAATGTTTTATTACTACTAGCACTTGCAATATTTCAAATATTTCCCTTGAGGAACGTTGCACAAATGGATGTCAGATATATTTCGACGTCAGTAAGGGGAACTGGTTGTTCTGTTTCAGATATTTGCCTCATTACTTTGTGAGAAGGATATTTCGACGTTGTCGAAGTTATTCATCTCATTTGAATGATACTCTCTGGCAAATTCTTCGAACTTTGTTTGATTTTATACAATGTATTGGGAAAAGTTTGTCTAATACCGAAGTATTCCAAATAAGATACTAATCGTTGAGACGACACGACAGCTGTAGTGGATAATTCGGTTAAATAAAATACCCATCAGCAAGAAGACAGCTGTAGAGCTGTAGCAGATAATTGAGGTAATGTCGGCAACCAGTATTTTACTGTGAACAGCGTACCCTCGCATGAGCGAACCTGTCCAATAAGACCGTAGGTGACGTTTCAAGTGTCTCCCTCTAGTGGGATAAGGGTGCGGTTTGGCGTTGTACCTGGGTGATAAACTGCTGACGGTGTATGAACAATTCGCTGTCCAGATCCTCGGTCTTTCGAAATGGTGCCGTGAAGACCGAATGAATAAATGATATGTACATATTCTAGGACTAGAAAATATAAAACACAGCTAAATAAAATAAAAATAATTTGGAATTGAATTTTGGTATTGTCGAAAGCAGAAATCAAGCGACGCTCAATGCAGCCACTTATTTGGATGGGTGACGGACAGAAGCGTCCTGTTCAACAGATGGACAAATATGACTTCTCCACAGCTGATTCCTCTGAATTTTGGATGAATAGTCGTTAAATTGAAACAGTTTTGTATTGTTATTATGTTTACGTAAGGTTGTCAGGTCAGGTATGGTTGGCTAGTAATTTACACATTCACATCTCGGTTTGCAAACAGTTATTTATTTCGGTAGGTTAGCTTGCTCAGATTAGGTTTGTGTGAAAATTGCGAGCAAAAAACCAATTCACGCATTTTTGAGTCTCGCAAGCTAGGTTAGCTTGCTCAGGTTAGGTTTGTGTGTCAATTACGAGCGAAAAAACAAATTCACACATTTTCAATCAAGTTTGCCTTCTTGTTTTGTCACCTAATTCGAGTTTGGCGTATGCTCAGTAGATTCCAATAAAGGTGCATGGGTTGAACTAGCCGCTTGTGTGACGGTTGAACTTGAACGGTCTTGAATAGTCTGAACTTATTCACACGTTAGAAAGGCAAGGGTCTCTTCTTACATAGTTCGAACAAGTATCTTGAAGACTTCTAAGACTTCGCTAGGAAGAGTGCAACCGGTTGACGGAAAGAACAAGGAACAAATTGAGTGCAAACATTATATCCGGAAGTGTAGAATGAACATATCTGGACCCCCAATTCTCGAGTTCAGGAAAACGGAACGCTCCCATCACTGGATGTGACTGCAATGTTCTCGCGCTAGAAATCGGTATTCTCGAACGCATGTGATCACAGCCTCTCTAGAGAACCGTTGACACAACGTTGCCAGACGATTTTTGGTAGAAGCCTCACACTTTCAGTGGTTGAAGAGAGAAGAGTTACAAAAAAACTATTTGGTAAAATAATTCAAATAATTGTGTGTTGTGTATTATATCACTATCCACTGAGCTAAACTGTAGCTTCATGAATAATACTAATTTCATACGAAACCGTATCTTCATAGGTACCTTTTGCGCAAATTTTCTAACTCTTGAAGATTGTTTGGAAGTTTTACCCAGTTATTTGAAATTTATAGTTGTTTTGCATCTGTCACTTCTAAAATGCAGCGGAAGTGCTTGATTGATTTATACCAGAATTTTTTTAAATCCCATTTCTGATAACTTCCTGAAGCATAAAATCTCAAAGTAACAAGCACCTCCAACAACAAAGTTATTTAAAACTCATATATATTTTCGCTGTTGGTTGATATAGAGTAACCTAACCAAGATGCCAGTGAGGTTTTTCATGAGTTTTTCATGAGTCATGCACAAGCATTATCATAAACATAACGGCAACATCAAAGGTTTTTAGCATAAAACTAATATTGTTGTATAAATGGCGCCATTTGATACAACAGATTCAACTTTCGCTTTTAACATATATATTTAGCACAATTTTAAAATGATGTTGACTGAATGCACCTTGACAATTTTCGGGGCGGACGCTCTGCTTGCCCCTCTGCTTCTGAAACAATATAAGAAACAAAATCGGTTGATAATGTCGGAAATTATTGAGACTCACAGCCCAAAATAGATTAAAGGCCTTCCACGCTAATGTTACTTGGAGATTGTTGAGAACATCTTCAAATACTGCTCCTGTTCCTTCAGAAGGAATAATTGATTCACAAAAAACTAAGAGAACTGAACAGTAAACACCAAATGCTGTGTCCAAATCAAGTCTAAAATGCCAAAAATCAAGGTAAAAATCAAGGTAAGTTGGTCATTCTCAGGAGAATCAAGCGATCTCCCACAAAATAGCAAAAGAATCACGTTCCCCAGCTTTCACGCGAAGTGAATCATCTCATGTGTTCGAGAATACGCTTTGATGAGTTTCAGGAGAACTGTGCCTACTTTTCTCATGTGAACGATGTTCCCCAGTTTCAAGAATAGACCCCCAGGGGAAAAAGAGATTTGAACCATTTCAATGTAATATTGTTATGTAAAGTGTTTTAAACAGTTTAAAATCAAAAAAATTATATACCTCGTTACTGAAGTTATAGGGGTGTTTCCATTAGAAGTGAGAAAAATATGGATTTTGCAGAACTGACTTTTTTTCAGGAACAAAGTGAATTATTATTGAAAATGGTGTTCCTATGAATTCGAGACATTTTTGACTATCATGTTCTTCTATTATTTATAAGAAATGTTGGTGGTTTCATCACTGCTGAAATGACTTTCAGGCAATTTTGTTCATTATTGACATATCTCGATTGTGTAAATTTCACAATTCCAAATCAAAAATTACGGTAGTTAAGGGGGTGTTTCCATGAGAGCTGAGACACACTGTATGAATAACTTGAAATAATTTCAAATGTTATGTTCGACTATTGACAGAGGAGATGAGGGACAAAATTTGTAAATTTTTTTAGAAATAGGTCAAATAGTTGAGAAATTGAAAAGGGTCATAAAATTATCAGTTAAATTTAAGACATTCTCAGAAATTTCTCAAATAACAAAGCACTTGATATAGGTATATGGCAACAATGATGAATGCATAAATGCCATTGGCGAATGCATCATAAGTCCTGTCCTTATCATGATAATCAAATGTTTCGACCTTGACGACTTTCCGAAAAAACTAAAATGATCGAAGGTTTTACGCATTTTAGAAAAAGGGATATTAAAATAATCAAAGACCAATTTCAATAGTACCAATTTCATCTAAACGAATAGAAATAGCCTTCACAAATAGAATTCCTTCATATTCATAGAAAAATAGCTATTTATGATACAAGTTCGTAAAGTAGGACTTTTTTGTATGAGCGTGAAGTTCGTTGAATGAGGCGCAGCCGAGTTCAACAAACACGCGAGTGCAAAAAAGCCCTTTACGAAAGTGTTTCATACGAAGTATTTACTTCGACAGTTATTATATTGCCATATTGTAGCAATCATTAATTTGAATGTTTAATGATATTGAATTGTCGTCGTATTATCAAATGAAGACTTCCGAGAATATAGTATCTAGGACAGTTGGTCCTCAAAATCCCGTGTTATTTTAAATGGAGGTTCATTCTGCAATTTTTGTCTCTTTTTGGGGTGGGGGGAAAAATCAAAGCATCGCTGCTTGGCGTTCACCGTGTGACGTGACCGCGATAGATCCCTTACGCTGTGTCCTAATTGGACAACCATCGCGAGAGCGGGCGTCCGGCGATGGTCGGTCGCATCGCGTCTTGATGGGGCGATCAAAATGGGTGTCCTGATTGCGAAAGCCTATTCGTGCGAACAGACGTTGTCGGTTCGATCAGCACACCATCGCGCGACCACCTACGTGCATAGTTGTTTTTTTCTCAATTCCGGTGTCCATGCTGAAATGGCTTCTAGAATTGAGGATGCAGCATTTTTGCTAGGGAATGTGTATCTGTCGTAATTTCTTGCTGTACCTCCTCAGAATAAAAGGAAATAGACCAATAAATAATATCCGAACTCGTAGAGTTTCACTATCTGTATCACGAGCTGCGAAGTCAAGAGGATATATTTTACCACTACACCAGAATGTCAACTTCAACATTCGGCCACATCTGCAAGGAAATTGAACAGGAGTGGAGCTTCTCTGCCACACTGTCTCACAATTGATCAGTGTTTACTTTATTTTTGTAGCTATCACTACGTTTATCCCATAAAACTGAATTAATTCGCACTTCGTTGGTAATTATTTCTTCAAAATTCATTCTTCCAAACGTCAGATAGCGCGATCAAAATCAAACAAGTTTGTTTTTGAGCGTTCAGGCGTTGCTATGTCGCCTTGTTTGCATGAAGTTGATACCTGATTAGGACACACCCTCTCTCAAGAATAGGTTTGTTCTTGCAGCGACAGAGCGATGTAAGGGACACGATTTCAAAACAAACCAATGCGAGCGTCTTCTTGCATCGCGCCAGCACATTCGAAGTACAAACAGGACACTCTGCTTCATTATTAAGGTTTGAACTTTTCATCGTCCGAGTCAGCGACCATCGCCGACGCTTGCTCGCGCGATGATTGTCCAATTAGATTGATAACAATTGTCCAGTGCCGAGCGCGATACCATCATCGGCAATAGTCGAATTGGGTAGACGAGATCGGTAGAAGTCGGTTACGTAGCTGGTCTGATGTTCATGTGGGTATCGGGGAAAGTGTGTGTTAGAGTGAGAGGATGAGGCTAAGCGTGGTAGCAAGTGAGATGAAGAGTGAGTTGCTTAGCGTTCATCGAGTCGCGATAGATCCCTTAGTTAGATTGGTAACAATTCTCCAGTACCGAGCGCGCGATTTAAATAATATTCGAAAAAGAGATTGATAGTATATGACAGCAATATGTGTATTTTAGATTGGTTTCGATCATGAAGAGCGTGCGCAATGTTGTCGGTTGTAAAATAAACTTCGGTGTTAGAGGAGAAAGTGAGAAAGTGTTTCCGTTTTGTTAAATTTGTCTTGGAGTTGAGGAAATTAAGATGGAATTTCGTGGAAAGCATAGACGAGGTCAATACATTTCAACTTGCGACCATTAGGTGAGTGAGTGGGGTTAGTCTGGGGTTGGTGTATGTCAAATGTCAGCGTATATGAAGGTGTTCCAAAATACAATGTCTAAGAGAAAAAACATGGCGTCAAATTAGGTATACCGCATCAACATGTCATTGAGGAGAAAAAAACATAGTTGGTGCATGTCAAATATAAACGTTTATACAGGGTGTCGCAAAAATACAACTTTCGGGAGAAAAAACATGGCTGCATGAGTTCGAGGAAAAAATGTATCATTGGGAATATGGAGATTCAAAACAACTACTTGTCCCTACAGAGAGATATAATTCTTCAAAGAGAACGTTCGAATGAAACTCGCTCAATGCCCGCATGCATTTAAAGCAATATATATATAGAGATTACTCACCAAAATTACCGTCTCGAATACCCTTAATTTGACAGCAGTAACTCGAGTCAATTGAAGGGAGTATAGCATATAGATGAAAAAATCTACTCATTTCCCAAGATGACATTTTGCAAAGTCCGTTTTCACATCAATCAAGAGGTAGGACTGTCACCCATAATATGAATCGAATAATGTCCCCATGGAAGAGTTTCATCAGTTCCTGGAATCAAATATCTCTTATCATCTTCGGGTGAGAGAGCAATCTTCTCCTGAACGATGGAGCAGACTACATGATTTTTGGAACGAATATGGTGTTGTGTAACAGTTTTTCGGTTCCAATCTTCTAAGCACTCTATATATTCATCAAACGTAATGCTAGTTCTTACAACTGAAGTTTTAACCCCCTTTGCTTTCTTGGTGCTACCCAAATTTTTTAATTCCATTGCAATTTCATCCTCATCATACCCAACTTCACGCAATTTATTCCTTTTCTCCTCAGTATCAAACTCAGATGTAACCTTTGTAGCATATAATTTCGAACGGAGACCAACATAATCCGTCATCGGTACACCATTATTCTCATCCTTCATCATAACAAGGACTTTTTTATTGACTAAGGGGATGCTATAGATGTTATCGGAAGGATAGTCCGAAGTATCGAAACGAGTATGGCAGTATCTCATCATAACTTCATAAGGGTCTTGACGCAGCTCATATATGAGGGAATCAGCATTAGTATACATAATGGTGCAGTCCTCCCCGAAACGTTCTTTCATATAACCATAGTGGAAATCGTATATGGTTAATTTCGCTAAATCATTTGACTACTTATTCGACTCACTCCTCTGGTGTTTCAATGTCTCGTGCCCAAAAAAGAAAACTTGCAACCAAAGCAATCCAAAGGTCTGGATATCCCCAGATATAATTAAGGAAGGAGATCACTTGAGGGAAATGTTCATAATTCTCTCAAACTCGGGAAATATTGATTCTAATCTAAATGAAGGGCACAAACACAAAATTAAGATAGCAAAGAAAAAAATTTTTAGCGCGAAAATTAAAAATTCAGACAACAAAATAAAGGAAACTTGGAAAATCATAAACAATGAACTTGGCAGAAATAAAGATAAACTGAAAACCTCCATCCATCTAAAACAAGTAGCTGATCACAAAACATTCACAAATGAGGTGCCAGAACTGTTTGCTGAACATTTCTCAAACTCAGCAAAATCTGCTATACTAAACCACTTTGGGCAAAATATGTCTCTGCCATGTACTGTAACTGAAAATGCACATATTACCAAAACTTTTAGCTGTCAGCCGATATCAGAATACGAGATATTAAATACCCTATCAGAAATGAAAAACAAAAAATCTTCTGGCTTTGATGAACTCTCTATAGTTACAATTAAGAAAATAATCCCTGCTATAATCAAACCGTTAACCTATCTCATGTACCAATCTGTCATACAGGGGTGTTTCCCAGACATTATGAAAACAGGTCTTGTTATCCCTGTATTTAAAAAAGGCAATATCACCGAAGTTGACAACTACAGGCAAATAACGCTGCTCTGCAACATATCTAAACCATTCGAAAAGGTCGTAGCAGTAAGAATAATCGAACATTTGGAAAACAATAACATACTGTGCATATCTCAGCACGGATTCAGAAAAGATAAGTCCATTGAAACAGCCTCTTACCACCTACTGAGCCATATATACGGTGAGATTGATAACAACAAATGTGTCATATCATTGTTCTTCGACCTATCGAAAGCTTTCGATACGGTGTGCTCTGAATTTTCAATCCAAAAACAAGCAAATCTTGGTTTTCCTAGTAACAGAGTAAAATGGACAGAATCTTACATGAGAAATGGAAATATGATCGTAAAATGTAACGGGTCATCCTCAGAGCCAAAAAATATAAAACTAGGCGTACCGCAAGGTTCAGTCCTGGGACCGCTACTATTTTTAGTATATGTAAACGATCTACCACAACATATTGTTGGGGGGCATGTCACAATGTTTGCAGAGGATACTACCATAACCATATCTGGGCAAAATGCAGAGCAACTCTTCAATAAATCTGAAAGTATCATTGAACAGTTCAGTATATGGTGTCAAAAAAATAAATTGATTCTGAACACTTCAAAATCTATTTCTGTGCTATTCCACTTCAGGTAAAGTACCCCAGCCCATTTATTCAAAATAGACCAAATTCAACTTTCACAAGAAGTTAAATTCTTGGGTACCTACCTAGATTCCAATTTAAACTGGGAAAAACAAGTGGATCAAACTTGTGCACACTTAAACAAAGCTTATTATGCCATAAAGCAAATGAAACCAAATCTCGACAAATCTGGAACACTAAGCATTTACTATGCAATGGTCTACTCCCACCTCAGCTTGAACATTATGGCTTGGGGAAGAGCAAGAGATTTTACAAGGGTCTTTATAGCTCAGAAAAGGATTTTAAGACTTATATTCAATATAGATTTTCGACCTACTTTCATAAGGGAAAAAATATTGACAGCACCTTCAATTTTTATCCTCAAATGTGTTATGTTTGTTAGAAAAAACTCTGGAATTTATTCGAAAAGTGCATCAGAGCACGAACACAATACACGAAACGGCGAACTTTTGCTTATCCCAAAACACCGGTAGTCACAATTCAAAAACTCTCCTCACTACTGTGCAATAACTTGCTACAACAAACTACCTGATACAGTCAAACGAGTTCAAAGTGATAAATTATTTCAGAGTCAAATTAAAACGTTTCTACTTGAGAACTGCTATTACACTCTCCAAGAATACCTGAATGACAACTTTGCAAACATATCTTGAATCCGGTGTGCTCAGTACAAATACGCTTCAACCCATATAAGTCTCATAATGTTTTTTATCGTATGTGCTGTATTGCTATATATTCTATGTCCGATCACCATAATGATTACAATTTGTATATTTACATTATTTTTCTAGGTAGTTTATTTATATTTTTATTTATATTTATCCTTACTCTTATACAGAGGGATAACTTAGGTTTAGTGACATACCATATGTACCTTTTGTGTATCTAAAATGGCAAATAAATATATTATTATATTATTATTATCCAAAATAAATTGTCACACATAGATAGGCTTGTTGAGATAAATTTGTAGTTTGTTAAGCTCCACAGCTAACAAATTCTCATTGAATATGGAACAATTTTTGAATTCCGGTTTGGCGATGAAGGCTTCGGCGCCATATCTTCCACTCCACTCGGTCAGGAGGCGGATGTTGACTCTTTTTCGAACGTTCTCCATAGTTTTACCGAAGTCCACGTTATTCATCAACTTGTACAAGTTTTTTTCAAAATCATTCTTCGCCTGTTTCCTGAGCTCCGTATTCAAATCGATATAGGACTTGAGCCAGGGTGATTGTTTGAATTTGAGAACACGATAAGTTTTCTTCAAATCTAAGCCATGCTCCAACGCCTGCTTCAGAGTCCGATAATGTATAATGTATTTGGCTTTATCATGAAGAGTTGCCATCAACTTGACATTTTCAGAAGCGGAAATGGACGGCTTTCTGGCCTTCGGATTTATATGTGTAGGACAGAATGGAATATCCTTATGTCTCTTATGTAGATGTGAGGGATAATCCAAGTCTACTAAGTAACCTACATCGGCATCATCTGCGACGGTTGCAACATCAATGTTGGTATATACCCATTCAAACCCGCCATAAGGAAGGTACTGCGACATAGCCCACCCGTACTGATTGTTCACATCAAAGTACATCAGGAAAGTTGAAGGTTTGGATGGATCATATCTATTTGGCATATACTTGTTTGCATGGGCTCTACGTTTAGAGCAAATCTGACTCAAACCGCCTCGGATCTCCTTTTCTACGAAAAGAAACATATCTGGATCAGTGAGAAATTCAAACTCAATCCCAGTGTACTTCATCATGGCGTCCCACGTGTAACCTGGCAACGTGAAATAGTGGATGGGGTCTAGTCTATGGGACTTGAGAATGCAGGTTCTGAATGTTTCGAATATATCCGCCAACAGGAGAATATCAGTCTTCATATATAAGTCCACATAATCACCAAGATTCTGATAGTTGAAGGTGGTCCATACAACTTGAGCTCGTTGATATAACCGTCGGGGGCAGGGCTTATTTTCCAGCTCATTACAAAATTTATCTTGAGATGGTAAAGCTGTTTCAGCGGATCGATCAAAAGAATCAATATAATCATATGGCATGACTCCTTTCTTTGTCAACAGTTCAAAGTTATCAGTATCGGTGAACTGCGACTTGAGATTAGGGAACTCTGGAAGATATGATGCTAGTTTATCCAATGAAGAAGCCATATAACGGAAACTATCAATGAAACGAAACTAAATAGAAGTATCATCCACATGCTTAGTAAAAGAATTGTATTTTTCCTTGGTTATTGGAAGGAGATCTACTTTTCCCGCCATTCTTGTAGCGATATCTGTGACGATAAAGTATGCATCATATCCGCTCAAGTTATGGAAAACAACAGGAACAGTATGAGAGTCCGTGTAGTTGATATTGCACCCTTCATGGGCAGCTCCCCGATAGTTATTTCCGGAAATGAGGTGGTTGTGATCACGAACTTTCTTACATTCTGGAGTGAAAGGCTGCTCGCAAATATGACATTGTTGAGCAAGTTTGAATTGTGCTTCTTGCACCCATGTTATATTAATATCGTAAGGACACCAGAAGACCGTTGCCATATCCTCAGCCAATTGAGCCATTTCATCAGCGAACCACGCCATACAGTCTTGCCCACTATGAGACTTATAAAACGAGAGGGAATCGTCATAAGAACATTTCATGTAGTAGCCAACTGCTGCAGGAATATGGTGTTGAGGCTTCTTCTTATCTCCAGTGGATTTCAAAACAGACTCCAAGTCGGCATACACAATGAAAGGTGCTTTTTCTTTATTTTTGAAGTTTTTGAATTTCAAGATGTTTTTGCCAATTTCCGGCATCTTTATTGCTGTCTCATCAAAGTTTTTGCAGTACTCAATATGCTCATTCAATTTATCTTCGGAGCGAAAGTAGTGGAGACATCTATCGCAAAAAAAAATTACCATACCTCTTGCTCAATTGTGTGGAAAGGAGTCTCGATAAACTTTTGATCCATACAAAATGGTATTTTGTAGAAGCAAAATCATCACAATATTGATCCTGCACCAGAAGCAAATTCACATGTCGATCCTTTTTATCCTTAGTTAAATATGTTAGTAGAGTTTCAAAGGATTTTTTCATCTTTTGAAGGATATACACGTTGACTTGTTTTGCTTTTCAAATCTAGGGATTTGTCTGATAGTCATTGGAAACTGGATGCCTGTTAGTTTCAATACTTCTAAATAGTGGGGGTAAGAAGAAGTCCTATCGGTATTTTTTCCAGATTCAACCGGAAAAAGAGCTGACGTTACTGCCCACGAAAAACATGCTTGATCGTCGTTCTTAACATTGATGCAAGCGTTTTTTTTTCCTAATCTGAGGAGGTATTTCGATGTATGAAGATCCAAGTTGTGGGGTAAACTTGTTGATATTCACTCCCAAATTGACTACTTTCTTCAAAACCCAGCCACTATCGCGTTCCTAGAACTCCTCAAGCTCTTTGGCGATAGGAGCGATAACCTTAGACTCAAACCATTCATTCAAATCCGTATCAGGGTAGATAGCTGAGTTGGATGTTGTGAAGTATTTGCATTCAGTAATCGTCTTGTTCGCCTTAGTAATTACAAATTCTCCGCAAAATATCTCATTCATCTTAAGGGCTTGATTTGTTTTAAAAAAAATTTGTATCCGCCGCTTGAACAGTGCTCTACAATCGCTTAAGAAAGCACCGGGGTCCTTATGTTTCAGATTGGTGATGACTTCAGTGCGGATTCTAGAATTGAAAGCAGAATCAGATTCATCCCAATGTACCCGCCTATATGCAGTCTCAGTTCTTGAAGAGAGCCCTGCCCCCTTCTTCTGCATGGATTTGAAGTGGTTCCTCATGCTCCGGACATTTCTCGAACATGCTTCTAGATGCTGCTCTTCCCCCACAGAAGCAGCATAACGCATGGCATTTCTAATCCGCTTCATTCCCTTGACACATTCCACCAATCCTTGACGTATCTTCTTTTTTAATGAATTAATGAATATTTATTCGAATAGGAGGAAATCCTAATATACAAACAATACATCAATACACATGAAATTCAAGTAATACATAGATATTATACACTAAAAAACTACTTATTTACATTTTGGAAAACTAGCATTGATACGTAATAAATAACTAGATAAATATATAAGTACAGAGTAATCATTGTAATATATTATTCAATTTTATATAATCATTAAGTTTGGCTTTGAATATATATAAACTTTTGCTGTCTTTAATATCTTGAGGTAACTTATTGAATTGATTTAACCCTTAATAAAATAGTACTTTCACTGAATTAGATAAGCTGCATCTTGGCAGATGAAGATCATTAATAGTTTTAAAAACAAATATCATTGCTGCTTTGTACAGCCTGTCTTGTACGGAAAACCACTGTAGTGTATTTAGCATAAATGCTATACTGGTATACCGATTGCACTTCAGAATTACTCTCATGCCTCGATTTTGTAATTTTTGTAATGACCTGATTTTGTTTTGATCAAAACCATATAACAGGGTACTGCAATAGTCAAAATGTGGTTGTATAATAGTGTTATATACCGTGATCTTGGTATCAGATGACAAGTGAGTGGAAATTCTTGTGAAAAAATACAGTTTCTTTGCTATTTTTTTCGTTACCAATGTGTGATGTGCATCAAAAGATAATCTGTTGTCCAACATAAAACCCAGATACTTAAACTCTGTTACCAATTCAATTTTTTCGTTATTGATTTCCACTACACAGGAATTTATATCAAGTTGTTTGTATTTGTATGGTGTAGTTAGAATCATAGCTTTTATTTTGGATGCATTTAACTTCAATTTATTGATGTTCAAGTAATTGTATATTTTTTCTAAACAAGCATTCATTTCAGTTAGAGCTACATCTAAATTCTTATGAGATACAGACAACAGTGTATCATCAGCAAATAAATTTATAAAATCACAGCTGTGACATAAGCCGATATTATTAATGTAAATTTAAAATAGCAAAGGGCCTAGCACGCTACCCTGAGGTACACCATATTTTGTGACAATAGGATTCGAATAATAATTATCCACTTTAGTGGTTTGTTTTCTGTCACTCAAGTAGTCCTTAAACCATTTTAGTACATTTCCTTTAATTCCGATAGCTTCCATTTTTTTAAGTAGTATATCACGATCGATTGTTTCTAAAGCCCGTCTTAAGTCCAAAAAAACAGCAATAACATATTCTCCACTGTCGATAGATTGGGTCCATTTACTTATAGTCAGTTGTAATGCCGATTCACAAGAGTGATCCTTACGGAAACTGATTGATTGGTCATGAGAAGATTATTGCTTTCAACATAGTTCAAAAGCTGATCATACTCAGCCATTTCTAGTATTTTCTCAATGCCTGGCAAGGTGTTTATTGGTCAGAATTCACTAGCTTTACATGTGTTTTTAACTTTGTGTATTGGTATGATTATGCTAGTTTTTAGTTGATCGGGAAATTGACCATATTGAAGTGAAATATTAATGAGGTGTAGCAAAATATGGCCTATCACCCCTATGGTGTTTTTTATAAACTCAATATCAACAATTTCGGCTCCTGAATTGTTTTCCAATTTATTAACAATTCGAGTAAGGACTTTTAATTGAAGTTGGTTAAACAATTCAAAATTACACTGAACTACAATTTCATTTTGTCATTCTTCAGTAGCGTTAATCGAGTTAATCTTCTAAACTTGATTCAAAATATTTATTAAAAGCTTCTGCTATTTCAGTTACATTTTCAAGAACTTTTACTTGACCTTCAGTTTCAAATTCTATATTGTTTATAACACTGGTATTCGTTTTTGTATCTATTAATGATTTGATGGTTTTCCACATAAGTTTCTGATTATTTGCACTCAAATCAATTTTATTATTATAATATTGTCGTGAATTGGGGTTGATTCACGACTAACTAGGTAGATACTGATCATTCATAGATTTAAAACACTTTAGAAAAATATTAAAACATTTATTTTACTATGTACAAATATGAGATTAAGACGATTGAAATTAATGAAGGAAATAATCAATAAAGAATTAATGAATTAAATAATTGAAGAATCTTTCCTAGACTAGTTGTTGATTGAATGAATAATTTTAAAAAGATCTTTACTTACAATACATATCGGCATTAACATTTAAGAAACATTTTCCTTCTATCTAATATCTGATCTTCCAAACTCCCCCCATAGCCCTCACTAGCTGTGGCACGGCAGAACTCTAAACTCGACTCGACTCGACTACCAGATCGAACTATCAGTGGCCTTTTTGAAAACTCTTGTTTATGTTATGTTGAGGACAAGTTGTGTTTCAAAATAAAATATCTTCGCTCACGTACTGAATTGTAAAAAGGTTACCCACGTATTGAAATATAAAATATTTTAATGTACAGGATGTTCCATATATTTTTGACAATACCCCCCCGTTCAAAATCGCGCGCCTCGAGCGATTATATTAAAACCAACTGACAATTCGATACAGGTTTACAAAAACTATGAAATTAATACCATGTAAATATAAATATACAAATAGATATGCGCAGAAGAAGTCAGCTTGCACCATCTCCATTTGATTTTTTCTCCCCCTTGCTGTCTCTTCCATCTTTGATTGGCTCATTTCGCTTCCATTCAATAGCTTGTACCATGATTCAACGTTGCCTGGGTACAATGGGATTAGCGTAGACCCACTGTTTCAGATTCAGGCTTGGGTTGGCTTGGCTGGACTCAACATACTGGACAACTTGTATTTGGCATGGATCTGCCTGCCGGGACTTGACATGGCTACAGTGGACTTGGCATGGATTTGCCTGCCGGGACTTGGCATAGCTTGGTCCGGTTGGACTCCATTTTGGCTCTGCTTCCCTGTAGTTGGCATGTATATGCCTGCCGGGACTTGGCATGGCTTGGTCCGGTTGAACTCCATTTTGGCTCTGCTTCCCTGTATTTGGCGTGTATCTGCCTGCCGGAACTTGGCATGGCTTTACTGGACATTGGCACTGCTTGGTCCGGTTGGATACCCTATTTTGGCTCAGCTTTACTAGACAACATGGAGCTTGACATGGTAGAACTTGGCTCTGCTCTATCTCATTGAATGTGAGAAGGCTCAACTCGACATGGCTGTGGAAACTGTGGCTTCATCACGATTCACCTGGGGATTCTCTTGGAGTGGTACAAGGCTGAAGACTCTTCCGCGTTCCTTACAGGAGGTACAGTTCCTATAATACAAAAATGAAAGTTTAGGTAAACATACTGCTATCATCTAATTTTACAACAAATACCCAAATATCCAAAATATATTAACTACTATTCAACCTTATTCTCATCATAAACTTATTATACAATTATATGCCAACCATACAGATTCAAAATATTTTTAGAATTATCCGATATCAATATATACTTATTATAATATAATCATCCATTCATTTTAGAAGTATCACAAATGTCACATTTTTCATTTATCCATAGCCATTATCTTTCATTTACAAAAAGTAAAAATACCACCATTTCTCACAATACGAGGCTAATTTTGTGATGCGATACCCTGATATTCTTTGCCTAGGATTAGATACAGAATATCACAAAACAATTTCACACTCGCTTTTCACATTACATTCAACAATTTCCATTAAATTCTGTAAGACCTCATTCATAACTTATTAAAACACTGTGCACAGTTCAATGGTCAGGCAGTTTCATACTTCACCCTTTAATTTATATCAACACATCGGCCATCGCCTACACCCTTATGTCGTTCTCCTACGAACTCTTTTTTTCTTTTAGTTCCTAATCACACTGAAGAACTATTGTGTGTACACATAGCATACAATCTACATGAATCACATCCATTTTCGCATTTTTTGTAGATCCTAGTTTCACTCTGTAAGTAACTGGATTCAACTTCTCTCATCATGTGATTCCTACAACATAAAATAAATCATTATAATAAGCTCAAACGACTTCCAATCTCGATTCATTGTCAAATTCTGTCTGACAAAATCGTGTATTTAGCATACACCAATAAGGATTCAACAAATTCCTTTCTCATAAGCTTACTCGATACGACTTTCTATCGCGATTCAATTGTCAAATTCTCTTACAATACCATGTATTTAGAATACACCAAGGATTCAACAAATTCCTTTTTCACGATTGTGACCAGTGGTATACTGCAATTATTGGGTAAACTCCAAAATAAGAATGCATCTGTCTATGCATTCTCTGAAGCACATCTATTTTGATCCTTCAAAAAAAAAATCCCAAGAGCAATTTTCCAGGTGCTAAGAATTCTGGAAAGGAAGCGGGCATTCCTCTCTTTTTTGTTTCTGCCAACGTCCTATTCTCTGCAAGGGGCCAGGGGGAAGCTGAAGATTCAGAGTAAAGTAGTAATACATTTGTAACTACACGTAATTACTCTCATAAACTCGAAATATAACAATTTTACACAAATTATTCTTGTAAAAATCAATAGGGAAAACAACAAAATTCAAATAATTATACTGAAAATAAATCGTTAGAACTTAACATCAATAGCATTTTTATTTAATCTTTATAAAATTCTCTGGAGTTTATTGCGTACGAAATAGCGTACTTTCGTCAAATATATTTTTATTTAGAAAAGCTATTGTTGCACAATACTTGGGAGAGATTCATTCAATAACAAAACATATGGATCAGCAATTTCTACCTAGTTGTACCGGATCTAGGTCAAGTTCAACGTTTATGAACTGCAACGTAAATACGATTTAGTTGAATTTATCACTATACTTTCAAATAACTAACAAAATATAAATTGGACCATTATGAAGAATGAATCCAAAACTAAAGCACGGCAGCCTCCACCACTTGTCGTGAATTGGGGTTGATTCACGACCAACTAGGTAGATACTGATCATTCATAGATTTAAAACACTTTAGAAAAATATTAAAACATTTATTTTACTATGTACAAATATGAGATTAGGACGATTGAAATTAATGAAGAAAATAATCAATAAAGAATTAATGAATTAAATAATTGAAGAATCTATCCTAGACTAGTTGTTGATTGAATGAATAATTTTAAAAAGATCTTTACTTACAATACATATCGGCATTTACATTTAAGAAACATTTTCCTTCTATCTAATATCTGATCTTCCAAACTCCCCCCATAGCCCTCACTAGCTGTGGCACGGCAGAACTCTAAACTCGACTCGACTCGAGTACCAGATCGAACTATCAGTGGCCTTTTTGAAAACTCTTGTTTATGTTATGTTGAGGACAAGTTGTGTTTCAAAATAAAATATCTTCGCTCACGTACTGAATTGTAAAAAGGTTACCCACGTATTGAAATATAAAATATTTTAATGTACAGGATGTTCCATATATTTTTGACAATATTTTCGTTTTTTTATTTTAAGTAAACTAACTACATCGTTTCTTAGTCTTTTGTACCTATCCCAATCATTTTCATACCTGCTGTGTCTATATAACTGATATGCTTCATCTCTTTGTTTAGTTAGATCTTTAAGATCACTGTCAAACCAAGGGAGACTGTTTTGGTTTGGTGGAAAGAGTATGTTTTGACGAAAGCAATTTTGTTGACAGTTTCTTCTGTTTTACTAATAATGTCATCGTAAAATCTTTCAATGTCTACGCAGTTAAGTAAATAATTATTGTTAATTCATTCAATACAGATTTTATTCATATTTTCTTTTCCTGGATTACGATAGCTTTTCAAAGTTTTTGGCGAACTAGTTTTATTACTTAGTAAGTTTACTGAGACCAAAGAATGATCAGTTAGCTTAGGCACATGGTGAACTAATGTTTGAATCTCAAAGTTGCTAATGACATAATCAATTAAGCTTGCATTATTATTAGTAATTCTAGTACATTCTAGCACACTTTGAATCATCCCATACATGTTTAATAAGTTTTTTAGACGTGTTGAATAAAGTTCGTTTTTTATAAAGTTAATATTAAAATCTCCAGCTAGAATAAATTTTAAGTTAGATTGAGAAAGATCTTCACATATATTTTCAAAATGGTCTAGAAATATTGTATGGCTCGCGTTGGGTGAATGATAAAGTGCTCCTATTAATATTTTAGCATTATTATTGAGGTGACTTCACTTAAATCATTTTCTTCTCTGTTCTTCCACTCATCTTTCAGCGACTTTATTTCACTTTTCAATATGTTTTTCTCAGCAATTAGAGAATTGACTTCAGCTTTCAGAGTATTCATTTCTTGTTTTAAGGAGATAACTTCAGTTTTGAAGTTTTTCATTTCTCTTAATAGTGTTGGAATGCTTTCAAAAGAACTTCGGCATTCTTGACAGAAATATACTAGAGTTCTTTTTATCACAGCTCGGAGCTCAGATGAGCTTAAACCTGTGCAAGACTCTACCGGATGTTGTACAGAGTGACAACTATCACATACGGCATATTTATCACCAAGGTCTTGATCACACACTGTACAAGTATCACTCATACTTAAACAGATATTGTTAATTTTCCTGTACTGGTTTTCAATAAAAAAATTGTCAATATCTGAAATGTTTACAGATTGGTTATTTCAAGTATTAGGATAACAAGCAAACGACATGTGTCACTTTCCATACATTTTTATAGGAATCATAGCCTAAAAATGCCAAGAACGCATTAAGTGAAAACGCTAAATAAGGGGTGAATGATCAAGTGTTGAGGTAGCATCTTGCAGACACCCATTTAATATTTCACTTAATAAAAACTATGCCAATTTTCATTAAACTGTCATAACATGATTTTGGAGTGATATTTGAAGGCATTTGCACAATTTGGGGTGTTTCTTGACTTTTGTGATATTCGTTCATCATCGACGCTGACTTGACATGCGCGTGACAAGGTCACACGTTGGTCGTTGCAGTTTCCCCGCTTTATCTATTCATCGAAGATCGCTAAGTGAGTTGTCGAATTTAGGTGGACATTCGAATTTGAAAGGACATTTGAGACGCATGGAATTGAACTCAGTGGGATTGATTCTTGAATTGAAACAATAAAGCGAAGGAGGCTTGAACTCGAGATGTGTGCAACATTTGAGTGTAACATGAACAGTGTTGGATCAAATTTCATATTGAGACTAGGATCGAACTCCGGTTGGCTCATATGATTTTATCATGAGTTTCAACAACAAGTCGGATCTTATGTATTACAACAGGCTGGATCTGTGGCTATGATATAAAATTCAACCCGTCCGATTGAGAAGTTGAATTCGATTTTAATTTCATAAATGATTATGAAAACAAAAGGTTAAAAATGCTACAAATTTCATGATATATGGTAAATGCATTACTTTGGAAACTGATGCACACAATATCTGAAAACTGAGGACTTTTGAAAGCGTTCAGTCTCATGGAAACTGAAGCATACATGGTCTTAAAACTGAGGCCTTTTGAAAGTGTTCAGTCTTCCGTTCTAGTTTAACTCGACTTTCATTTTACAAATGTATCAATGATGTGCATTTTATGGGAATCAAAGCTTTAAAATTATGCAAATCATGTGATATTTCGATAATGTGCAACTGGAGGCTTTTCAACTGAGACCTTTTGAAAGCGTTCAGTCTTCCGTCCGATTGAAAAGTTGAATTTGAGTTTTCATTTCATTGTAACCTCATGAATTTTCAATTTACAAATTTGGAATAAATCCTGATTTTAAATTATGGAAAGTTAACACTTAGGCTGATAGGCTGCTCAGATCGATACGGTGAGGGTGTGGATAAGTTTCAACTACTGATTGCTCAATAGCGTACTACAGAGATTTTTTAACTATTGAACAAATAGGGCACCAGTTGACCTGACTAGTTCAGATAATCTGGGCGCCAGGTTGTAAAAGACAAAACCGAAGATAAGAGATATTTGTATCTAGCTTGATTGTGAAGGCAGAATAAATATGCAAAGAAACAATTAACAACTTTATTTCAAAAAAAAACTTTATAAAAGCTGAAGGCTACAAAATTAACAAGCTGAAGGCTACAAAATTAACAAGCTGAAGGCTACAAAATTAACAAGCTGAAGGCTACAAAATTCAGAATATTTACAGTTTTGAAAACAAATCTGATTCAACCGAAGATGGTCCTGTTTGATAATACCTGGAGGCTGGATTAGCGTCGATGATCCCTACGACGAGTTGTTGTTGGATCGTCTTTGGCTTAGTCAGTCAGAGACTTGGTGGTTGTCTCGTATGGATTTCGACCTTACTAGTTATGGTTGGTCTTCACGAAGATTGCCCGTTGACTTGGCTTGACTGAGAATTGAGCCCCTCGGATCTGTGTTTGACAACTATGGGATCTCCTAGTGGTACCAGTCCTTCATCCAATGTATGGTTTCCTCGAAGACATGAGAAGCAGACCAAAGGAATCAGATTTGATAGTTACAATATGGTGGGGGACAAGGATATCCTTAGTACCGCAAGATTATATTCTGAATTTTATGAAAAAACAAAATTTCAACACTTGAAATATGATTGGGAAAACTACTCAAACATTCAACTCAGAATGCTCAATATAGTTAAATAAATATCAATAAAAAAATAACTATTCTCCAAATAAATGGAAATAATAGTTGTGAAGCTATTTAAAGTTGATAATTAATATTTGTAGATGAAATATTTAAAAGAAAAACATTGGAAATCCTTCCAAGGAATTATTACAGTATAATAATAGAAGATAAAGAAATATCCTTGATAAATTGTTAATTTACCAGAAATGTATGTACCAGAAGGGTAATAATGATAAATAATTTAATGTACCATAAGAGTACTAGATAACAATACTTATAAATGATAATTACACCCTTTCGAAAAGAAAGGAGAGAAACAGTAATATAGAGATATAAAGAAAGAATTGAAGGTGATAAGTCCTTCGCAAAGATTGAATACTTATTCTGAATTCAAAGAAACTACGCTCTATGGTTTCTGACTTTCAAATATGTAAGAGAAAGAAAGATAAAGTAGGTGGCAAGTCCTACATAAAACTATGCTCGATAAGTGAAGGTTGGTGCACGCTTGGTTGACTAAAAGAAAACACTACCTGGTAGACCTTGAAGATACCTAATCTACAGATATCTGATTGAGTACGATTGTAATTAACAAACAATTGAACCAAGAGACGATACCCTTGTCTACGAAGCAGAAATAAGTGCTTTCGTCTACAAAGGCAGAATCGTGGTTGAGTGTGGTGCAACTCCACAGGCCAGAGAACAAACTCTGTCAAGCTTGCATTTATTTCTCAAAGATAATAACTGAACAAGCAGTATAGAAAGAAATGCTCACCTGAAGAATTGTTCTGACAACGTTGTATCAATGTATCAAATGATATGCAACAATTTAAATGCATATTTATTGAAACCAAAGCATAAAAATGTTACAAATCCCTCGACATTTGATAAATGCACCACTTTGATGTGCATTCTTATGGAAACTGAAGCACACATTATCTGAAAACTGAAGCCTTTGAAGCCGATCGGTTTTTTGACAAATAGATTTTTTGCGAAATAAGTCAACACCACCACCCTTTTATTCTGCGTTTAGTCTTCCGTCCGACTTGAGTTTACATTATGCTCAGCTCTACTTAATTTCATTAGTTTACTTCAAACCGTTAAACGTTTAGCACTTGACTTTTATTATTGCAGTAATATCGATGTTTGCTGATTTAGTTCAGTACATCGCCACTTCACTAGGGCTCATCACCCCGAATGATGAAGCGAATTAGTTTGTTGAAATTGCTGGCATGCACATGTTTGTATATTGCTCTTGAATATTATGCCAAAAAGAGAGTTCAAAGTGAAGTTAAAATCGTGAAATTTCGACTGTATAACCTTCTAAGTGTGATCTACGTTCTCAAGAAGTTATGTGATAAAAAGTTGCTAGATTTTTGTAACTATGAAGAATAACGTCTAGTCAACACTTCATTTTATTAAAAAAACACCAACACCGAATTCCTACTTTGGATAAAAACGTATCAGTACAAAAAGTGAGTGAAAACAAAAAACTATTTACTTTAGATCAACTTGCTCCGAATAAATAGTACAGGAAAATTAACAATATCTGTTTAAGTATGAGTGATACTTGTACAGTGTGTGATCAAGACCTTGGTGATAAATATGCCGTATGTGATAGTTGTCACTCTGTACAACATCCGGTAGAGTCTTGCACAGGTTTAAGCTCATCTGAGCTCCGAGCTGTGATAAAAAGAACTCTAGTATATTTCTGTCAAGAATGCCGAAGTTCTTTTGAAAGCATTCCAACACTATTAAGAGAAATAAAAAACTTCAAAACTGAAGTTATCTCCTTAAAACAAGAAATGAATACTCTGAAAGCTGAAGTCAATTCTCTAATTGCTGAGAAAAACATATTGAAAAGTGAAATAAAGTCGCTGAAAGATGAGTGGAAGAACAGAGAAGAAAATGATTTAAGTGAAGTCACCTCAAATGAAAGCATCATCATGGAATTACTGGAGCGACAAAAGCGAGAAGCAAATATTATGATAGCTAATGTACGAGAGTCACAGGAGGCCACCCCATTGCAACGGAAAGAAGATGACGTAAAAATAGTTAAGGATCTACTTCAAAATCATAATGTAAATCTTGACAATTTAACAGTATTCAGAGTTGGGAAAGTTCTGCACGACAAAAATAGATTAATTAAAGTGATCATGCAGAATAAAAATGATGCAATTACTGTATTTAGGAACATAAAAAATAACAGACATAGTATTCAACAAGGTGTGAGGTTATTCAGTGATCAAACAAAAAAACAAAAAGAATATTACCTAAACGTAAAAAAACAACTACAGGAATTAATATTGAATGGCGATAATACAAAAACAATTAAATACGTAAATAATGTACCTTCTATAGTAAATGCAAACTTTAGTAGAAAAAACTAACCAAAAATCCTAATATATCGCTGAAGTCAGACATTATATATGGTAATATTGAGAGCTTTATTGCTCACAGAGACGAAATAATTGTCTCAATCATACCCTACCAACCATCTATAATGTTGTTCAGTGAAAGCCGCACTACTATTGAAATTGAGGACAGTGAAGTAATGCTACCGGGCTACAAAACAATTAGGTGTGATTCTTCATCGCGACATACAGGAGGCGTTCTCACGTACATAAAATCCCATATGCATTACTCCATTTACAAAAACTATATTTTAGATAGAAACTTTTGGTGTTCTGTTATAAAAATAAAATATAATAATGCTAAAATATTAATAGGAGCACTTTATCATTCACCCAACGCGAGCCATACAATATTTCTAGACCATTTTGAAAATATATGTGAAGATCTTTCTCAATCTAACTTAAAATTTATTCTAGCTGGAGATTTTAATATTAACTTTATAAAAAACGAACTTTATTCAACACGTCTAAAAAACTTATTAAACATGTATGGGATGATTCAAAGTGTGCTAGAATGTACTAGAATTACTAATAATAATGCAAGCTTAATTGATTATGTCATTAGCAACTTTGAGATTCAAACATTAGTTCACCATGTGCCTAAGCTAACTGATCATTCTTTGGTCTCAGTAAACTTACTAAGTAATAAAACTAGTTCGCCAAAAACTTTGAAAAGCTATCGTAATCCAGGAAAAGAAAATATGAATAAAATCTGTATTGAATGAATTAACAATAATTATTTACTTAACTGCGTAGACATTGAAAGATTTTACGATGACATTATTAGTAAAACAGAAGAAACTGTCAACAAAATTGCTTTCGTCAAAACATACTCTTTCCACCAAACCAAAACAGTCTCCCTTGGTTTGACAGTGATCTTAAAGATCTAACTAAACAAAGAGATGAAGCATATCAGTTATATAGACACAGCAGGTATGAAAATGATTGGGATAGGTACAAAAGACTAAGAAACGATGTAGTTAGTTTACTTAAAATAAAAAAACGAAAATATTGTCAAAAATATATGGAACATCCTGTACATTAAAATATTTTATATTTCAATACGTGGGTAAACTTTTTACAATTCAGTACGTGAGCGAAGATATTTTATTTTGAAACACAACTTGTCCTCAACATAACATAAACAAGAGTTTTCAAAAAGGCCACTGATAGTTCGATCTGGTAGTCGAGTCGAGTCGAGTTTAGAGTTCTGCCGTGCCACAGCTAGTGAGGGCTATGGGGGGAGTTTGGAAGATCAGATATTAGATAGAAGGAAAATGTTTCTTAAATGTAAATGCCGATATGTATTGTAAGTAAAGATCTTTTTAAAATTATTCATTCAATCAACAACTAGTCTAGGAGAGATTCTTCAATTATTTAATTCATTAATTCTTTATTGATTATTTCCTTCATTAATTTCAATCGTCTTAATCTCATATTTGTACATAGTAAAATAAATGTTTTAATATTTTTCTAAAGTGTTTTAAATCTATGAATGATCAGTATCTACCTAGTTGGTCGTGAATCAACCCCAATTCACGACAAGTGGTGGAGGCTGCCGTGCTTTAGTTTTGGATTCATTCTTCATAATGGTCCAATTTATATTTTGTTAGTTATTTGAAAGTATAGTGATAAATTCAACTAAATCGTATTTACGTTGCAGTTCATAAACGTTGAACTTGACCTAGATCCGGTACAACTAGGTAGAAATTGCTGATCCATATGTTTTGTTATTGAATGAATCTCTCCCAAGTATTGTGCAACAATAGCTTTTCTAAATAAAAATATATTTGACGAAAGTACGCTATTTCGTACGCAATAAACTCCAGAGAATTTTATAAAGATTAAATAAAAATGCTATTGATGTTAAGTTCTAACGATTTATTTTCAGTATAATTATTTGAATTTTGTTGTTTTCCCTATTGATTTTTACAAGAATAATTTGTGTAAAATTGTTATATTTCGAGTTTATGAGAGTAATTACGTGTAGTTACAAATGTATTACTACTTTACTCTGAATCTTCAGCTTCCCCCTGGCCCCTTGCAGAGAATAGGACGTTGGCAGAAACAAAAAAGAGAGGAATGCCCGCTTCCTTTCCAGAATTCTTAGCACCTGGAAAATTGCTCTTGGGATTTTTTTTTGAAGGATCAAAATAGATGTGCTTCAGAGAATGCATAGACAGATGCATTCTTATTTTGGAGTTTACCCAATAATTGCAGTATACCACTGGTCACAATCGTGAAAAAGGAATTTGTTGAATCCTTGGTGTATTCTAAATACATGGTATTGTAAGAGAATTTGACAATTGAATCGCGATAGAAAGTCGTATCGAGTAAGCTTATGAGAAAGGAATTTGTTGAATCCTTATTGGTGTATGCTAAATACACGATTTTGTCAGACAGAATTTGACAATGAATCGAGATTGGAAGTCGTTTGAGCTTATTATAATGATTTATTTTATGTTGTAGGAATCACATGATGAGAGAAGTTGAATCCAGTTACTTACAGAGTGAAACTAGGATCTACAAAAAATGCGAAAATGGATGTGATTCATGTAGATTGTATGCTATGTGTACACACAATAGTTCTTCAGTGTGATTAGGAACTAAAAGAAAAAAAGAGTTCGTAGGAGAACGACATAAGGGTGTAGGCGATGGCCGATGTGTTGATATAAATTAAAGGGTGAAGTATGAAACTGCCTGACCATTGAACTGTGCACAGTGTTTTAATAAGTTATGAATGAGGTCTTACAGAATTTAATGGAAATTGTTGAATGTAATGTGAAAAGCGAGTGTGAAATTGTTTTGTGATATTCTGTATCTAATCCTAGGCAAAGAATATCAGGGTATCGCATCACAAAATTAGCCTCGTATTGTGAGAAATGGTGGTATTTTTACTTTTTGTAAATGAAAGATAATGGCTATGGATAAATGAAAAATGTGACATTTGTGATACTTCTAAAATGAATGGATGATTATATTATAATAAGTATATATTGATATCGGATAATTCTAAAAATATTTTGAATCTGTATGGTTGGCATATAATTGTATAATAAGTTTATGATGAGAATAAGGTTGAATAGTAGTTAATATATTTTGGATATTTGGGTATTTGTTGTAAAATTAGATGATAGCAGTATGTTTACCTAAACTTTCATTTTTGTATTATAGGAACTGTACCTCCTGTAAGGAACGCGGAAGAGTCTTCAGCCTTGTACCACTCCAAGAGAATCCCCAGGTGAATCGTGATGAAGCCACAGTTTCCACAGCCATGTCGAGTTGAGCCTTCTCACATTCAATGATATAGAGCAGAGCCAAGTTCTACCATGTCAAGCTCCATGTTGTCTAGTAAAGCTGAGCCAAAATAGGGTATCCAACCGGACCAAGCAGTGCCAATGTCCAGTAAAGCCATGCCAAGTCCCGGCAGGCAGATACACGCCAAATACAGGGAAGCAGAGCCAAAATGGAGTTCAACCGGACCAAGCCATGCCAAGTCCCGGCAGGCATATAAATGCCAACTACAGGGAAGCAGAGCCAAAATGGAGTCCAACCGGACCAAGCTATGCCAAGTCCCGGCAGGCAAATCCATGCCAAGTCCACTGTAGCCATGTCAAGTCCCGGCAGGCAGATCCATGCCAAATACAAGTTGTCCAGTATGTTGAGTCCAGCCAAGCCAACCCAAGCCTGAATCTGAAACAGTGGGTCTACGCTAATCCCATTGTACCCAGGCAACGTTGAATCATGGTACAAGCTATTGAATGGAAGCGAAATGAGCCAATCAAAGATGGAAGAGACAGCAAGGGGGAGAAAAAATCAAATGGAGATGGTGCAAGCTGACTTCTTCTGCGCATATCTATTTGTATATTTATATTTACATGGTATTAATTTCATAGTTTTTGTAAACCTGTATCGAATTGTCAGTTGGTTTTAATATAATCGCTCGAAGCGCGCGATTTTGAACGGGGGGGTATTGTCAAAAATATATGGAACATCCTGTACATTAAAATATTTTATATTTCAATACGTGGGTAACCTTTTTACAATTCAGTACGTGAGCGAAGATATTTTATTTTGAAACACAACTTGTCCTCAACATAACATAAACAAGAGTTTTCAAAAAGGCCACTGATAGTTCGATCTGGTAGTCGAGTCGAGTCGAGTTTAGAGTTCTGCCGTGCCACAGCTAGTGAGGGCTATGGGGGGAGTTTGGAAGATCAGATATTAGATAGAAGGAAAATGTTTCTTAAATGTAAATGCCGATATGTATTGTAAGTAAAGATCTTTTTAAAATTATTCATTCAATCAACAACTAGTCTAGGAGAGATTCTTCAATTATTTAATTCATTAATTCTTTATTGATTATTTCCTTCATTAATTTCAATCGTCTTAATCTCATATTTGTACATAGTAAAATAAATGTTTTAATATTTTTCTAAAGTGTTTTAAATCTATGAATGATCAGTATCTACCTAGTTAGTCGTGAATCAACCCCAATTCACGACAATATTATAATAATAAAATTGATTTGAGTGCAAATAATCAGAAACTTATGTGGAAAACCATCAAATCATTAATAGATACAAAAACGAATACCAGTGTTATAAACAATATAGAATTCGAAACTGAAGGTCAAGTAAAAGTTCTTGAAAATGTAACTGAAATAGCAGAAGCTTTTAATAAATATTTTGAATCAAGTTTAGAAGATTAACTCGATTAACGCTACTGAAGAATGACAAAATGAAATTGTAGTTCAGTGTAATTTTGAATTGTTTAACCAACTTCAATTAAAAGTCTTTACTCGAATTGTTAATAAATTGGAAAACAATTCAGGAGCCGAAATTGTTGATATTGAGTTTATAAAAAACACCATAGGGGTGATAGGCCATATTTTGCTACACCTCATTAATATTTCACTTCAATATGGTCAATTTCCCGATCAACTAAAAACTAGCATAATCATACCAATACACAAAGTTAAAAACACATGTAAAGCTAGTGAATTCTGACCAATAAACACCTTGCCAGGCATTGAGAAAATACTAGAAATGGCTGAGTATGATCAGCTTTTGAACTATGTTGAAAGCAATAATCTTCTCATGACCAATCAATCAGTTTCCGTAAGGATCACTCTTGTGAATCGGCATTACAACTGACTATAAGTAAATGGACCCAATCTATCGACAATGGAGAATATGTTATTGCTGTTTTTTTGGACTTAAGACGGGCTTTAGAAACAATCGATCGTGATATACTACTTAAAAAAATGGAAGCTATCGGAATTAAAGGAAATGTACTAAAATGGTTTAAGGACTACTTGAGTGACAGAAAACAAACCACTAAAGTGGATAATTATTATTCGAATCCTATTGTCACAAAATATGGTGTACCTCAGGGTAGCGTGCTAGGCCCTTTGCTATTTTAAATTTACATTAATAATATCGGCTTATGTCACAGCTGTGATTTTATAAATTTATTTGCTGATGATACACTGTTGTCTGTATCTCATAAGAATTTAGATGTAGCTCTAACTGAAATGAATGCTTGTTTAGAAAAAATATACAATTACTTGAACATCAATAAATTGAAGTTAAATGCATCCAAAATAAAAGCTATGATTCTAACTACACCATACAAATACAAACAACTTGATATAAATTCCTGTGTAGTGGAAATCAATAACGAAAAAATTGAATTGGTAACAGAGTTTAAGTATCTGGGTTTTATGTTGGACAACAGATTATCTTTTGATGCACATCACACATTGGTAACGAAAAAAATAGCAAAAAAACTGTATTTTTTCACAAGAATTTCCACTCACTTGTCATCTGATACCAAGATCACGGTATATAACACTATTATACAACCACATTTTGACTATTGCAGTACCCTGTTATATGGTTTTGATCAAAACAAAATCAGGTCATTACAAAAATTACAAAATCGAGGCATGAGAGTAATTCTGAAGTGCAATCGGTATACCAGTATAGCATTTATGCTAAATACACTACAGTGGTTTTCCGTACAAGACAGGATGTACAAAGCAGCAATGATATTTGTTTTTAAAACTATTAATGATCTTCATCTGCCAAGATGCAGCTTATCTAATTCAGTGAAAGTACTATTTTATAAAGGGTTAAATCAATTCAATAAGTTACCTCAAGATATTAAAGACAGCAAAAGTTTATATATATTCAAAGCCAAACTTAATGATTATATAAAATTGAATAATATATTACAATGATTACTCTGTACTTATATATTTATCTAGTTATTTATTACGTATCAATGCTAGTTTTCCAAAATGTAAATAAGTAGTTTTTTAGTATATAATATCTATATGTATTACTTGAATTTCATGTGTATTGATGTATTGTTTGTATATTAGGATTTCCTCCTATTCAAATAAATATTCATTAATTCATTAAAAAAGAAGATACGTCAAGGATTGGTGGAATGTGTCAAGGGAATGAAGCGGATTAGAAATGCCATGCGTTATGCTGCTTCTGTGGGGGAAGAGCAGCATCTAGAAGCCTGTTCGAGAAATGTCCGGAGCATGAGGAACCACTTCAAATCCATGCAGAAGAAGGGGGCAGGGCTCTCTTCAAGAACTGAGACTGCATATAGGCGGGTACATTGGGATGAATCTGATTCTGCTTTCAATTCTAGAATCCGCACTGAAGTCATCACCAATCTGAAACATAAGGACCCCGGTGCTTTCTTAAGCGATTGTAGAGCACTGTTCAAGCGGCGGATACAAATTTTTTTAAAAACAAATCAAGCCCTTAAGATGAATGCGATATTTTGCGGAGAATTTGTAATTACTAAGGCGAACAAGACGATTACTGAATACAAATACTTCACAACATCCAACTCAGCTATCTACCCTGATACGGATTTGAATGAATGGTTTGAGTCTAAGGTTATCGCTCCTATCGCCAAAGAGCTTGAGGAGTTCCAGGAACGCGATAGTGGCTGGGTTTTGAAGAAAGTAGTCAATTTGGGAGTGAATATCAACAAGTTTACCCCACAACTTGGATCTTCATACATCGAAATACCTCCTCAGATTAGGAAAAAAAAACGCTTGCATCAATGTTAAGAACGACGATCAAGCATGTTTTTCGTGGGCAGTAACGTCAGCTCTTTTTCCGGTTGAATCTGGAAAAAATACCGATAGGACTTCTTCTTACCCCCACTATTTAGAAGTATTGAAACTAACAGGCATCCAGTTTCCAATGACTATCAGACAAATCCCTAGATTTGAAAAGCAAAACAACCTATCAGTCAACTTCGCCACATCCATATCCATACAACTTGATGTCTTCCAGTCTGATTGGCCACTTTTGGTCTCTGACTACTGATTCTTTGATGATGCACATTGAACTTCCGTGATCGATTAGTCCTATCAGCTCTACACCGTTTACTGTCACTTTTCTATAAAAGTTTTTTACTTGTGTCTTTTTATTTTCAGTCAGTTCACTTTTCACTTCCAAAAGTTCATAAAAGTCCTCAGTATTATCTTCCATCTCTCTTGTTCCTGGATCCACAACTGTCATAACTGTTCTTGAACCAGCTGATTGAGTGGATGTCTGAACTTGTTTTCTTGGACAACTTTTTGCGAAATGTGTTTTGTCCTGACATAGGTAACACAACTTGGTATCTATATTCTTACATTCTGTTTTGTAATGCCCCTTGTCATCACACCTGTAGCAAATTATTTCCTTTCGCACAGCTCGTTCACTCTTCGTCTCATTTTTCTTTACAACATTATTGTTTTTCGTCAGCCCATGACTTTTCATGACATTTTCATTAACTCGATTGAATTCTATGATATCGTGCAATAGCTCATCTGAGTTTTTTCCAAAAGACCTTGCACTATGTGTCTATTCAACAATCCTATCAGTATTTGTTCTTTGGCTTCTGAGAAGTCTAGATTCAGAGCTTTACATAGTGAATACTTTTCGTGGAAGTATGCTGACAGCGATTCACCTGTCTTCTGTGTCCGTTTTGTCATTCGATTCCACTTTTCTGTTAGGCTTGCCTCCATACAAAATGTTTTCTTGAATTTTCCCTCGAAAATGTCCCAACTAATCATTTCGGATACATTTCCGTCAAACCAACTCTTGGTTGCTCCTATTAAATGAGATTTTGCAGTATCTAGCATGAATTCTTTTGGCCAACTGTGCAATGTAGCAGTGCTATTCAATTTTTGGAGCCGTTTAAGCTCTACTCGTTCCTTTCTCTATCTCTCCATCAAAATTCTCTATGCTTCTGCTCAAGTCCGGCATAACGTGGAATTTTTCTGGTTGATTCTGCCTTGTGACAACTTCTAATATCATTTTTTCACTGGATAATCTATCATTTTCAATAGTTTTCATCATATCCGCAAATATTTGCATTTGCTGTTGCATTTGATGCATGAAAAATGCACCTGTTTGAATCATACTTTCCCTTCCTGTGCTACACTCGCCTTCTAGTGGTATCTGCTCTTTTTCATCTATGTTCTTTGCTTTCCTAGTCGTTCGTACTTTTTCTTTGCACTTCCAGCCTTTGAATTTTCCGCAACACTAGATTCTGCTCGAACAATGGAAAAGTCTGCTCCGATACAACCTATCTTTCAGCACCTGATTTTTTTTTTACCGGTTTCCAACTTGCAAAAACTTTTTCCTACCCGCCGAAAAATGGCTATCTGATTGTTTTTCTCTCGAAACCTACGAAACTCGACCTTATGAACAATGCGTTCACAGACTTCACATCCGATTTTATCACTTATACCCGATGCCACTTCTGAAATGTTATCTCCTTATTTATGTGGGCAATAAATAACTCCGAAAACCAAACTTTGATTAAAATATATTGAATGACTACCCAGCGAGCACAGAAACATCTCAGAGATGTTAAAAGTAAGAGTTTTTGAGACATCAAACCTCTACTGCGATGTTCTGTACATACTTGAATAGAACGTGTATGTAGGTGCAAATGTCCGCCGCACGCAGCTATTTTTAAGATGTTCCTAGGACATCACAATAGGCATTTCTTTCACGTTTTTTTCAAAGCCTTTTTAAGGAAACAACATAACATTTTCAAAGCTTTTCGACTACATTAAATTACTGTATATAAAACATTAAATGCACTTTTATTTCGTTTTTTTTCTCATTGATTGTACAAATTAACATTAGTCAAAACATGCAGAGGACTTTGGGGCGATTTAAAAAAAAGTCATCGATAAACTTATTTTAATTGGAACAAAGAACATACATACAAATATTTTCTGCTTATACAAATTGAATATTTAAAAAAAAATGTTAATATCACTAACACTGGTTAATGTCTGGTACAACTGAATATAAACAAACTGTGGATACTCACTTTAGATAGATAAGGTACATAATAATTAGGATGATGATTTTACAAGTCAGAACCGGTAAATGTTTTTGAGGTTATACATTTTCTGAATATCGACACAATTCATTCCTTAATTTACAGTTCGTCATCAACTTGGTTACTAAATATAATATTTTGTCTTGACCAAACGTTTCACTTCACTCTAAAAAAGACTACTTTTACGAGAAACAATTGAGTTAAAACTAGACACCATACTCTTCGTCAACTCTAACATCACTGCGAGCACATTATACATGATCACATTTGCGATTGCGCGAACGCTAGACATATTCTCTGTGAACGTCTCAAGGGTGAACTATGTTATTGCAAATGAAAACATCCACAAGATAACCTTTTGTGCACATCTCCGATACATTCCTATAGGCATTAAAAAAACGCCACAAAAGAACAAAAACAGAACATTGAATATCCTTCAGGGTCCTCTTTGGGAAGTACATATTACCTCTCAAAGAAACATCGGCGTGCATACATTTTTGGAACATCTCAAAACATCCCAGAGATGTTTGTGCTCGCGGGGTAGGGTAAGTATAAGTAAGATAAAAAACAGATATGTTTCCAAAACAACGACATTGACCATCCACTTCGCTTGACTGCTGCCATCTACGATGTGCGCTCAGTTGGTGCGCGTAACACTTTCCAGTGGTGGAGTGTGTGAATTTCTAGGAGATAACACTATTATTATTATTATAACTCACCTAATGGTCGCAAGTTGAAATGTATTGACCTCGTCTATGCTTTCCACGAAATTCCATCTTAATTTCCTCAACACCAAGACAAATTTCACAAAACGGCAACACTCTCTCACTCTTTCTCCTCTAACACCGAAGTTTATTTTACAACCGACAACATTGCGCACGCTCTTCATGATCGAAACCAATCTAAAATACACATATTTCTGTCATATACTATCAATCTCTTTTTCGAATATTATTTAAATCGCTCGCTCGGTACTGGAGAATTGTTATCAATCTAACTGAGGGATCTATCGCGACTCGATGAAAGCTAAGCAACTCACTCTTCATCTCACTCGCTACCACGCTTAGCCTCATCCTCCAAAAAAGCAAAGGGGGTTAAAACTTCAGTTGTAAGAACTAGCATCACGTTTGATGAATATATAGAGTGCTTAGAAGATTGGAACCGAAAAACTGTTACACAACACCATATTCGTTCCAAAAATCATGTAGTCTGCTCCATCGTTCAGGAGAAGATTGCTCTCTCACCCGAAGATGATGAGAGATATTTGATTCCAGGAACTGATGAAACTCTTCCATGGGGACATTATTCGATTCCTATTATGGGTGACAGTCCTACCTCTTGAGTGAAAACGGACTTTGCAAAATGTTATCTTGGGAAATGAGTAGATTTTTTCATCTATATGCCCCAGCAAACACGTTACATCACTTGGCAATTTCGCGAAGTCTCAGTTGACACATTTAAAGATATCTTCATTATGATTACCCACATTTGTTGTAATCATATATATTTTGGGACATTGCTTCAATAACAAAAATTCGAAGATGCAATGATAATGATTTGAGGATATTTAAAAATAACCACAATGCTATCTCTGCAGAAAGTAATCTATTTCAAGTTAAAAAGTCTCTCATAGAGCAACTTCACAACGAAGTCTATTTGAGAACATCACAATGTTAACATAAATTAGATGATATTATAAGTTCTCTCTACAGACGTTATTACATGTTCCCAACGTGTCTGTTTATTGTCGGAATGTAAGAGATATTTTTTTGCACATTCACATATGGACCTCTCACTGTTATGCCAATGATACTTTTATATAGAAAATGGGATGAAGAACAACTGTAAAACAAAATGAATTAAATATTGGTCGACCAACCTAATTATTAGGCATTATTCCCTTAACTTCATATGTCCAAGAAAACAACAGTATAATAACAGCAGTCCGTATATTATTGATATTGACATATATGCAATTGGATTATTGGGGCTCATTTCTCGGCGACCGTCGAACGCCGCCGTGACGAACGCAACGAAACTCCTCAACGTAGACAGAATAAGGGCTGGTTTTCCAATGTTCATCAGTCAAATGTCTCTGCTATAAGTTACTGATTAGAATATGTTCCTTCGTTTGCATCGAAGTTTAACACTTTCCTACACGTAATTCACACTCTATTTTTGCCGACTTGATTGACACATTCCTTATTTGTTATGTGCACTCAACTGCACTTGATTGAAAATGAGGTTTAAATTACACTACAACTAGAAACGAACGATTGAACCACAGTGTGAGTGTAATCCTTTATTTGAAAGAATATCACATTCATTCTAACCACTTAAATTCAGCTGGCAAACTACCCTAACAAAATATAGAAACACCGACCCTATGACCATCTAAATTTCGAGACTAGAATTCTGGCTGATACACACTTCATATGTATGGTTATTCTGCTTTTTCTGCTTACGTAAGGTTTTAGTTATTGTCAGGTTTGGCTATTTCAACTCAGTTTGTATGAATGTGTCTTGTAATTTAAAATTCCCTCCATTACAGAACCAATCACGAGCGTTTTTTTCGTGAAAATGTCAGATTTGTTTTAGTTGTGGCAATACAGCTGATCTGAAAGTGAAAGTGAAAGACAAATGGATTACAAGTGTTAAAGAGAAAGATGAATACATGTAATAAATATAAAGCTGCTTAGATCAGGATTTATTCATTGACACACTTAACAGTCCCAGGGGTAGGATTCTGTCGACAGTTTTGTCTCTTTCTCTACCATGAATTCAACCATGATGTTATCTCACTTTTTCTATCGATAATAGAATTCTATGGTACAGAGGATCCACCCCAGATATACGAGGTTCTGTGTTTCGCCGTTTTGTGATCATTGTTTATGTTTTATGTTCCTGGTTTCGCCTAAAGATAAAAGCAAAGCCTTTGTCTTTAACTTCTTTAAGGTTAAGGTCACGGTTTCCCGGTTAGTGGAAAGTGTTAAAGTGTTATATTAATATTATTCCAAAAAATTTACACGATCGAGTCGAGTCGAGGTACATATTCAATATTCACTCTTGTAGTTTCATTCACAGGTAAGTCCTAAAAGTTTTTTAATTATGGTCAAAACGGTTCCTAAGTTTCGGCAACAGAGAGAATATTTTCCAGATATGGTACAAAGAGTGATGCAACTAGGTATCTGAGTACATCAAAATATCATACATTGATTTTTTATATTTAAAGTGTATAGAATCCCTTAATTTTTTCAACTTGTCTATATTCAAAGATTTATCGTTAAACAACTCTCAAGTTAAATATTTCATTGATTAAATGCGTGAAGCTGAATACACTTGTTAAATAAATGAAGCGAAGTTTTGTATAAAAGTGTATAAATTCTCTTTATTGCAAAAAGAGAATTTATACAGTTTTATACAAAACTTCGCTTCAAATATTTCATTGTCTAATTGTAATATGTGAAAGCGTTGAACGCTTATAACACCAAATAACCTCAATTGGGTGAATGGAGTGAATTCTATTGGATATTAAAAAATAACATTTTTAAAATTTCAACTCTTTTTCTTCAACGAAAAACACTTCAATTAGGTAGGTATGGTAGAACTTCTGTCTGTTACCTTCTAACAATAAAATCTAATTATTCTGTTATTGAAAAATAATTGCTCTTCTCTCATGGGGAATATCATAATTCATGAACAAATTGACTCACTCGTAGCAATGCCAGTTATAAAAAGTTACGAAGAACAAATCCTTGGTGATCATCATATTGATATGATTGTCACTTGATAGAAAAACTTACAAGGCCATTAATATAATCTTCATAGAATAGTTTTGCTTTTTACCGAAGAAAAATAATGTATGTGTGTTTTCAAAACTTGAACCAGACACCTTCAGAAAGTATACTCCTTATTTTCAGAACAAGAAAAATGCCAAAACAATTTAATGAACTAAGCTCTAGGCATAAGCATCGTCGTAGGCAACAGTTATTAGAGGCCTCTTCAAAAAAACTAAAATCTTACATTCAAAATCAAAATCCAGTTCGTGATGCACCTGCTGATTTACCATCTGCTGCTCCGACTCTCATTCCAGAGTTTTCTTCCGAAACATCATCCTCTCTTCCGTCCACCAGTTCCAGTAAACCCCATTTGGAAGTATCATCAATACATATTAATAATTCATATGAAGGAACTAGTTCAAGTGATGAAAACATAAACAATAAAAGTGAAAATTTCCTAATAACAGATTTGAGAGAATGGGCCTTAGAAAGACATATAAGCCACAATGCCTTAACTCAGCTTCTGGGAATACTACGTAAACATGAAATTATTAATATACCAACAGATGCAAGAAGTTTTCTGAATACACCAAGAGATGTGTCACTTGTTCAAATGGAAGGGGTAGCTATTGTCATTTTGGTTTGAGAAATAATATTTTAAAAAGCATGCAGTTATATTATAACGATGCACCAGACAAAATAAAATTGAATTTTAATATTGATGGGCTTCCTGTCACAAAGAGTTCTCAGAGTCAATTTTGGCCGATATTGGGCTCAATTGTGGAGGATTTTTATACCGAAGTATTCACTATAGGCATATTCCATGGCAATTCAAAGCCAAAAAATGTTAACGAATTTTTAAAAATGTTTGTGGATGAAGTGATTGACATCCTGAATACAGGAGTGGAATGGCAAGGTAAAAATGTTCCAGTTGAGATCAATGCTTTTGTTTGTGATGCCCCTGCTAAAGCATATATAACATGTATTAAAACACACAGTGGTTATTTTTCGTGTGGAAAATGTATTCAGGAAGGAGACTATGTTGATAAACGAGTGATTTTTCCTGAACTTGGAAGTTCTTTGAGAACGAATGATTCGTTCAGAAAAAAAATTCATGAAGAACATCATATTGGTACATCCATTTTAGAGAAGATTGAAACTCTTGATATGGTGTCTCAATTCGTTTTGGACTATATGCATTTGGTTTGCCTGGGGGTTTTAAAAAAAATTATCAAGAGAAGTGTGAAGGGTAGGGCAATACAGAGAATTCCAGATATAGAGGGTACATCAACCAAGTTAGTTGCATTAAAGCATTACATACCTTGTGAATTCTCAAGAACTCCAAGAAAATTGGAGGATATTGATAATTGGAAAGCAACAGAGCTTCGTCAATTTCTATTATATACTGGCCTGCTGGTACTGAAGGATCAATTTCCTTATGAAAAGTATTGCCATTTCTTGAGCCTCTCAGTGGCAATAAGAATATTAGCCAGCGAGAAATATTTGAAATATCTGGATTATGGAGAGAGTCTTCTCAATTTTTTTGTTCGAGAATACCAAAATTTCTATGAATTGCATGATGTCACATACAACGTACACAATTTACTCCATTTGGCAAATGAAGTGAGGACATTTGGGGTATTAGATAAATTTAGTGCATTTAAATTCGAGAATCACATGTATAAATTAAAACAATCGCTTGAAACTTCTGGAAGACCATTGCAGCAAATCCATAATAGGATAAGGGAACAGCAGTCATTACCTTCAAAAAAGAGAACACCCTTATTGAATCCTATTTTCGTAACCAATAAAAATGAAAATGTGTCCTTGATCTTTCAACACTTTAAGTTAAAATGTAAAAGTCCAGATAATTGTGTGTTGTTGAGAACAGGAGAAGTTGGCTTGACAAAACATATTACAGAACATTCTGGGAATATAATCCTAAAAATTGAGGTTTTTAAGAGTGCAACAAATTATTTCTGTATACCTTGTGATTCTATGATGTTTGGCATCAGACAAGTTGAAAACGGTGATGTGTACCCCATGAAAACATTTAGTGTGAAAGACATAGAAAATAAATGCATGAAGTTACCTCTTGATGACAAAACATCTCTAATCATTCCACTTTTACACACTTTTGATTACATAGTTTAAATTTAAATAAATTTTTTTGTCTCTTCTATTCATCTCTCATTTTATATAGGTAGTGAAGTAAAATCATGTTATCTTAGAATCATGTTTATAATATGATTTTTGCACAAACCAGTTTTCTTGTTTATTTATGGTATCTATTGTCAAATAAGTAAGTTTTGTTTATTGATTGCTAGGCTGAAATTACTTACCGACGTCTTTTTAATACTGGTTGCCAGGCCAAAGGCGTTGGTAAGTAATTCACTTACCACACACTTTCATATAAACTATTCAATTGGTAAAATGTGCCTACCGTTCTTGATTCTTGATATACTATTTTTTTCATAATATATCACAGGAAATCACCTGTCTACTATTAAAATAAATTTCTATTTCTTTTGTCGATATTTGTCATCATTGAAATGTTTTCAAATTTAATTTAAATTTTGTTATAATTATTAATCATGTGTAACTTTTTCACTCTTAATTTATATTATTTTCAATCTTATGTTGGTAGAGTATTATTTTTAGTTTCTATATTTAATATCACTATTAACAGATCACTTTCTTAGGAAAAAATGAACAAGCAATATTCCTGTATAGTTTTTTGTAACGAATCTGATAAGAACAATGAGTCAGTAGCTGAAGTACCTGTCATATGGCTTGATGAGACTAAGACCATTTGCAAATGGCCTCCTTCCCCTTCCCTGGTCTCATTATATATCAACAGATATAAGATACCGATGGAAAGTTGGATATCTTATAATGTTAAAGTAACTGCTACTTTTGGTAAGTTATATTCCAAGATACTATCATTTGTAACATAAGTACATACAACTGTCATATTTACATTTTCAATTCTGAATTAGGAGGATATAGGTGTCTTCTTAATTTTGAAGGAAAAACGTTTGTTGTTTATTGGCACTAACATACTTTGCATTTCTAGCAACTCTTGAAGAAGCCCGTAATTTTAATAAAGATGAAAATAAAGCTGATTCCAGTGGGCGTAGACTGGTTAAATCGCCAGATATTTATAGCCCAGATGAATTTGTAGAAGCCAGGAGAGTTAAAAGTATGTATGCAGAAACTTTTTAGAGCTGAATTCAATTCTGAGAGAAACTTTACTCCTCATATGTTAGTAGGAGATTTGAGCCGGTTCTGGGCCTCCTCCCAAAATTGACGTCTTCGGAGTAAGGATAAACAGTAAATTTTACATAGAGGAGGAGGAGTATGTCGGTTTTACCTAGAATCTAGGGAAAAACGTCGCATATCTCAAGAATTATCACCTATAAATAAACGTTAAAATGTTAAGATTTTTCCCTAGACCTAGGGAAAAAATTCACGAATTCTAAGGTTGGTTCTAGAAATTATTGTTACCAAGCAGATAGGAGAATCTATTTGGCCTGGGGTTGATCGTACCTTCATGTGCAAGTTTAGTTGGCTAGTTATGTAAGCGTATTCATCGATACTTAATGCAAAAGCGAATGTAAAGTTGTTTTTGGCCTTTTTCAGTAGGATTGTAGGAAGTTAGACTGTTAGGATCAAACGATGAGTGATACTTGTAATGTGTGGATATGATTTACAGTGTTTCTTGATATTTGGTATCAATAAAGAAGAAAGATTGAGCATTTCTCAAATGATTAAAGTTTTATGACCTGATATAATATTTGCATTGGACGGTTCGTGGATGATATGAAATGGATTGATATTGTGCATGGTATCGGAAGGGGGTTAGGGTACGGAATTGATGTTATATGGGCTGTTGAGAGGTTGCGAGGATGAAGATATGATCAATATTGATTTGGCGTTGAATAAGAATTAGATTGTAGGATCAGCTAAAACCTAATACTGATATAATGAATATTGTTGATTCATGTATGGGTTTGCTTTATAGTTTGATATATACCTAATAAAAAGCATGGAGTTGGAAAGTTAATCTATTGAATGTTCAGAGGGATAAGATAATTGATGAATTGATCATTTCTGATCAGTGTATGGTTTCGATTTATAATATTCGTTGATACTTTACATATGAATATGAGCTGTATTATGCATTTCTCTAGTGATTGGATGAATTAAATTGGAGTATTTCAATCATAAACATAATGCTGAATGTGTCTCTATGCTCACTGTTGAAAATATAAGTGCTGGAAGGAATGCTAACATCATAGTAGAATATGGATAAAGTGACGTAGTTCAGTTCAGGAAAATTAAATTAATATTGGAAATTCTTCAATGCTCTCACTGATAAACTGGTTAATGCATTGATATTATAATGTGATAATGTGTTCGAATGTTAAATTGAGGTATCAGGAAAATATTTGAACCCCGCGTGTTATTTGCCAATAATATACATCATTCGTTGGCAATCGGCAGGGGTTCGATAAACAGGAAGGTTCGGGAATATGGAATTATCATATACTTAATTTTTTTTCCCAATATGCTTTCACTGATATAACACGTAGCTCAAAAACGCACGATTAGGTGATACGCATTAATATTGCAGATGTTGATATGAAATATATAGAGTGTTTTAGCGATAGCGAGGTATTCAACTCATTTCAGATATCTATGAATAATATATAGAATTGTCTCGCAGATATGTATATGTATTCGAAATAAAATGTAAACCGAGTATAAATAATCAGATATCCAGATTTACATTTTCAAAGGTGATTACGGTAATAAATTGAAATGGAAAGGAGGCATATTCATATTTAGATCAATCCGTATGAATAATGACATTTCACATTTATTTTAGGAAGTGCACTTGGAGCAATTGAATCTCATTTGTTATTCTGATATAGGGATAGACAAAAATTACCAAACCTCTTCAATTGCAAAGAGAATGCAACTATACACCAAATATCAACGCCGTCTCTTGGGTAAGAGTTATTTGTTTCAGTTATTTTTATCAAGTATGTGATTAATATTTGAATTTTTCACCTATAAAGAATGTGACATAGCAAAACTCGTAAATTGATCGTTTCCTGTCGAAGTACTTGAACTATGACACTGAGGGCATCTCAAATAGAGATGATATAAAAAAATATTTCATACAGATGTATTTCAACTGAACGTTTACTTTATTCGATGTTCCAAAAAATATCGAAGAAAAGTTAATTTTAATATAATTTCCAATGGTGAACATAAACATAGAATAGTTACATCATGCTAAGTCTAGTCAATTGAAAATATGTGACACATGGTGTTTGAATTTATTCAACCCATTAGTGGACAAATGTTTCATTGGGATGATTGAAAAACCGGATTATCACCGTATTACACGTTAGAAAGTCGATCATATTGCACATTTTCACCACTCAAATCATAACCTGTAAATTATGTATTATTAGCGAAATGAAATATTTGATAAAAAATATATTTCACACTTCAAATCAGTGGGTATGCGATATGTCATTATGGTTATATCCGTGGCTTTCGATAATCTGGATAGACGTCTTGGTATGATGTTTTTTTTCTATCAACTCACGTTTATTGGTTTTAATTCAAATTACCAACTATCTAGATGGAATTTACTAAACACTAATTCGAAATAATAAGGGAATAAATCAATGATATTGTGCAATTTTATGCAATATATCAATGTTAAGGTGAAAAAAGAAATTCTCCTACCTAGGTTGGTGAACTGAAGACGTTTATTCAAAATATATGTTATCGAACCTTCTATGAAGATTTTCTGGCTCATTTTTATGGCTGTGAAATATCGAATACATAGCTTTATGTTCCTGTATGAAAAGTAATGCGCAATTAAACATAAAATGGTTATGATATTATGATGTTTAGTATTAAGTGATCGAAAAATTGATATCATCAAATAAAAATTTTGAATGATATAATATATATTATTGAATTGGAAGAAATTATGACCCACTCGTTTCATCTTAAACAAAGAAATTATTGTGTAGCTTATTAAATTCCACTATGCAGCAGAATTCAGTTCGCTTATGGAATATTGACAGGTTTTTCTCCAGTATTCTCATACTGATAGTTGACACTCAGGATGTCTATCTATCTTGCAATTGGAATTCCTGGTCCTCCGGCAGTTCGGCCATCTGTCAAGCTGGCTGACTAGCCCTAAACTTCCTCTAAAATATGATATTTTGAAAAATAATTAATATTCATTCAGATAATATATAAATCAAAAATAAAATTTTAACATACGTGTTCTTCCAGTCTTTCGAGAAAGTAATAACATGAGGTAAAAATGATGTAAATAGAAAATGTATACAGTTGAAAACGAACAAGAAAATCAATTAATGCATTACCAAAATTAGTCCACTAGAAAAAATGTTACTAATCAATACTTGAACAAATTCAGATTTTGCACAAAATATTGTTTGTTCTTATTTCAAAATCCCAATTTTGGGGTACATTACATTAGATACACTTACTGAACTTACTTTCCGCTGAACTAATATCAAGAGAGGGCCAATAAAGTTTACGAAAATTACATTTAAGTGAATCTCTTTCCATACTGAATACATTCATTCAGACGACATTAGAATATAGATCATAAAGTGCCATACTTCAAATGAAAATGCCCTACAGCTACATGTCAACATATACTTCAACATAACCTAAAGCAGTTTCTGTTAGAGTTCATTTTGACATTCTGTCATCAATTGTTGATTTTCTGTATGCTACCTAATGAATCTAATCTTATATATTTGTCATTTTCCAAGCGTTACTACTATATTCCCCCAGTTTTATGCCATTGCAAGTGGTTGAATAATTCGGATCATTATTATCTTTCGTGCGAAAATACTATAGATATAGTCTGCTCATGAAATTTTTTTTTTTATTTTCACTGAAGAACTAAACACCAAAATTCCCTAGACTCTTTGATTAAGTGGTAATTACACTAGTGTCTGGCACAAAATTTACAGCATATAGAATACCTAATTTTTAATATTGATACCTCAGAAAACTTCAAGTATGATAAAATCCCCTGCTACCCCCAAAAGCTATACTTCATAGGTTGAAGTTCAATTTTCTATGTCTATTTAGGATCTTTGAAACATGTGATAAATTCACAATAAATGATGATCCTTTGACATAATTTTGAATGTGAAAACATATCCAGGGGTGATATCGTCATACCTACCAATATACTATTCAAATTGCGCAAGAAGTCCATATCATGAAGTGGAATGTAGAGTTATGTAGGAATATTGATGGAGTGGAGATAATTTGAGTTTTTTCCTACTTTAAAAAATAAACTACTATTCTAGCATGAAGTTTCTTATATTTTACAAGGTTATAAGGACAAAATGAATAAAACGGTGAGAAAAATTTAATTGGTCGTAGGTAAATAATTACCATTTAATAATAATAATAATAAAAAACCCTCACAATTACTCTTAGAATGTACCCAAAGGCGGGTGGAGGTCGGTTATCAATATTATTTGCCATAGGGCTTGTGATTCAATAACGTTGATAAATATTTCATTTCATTCCATAATTATCTTTGACATTTTTTCTTTCCTAACAGAATGAAGTTATGACTATTATTTCATGAAAATTTATCATGTTTTTCAATCTACCTCGTAGGTCGAAGAGAACAAAAAGTTGGTAAAAGCAGTTTCGTTTAGGGGTCATCAGCAATGACATTTTCTGAGAAGCTAATAATTAAAAAAAGTATTCCAAAGATAGATACGTAGCGAACTTCATGACTAACAATATATGATGATTAACGAAAGATGCACAAATAGTCAATAGGATATTCAACCCCAAAAGTTCATACTGAATTCGATTATGCATTTTCAATACAAATTAAAATATCATCATAGTGTATAATAATTATTTGTGTAACCTCAAAGCTATAATATCACTAAGGGTACGTAACAAATTGCCTGTGGTATGATTTCTCGTCGTTTTCGGACTGATTTTGAATGGAATCAGACAATCTTGTGCAAGTTAAACGAGACGGTGACGTATACGTTCGCATAGGTATCGATATGTCCTCCCCCATCAATGCACCCGTTGTTAGCGGGGCGAATCGAGCTTCAATTACTGAAAAATTTTACAATGATATTATTCATTTATTATCATCAAAGGTAAGACCTCGGTAATCCTCAGCTCGCACAAGTTTCTACTTTTGAGGGCTGCAGTTCTTATGAGGACGACAGCTGATTAACGGAAAAAACAATTTTAACAATTTAACAAAATTTACCTTTCGAACGTTGGGTGGTGTATTGCGTTTTTCGGATCAATTCGATTTCTCGAGGAAGGTTTATTTTTTTGTATTAATTATATAAAGTAGTAATGGTTGATCACAGTTCAATCAACGAAAACCATTCATTCAAATACAGATAAATATTTTTTCAAAATGTAAATAATTGACATACAATGTTTCATATTGAAGCAAGGTACAAATAATTTTGTATATCTAGGTCAATAAATGTTATTAATGTATAAGTGTGTAGGTTCGACTGATTTTTTTGAGTACCTAATTGATATTGACGCTATTTCTATAGTGTTTTTCATATTGCTACGAATATTTTCTGGTTGAGGATTGGATGTTGATTTTCACGCAATATCACTTGTTCTGTTACCAAATCCACCTATTTACAGCCCAAATTGGTATCCTGATCTGATTTTAGGCTTGATTTTATATTTCAATATAATATATATTGATTATATTTCAATATAATATATATCAATATATTTCAATATATTTACAATATATTTCGAACTTCAGCATTTGTTGGATATTGATAATTTATAATAGATAATTCAAATTCTTTTACGATTACTGCTTTTCACTGAGCTCTTTCTAAAGTAGGAATACCTATGAAAAAATCGTGGAAATTAAAATCTAGACAGGAGGACGAAGAATGTATTACTGCTAATAAATATAAGTAGATGGTATAATATTCGCAATTCATCAAAAGTATTATGTTGTCATTTCAATGACTCTGCCGTATTTTAAAAACCCTAATATGATTAATTGGGGTTATGCACTAGTAAAGTTTTAGATTTCTACCTGAAGTAGTTCCTCGCTTGTTTAATGTGAATAAAGTGCTACATTGTATGCTCATTAAAAATATATCGCCAGGCAATATCTATTTTTTCATATTAAGCACCTATCTCTCACATTCCTTATATCTCTCTCACACCTCACACTGACTAGGTATACGTTAAAATTCATACGTCATTGAAATCCAAGAATGTATATTTGTATTTATCCCTAATAATTCTACAAAATTCAATCATGCACTGTTATTAATATATCTGCAACGATAATCACAGCATCGAAAGACTGATTGTAATTGATTTTGTGGGACTATTTCATGAATTTATTCTTTAGAGACTGATAAATGAGTTTAACAAATGGCATATTTATCAGTTATACCGAGACTTTTACTCGGGTAAAAATATGACTAGAATAAAAATTCTGACGATCATTATCCTATATTTCTATCAATCTCGAAGCGGGTTCTGCCAAAGTTTTAGTTGAAAACGAATCCCTTCGTACTTTGATGACATTTTAAGTACAATTCTAACTTCCACAATAGCTCGGATTATCTAACGTTCATAAAAAGAGATATTACAGATCACTTGAAGAAACTGCTGTGTTAGCGAAATATATGTCGTGATATTCAAAAGATTGTGAAGATCGAATCGTTCTCCATGTAGTTTGTACTATTACAAATATGTATGACAGCTTACGATTGATTTTTAATTACCATCAGTACTTATGCGGTTAGTTCCCCAGTACCATCAGTACAGTATGGTGGTCAAATTCGAGTTTCTATCGTAGTCTCTTTATATTAGATTCATTTAGCATCCATAACTCTATTGGCTATTCATTACTAGATGAGGGTGAGATGCTAAGAGTCTATATAAATCACGTATTTGGGCATTACTATTATATATTTGACGAAAAGGGGAATATTTGAACTATTATATTTCAGCTATGTTTCCAAATTATTTTCCAATTTTTGCTAAAAGTATGACAGCCATGACTATGTCATATTTCTACGAATATTGTCCTCCCCATTGAAAGTTGACGACTTGCGATAACATCCGTTCTCATTTCTCCATGATATTTGCATATCCAACTTAAATTAATGGCATACAATGTAAAATTTGTATTTGTCAATATGAGACCCATAATAACAAATTGATGATTTTCTGTATTTTATTTTAATATATTGAAAATTAGTACAAACGAGTTCATGGTTGAATTTAGTGGACCACTCAGGTATCATTTTATGGAAGTCATGGAGTTGGTATTGGTCAATACATATAGAAACATAAAACGAATTCCAAACCTATGTTTGAGAGAACACATAAGTTTGGTCTTTCTTATTTGGTATACGATGACACTTCACATAGTCTGCTAGCAGATTTCAATTTATTACGTTTTTCTCCATATATGTTAAGAGCTTTCACTGCTAATCTTGAAAGGTGAATTGATCTATAAAAAATTGTGTAAACGGTACATGTACTAAACATATATTGAGGCAAAAATTCACTGAATTTTTGTGAGCTTTCAATAACGTGTACTGTTGAACCAGGTCACTTTGGTCTCTGAGATGCCTAAATGAGAAACAGGGGAGGTAACTGCGATATAAAGATCGAGCACGATTTTTCATAAGAAAGGCATAAAGAAGGAAAGGGTTAGTCTAGTGCCAAGCTGTTCTGGTTGCGCTATAGCAATTATCCAATATTACAATCAAACTATATCACCTATAAAGTAATGGTGTCCACTATATATCTCAGATGACAATTATGTGATATGTGTAGCATATATTTCCTCAATTATCGAACGTATAAGCTTTCAAGTTAACGAAATTAATTTATCAATTAAGTGCGAATTATCCTTCTCATTCATATGTTTCAAATAACGGTTCTTCTTATTGGTTTCACTATACTAGACTATGCACCCGTTCCATAACCATGATGTTTTCCATATTACCTGTTATCCTGAGTATTTATGCTAAGTTCCTAGCACAACTCCCAAAAAACTGCAAACTGTATTCAAACTGGAAACTATTCCATTACTTATTCATTTAAAAAGAATTGGGAGAAGCTAAGGCATTTTTTCGCCACTCGTAGTATAGCAATTCTGTGGAAGGTATTGCAGTATGTTTTATCACCAATAATAATTTCGCCATTAAGTGAAAATTTTACTTAAATTAGCGGGAATATCATGGGCAATTTCTGGAATGACGTCAAGTTTACTAGATGTATCTATAGACCCCCAGGTCCTACTTGACTCGGATTACTTTTGCATTTGTTTTTGATATGAAATAGGTATCTTACTATACTTTAACTCTATTTAAAAGAGAATGTGAGTAGTATTGCCAATTTCCATTTGGAATTGGGATTATTTCTCTAGATTTCGAACAAAAAACAAAACAAAAGAATTTGGACTATAACAGTTTTATCAGAGAGCCAGACTTTGAAACAAGCTGTTTCCGGCATTTCGGGCGACAAAGATAAATCACTCAAAATCGAATGAAAATCCGTAAAATCATTCAGTCTGTCAAATTTATGAAGAAAATGAATCACAAACTGATATTAAATCAATTTGCATTGACAGAACTGTAAAATTTTGAATTTTTGAACCAGTCCACCACATAATCCCAATGCATTTTCAATCACTTTTATTGTTCTTAAAAACCCTTTTTGATTTTTGTTTACACTCATTTCACGGCAAGCTTGCCTCAACCTACCATACGAATTTTGACTACTTCGATATCACATACAAACCACCCTATAATTTTGAATGTCTGCATCATCTTGCTGAATGTACATTTCCAGTCATAATTTGCATCGAATAATTCTTGATCATGGGAATCAACTAAAATACCACACAATTAGTTTTTTTCTGTAATATTATTTCTAACATTTATCAATCAAGTATGGATCTGCACATTCCAACACATAGTATCATGGTGGTAACAAACGTAGCCTCATTTGTGAATACATATTTTCTCAGGATGTCTTTCAAACATGTTCCATAGCCAAGAAGCAATAGTCTAATTCTTTTTACTCATCTCTTTCAATCCTTGTACTCATTATCTATGTGATTGAATGATTATATTTTATAAAGGCACAAATATCTTCTATTTTTTCTTTAATTCACATTAAATTGAATGGTTGAGAATGATTCGAAGCTAAGATATTGTCACCACTATTATAATATCTTCTATTTCTACTGGCATAACCAACTATGGGGATTTTCCTGGGTTGACTAAAAAGTGCTTTTACAGATGCTGGTGTAAAATTCCATATGATGAGTTTCGTTGAATTGTTTTCAACTTTTCCGCTACTTGTAGCCGAGATTCCAAAAAAAAATTAATAATTCAAATTTTGCCTCTCAAGTACAAGTGACATATTGTTCATATTTCTTGAAAAAATTTCTTTCAAACTGTCATTCAATTATCCCGTATTTATATACATATGGTTAAACGTTACAAGAAGAACGTGATTTTTCACTTTGTAATAAGTCGAGTATGGATTAATCATAATAACTTATACCCATGAGAGATAATTGAAAAAATTCGTTAGCGTTGGAATCGACCATCAACAAAAATATAACTACCAATTACTATGAACGAAAAAGTGTTTGGACTATGGATTCAAGTCACAACGTTTCAACTGGCTAGTATCTCCAGTCGTTATCAAGTGAATCACAAAGCGGAAAGTTGAGGTGAACATCCATCGGAAAACAACTACTTCCCCCTACGAATATTGTATGACATCTGACTTCCATCCAATCCTTGGTTATCCGTCTGTTGTGAGTGACAATATTTACGAAATGTTCAGAATTTATATCCAATTTAGCAGGTAATAAGACCTATTAACTTCTATTGTACCAATTACTAATTTCGATTATGTGATTGATATACGATTTTAGAAAATTGTATGAGAATATATTATATTATAGATATCGAAAAAATGCGTGCCTGAAAAAGTTGTTACGATCATGTATGTTTCTATTCACTTTCAATGAGGTTATCACAGATTTAAATTATAAGCAACAGTAATAGATCAAAACTATGGCAGGTGTTTAAAAATTATTGATTTATTAATATTCGGACGGTGAAACAAGCATCATGGAGTAGTGAAATTGGTAATTGGTACAATAGAACAATGGCCAAGTTAATAGGTCTTATTACCTGCTAAATTGGATATAAATTCTGAACATTTCGTAAATATTGTCACTCACAACAGACGGATAACCAAGGATTGGATGGAAGTCAGATGTCATACAATATTCGTAGGGGGAAGTAGTTGTTTTCCGATGGATGTTCACCTCAACTTTCCGCTTTGTGATTCACTTGATAACGACTGGAGATACTAGCCAGTTGAAACGTTGTGACTTGAATCCATAGTCCAAACACTTTTTCGTTCATAGTAATTGGTAGTTATATTTTTGTTGATGGTCGATTCCAACGCTAACGAATTTTTTCAATTATCTCTCATGGGTATAAGTTATTATGATTAATCCATACTCGACTTATTACAAAGTGAAAAATCACGTTCTTCTTGTAACGTTTAACCATATGTATATAAATACGGGATAATTGAATGACAGTTTGAAAGAAATTTTTTCAAGAAATATGAACAATATGTCACTTGTACTTGAGAGGCAAAATTTGAATTATTAATTTTTTTTTGGAATCTCGGCTACAAGTAGCGTAAAAGTTGAAAACAATTCAACGAAACTCATCATATGGAATTTTACACCAGCATCTGTAAAAGCACTTTTTAGTCAACCCAGGAAAATCCCCATAGTTGGTTATGCCAGTAGAAATAGAAGATATTATAATAGTGGTGACAATATCTTAGCTTCGAATCATTCTCAACCATTCAATTTAATGTGAATTAAAGAAAAAATAGAAGATATTTGTGCCTTTATAAAATATAATCATTCAATCACATAGATAATGAGTACAAGGATTGAAAGAGATGAGTAAAAAGAATTAGACTATTGCTTCTTGGCTATGGAACATGTTTGAAAGACATCCTGAGAAAATATGTATTCACAAATGAGGCTACGTTTGTTACCACCATGATACTATGTGTTGGAATGTGCAGATCCATACTTGATTGATAAATGTTAGAAATAATATTACAGAAAAAAACTAATTGTGTGGTATTTTAGTTGATTCCCATGATCAAGAATTATTCGATGCAAATTATGACTGGAAATGTACATTCAGCAAGATGATGCAGACATTCAAAATTATAGGGTGGTTTGTATGTGATATCGAAGTAGTCAAAATTCGTATGGTAGGTTGAGGCAAGCTTGCCGTGAAATGAGTGTAAACAAAAATCAAAAAGGGTTTTTAAGAACAATAAAAGTGATTGAAAATGCATTGGGATTATGTGGTGGACTGGTTCAAAAATTCAAAATTTTACAGTTCTGTCAATGCAAATTGATTTAATATCAGTTTGTGATTCATTTTCTTCATAAATTTGACAGACTGAATGATTTTACGGATTTTCATTCGATTTTGAGTGATTTATCTTTGTCGCCCGAAATGCCGGAAACAGCTTGTTTCAAAGTCTGGCTCTCTGATAAAACTGTTATAGTCCAAATTCTTTTGTTTTGTTTTTTGTTCGAAATCTAGAGAAATAATCCCAATTCCAAATGGAAATTGGCAATACTACTCACATTCTCTTTTAAATAGAGTTAAAGTATAGTAAGATACCTATTTCATATCAAAAACAAATGCAAAAGTAATCCGAGTCAAGTAGGACCTGGGGGTCTATAGATACATCTAGTAAACTTGACGTCATTCCAGAAATTGCCCATGATATTCCCGCTAATTTAAGTAAAATTTTCACTTAATGGCGAAATTATTGCTATACTACGAGTGGCGAAAAAATGCCTTAGCTTCTCCCAATTCTTTTTAAATGAATAAGTAATGGAATAGTTTCCAGTTTGAATACAGTTTGCAGTTTTTTGGGAGTTGTGCTAGGAACTTAGCATAAATACTCAGGATAACAGGTAATATGGAAAACATCATGGTTATGGAACGGGTGCATAGTCTAGTATAGTGAAACCAATAAGAAGAACCGTTATTTGAAACATATGAATGAGAAGGATAATTCGCACTTAATTGATAAATTAATTTCGTTAACTTGAAAGCTTATACGTTCGATAATTGAGGAAATATATGCTACACATATCACATAATTGTCATCTGAGATATATAGTGGACACCATTACTTTATAGGTGATATAGTTTGATTGTAATATTGGATAATTGCTATAGCGCAACCAGAACAGCTTGGCACTAGACTAACCCTTTCCTTCTTTATGCCTTTCTTATGAAAAATCGTGCTCGATCTTTATATCGCAGTTACCTCCCCTGTTTCTCATTTAGGCATCTCAGAGACCAAAGTGACCTGGTTCAACAGTACACGTTATTGAAAGCTCACAAATATCAGTGAATTTTTGCCTCAATATATGTTTAGTACATGTACCGTTTACACAATTTTTTATAGATCAATTCACCTTTCAAGATTAGCAGCGAAAGCTCTTAACATATATGGAGAAAAACGTAATAAATTGAAATCTGCTAGCAGACTATGTGAAGTGTCATCGTATACCAAATAAGAAAGACCAAACTTATGTGTTCTCTCAAACATAGGTTTGGAATTCGTTTTATGTTTCTATATGTATTGACCAATACCAACTCCATGACTTCCATAAAATGATACCTGAGTGGTCCACTAAATTCAACCATGAACTCGTTTGTACTAATTTTCAATATATTAAAATAAAATACAGAAAATCATCAATTTGTTATTATGGGTCTCATATTGACAAATACAAATTTTACATTGTATGCCATTAATTTAAGTTGGATATGCAAATATCATGGAGAAATGAGAACGGATGTTATCGCAAGTCGTCAACTTTCAATGGGGAGGACAATATTCGTAGAAATATGACATAGTCATGGCTGTCATACTTTTAGCAAAAATTGGAAAATAATTTGGAAACATAGCTGAAATATAATAGTTCAAATATTCCCCTTTTCGTCAAATATATAATAGTAATGCCCAAATACGTGATTTATATAGACTCTTAGCATCTCACCCTCATCTAGTAATGAATAGCCAATAGAGTTATGGATGCTAAATGAATCTAATATAAAGAGACTACGATAGAAACTCGAATTTGACCACCATACTGTACTGATGGTACTGGGGAACTAACCGCATAAGTACTGATGGTAATTAAAAATCAATCGTAAGCTGTCATACATATTTGTAATAGTACAAACTACATGGAGAACGATTCGATCTTCACAATCTTTTGAATATCACGACATATATTTCGCTAACACAGCAGTTTCTTCAAGTGATCTGTAATATCTCTTTTTATGAACGTTAGATAATCCGAGCTATTGTGGAAGTTAGAATTGTACTTAAAATGTCATCAAAGTACGAAGGGATTCGTTTTCAACTAAAACTTTGGCAGAACCCGCTTCGAGATTGATAGAAATATAGGATAATGATCGTCAGAATTTTTATTCTAGTCATATTTTTACCCGAGTAAAAGTCTCGGTATAACTGATAAATATGCCATTTGTTAAACTCATTTATCAGTCTCTAAAGAATAAATTCATGAAATAGTCCCACAAAATCAATTACAATCAGTCTTTCGATGCTGTGATTATCGTTGCAGATATATTAATAACAGTGCATGATTGAATTTTGTAGAATTATTAGGGATAAATACAAATATACATTCTTGGATTTCAATGACGTATGAATTTTAACGTATACCTAGTCAGTGTGAGGTGTGAGAGAGATATAAGGAATGTGAGAGATAGGTGCTTAATATGAAAAAATAGATATTGCCTGGCGATATATTTTTAATGAGCATACAATGTAGCACTTTATTCACATTAAACAAGCGAGGAACTACTTCAGGTAGAAATCTAAAACTTTACTAGTGCATAACCCCAATTAATCATATTAGGGTTTTAAAAATACGGCAGAGTCATTGAAATGACAACATAATACTTTTGATGAATTGCGAATATTATACCATCTACTTATATTTATTAGCAGTAATACATTCTTCGTCCTCCTGTCTAGATTTTAATTTCCACGATTTTTTCATAGGTATTCCTACTTTAGAAAGAGCTCAGTGAAAAGCAGTAATCGTAAAAGAATTTGAATTATCTATTATAAATTATCAATATCCAACAAATGCTGAAGTTCGAAATATATTGTAAATATATTGAAATATATTGATATATATTATATTGAAATATAATCAATATATATTATATTGAAATATAAAATCAAGCCTAAAATCAGATCAGGATACCAATTTGGGCTGTAAATAGGTGGATTTGGTAACAGAACAAGTGATATTGCGTGAAAATCAACATCCAATCCTCAACCAGAAAATATTCGTAGCAATATGAAAAACACTATAGAAATAGCGTCAATATCAATTAGGTACTCAAAAAAATCAGTCGAACCTACACACTTATACATTAATAACATTTATTGACCTAGATATACAAAATTATTTGTACCTTGCTTCAATATGAAACATTGTATGTCAATTATTTACATTTTGAAAAAATATTTATCTGTATTTGAATGAATGGTTTTCGTTGATTGAACTGTGATCAACCATTACTACTTTATATAATTAATACAAAAAAATAAACCTTCCTCGAGAAATCGAATTGATCCGAAAAACGCAATACACCACCCAACGTTCGAAAGGTAAATTTTGTTAAATTGTTAAAATTGTTTTTTCCGTTAATCAGCTGTCGTCCTCATAAGAACTGCAGCCCTCAAAAGTAGAAACTTGTGCGAGCTGAGGATTACCGAGGTCTTACCTTTGATGATAATAAATGAATAATATCATTGTAAAATTTTTCAGTAATTGAAGCTCGATTCGCCCCGCTAACAACGGGTGCATTGATGGGGGAGGACATATCGATACCTATGCGAACGTATACGTCACCGTCTCGTTTAACTTGCACAAGATTGTCTGATTCCATTCAAAATCAGTCCGAAAACGACGAGAAATCATACCACAGGCAATTTGTTACGTACCCTTAGTGATATTATAGCTTTGAGGTTACACAAATAATTATTATACACTATGATGATATTTTAATTTGTATTGAAAATGCATAATCGAATTCAGTATGAACTTTTGGGGTTGAATATCCTATTGACTATTTGTGCATCTTTCGTTAATCATCATATATTGTTAGTCATGAAGTTCGCTACGTATCTATCTATGGAATACTTTTTTTAATTATTAGCTTCTCAGAAAATGTCATTGCTGATGACCCCTAAACGAAACTGCTTTTACCAACTTTTTGTTCTCTTCGACCTACGAGGTAGATTGAAAAACATGATAAATTTTCATGAAATAATAGTCATAACTTCATTCTGTTAGGAAAGAAAAAATGTCAAAGATAATTATGGAATGAAATGAAATATTTATCAACGTTATTGAATCACAAGCCCTATGGCAAATAATATTGATAACCGACCTCCACCCGCCTTTGGGTACATTCTAAGAGTAATTGTGAGGGTTTTTTATTATTATTATTATTAAATGGTAATTATTTACCTACGACCAATTAAATTTTTCTCACCGTTTTATTCATTTTGTCCTTATAACCTTGTAAAATATAAGAAACTTCATGCTAGAATAGTAGTTTATTTTTTAAAGTAGGAAAAAACTCAAATTATCTCCACTCCATCAATATTCCTACATAACTCTACATTCCACTTCATGATATGGACTTCTTGCGCAATTTGAATAGTATATTGGTAGGTATGACGATATCACCCCTGGATATGTTTTCACATTCAAAATTATGTCAAAGGATCATCATTTATTGTGAATTTATCACATGTTTCAAAGATCCTAAATAGACATAGAAAATTGAACTTCAACCTATGAAGTATAGCTTTTGGGGGTAGCAGGGGATTTTATCATACTTGAAGTTTTCTGAGGTATCAATATTAAAAATTAGGTATTCTATATGCTGTAAATTTTGTGCCAGACACTAGTGTAATTACCACTTAATCAAAGAGTCTAGGGAATTTTGGTGTTTAGTTCTTCAGTGAAAATAAAAAAAAAAATTTCATGAGCAGACTATATCTATAGTATTTTCGCACGAAAGATAATAATGATCCGAATTATTCAACCACTTGCAATGGCATAAAACTGGGGGAATATAGTAGTAACGCTTGGAAAATGACAAATATATAAGATTAGATTCATTAGGGAGCATACAGAAAATCAACAATTGATGACAGAATGTCAAAATGAACTCTAACAGAAACTGCTTTAGGTTATGTTGGAGTATATGTTGACATGTAGCTGTAGGGCATTTTCATTTGAAGTATGGCACTTTATGATCTATATTCTAATGTCGTCTGAATGAATGTATTCAGTATGGAAAGAGATTCACTTAAATGTAATTTTCGTAAACTTTATTGGCCCTCTCTTGATATTAGTTCAGCGGAAAGTAAGTTCAGTAAGTGTATCTAATGTAATGTACCCCAAAATTGGGATTTTGAAATAAGAACAAACAATATTTTGTGCAAAATCTGAATTTGTTCAAGTATTGATTAGTAACATTTTTTCTAGTGGACTAATTTTGGTAATGCATTAATTGATTTTCTTGTTCGTTTTCAACTGTATACATTTTCTATTTACATCATTTTTACCTCATGTTATTACTTTCTCGAAAGACTGGAAGAACACGTATGTTAAAATTTTATTTTTGATTTATATATTATCTGAATGAATATTAATTATTTTTCAAAATATCATATTTTAGAGGAAGTTTAGGGCTAGTCAGCCAGCTTGACAGATGGCCGAACTGCCGGAGGACCAGGAATTCCAATTGCAAGATAGATAGACATCCTGAGTGTCAACTATCAGTATGAGAATACTGGAGAAAAACCTGTCAATATTCCATAAGCGAACTGAATTCTGCTGCATAGTGGAATTTAATAAGCTACACAATAATTTCTTTGTTTAAGATGAAACGAGTGGGTCATAATTTCTTCCAATTCAATAATATATATTATATCATTCAAAATTTTTATTTGATGATATCAATTTTTCGATCACTTAATACTAAACATCATAATATCATAACCATTTTATGTTTAATTGCGCATTACTTTTCATACAGGAACATAAAGCTATGTATTCGATATTTCACAGCCATAAAAATGAGCCAGAAAATCTTCATAGAAGGTTCGATAACATATATTTTGAATAAACGTCTTCAGTTCACCAACCTAGGTAGGAGAATTTCTTTTTTCACCTTAACATTGATATATTGCATAAAATTGCACAATATCATTGATTTATTCCCTTATTATTTCGAATTAGTGTTTAGTAAATTCCATCTAGATAGTTGGTAATTTGAATTAAAACCAATAAACGTGAGTTGATAGAAAAAAAACATCATACCAAGACGTCTATCCAGATTATCGAAAGCCACGGATATAACCATAATGACATATCGCATACCCACTGATTTGAAGTGTGAAATATATTTTTTATCAAATATTTCATTTCGCTAATAATACATAATTTACAGGTTATGATTTGAGTGGTGAAAATGTGCAATATGATCAACTTTCTAACGTGTAATACGGTGATAATCCGGTTTTTCAATCATCCCAATGAAACATTTGTCCACTAATGGGTTGAATAAATTCAAACACCATGTGTCACATATTTTCAATTGACTAGACTTAGCATGATGTAACTATTCTATGTTTATGTTCACCATTGGAAATTATATTAAAATTAACTTTTCTTCGATATTTTTTGGAACATCGAATAAAGTAAACGTTCAGTTGAAATACATCTGTATGAAATATTTTTTTATATCATCTCTATTTGAGATGCCCTCAGTGTCATAGTTCAAGTACTTCGACAGGAAACGATCAATTTACGAGTTTTGCTATGTCACATTCTTTATAGGTGAAAAATTCAAATATTAATCACATACTTGATAAAAATAACTGAAACAAATAACTCTTACCCAAGAGACGGCGTTGATATTTGGTGTATAGTTGCATTCTCTTTGCAATTGAAGAGGTTTGGTAATTTTTGTCTATCCCTATATCAGAATAACAAATGAGATTCAATTGCTCCAAGTGCACTTCCTAAAATAAATGTGAAATGTCATTATTCATACGGATTGATCTAAATATGAATATGCCTCCTTTCCATTTCAATTCATTACCGTAATCACCTTTGAAAATGTAAATCTGGATATCTGATTATTTATACTCGGTTTACATTTTATTTCGAATACATATACATATCTGCGAGACAATTCTATATATTATTCATAGATATCTGAAATGAGTTGAATACCTCGCTATCGCTAAAACACTCTATATATTTCATATCAACATCTGCAATATTAATGCGTATCACCTAATCGTGCGTTTTTGAGCTACGTGTTATATCAGTGAAAGCATATTGGGAAAAAAAATTAAGTATATGATAATTCCATATTCCCGAACCTTCCTGTTTATCGAACCCCTGCCGATTGCCAACGAATGATGTATATTATTGGCAAATAACACGCGGGGTTCAAATATTTTCCTGATACCTCAATTTAACATTCGAACACATTATCACATTATAATATCAATGCATTAACCAGTTTATCAGTGAGAGCATTGAAGAATTTCCAATATTAATTTAATTTTCCTGAACTGAACTACGTCACTTTATCCATATTCTACTATGATGTTAGCATTCCTTCCAGCACTTATATTTTCAACAGTGAGCATAGAGACACATTCAGCATTATGTTTATGATTGAAATACTCCAATTTAATTCATCCAATCACTAGAGAAATGCATAATACAGCTCATATTCATATGTAAAGTATCAACGAATATTATAAATCGAAACCATACACTGATCAGAAATGATCAATTCATCAATTATCTTATCCCTCTGAACATTCAATAGATTAACTTTCCAACTCCATGCTTTTTATTAGGTATATATCAAACTATAAAGCAAACCCATACATGAATCAACAATATTCATTATATCAGTATTAGGTTTTAGCTGATCCTACAATCTAATTCTTATTCAACGCCAAATCAATATTGATCATATCTTCATCCTCGCAACCTCTCAACAGCCCATATAACATCAATTCCGTACCCTAACCCCCTTCCGATACCATGCACAATATCAATCCATTTCATATCATCCACGAACCGTCCAATGCAAATATTATATCAGGTCATAAAACTTTAATCATTTGAGAAATGCTCAATCTTTCTTCTTTATTGATACCAAATATCAAGAAACACTGTAAATCATATCCACACATTACAAGTATCACTCATCGTTTGATCCTAACAGTCTAACTTCCTACAATCCTACTGAAAAAGGCCAAAAACAACTTTACATTCGCTTTTGCATTAAGTATCGATGAATACGCTTACATAACTAGCCAACTAAACTTGCACATGAAGGTACGATCAACCCCAGGCCAAATAGATTCTCCTATCTGCTTGGTAACAATAATTTCTAGAACCAACCTTAGAATTCGTGAATTTTTTCCCTAGGTCTAGGGAAAAATCTTAACATTTTAACGTTTATTTATAGGTGATAATTCTTGAGATATGCGACGTTTTTCCCTAGATTCTAGGTAAAACCGACATACTCCTCCTCCTCTATATAAAATTTACTGTTTATCCTTACTCCGAAGACGTCAATTTTGGGAGGAGGCCCAGAACCGGCTCAAATCTCCTACTTATGTTGAATAACTTTTTTTTTTTCATTTCAGGATCAGCCTTACCCCCTAATATATACGTAGCTCTTGTCCACAGTAACAATGGAGAATTAGGTAAAATTACTTCATATTTTTAGGATCTAAGACACTGATTTATATATTTTTCAGCACAATCATGCAGTGATAGTTCTCAAAGTTCTCAGGAAAATAACTACCCAGTCAAGGTGTATACATTGATGGAAAATGGTAGGTCTTTCTGTATTTTGCAAACAATTCTTTGTATACTTATATATGAACCTACTAACATACAATCTTTTTCCCACCCATCTTTTTTTATGGGATAAATAATGAAAAATATATCAAGCTCATCATATTTTATTTGATTGAAAGGAAGTTTCTTGAATTCTTATTAATATAGCGTGTAATTTTCTCATACTTCCAAATTAAAAATTTCAATGACCACCAATTCCATTTTTTGTAACTTTGATTTGAAAAAGGAAGGAGGGTGAAGCTCATGGATCAATGAATAAGTAGTAGTGCAATTGTATTGTTTTTTGTTAAAATTGTTATTTCCATAGTTGGGGTTGATGGGCTGGGATTTAGATGGGTGCCAACATAGTCATGTAAATTTGAACATAATTTTTTAACAGCACGTCCAAAACACACATCGTTTCAAAGTGAGGATGCCTTGGCTTTAGCTTCGGGGAGCCATACTGAGCCAAATGATCCACTCATGGAATCAGGTATGATCATAATTCAACATTTAAACTTTTTCTATCATTGCCATATTGAGAAATTCCTGACATAAAAAAGTATAAAATTGTGACAAAACACTTTTTGACAGTTCTCAGTGACCTGCAGAATTACTTGATTCTCAGTATTAGTTTCCTGCCATAGAAGCAGGAAATTAGTTGCTTTTTGTTAGATATTACAAAAAGTACCTTTTGTAAAATCAATTTTTAATTGAGAATGTTTCTTTTTTTCAAGCTTTTATTTAATTTAACATGAAAAACCTTTCAAGAGATTATCATGAACAATGGAAAATAGTGACAAAGTTTAGTCATTTTTAGTTTTCTCTGAGATACCCTGCTACTCCTTGCAGGAATTCTTCAATTAATTATATTAACCTTATATACCACGTCTGATATTTTGTATTTTTTCTATATTTGTGTATTATTTTATGTTAGTTCTGCCTACATTATTTGTTTATTGCATTATTCCTACAGTCCTAAAAGTATCATTGAATTCATTCATGTCTTTATTCTGTTTTACTTAGTGTTACATTTTATGTGCACCTCAAGCTTTATCAACTAAGTATCTCTTCTGGCAATAAAGCATTTTATTATTATACAGTGAGTTTCAAAAAGTTTGCACCATATGGAAAACTTTTTTATTATTCATTTGTCAGAAAATGTTATTCCTGATAAAAATCGGTGCATGGCAGGAAACTTGGATGTGAGTTGTCAAAATTCTAAATCTTTGAACGGATAGAAATGTTGATCAAGATATAAAAAAAATGTATTCAGAAATTAAGTGAACCTGCAGATTTGTATTATTTAATAGTTTGGAATTGATTTATTTATAATTTTCTTCCAAAAAATCATACTGATGGTTATTATGGACATACATACAGAATGAAATATCAAATTTGCACCAAAAAAGTTGTAAAAATTTAAACGATTTTCAAAAACCGTCGATATTCTAGTACAAATAATAAATTGTACCAAATTTTGCATTGAAATATCATTGTAGGAATATGAAGGAGACATACCTCTTATGAGACTGAACCATAAAAAATTCGGAAAAAAGTTTTTTGTTGTGTAGGTGGCTGTGATTGTAAATCTAAATATTATTTTTAAATCTCAACAACTTCTCTAAATAACCTTTTTTGATAAAGTCAAAAATAAGAGTAGTTTACTACTGCTCAAAATTCTTACATTTTGCTCTACCCTGTGCACCGGTTGGAAATTAAGAATTTTAATAACTCAAATACAAGTTTTTCGCAATGCACCAATTTTTGTGAAGAATAAAATTTTCTGACTAATGGATAATAAAAAAGTTTCCCATATAGTGCCAACTTTTTGAAACTCACTGTACAATGATGTGAATAGGTTACAAATTTTTGTTTTAGGTTTTCAAGAGGAATCATCAAACACACATATTCCGAAAGAACCTGGTAATTTTTATTTGACTGCTCAATTGAATATTTGATTTATTAAATTTTTATTTTCAGTTGAATCCTGTGCACATGATAAAATTATTAATTTATTGTTGGACCTAAAACTAGAAGTTGGTTCACTAACAGCAGCATTGAGAACAAGGAATGTTGCAGGTGGAAAGCGACCCAATATTGGAAACATTACCCCTTAAAAATTTGGAAGACTTTCAAAGTTTAGAAGTGAAACTAGATACCGATCCAGTACTAAAGAAGAAACTGGTAATTATTTTTTACCATAAAAGTATGCAACAAAGACTCAATACTAAATGCTTGTTGAGAAACTCATAGTCATAATGGGCGATAAAAAAGTTATGTAAAGTTTCTATTTTTAGGAAAAACATGTTTTTTTTGTAAGTCATAAGGAGTCAAGTAAACCTTATTTAGGTTTCGATTATTATAGGTATTCAGGTACCTTCCAAAAATAGTGGTGCAATTTATCCTAGAGATTGTTATGAATTTATTAAATTTCGTCAATGATTTGAATTGGAAAAAGTGATGTATCAGCAGAATGTAAAAAAAATAAAAATCAATCTGTCTGATATATTAAGTCTTTAACGTTTCTTAGTTGACAATTTAATATTTCCAATGATTTTTTTCTGTATTTTGAATAACAGAAGTACTTTACTTCTGATGTATTTTCTCAAACCTAAAACTTATCTAGAACTTTTGGATCGCCCATTATGAGTTTCTTGATAAGAACCAACTTTTATTTGGAATGTTTTAAAATTAATTATACTTTGAGTGTTACTTTTTGATACACATTATATTTTACTGTGTGATACAGATTCATGGTACACCCCCCTTTTATCCTTCGTTTCTCTGGCTATATTTCAGAAATTGAAAACATTGAATATGCTCAATAGACGGCACTTTTTGACATATTTGTAAAACAAATTCAACTTCCGGTTTTTCCGGAAATGACATCAACTTTCGATTTTCAAATAGGACACCTTGTATATTATTACATGATCGGTTAGGGATGATCATGAGGAATCCAACGATACCAGGTTTGATGGTGTTATCTGTGTGTGTGTGTGAAAGAGAGATTTGGCATCGGAGAATGGTGTTATCTGTGATGACACATAAGCTAAATGAGTGGGAGAGAGAGTTGGATGGACCGCCAGAAAAAGTTTCTCCTACTATGATCATCCGTAACTGATCTTGTAATAATATACAGGAAGACCCATTTGAAAAGCGAAAGTTGATGTCATTTCCGGAAAAACCGGAAGCTGAATTTCTTTTACAAATATGTCAAAAAGTGCTGTCTAGTGAGCATATTCAATGTTCCAATTTTCAGAAATATTTCTGAAGAAACAAAGGAGAAAAGGGGGGTGTGTACTATGAGTCTATGTCACATGGTATTGAAAGATTCAAATTTCGTATCCATAGCTCTTATGGCTTCTACAACAGATACCATCACATGGGCAGAAACTGAGCACAATGGGGGAACCCAAACAATTTTAAATAATATTGGGAAAAAATAATCTTAGTTTCCAATGTGAGTGTTATGCAAACCAAGGATTCCATATAGACTATAATAAGAAATTCCCAGCCCGCCTCAACTCTTTCCAGAGCTACAAAATGAATCAGTCTATGTTGTTTAAGTTCCATGATAAAATACACTAACATGCTTGCTTATTAGCAGGAAATTTGGTTCTTTATGTTGCACATATTTCTTGCTGAATTTATCAACTTTTTTTTTTCATTCCTAGTACAAAACTTATGAGTCAATAGGCGGAAATGGCAGTAGAGATTTCGTAATACGGTGTCTGAAGAGGTCATTTACTAACGACATGGCAGAGTTATGCTCTTGGACAGGCCAAAAGGATAACTACAAAGTAGCTGACAGCCCCCTGTTGAAAATATTGTACCGTAAGTTCTTGAATTGAACTCAAATTCACTATGGTTCATTTATTCTGAATAGGTGAAATTCAAAGATGAAACTGTACATCTGAATAGAGGTAGAAAGCACCTTGACCATTCACATAGTTACAATCAGTTGTAAACTGTTTGAAATTGACTTATCTTTAAATAAATGAACGTTTGACCCTTGTTTGGAAAACAACACCTTAGCGTAGACTATAGTCAGAGGAGTAAAGTGTATCTCTTTGTTCAAATATATATATATATGTATATATATATATATATATATATATATATGTAGATGTCATTGAATAACTTCCTCTTATATATATATATATATATATATAAAATAGTTAAAATTTGTGCATCCCCTAAAACTGAACATGCACTTACAAAATATAGTAAAACACACACAATATGGGAGGAACCTTGAAATATTTGATTTTGAGACAAATGTAACGTACCCTTATTTTGAAAAAATTCGGGAAATGTTATTTAAAAAAGTTGTTCAGCGTTAAAAAATACATCTAGAATTGAAGTCATGAAGTGAAGTTTTATTTTTGTTCCCATTTTTTCAAAACTGGGATTTTTTTTTGCTAAAACGATAGACAACATTCTGTATACGACAGTCCATTTAAAAAGTCTGTAATATTATAAATAACTCAACTATTGTGCTAACCAGGGTAAATTTTTTTGAAGAATACAATATTTTTCAAAGTTTTCGGTGCAAAGTAATTTTTATTTTTTGTTAACACCGAAAATAGCTCAAAATTTTACAGTTTTGTAACAAGCACTTAATATTCAATAATGTCAAATCACAACACATCAAAATAAAAAAGAATTTCGGCACAAATTAATTACAAAATTTAAAAGATGGGTAAAAAAAACTTCACTTAGATGGCCATGACTTCAAGTCTAGATGTATTTTTTAATGCTAACAACTTTTTCAAATAAAATTTTCCGAGATTTTTCAAAATAAGAGTACTTTACTCTTGTCTCAAAATAAAATTTTTGTATATTACATGTGTTTTACTATTATTCTGTTGGTGCATGTTTAGTTTTAGGGGATGCACAAACTTTTATCAGGAATAACTTTCTGTTGAAAAAACTCGAGTAAAAGCAAATGCTTTTACTCGAGTTTGTTTGAGACATACTTCTTTGCTTAATAATAAAACATATTAATTTATTTCAGTTGCAGTCAAGAAAACTACGGGGGTGTGTGAAAAGGACTTCGAGATCTATACGAAGGATTGGCTTCGCCATGCAAAGCAGAGAAAGGAGAGAACACAGAAAAAAATCAATAATTAATAGTTATTTTCTGTCGACCGTCCATTTATGATGTATTTTAACACACTCAAAATCGTTGATGACCCCTATGAATGAACGATTTTCTATTAATGATCAATTTCTCTATGAATGGGCAATGTTAAATTTCATTTGACACATTATTTCTAAATCTAAAATGGATTTTGACGATAATTTTACGTTTCCAGATATTATGGAAACTGCTAAAGTAGCATTTTTAAGTTTATTGCCAGAAAAAAATCAGATTTCCGTTATTTCAACAAGGGTGAGGTCGACGGAAATTTTTTGTATCAACTCATATTAAAGTACGATTAATGATCTCGAACATTAACGCGTGAGCGAAGCAAGCGCGTTAAAATATCTCGATCATTAATCGCCTTCATTAATACACTAGTTGATTAATAGATATTTAATCAACTAGTGTATTAATGAAGGCGATTAATGATCGAGATATTTTAATGCGTGAGCGTGAGTTAATGTTCGAGATCATTAATCGCATTTTAATATAAGAGTTGATTACAAATTTTTTCCGTCGACCTCACTCTTGTTGAAATAACGGAATTCTGATTTTTTCTGGCAATAAACATGTAACATCTGGCATAATAAAATTATCATCAATATCCATTTTAGATTTAGAAATGATGTGTCAAATTTCAAAATTTAACAGTGTCCATTCATAGAGAAATCGGCCATTAATGACAAATCGTTCATTAATAATGAATAGGGGTCATTAATGACGATTTCTCGAAATCGTTCATTAACAGAAAATCATTCATTAATAGGAGTCATTAATCAACGATTTTTAGTGCGTTAAAATACATCATAAATGGACGGTCGACGGAAACATAATTGTATTATGTTGTGATAGATATTTTTTTTAAATTGTGACAAAGATATTTTTTTAAATTGTGACAGGGTTTTATTTTTTGTTAATTGTGACAGATTTGTTTTTTTTTTATTGTGACAGTTGTTTTCTTTATTTTGTTGTATTAGAATATTGTGTTATGTTTTGTATTAAATTGTTATTTCATTATAAAAAGTGATTGTTTTATATCATCTCCATCAAATATGGTAATAGGCTTTTTGTTAATATATCTTGAGAAGTAGACATTGGCTTGAAAAAAGGTTTTTGAAACATTGTAGTTAATCTGTTAATAAGTATTGACGTTTTGTTGAAATATGTGAAACCAGTTGAATGAAGACATTTTTCAAAACTTCCATAGGCAGGGCTGATTATATATTTAAGCACACACAGCTCAGCTATGGTTCATTATTTTTAACAGGACCATTAGCAGTCCATTTGTAGAATAATAACATCCCAAAAGAGCCTTTGGTGTGAATACAATTCAAGAAAAGGAAGCTACCCAGAACACCAAAACTACGTCACTTTCACTTGACGCGCGTTTCGCCAACAAAGTTAGCATATTCATGAGCTATAATCTTACTGTAAGCTTATAGCTCATGAATATGCTAACTTTGTTCGCGAAACGCGCGTCGAGTGAAAGTGACGTAGTTTTGGTGTTCTGGGTGGCTTCCCAAAAAGAGGTCTAATATAAGTGCCAAAGTGACTTCTAAAATAGGTATTTTCTCAATATCACATAGTACATCGAAAGTAGAGTTTCATTTAAATCATAATTAAATCTATAATTGAGGTTGGCATATGTACTCTATGTGTGGTGAAAAGAGGAATGAAACTGGTAAGTATGAAAGAAACATCACCTGAAAAGCCTGAACGTATATCGATGAGACTACTGAAATGAACATTTAAAAAATAACACAGAAATGATGTCTGAATGAAATCACAATTGAACCTCCTTTCGAAATTGGTATAATGCTCTCTATGTATGGTGAAGAAAGGAATGGAATAAGGATGTCTCGAAGAAACCTCGCATAAAACAACCCAATGTGGTTATTAAAAAGACATTTATTGATTCAAAGATTTCCACAAAGTTAACTAGGGATGGATGTTTTGTTTTGGATGTTTTTTCATATAACAATTTGAACAACACAATGATTTGAAATGCGTACTTGATGTCGCGGACATTTCGCTGCGGATGCGAGCGGGAGGAAATGTTATTGGTACATCGCATGAGAGGTTTTAGTTGCAAAGTTACTTCCATAGAACTTCACAGTTACTGCCCAGTGTTTGCTGGGGCTATACTCCCTTCAATTGACTCGAGTTACTGCTGTCAAATTAAGGGTATTCGAGACGGTAATTTTGGTGAGTAATCTCTATATATATTGCATCAAATGCATGCAGCATCGAGCGAGTTTCATTCGAACGTTCTCTTTGAAGAATTATATCTCTCTGTATGGACAAGTAGTTGTATTGAATCTCCATATTCCCAATGATACATTTTTTCCTCGTACTCATGCAGCCATGTTTTTTCTCCCGAAAGTTGTATTTTTGCGACACCCTGTATAAACGTTTACATTTGACATGCACCAACTATGTTTTTTTCTCCTCAATGACATGTTGATGCGGTATACCTAATTTGACGCCATGTTTTTTCTCTTAGACATTGTATTTTGAAACACCTTCATATACGCTGACATTTGACATACACCAACCTCAGACTAACCCCACTCACTCACCTAATGGTCGCAAGTTGAAATGTATTGACCTCGTCTATGCTTTCCACGAAATTCGATCTTAATTTCCTCAACTCCAAGACAAATTTGACAAAACGGAAACACTTTCTCACTCTTTCTCCTCTAACACCGAAGTTTATTTTACAACCGACAACATTGCGCACGCTATTTATGATCGAAACCAATCTAAAATACACATATTGCTGTCATATACTCACTATCAATCTCTTTTTCGAATATTATTCAAATCGCGCGCTCGGTACTGGAGAATTGTTATCAATCTAACTAAGGGATCTATCGCGACTCGATGAACGCCAAGCGACTCACTCTCCATCTCACTCGCTACCACGCTTAGCCTCATCCTCTCACTCTAACACACACTTTCCCCGATACCCACATGAACGGCAGACCAGCTACGTAATCGACTTCTACCGATCTCCTCTACCCAATCCGAATATTGCCGATGATGGTATCGCGCTCGGCACTGGACAATTGTTACCAATCTAAGGGATCTATCGCGATCACGTCACACGGTGAACGCCAAGCAGCGACGCTCTGATTTTTCCCCCCACCCCAAAAAGAGACAAAAATTGCAGAATGAACCTCCATTTAAAATAACACGGGATTTTGAGGACCAACTGTCCTAGATACTATACTCATTACTATACATATTTGTCCCAAAATACCATATTTTTCAAAAATGCATTAATGTACGAACAGGTGTAAAAAATTACTTTACGCACAGTTGATGATTTTACGCACAATTTGGATTTATAAAAAAAACATTAGCCATACAAGCAATAACTGAACTAGTTACGGCTATAGTTGGGGCCTCAGTGATCTCTCGAAGGCATTTGACTGTGTCAATCACATCCTTCTAGGGATCAGGGTGATTTCTTTCCATTTCACTGAGGCCCACTTAACTACTAGCACTCAGTTTGTAGAATACAATAATATCACTAACAACCCTGAAATTCATTACATATAGATCAAGATGCACCGAAGAAAGAAAGAGAAAATACCGGAAGATTGGGCATTGAATGAAGAAGGCAAACCTTAATCGGGAAGAAGTTGTTTCCTGTTAGATATCACAAAAAATAACTCAATTTTTATGGGAGGTTCTATAATTTTTAGAGGAGTCGTGTTTTTCAATTGAGAATATTTTCTTTTTCAACATGAATAAATTCCAAAAAGTCAGCTTAAACGATGGAAAATATCGACTAAAGTTTGCCTTTCAGTCGCAGATGATTCCTCATCTCATTTCATGAACATGCATCATATCATCATAAAAAATTGAGTATTTTATCTTGTCCTCCTTTCTAAAAATCTGATGAATGTTTGAATTCCACGTTCACATATTAAGTTTACAAAGTGATCTCTGGGTCATATAGCGTATCTTCATTATTGATTTTCTGATCCATGTGAAATGAAAAGTTCTACTTAAACTTCGTTTTTTTACCATGATAAGATTTTCAAATATTGTGGTCAGTGGCTCACTGGTCTAGGTGTCGACCGTTGAAACTTCTGATATCATTGGACCCGGTTCGAGACCGGTACAAGATAATAATTCTCAGGTGTATTGGGCGATAGGTAACCACATGCATTATTGATTTGAATTTGCAAGTGTGATCTGAATGACCTAGATGCCAATCCCGACGTCTAATGCTTGCCTGGAACACGCACCGACCTCCCGGAGTTGTGTTCTAGGTTTTTCAAGATTTCCCTACAACTCAAAATGTTGAACGCAGCATGTTGTCCCGGATCGCCTCGGCAAATGATAATGATAGCCGTCCTCTATTTGCAAAGGCTATGGCTTCGGGCAGATTCTACGAGTGTTCTTGAGGAAGGAGTATTATTATTATTATCAAAACGTAAATTTTTCTAGCTTCCCCAATATGTTTTCGAATTTTATTCATTTTATTTACGGCTATAGTTCGGGACTCTGTGATTTCTCAAAAGCCTTTGACTGTGTCAATCACACCATCCTTGTAGAGACGGACTATACAACTACCAGATTTTTTTTTGTTTCCTTCATAATCCAGTAACCTTGTCATGAAAAGGATAGGCCTGAATTGCATCAAATGGTGGTAGTGGTTTTTTTTTTTCGTATGGGATGTGACCGAGGTGACAAACCCAAGTTTTCGACCTCGGCAGCCCCCCGGATCGCTTTTGAAAATCCCAAAAACTGTTAAATTTTTGCACTTTTTTTGGTTTCGTCCCATTTTGACCATGAAGGGGCATGTTTTTGATAATGACCCATCTATCTATTTTTGAACTAGAATAAATTTTCTATAACATGAAATGAAAATGAATTTGGTGGGTCTGATAGGTACCGAGATACAGCTTTCCAAAGTTTTGAAGACTTTCCATAATCGAAAATTTTAAGCTAATTTTCATTTTTAGGTTTTCAATAACCTCTATTATATGAGTCAGTGAAAGAAAAATTTATTCATTTTGATAGTGTGAATGGGAGGAAATATTCACAGATATAGGAATGACGATACCTAATGAATTAAATGGCTGTGATTCCACCTCGTGCTTCTTCGGCCAAGGGAAACTCAAGTTTTTTCAAATAGTGAGGAAACAAGTACACTGTTATGTACCTATATTACACTCTGTAGTTAACGTCTCTCTAGCATCTTATGTTATACTGACCTTGTCTTGTCATATTGAAATGAATACAAGGATTCAGATAGTTTAACTAAATAAACGTCTCCTTGTCTTGTCATATTGAATGAATACAAGGATTTAGATAGTTTAACTGAATAAACGTATTTAAATCCTTGTATTCATTTCAATATGTCAAGACAAGGTCAGTATGAAATAAGATGCTAGAGAGACGTTAACTACAGAGTGTAATATAGGTACATAACACATAGTGCGTGATAATTTTTCTCTCCAGGTGACCCAGTAAGAATCCGCAATTATAATCAAAGGGACAAAAAATGGGAATTCGGACGAATCGTTCGGAGAGATGGGTGGCTGCATTATATAATTAATATGACAAGACAAGGTCAGTATGACATAAGATGCTAGAGAGACGTTGACTACAGAGTGTAATATAGGTACATAACATACACCTCAAAAAGGAAGCCGCAGTTTTTTCTAATCCAGCTGTAACACCTGCCCAAGTAGCTGAAGCCGAGGAGAAAATCCTCATCGAGCTGTACGGTGGGAAAAACCATCAATGACCTGCGCTACCAGCTCTTCAAAAAGGTTGCAGCCAAGACCAGACCTAGCCAGACTTCCTCTCTCGCAAGATGCTGCAAAGCTTCATTCATTTCGCACATATCACCAGGTGCAGCAGTAGCTGGGTTATAAAAAGAATCCGCTCGAATGGGGATGGGTTGCTACAGCCCGTAGCCTTTTCCCGAAGGTGATGTCACGGGAAGTAGCCCCCTCGAACCTGCTGAACATGATTTCCTGCAGTTGCAAAAAGGGTTGCCGAAATGCTTGCAGCTGCAGGAGAGCAGGTTTGAAGTGCTCACTCGTCTGCGGAACCTGCAATGGTCAGTCTTGCGAAAACCCGCCTGAAATAACGGTAGACGACGATGTTAACATCCTTGATTTGGACGAGCTCGACGACAATGACGAGATGGATAGGCTGCACGCCTATTTAGTCAACCGTCTCGCTGGAGATACTGTTGTCGAAGAACTACATCAGATATTCTCACACTGTTATTATTGCTGAAAGTTACGATTACTTCTATTTATCATTCACCCAAATCTTATAGAACCGTTATTTCTATTATTTCATTCTTACCAACACGTGTATGCCATTTATATTAAGACTCCTTAACGAAGTTTTTACTTTGGGATATTCGGAAAATTGATATTTTCGTCCCATTTCAGTAGATCCAGGATAATGAAGGGGGCAAATTGGCGGATTGACGTCTTCCCCCCACAAAATCTCACCACTCCTCCCCCATCCACCTTCAAAATGTTCAGTTGAATAAATGTTCACTCCACTGACTCACATCAGACAGATTGTTGAAGATATACAGACAATATGAAGAAGCATGAAAATGATCTTAGAATTTTCACATTCAGAAAATTTGCCATATTTTGACAAGCTGTATCTCAAAAACTATGGGGTCAAGCAAGTCCATTTTGATATCATATCGAAGCAAATCTATTCTAGTTTTTCATGGTCAAAATGGGACAAAATCTAAAAAAGTGCAAAAATTCAACAGTTTTAAGGATTTTCAAACGTGATCTGAGGTCGAAAACTTGGACTTGTCACCTCAGTCACATCCCATACAAGAAAAAAAAAGAAACGTACTACCAATTAATGCAACTTAGGATGTACTAGGTTACTGGGCTATCAATTTCACCATAATTTTTTCCATTTTCCATAAATATGAATTGACTTGGCAAAAAATATACATAAAGTCTGCAGATTTGGAATTATTCTTATATCAATTTTCACCGTCAGTCAAGAAGTTGCCAAAATTTTGTAAAAATGTGGGTTTCATTTCTACAATCTGAAGAAGAATTCACTTCTCATGAATAATTTTCATAATTGAAACATTCTTTCAATATCACTCACAACTCTAATATGCATTACACACAGATCGAGATGCACAGAAGAAGAAAAGAGAAAATACCGGAAGGTTGGGCATTGAATGAAGGAGGCAAACCGGAAACAGACCCAGAAGTGGCAGTCAATGCAAAAAAACTTATGCCTCTTGGACATAATTCCAGTCACAAGGGAGTTAGTTTGGCTCTCTTAGTTGAGGTTTGCAGCGGTTTATTGGCAGGTTAGTTGTTATACACATTATTCCAGCAAATTATGACACTTCAATTGAATTCAACGTGACTTGAATGAATGAGTAAACCAACAAAATCATCAACTCAAAAAAACGACTGAAGCGGATACGTGGAGAATTTTTTATGTTAACCTGTTATCCTTGATTTTACCCATAGACTAGTGTGATACGAACTTCAATTTTACAAACCAATTAATTTATAGAAGGATAGGCCATTTCGATCTTCTTTTCAGAGTCCAGACGAAGACCACTCAGTACCATTTTCTATTGCTGAAAAGTAAATACACTACCAAAAATCAACGATTGTTCCCAGAGCGCTACGTCAAATAATAATAGCAATCCACAATCCACATAGGCTATACCCTTGGGCACACTTAGTGTTAATGGGGGAGTATCATTATTTTTATCATAATTGATCATTTTTACACAAGACGTCGAGATTATTAAAATATGGAACTGGTATATAATTTTTGGTTCTCAGAATATTACAGGAACATGCTCTATCCATGATGGAACTTTTCACTGAAAGGATCGGATATGTTCTTGAAACATTCCTAGAACCAGAAATGTCCGCCCTCAGAGAGGTTTCAATTGCAAAATTTCAAAATTTGTCTTCCAAGAATGAATATTAAACATGTATTCACCTCTGTCACATCAGGAGCGTTAATCAAACAATGCATTAATGTTCCCAAATTTATGAATAGAGATCAATATCCCATTGCAACATCACATGTATGTTTCGAAAGTTAAATTTTTTCAAACTAGAAAACTTTCATTAGGTTTATGAAACACGGAATAAATAATCCAAATTTTCGGATATCCCAAGGATACATTTTATTTATGTTTCGGAACTTCCCTGATTCTTCATTTCTGGAATACTTCTGATATGTTTGAGAAATACAATTTTGAATATTTTAATATTCCTATGAAACATTTCATTTATGTTTCAAATTTACTTCAATTTTACATTTAAACACTTCATCTATTGTGTTGATGAAATATTGAATAAATGTTTTGAATAAATTTGAAAATTGAAATATCCTGCCAACACATTTTCATTTTTATTTTTATTTCTGAAACATTTTTGAGAAATGTTCATTTAAAAATTAATATTTCATTACAGCATAATATTCAGGAGAAAACAAAAAACAAATAAGTTATCTTTAAAAAAACAGGATTTTCCATTTATATCATCTACAAATACATATTAGGTAGAATTTCAGATTCGTGGGTTTTCATCATAATTTTATCCAAATTCTTTCCTGTTGCCTGTTCTGCGAAACGTTTCGTAGTTGTATCTGAAATCAGACTAGTTTTGAACATACTATATAAATAGATATAGAGTCACTTGTGACATCTAAATCGAAATGTACTCTCCTCTTCAAATAGATATATGTAAACTGAAATAAATCCTATTTTTCAACAAAGCCCAAACATTTTTTAATTTTGGATGTGATGGTTTCCATTCCCTCCAGTGACTGATATGTTTTGGCTAATTTTATCAGCAAATATTTCAGCTAACCCTTCCCCTGATTGACTTCTTTTTTTTATAGATTTTTTTATTGGACACCGTTATATTACATGTTTGTTGCAGGTCAGTAGGTGGATACAAAATCAGTATAAAAAAGTATATAAACAAATACTACAGAAATATGTAAAAAAACAATAACAACAGGAATATGAAAACTACGTATATAAAATTGTATAAAGAGGTAGCAAATACCAATTATTAAAAATAAAGTCATAATAGTTATTACGGAACAATAAAATGAACTCACTGATCAACACGCTAAAAAAAAGAATAAAAAGTTTTTGGTGAGTATGTTCACAAACATCTGTTTTGATTTTGGAAATGACTAACATATTCATTGACAGAGAAGAAGCAATATCTCAAGACACAACTCCTTAAGGAATTTTCAAAATGAAACATTGAGAGACACTTAAAATTATCTGGCAAATGATTGTTAAGACTGAAATCGTACGCGTTTCTCTTGGATTTATTCAGGCGGTAGCAATTAGTTCGAATATTATTTGCGGATCTGGTATTGTGATCATGAACATCAGATTCTTTGATTAACATATTTGCCTTCTTATAAATTTCTAACAGGACACTGTATATACAGGGTGTCAATTTGAAAACTTCCCACCCTTAATATCTTCCTTCCAGTAAACAATATGAGTAATCGAAAAAACAGGTCAATTTTATTGTCAAGGGGGACACTTTCACGGACTATTTGTAGCCCTCGTGGTTCAACCCCCTAGGAGGGGTAGATGTTACCCTTAGAATTTTAAATGGGAAGGGGGGTCAAGTGGCACATCATTTTGATGGGCGTTCAATTCTTGTTCCAATGGTACCCTGACTTATTATTTTGTGATGAGCATTTTCCGAAAAATTGCGTTCTAAACTAACAGAAGTAATTATTAGAACGCCTATACTGAGATGCATTATTGTATTGACTCCCTTTAATAAAAATGGTTAGAAGAGCACCGCTCCAACCCTTGAATGACAGGAATAAATTTATTACGCATGGGATTTTTTATTTGGTGGTTATTTTCCTTCTACACAATAAAATTTAATTTGCGAGAAAGACATTTCCAACATAAAATCTACTTACGCTTATCTTATTAGCTGTTCGAAATGTTGTCCATTTTGCTCTAAACAGTAATACAGTCTGTTTTCGAACTCCCCTCTAACATTACGGAAAACTTCACTAGGAATTGACCGGCATGCTGCTGTAATTCGTCTTTTAATTTCGTCCATATCAGAAGGTTGTGTTTTATAAACAACGGATTTAAGGTGCCCCCAAAGAAAGAAATCTAAGGGTGTTAAATCCGGTGATCTCGAAAGCCATTCAACTGCTCCCCTTCTGCCAATCCATCTACCCGGAAATCTCTCGTTTAACCACTGTCGGACGGGAAGAAAATAATGAGGTGGAGCACCGTCCTGCTGGAAATGTAACAGATCCTCCTGCAAAAGTTCATTACCTTCTGCATCAATTTGAGTTTCTAGCTCGTGAGTTATAAGAGTATCGATAGTCTCTTCAAGCATATCAAGGTACAGATTGCCAGTCAAGTTTTCTTCCAGAAATGGACCAAGAATGGCATTTCCAAGAATACCAGCCCAAACATTAACTTTTTGTGGGTGGTGTCCCGAAAAATATGTGGGTTTTCGTCACTCCAATAGCGACAATTTTATCTATTAACATTGCCATTCAGAAAAAATGAACACTCATCGCTGAAACAGATGTTTAACAGAAGATTAGGGATGGTATTGACTCGATGAGACATGATTTCACAAAACTCTATTCTTCTATCATAATCATCCTCGTGGAGCTCTTGAAGAATCTGCATTTTATATGGATGAAATTTATGCATTTTCAATGCTTTTCTTATAGTCTCGCGTGACATTCTCGTCTGTTCTGATACTGATCGTAAGGAGCTCGTGGGCTCTGCAGCAAATGTTCCCAAAACTTCAATTTGAGCTGCTTCATTTAGTACTCTGGGGTTATTTCTTTTTTTATTTGTCACTGAACCAGTTTCGTAAAACTTATTCACCAAATCAAGCACATACTGGTGACTTACATTACAATTTGGATGTCTTTCGTTAAAAAGACATGCCGCCCTTCGTGCGCACTTTCCAACTTCGCCATAATTTACAATCATTTCAATTCTGTCTTGAAGAATGTAAACCATTTTTACACTTTTATACACTTATTAAAGTAATTCCTAAACAGCCCAACAGATACAACGGTATTCACAATACTACCACATAGTTCAAATTTGCTAACCAATTTTTTGCCGGAAAACAGAAACTTTTTACAGCAGAAGTAGCAAAAAAGGAAGGCTATCTGTACAATTTCTGCGATGACACTTAAAAATTCAGCATTTAATAAACACAACTTTACTACCATCTACGTTTCACTATTAGACTACTTTTTTATGTAAAGTGTTTGGAGCTAATGGCTAATGTTACCCCTAATAAAGGGTTGGAACGGTACCATCTAATATTCTAACCAGTTCTGGCCAAACCATGCATCTCAGTATAGGCGTTCTAATAATTACTTCTGTTAGTTTAGAACGCAATTTTTCGGAAAATGCTCATCAAAAAATAATAAGTCAGGGTACCATTGGAACAAGGATTGAACGCCCATCAAAATGATGTGCCACTTGACCCCTCTTCCCATTTAAAATTCTAAGGGTAACATCTACCCCTCCTAGGGGGTTGAACCACGAGGGCTACAAATAGTCCTTGAAAGTGTCCCCCTTGACAATAAAATTGACCTGTTTTTTCGATTACTCATATTGTTTACTGGAAGGAAGATATTAAGGGTGGGAAGTTTTCAAATTGACACCCTGTATATAGGGTGGGTAGTGGCATTATTTGAAGTCTCAGAAGAAGAGGTTGACAATGATCTCTAGAGCCTGAATTTGTAATGATTCTGATGGCTCTTTTCTGAAGTTTGAAAATCTTTATAGCTCCACTGGAATTTCCCTTGAGAATAACTGATATGAGAGTGGAAAAGCGAGAAATATGTAGTTTTCAGTGTATTATAGCTGGTGATATTCTTCAGTTGATGTAAAAGAAAAAGAGTGCTACATTAACAAGAGAGATTGCGGTCCACAATGACTCCAAGTAATGTTACCTACACTGTTCACATCTGACGTAGTGGTTCTAGCTGCAAAATTGAGTTGTTGAGTTTTGTCAGAATTCAATTTGAGTTTGTGTAACGTTTCATTTTCAACGTTACGAAATTACATCTAATTTCTAGCTTTGCCCAGCTCACTCCTATATAGATTTAGCTGTAGACGCGCAGATCAATTTCTCGGAGCCCGCTTCACAACGGACGTGACGTACCCGGGTAGTTTTCACTATTGACGAATTCCCACTAACACCATCCTACACCGTCATGGTTACGAGTGGCGGACTATTATCCGTGAGTTATCTGTTGTTATGATAACTATCACATCGTTTGATTTAGTTTGTTCTGGTATTGTTTTAGATCTGTTTTGTGTAATTTAGTATTGTCTGTCTTCGAATTTAATTGTTACAGGGTCCACAAAGTAAGTGAAGTAAAACGTACTAAAACGTACTTCGGTAGAGTGTTTAGAGTCGGTACGTTGGCTACACTGTATTTTGAAGTCACCAATGGAATTGGTAGTGGGACTTCCGTGTTAGAGCAGTCTATCTGAAGCTGTCGTGTTAGTATGAACTGGATGAAAAAGTTATTGTGAAGAGCCGTAGGTTCTTGCATTCAAGTAAAATATCTGAGGATATCTAGTGACCTTTGTGTCATCCCATGTCGGGGATCCTTGATCTTGTTGCTGTATGGTAGTTTTTGGGAAGCGTTGTGGTTTTTGGAAGCGTTGTTGGATTTGGAGCGCTGTTCTGGAACCTTGCTGGTTTTTTTGAAGATAACCTTCTCAAACCCCTTGAGGGGATCACCATCACATAACTCATCTCGTCGTCCTACAACTGTTGTATTTTGTGTGGAACCCTTGTTAACAAGGGTTCTTGTCCGAGTCCAAGTTTCTGTTCGAGGCCCAAGTTTTTGGTCGAGTCCTACGTTTTTGTTGGAGTCCTACATTGCTGCTGGAGTTCTACGTTTTCTGTTCGAGGCCAAGTTTTCTTATGGGATGCCTACATGTCGAGATAGAGGCTCATATTCTTGTTGAACCGGTAGTACGTTCAGAAACTATTTTGGAGTCCTATCAGACTCATCTGGAAGCTGTAAGTAGCTGCTAGAGACTGCGAGTCCAGAGAATTCCTGTTCCAGAGTCCTGTCGGATAAATAACGTCCATATACCAACAGATAAGTGGTTAAAAACTGTGTGAAATATTTTTATTATTTTATTTACTTGTCAAATATTTTTTTGAATGGTGAAACCCTTAGAACTTTCGTGAAGTTATAGTTTAAAAAGGGTAAATAACATACTGGTATTCATAGGTACTTTTTGTTGTAAAATATCTGCGGAAAGCCCATAACATCATATACAAGCGCACGATTTGCACATAATAAACCTCTGCCAATGGATCCATTCGCCGATGTCCCTTTATAATTTGGTAATCTTCAGAGGGTACACTTTCCGTACGGTATAAATATTTTCTCACTCACTAGTAATCTATTTTTGTGTTTATTAAACTAATTTAAGCATTCCTGTTTCATAGTTATACCTTGGATATCGAAAATAATAATAATACATGAATTTATCGTAATTGCCAAACAAAAACATTGTCAATTTGATTCATCATAGACATTACCGTTGGCACAACGATTTTTGAACCATATAACTTGCCATAAATGTACAGGGTGTGTTTTGTTCCAAATTTTAAATATACAGGGTTATAGTTTTGAGAATTGGTCTTTCCTTTTTCCGATTTCCTAGTTCTTTAGGAGGAAGCCAGTTTCGAACCTGCTGTAGAAGGGAACTAGGTGGTGCCCACAATTATTTTTTTTACAGGTAGGGTGAATTTGTTTTTCTATTAGTCACCTAAACGACCATCTCCACTTCGAGCGTAGCCGCGAGCATGCAGGGATTTTTGAGCGTCGATCCCCGAGACAAACCTTTGTAAACGAACCAGATGGGGACATATTACTGAGTAAGGAGTATATGTCAATTATATAATCAGTGTCACAAAAAGATCGTTACAAAATGGCGCACAACGTGTAGGGCCAGTGTCCAGTGATACGAGGTAGGTCACAACGTGTGAAAACTGTGTTTGACACCCAGAAGTACATTTTTTGGTTTTGGTTACTGTATTTTTTTGAATTTTTGGAAACTGTGAATAGTGTTGTCACGTTTTCTGAAGTGGTTGTTGATTCATAGTTTTTATTGCCATTGAGAATATCGTGCCTGAGTATATATACGAGGTGTTGTGTTATGTAGTGATTATTGAATTTGGTATAAATAGATATTGTGTTTAAAATTGGATATTTCTGTGGAATCTGGACAAACACAGAAGAAAATAAAAAAAAAGGTGAAAGATATTTTGGGAATATTTTTTTGGAAAAATTTTTGGAGCTTTCGGAGGACGTTGGAACGTTGAAATGTGAAGAACAATCTTGGATGGAATATTTTGTCGAAGCAGAACTTGGACAATTTTCTTCAGTAGGACTTCGAAGTTTTTTGATTTTTTGGAATTGTTTGAATATAGGTTGAATTTTTTTGAACTTCACTTCTGAAGACTTGTAATTGTTTTTGAACTTTGTTGAATATTGTATTTGTGAATAGTGTAAAGTGAAAAAAGACTGTTTTTATTTGAGACAGACTTTTCTTTGATTGTCCTGAAATAAAATACACTGAACCTGAGTTTTACTTTTGATATTTGAAATTTGTTGTACCTATACTGTATTTTTTAAACTTTGTCGTTGATTATTTTTATTTACTTTATTCATCATGCCTGGTAAGTTGGTTATTAAATATTTGAAAAAAGATGAATTGGAATATGAACTTAGAATTCGAGGAGTCGGAACAGGAACCATAGATGACATGCGCAGTAGTCTAGCTGCTACTCTTCGTAGTGAGGCTGTAAATCAGAGTTTTTCGTATCCAGCATACCCATTCACGTTTGAGGAAGATAGAGTGGCAGTTGAAACTAAATTAGGTGAATTAGATGCAGCTTTGAAAAATTTTACAGGAAATCCAGGAGGAGCTGAAGCCGTTAGATGACAGACCCATAGTAATCATTTGTTAGGTAGGATTGATCGTATGATACCTACTGGTGTTGAGGTTGTTGATCAGCAGAATGCTAAATCCGGTTTGTTGGCTAGGGTTTTGACTCTTTCAGACCAGCTACACCAGAAACTGTACCCTGAACCAGTTGATCCAGTACCACCAGCGTTGACAGTTCTCTCTGGTCTGAACCAAACTTTTCAAGTAGGCTTAGGTCAGGTGCATACGTCGTCCCCTGTTCGTTTGGGTTTAGTAACACTACTGTTGCAGCTGCCAGTTCATCGCAAATGATACCACCCTACAAGTGGGGTATTGAAAAATTTACAGGTTCACCTAGATCCATGTCTGTTTCCGCATTCTTCGAAATGGTTGAAGAACTTAGAATAGCTCGCCATGTTTCCGAAGATGTTTTATTAGAGTCCGGTATCGATTTGTTTTCAGAAAAGGCTTACCAATTCTATAAGGATGTTCGTGTTAGAGTTTTTAGTTGGCGTAAGATGGTAGAAGAATTCAGAAGGGAGTATCTGTCTGCTCATCATGGAGAAGCACTTTTTGAGGAACTTCGCCATAGAACTCAACATCCTTCAGAATCGATTGGTGTTTATTTAGCTATCATGAATAGTTACTTCAACAGACTGAGATGCCCTATTTCTGAGGATACCAAAATGATGATTATTCTGAAGAACTTGCATCCTTTTTATCAAGATAGGTTACGGGATCCCTTACCAACAACTTTAGAGGATCTTAGAGTTGTTTGTCGACGTATGGAAGAGAGACGAGATAGTATTCGAAATTATGTGGAACCGAATGCTAGGAGATCCAATGTTCTGGAAAAGGACTTGGCATACATTGAGGTTGATAGTGTTGAGAATAGGAGTGTTACGGCCTCTATTTCGTCTTCCGATAGAGTAGATAATACTTGGCGACGCAACTCTAACAATGGACGTTTTGGTCAGTTGAATTCAAGAAACAATCCCTCTGGTGAATCGGAACTCACTTTGTTATAGGTGTAAGCAACCCGGCCATAGAGCGATTGGTTGTTTAGCTCCTAAAAGTATGCATTGTTCCAAATGTAAAAAGGAAGGTTTTACAACTAGGAACTGTCCTGATTGTAATAACCAGGGAAACGGCAGACAGCGCACTTAAGTGGTCGAAATAGTGTTGCTGTAGAGTGATCGACCAAAGTTCAGTCAATACTTGATTTTATTTTAGATCATGCTGTAAATGATGAAATACCATATTTGAAAGTTAGAATTTTAGGTACTGAAGTATTAGGTTTGTTAGATTCTGGTGCATCTCGAACTATTGTTGGTAGTTGTGGTGCAAAGTTACTCGAGAACTTAGGTTTAGTGGTAGATACTTCGAAGAAGTCTGTTTGTCGTGTTGCTAGTGGTCAAACTTGTGATGTGTTAGGAGATATGGTACCTTTTCTTGTTAGAGATCGTTTAAGAGTGGTATCCGTTTTAGTTGTTCTTGGGTTACCACATACCCTTATTTTAGGATCAGATTTTTGGAGAATCATGGGAATTGTCCCTGACTTAAGACATAATGAATGGCATTTTTCTGAGTTACCCGTAGCAATTGGAACTGTAGATCATCTTCAGAGTCAGACTGTGCTGACAGATCTACAGAAGGTGCAGCTAGAAGCTGTAATCACGAGGAATAGGGAAGACATGGGTTCTTCTTTGGGATGTACTACTGTCGCTGAGCATGTTATAAACTGTACAGCCGCACCCATCAAACAGAGATATTATCCGGTGTCGCCAGTAATGCAATCCCACATTGATAAAGAATTAGACGGGATGTTGTCTTTGGGAGTTATCGAAAGGTCTAGTAGTCCTTGGTCTTCGCCGATCTTGTTGGTCAGGAAGAAAGACAACTCGTTCAGATTCTGTGTTGACTTTCGAAAGTTGAACGCTGTGACAGAAAGGGATAGTTACCCCCTTCCCTATATCTCTAGTATTCTGGATAAATTGAAGAACGCTCATTATTTATCGACTTTGGACATTAAGTCTGCGTATTGGCAAGTACCTGTTGCTGAGTCATCACGACCTTTCACTGCTTTCACAGTACCTGGTAGAGGACTCTTCCAGTTCTGTAGACTTCCATTTGGATTGCACAATAGCCCAGCAACGTGGCAACGTCTTATCGATCAGGTCCTAGGTCCGGAGCTTGAACCAAATGTTTTTACTTACTTGGACGATATAGTGGTGATTGCTGACTCTTTCGAAGAACACATGAAGATTCTCGATGAGGTTTTCAAGCGGTTAAGGAAAGCCAATCTGACTGTCAGTTGGGACAAATGTCAATTCTGTAGACCAGAATTAAAATACTTAGGTCATGTTGTGGATAGAAACGGTGTACATGTCGACTCTGATAAGGTTAAGGCTATGTTGAATATCCCTTCCCCAAAGAACGTAAAAGAGGTTCGAAGTATAATTGGAACGTTTGCTTGGTATCGTAGATTCATACCCGATTTTGCTACGTTGATTTCACCGATTACTTCGTTGATGAAGAAAGGTAGAAAATTTGTGTGGACACCTGAGTGTGAGGATTCCTTTCGGAAAATTAAGGAATTGCTGGTAGCAGCCCCTGTGCTGAATTGTCCTGATTACAATTTACCGTTTGTAGTTCAGTGCGATAGTAGTGGATTTGGAATTGGCACTGTACTGTTGCAGAGTACTCCTGAAGGCGATCGAGTTATCAGTTACTTGAGTAGGTCTTTGAGCCGACAGGAACGGAATTATTCGACGACTGAACGGGAATGTTTAGCTGTACTCTGGTCCATCGAGAAACTAAGGCCATATCTGGAGGGAATACCATTTACGGTTGTGACAGACCACGCTTCATTGGTCTGGCTCCAGAACCTGAAGGATCCCACGGGTAGACTTGCTCGTTGGTCCGTGAGGTTGCAACAATTTGATTTCAAAATCATACATCAAAAAGGTAAGGATCACATTGTTCCTGATCTTTTGTCTCGATCTGTTCCCGTCATAGATTCTATTGAAACTGGCCCAGTCGAAAATACTGATCGTTGGTATAACAAGATTTGTAAAGGTGTTGACCCAAACCATTGAAGTTTCTACAATGGCGTTTGATTGAGGGAAGATTATTCAAACATGTTGGTTCGAAGAGTGGTTGCTTAGGTGAAGAGGAGGATAAGTGGAAAGAAGTTGTTCCGGAAGGTGACCGTAAGAAGTTATTGGAAAATTTTCATGACAATCCTATGGCGGGTCATATGGGTGTCTTGAAGACATTTAAGAGGATTCGTGAGAAGTATTTTTGGCCAAAGATGAAGTCGGATGTTGCTCGTTATGTTCGAAATTGTAATCGCTGTGCTGCTCATAAAGTGGAGCAGGGACCCCCAAAAGGGTGAATGAGTGCGCTACCCCGCGCTACACAGCCTTGGGAAGTTATTGCTACCGATTTGATGGGACCTTTTCCCCGATCAAATAAGGGTTATCGTTTTATATTGGTTGTCTTGGACACGTTTAGTAAATTCTCGTTATTGTTTCCTCTTAGATCTTCTAAAGCCCCTTATGTGGCAAAAGTTATTGAAGAAGATGTTTTCCTTATGTTTGGAGCACCAAGACTCTTGCTTTGTGATAACGGGAAACAATTTATTTCCAACATCTTTTGCAAATTGGTGAAAGACTATGGAGTAAAGGTTCGGTTTAATGCTTTATATCACCCTCAGGCTAATCCCTCCGAGCGGTACAACAGGACGCTAAAGACTATGATGGGACCTATGTCTCCGATAACCATCGGAAGTGGGATGAAAATTTGGCAAAATTGGCTTGTGCCACTAGAACGGCTTATCATGAGACTATTAAGCAGGACCCATACTTCATCAATTTTGGTAGGAATATGATTACCGATGGTCAAGAGTTTGCTCGTAAAAAGTTGCTGAGAAGTTTCGAGGACAACGATCAACCCTCTGAATCTGTCGAAAATGGAGCAAAATTGTTACACAGTGTATTTGAGGATGTTAGGAAGGGTATAGACAGAGCTTCTCAGAATACTGAGAAAAGATATAACCTCCGTCGCCGCCACGAAGAGTTTCTGCCTCATCAGCTAGTTTGGCGAAGAAACTTTGAACTTTCTGATGCAAAAAATTACTTTGCGAAAAAGTTAGCTCCGCGATGGGTGGGTCCTTCCCTCATCAAGAAGAAAGTATCACCTTGGATGTATAGTTTGGTTGATGGAGATGGTAGGGACAAAGGAGTTTGGAGCGTGAAGGATCTCAAGGCAGCTAGCGCTGGTGAAAATTCACCGGAGTGAATTTTCTTCAGGTTAGGGGGGTGTTGTAACGTTTCATTTTCAACGTTACGAATTTACATCTAATTTCTATCTTTGCCCCGCTCACTCCTATATAGATTTAGCTGTAGACGCGCAGATCAATTTCTCGGAGCCTGCTTCACAACGGACGTGACGTACCCGGGTAGTTTTCGCTGTTGACGAATTCCCACTAACACCATCCTACACCGTCATGGTTACGAGTGGCGGACTATTATCCGTGAGTTATCTGTTGTTATGATAACTATCACATCGTTTGATTTAGTTTGTTCTGGTATTGTTTTAGATCTGTTTTGTGTAATTTAGTATTGTCTGTCTTCGAATTTAATTGTTACAGGGTCCACAAAGTAAGTGAAGTAAAACGTACTAAAACGTACTTCGGTAGAGTGTTTAGAGTCGGTACGTTGGCTACACTGTATTTTGAAGTTGGTAGTTTTTGGGAAGCGTTGTGGTTTTTGGAAGCGTTGTTGGATTTGGAGCGCTGTTCTGGAACCTTGCTGGTTTTTTTGAAGATAACCTTCTCAAACCCCTTGAGGGGATCACCATCACATAACTCATCTCGTCGTCCTACAACTGTTGTATTTTGTGTGGAACCCTTGTTAACAAGGGTTCTTGTCCGAGGCCAAGTTTCTGTTCGAGGCCCAAGTTTCTGTTCGATGCCCAAGTTTCTGTTCGAGGCCCAAGTTTTTGGTCGAGTCCTAGGTTTTTGTTGGAGTCCTACATTGCTGCTGGAGTTCTACGTTTTCTGTTCGAGGCCAAGTTTCTTATGGGATGCCTACATGTCGAGATAGAGGCTCATATTCTTGTTGAACCGGTAGTACATTGAGAAACTATTTTGGAGTCCTATCAGACTCATCTGGAAGCTGTAAGTAGCTGCTAGGTACTGCGAGTCCAGAGAATTCCTGTTCCAGAGTCCTGTCGGATGAATAACGTCCATATACCAACAGATAAGTGGTTAAAAACTGTGTGAAATATTTTTATTATTTTATTTACTTGTCAAATATTTTTTTGAAGGGTGAAACCCTTAGAACTTTCGTAAAGTTATAGTTTAAAAAGGGTAAATAACATACTGGTATTCATAGGTACTTTTTGTTGTAAAATATATGCGGAAAGCCCATAACATCATATACAAGCGCACGATTTGCACATAATAAACCTCTGCCAATGGATCCATTCGCCGATGTCCCTTTATAATTTGGTAATCTTCAGAGGGTACACTTTCCGTACGGTATAAATATTTACTCACTCACTAGTAATCTATTTTTGTGTTTATGAAACTAATTTAAGCATTCCTGTTTCATAGTTATACCTTGGATACCGAAAATAATAATAATACATGAATTTATCGTAATTGCCAAACAAAAACATTGTCAATTTGATTCATCATAGACATTACCGTTGGCACAACGATTTTTGAACCATTTAACTTGCCATAAATGTACAGGGTGTGTTTTGTTCCAAATTTTAAATATACAGGGTTATAGTTTTGGGAATTGGTCTTTCCTTTTTCCGATTTCCTAGTTCTTTAGGAGGAAACCAGTTTCGAACCTGCTGTAGAAGGGAACTAGGTGGTGCCCACAATTATTTTTTTTACAGGTAGGGTGAATTTGTTTTTCTATTAGTCACCTAAACGCTCACCTGTAGTTTTACCCACGACCATCTCCACTTCGAGCGTAGCCGCGAGCATGCAGGGATTTTTGAGCGTCGATCCCCTAGACAAACCTTTGTAAACGAACCAGTTGGGGACATATTACTGAGTAAGGAGTATATGTCAATTATATAATCAGTGTCACAAAAGGATCGTTACATTTGTTTGCTAAAAACAAGTATCTGCCTTGCTATATACCTCTTCAGATACTTTCGCAAGTTCTAATAAGTCCTTTTCGAAATAAATGAAAGTAGTATCGTCGGCAAACAGAACAGATTTATGTGGGTTCATAATGCGACTGATATCATTTACATAAATGATAAACAAGAGCGGCCCCAAAACTGATCCTTGAGGAACACCATGCTTATCAAGTTTGAAATTCTAGTTGTACTATTGGTAGTTACAGCTTGATGTCGACCCTGTAAATATGACCCCAATAAAGATAAAGACACCCCCCTGATGCCGTAGAAAAATAGTTTCTCCAGTAAGATGTCGTGTAAGACGCAGTCAAAGGCCTCATAGTGTAATTGCTGTGTGATGCCCTAGCTCAATGCCATACTAACGACTATTAAAATAGCCTGCATCGTAGAGCGGTCCGTACGAAAACCAAATTGCAAATCGTTAAAAAACTTAAATTTTTCAAAATATGCGGTGAGGCGTTGTTTAAGGATTTTTTCAACTATTTGACCAAATATGGATTTTATAGAAATTGGACGGTAATTGTCCAAAAGTGAAATATCACCTTTTTTCAAAACAGGAATAACTTGAGATAGTTTGAATGCTTTAGGAAATATACCAGTGACGAATATGAGATTGACGAGATCGTTTAGTGGTTGTAAAATGATGTTGAAAGTTTCCTTAATCATTTCACTATTTAATTCATTTGCATCCAAGCACTTAGAGTTTTTCAGTGACTTTATCACATGCAAAACTTCATCTGCAGTTTTTGGAGCTAAAAAGAAAGAACTACTGGGAACAGGAAAGTTTCTTGAATTGACTAAATCAAGACTTGATGTTGTTGGAAGAGATTTGATGATTTCATCAGCAATTTCAAAAAAAAAGTCGTTGAAAGTATCAGGAGATATACCGCTGGTTTTGTTTTTATTTCTTTCAAAATTTATGATTTTCCAAAATGATTTTGTTCTCAGAAGAAATAATGAAATTGTCGTAGGCCGTCTTTTTCGCATTTTTAATTTGAAAACAGTAATTATTTCTTGAGATCTTGTAAGCTGAAATGGCTGCAGGATGTTTGGTTATATCTGCCACGAATTTGAAATTTGAAAGATTTTGTCTCATTATTTTCAAAGAATCGGTAAACCATTCAATCGGAGACTTTTTACTAAGGGAAGTGTGGGTTTTCATGGGAAATATTTTTTTAACTAAATAACTACAGTTATCCACAAGAGTGGAAGCTATGGAATCAACATTTTGGGAAATTCCGCAAGTATTCCATTGTATGCCTGATAAGGTCTGCTTCAGTTTCAGTAATCCACTCCTGTTTATCACCCGACAAATTGATTTCTGATGAGACGTTTCAGCCAAAGATTTCATAATGAGGTACTGGGCACGATGATAAGATAGACAGGGTTCGAAAACGCCGCTATGAAGAGACTGTTTATCTAGGTTGGTGAATATGTGTCTATGCAACTAGCGGAAGTGGCTGTGATCCTTGTGAATTCGTGAATAATAAAATTCAAACCAAAGGATGTCAGTAAGCATTGTAAATCACTTAGGTCCCGTTTTTCATGTTCGAGTTAACCTCCAGATAACTAACTAATAGTTTAGATGGTGAACGACATTCTTTGAATGACGTTTGAAGGATCACATTCTGAACTAGTAGTTAGTTATCTGGAGGTTAATTCGAACAGGAAAAACGGGCCCTTAAAGCAGTTGAATTACCTCTGAAATCTACATCGAAATCTTCAGTTATCACCATTTCATTATTTTCCTTGACTATGTGGTTCAATACATCCTCAAAATTATGTAAGAATAAGTCGTAGTCGCCTTTACCAGAACAATATACCGAGATGATATTGATTCTACTTGGGAACAACTCTCTGCCACAAGATTCGGAGTTCTGTTCACTGTTGAACGTTTGTAAATCCAGTGATTTGAATTTGATAGAATTCTGAATAAATATGGCTGTACCATGTTGTAATATTTTTCTACAAAAAGAACTTGCCAGTAGATATCCATCCAGATTTAGACTTTTGAGATTTTGCTCTATCTGCCAATGTTCGGAAACACATACTATATCGAAATTATATTGAAATAAAATTGACTCAAAAAATTCGAGTTTGTTAGACATACACTGGATGTAAATATGGAACATACTCGCCGTACTATCACATTTCAAAAGGATGATCAAATCGCAAGAATCTTGATCAGCACCTGCAACAGGAACTAAATGTTCTCTAGTGATGCTACGGTTCTCTGAAAATTTTCTTTGCATCTGAATCTTCTAACCGCTGCATCTCTTGGCCATATATCGGGATTATATGCATCTTCCAAGTTGTCAAGTGGAAATTATACTTTGTATGTGGATGCCCGTTCAGTTCTGATCCATTCGTCACATATAAAAGGAATGTTGGGAGCTGTTTCCTCAGGAACTGCCAAAAGATCAGCTGAAGTCCTATCAGCCCCAATGCGTGAAACATGTACATGGCCATTTCTGGGAATTGTTCTGAACTCCGCCCTGTCGTTGTTGCCAAATATTGGCCAGTATTTGTTTTTATCGTTTTTACTTGGGAAAATCCCATCGGAGTTCCTATCCGAGCGTGTTTTGGTTTCTTTATTTATTGCCAGTTTTTGTATTGGGTTGTCCTCACTATCTTTCAACGCAGCGCTGTACGTTGTGGAATAACATCAGCCTTTTTACTTTTGCTAATTGAAGGTTTTGTTGGAACTGTGGTGTTCACGTTCTTAGTGTAAGATGTCGTTGGTGGTTCGGATTTGTTGTTGAAATGTTTCAATAATGAAATCAAGTCTTCTTGTTCTTGAGTTCTTTTTTATTAATGAAAAGTTAGTCTACTCTCAGCCTCAAGTTCCTTTTTGATCACACTATTTTCCTTTACTAACAATCACAATTTGTGCACATAATCTCCACACTGGTGTCATGAAACTTTTCACCATCAAAACTCCGACTTGTAGATTCACACATCTTGGACACATAATTCATCAGCTGCATATTCGTAACAGTTACAGGTAGCTTGAAAGTCAGAATTAAGTCTACTAGTTAATTTTTTTTTCAACTTATTGAACTCTGTTGTTAACAGACCTATTTCACATTTGACCGCCATGAGTGCGAACGAACGATCAAACCCGCTACAGAAATAAATAAGATAAAGTTTCCTGAAAAACTCAACAAAATAAATCCAATTGAACAAATCAGAGTAGTATTAATATACACACCGAATATTTTCTTGATTACTCAGAATGCACTAAAGTGTGGTCATATACCTAGGAATATTAGTTTCTCAAATTTGCTGAACGGTTTTGCCTATCATAACATTGATCCCAACATTTCACGAGTCCGTCAACGGCATTCACCATGTCAGAGATAATAATATGAAGATTTCATATTTTAAGTTATGTATTCTTATTTCAGACTGACCATGCACCAGTTTCTCTATTTATTATATATTATACACTCACCACACTGTACCGTGCTGACCGTGACTATGTATTTCATTCGCGTTTCGCTGCAGGCAGTGGATAACTCATCCAACAATGTCTGCTATACCATTCGTGTTTCGGATACACCGATAGGGTGATATGCGCAAAATCTTACAAATTGCATTTGGAGGGACACCCGGTATAAACTTCATGACAATATTCGTTGGACTGACCCGAGAGCTGCTGCCACTTCGTTAGAATGTGAAACCTCTTTTTCGTTGAAAACTCGAAAGGAATCGAGAATAGTGGATTCATTTTTAACAATGGCTCTGATATACTTAGCAATGAATTGTTGATTTATTTTACGCCATAGGCGGTTTCAATTCCAAAAGCATTTTGTCGATAGTACGAGTTGAGTTACGTATAGTGTTGTTTTCTACTATCGATTTTTCTCGTCTGAGGATCGTATATCAACTATTTGTGTGGAACCAAAATTCAACGTCTCACGATTATTAGGGAATAATCGATAATCGGAGGTGAGTTATTTTACTGGTTCATCTGTTCAAGTCCGTAAACTGTTTTCACTATTTTCAATAGAATATTCATAGAAATAATTTTCTAGGCGTTTTTGTGGTGGCCTGAATAATTTCTAGCGGCATTGGAGGAGGAAGTTTAGCACCCTTCTTCTGTTGTCCGGGTGTTGCCTCACATCACCTCGCGCATAACAGTCTGCAGTGGACCCTCGAAGAGGCTAAGTACCGCATAGCGGCTTTAGTTAATGAGTTCAACCCCCTTTTTGCGGACAGACTTTTCATCAATATAAATGAGCCAATATCTATACTTTTGATACCCCTAACAGTGTGTGAACATTCATATTTATTACTGACTAAGTACTTAATTAATTACTGTCTAGGTATAGAATCTAATCTGTATGGGAGACTGGATAAAATCATCCCTTGCAGATATATGTCCACTCTTCTACCCTCTCGCAAGAGTTCCCCACCGTGCACGGTATATTAGATCAACGATGTTGTTTGTAGTGATAAGATATTACTTCCCTTTACCGAATATGTTGTTTTGCGGATACGTAATTGTTGAGCTATTGAATATATATTTAGTACAGTTTTCTTGAATATTATTTGGTTACCAATTGTGGTTTAAATTTTATAGGTTCGGTTTACCAGTGGAAGTTTTAGGAAGTGTTTATTTCATTGAATCTGTTGGCGCCCTCAGAACATCATTCCGATTTTTAGTAACTCACCCCATCTCCCTGTTTCAAAGCTAGTCGTGAGCACAGCCCTTTTCAACATTGTGAACGTAACCAAAAATAAATAGATAAAAATATTTTTCGCTATTGTAAAGCAGCTCTTACAAGTAAAATTAAATTTTTTCGTAACAAGGGGTAGAAAATTGGCGCCCAACGTGGGGCCTGAGGAAAACAGTACTATTTCATATATGGTAATAATAAATTTTTTTGCTGTTGGTATAATTTTCAGTAGAATTCATGAAATGAAGAGTGATGTATAAAAGATAAAAAAGTGTTGTTTTTCATTTTAAGGTACCGATAGACTTTTTATAATGGGCACTTCATGGAATGAAGAGTGAGGTATATAAAAAAAGTGTTGTATTCATTTTCAGGTTTAGGACTTTTTTTAGTATCCTTTCGCCTTATCAGATTGTTGTTTTGCTAGGTAGGCATTTAACCGGTGTTTGTGTAAGATATTGGCTCATTTTGTTTTATTTCGATTATTTCGTGTCCTCAACGGAAATTTTATAGTCTGGAGGCCGAATGGTAAATATTGATTGATAATTTATGAGAATTTTGATTTTCCACTTGCAACTGTTATATATATTTTTAAGGAGTTTGATCGTCTTTCAAGTGCATTGTCACCATATCATTTTCAAAATGGATTTATCCAGATTATTACGAGATGAGTTAGTTTATGAACTCAGTGTTAGGGGTCATTCAGAAACAAACAGTGAAACGGTCAAATCAATGCGTAATAAGCTGAATGAATTGATTGCAGACGAAGAATTTGGAGTTTCTGGATACCATGCGACATTTAATCCTAATCCATTGGAGGAACTTGATACTTGTAATGGAGAAATAACTGCTCTGCAATTATTTTTGGAAACTCAAAACAAAATTGCTTCAAACAGTAGTGACGCTCGTTACTTAGAAACCAAGTTCAAACATATCCATGCCAGGTTAAACAGGGTGATAATTCCACCAGCTGATATAAAATTGAGTAATACAAAATCAGATGCTTTTAAACAAATATGTAGTTCAGAAAACGGTTTGACAGGGCATTACTTGCAGATGATATACCAGCATCTACTACTAACATCGCATCTGCCAGTCAAACTAGTACAACTAGTGCTACTACATATAAATCACCATCAACTCCGGTTTATAAGTGGGATATGTCCTTTTCTGGTAGACTGAATACCATTAGTGTCAATGCATTTTTAGAAAGGGTCCAAGAGTATAAAAGTCATGTATCCGAGCAAGACGTACTCGCTTCTTTGGAAGATTTACTTACCGATAAGGCGTTATTGTGGTATAGGTCAGTTAGGCCTAAAATCACTTCATGGGATATTTTCGTGAATGAGTTGAGATCGGAATATTTGGGACATGATTACCAAATGAATTTGTGGGATGAAATCCGTAAAAGGAAGCAAAAACCTATGGAAAGAGTAGGTGAATTTTTTGCATGCATGATTAATATGTTCAATCGGTTGCCTGCAAAGCCTTCCGACGAAGATCACTTGTCCACTTTACGTAGAAATATCGATCCATATTTTATTAATAGATTAGCACTGGTGGAAACAAATAACTTAGATGAACTTCTGGAAAAATGTAAAAAAGTTGAAATTTCTCAAGAACTGGCTTCTAAATCAAAAATGACAAGTGATATTTGCTGGCTTGAACCAGATTTAGCCTTTAATTATCCCAGTGTGAACTCGCCTCCGATTAATAAATTTCATCCTAGTCAGGGAGCTTCGGGTAATAAAAAATGTTGGAATTGTGGTTCCCCTGAACATGGGTTTTCTCAATGCACTTCGCCACGAACCAAACCATTCTGTTTCCGTTGTGGTAAACCTAATGTCACTAAATACTCATATCCTTGCAGTTCAAAAAACTGATTTGGAGATCGCCGCAACTACCATCTGCGGGGATCTCGAAATTAGAAATTTCAAAGACACCCACCGACTGTTCTTGGGAGTCTTGGAAACTTTTTGTACAGGGTGAGTATAAAAAGAATAAAATATCGGCAATTTTTTCATCTCAAGGTTCGGATCCTCGACCTTATTTGGAGGTTTCCATTTATGATATTCCTTCCCAAGGACTTCTTGACTCGGGAGCATCACAAACATGTATCCCAGGTAGCACATCATATCGGCTGAATCTTGGTTCCATATTGGGCCAATATAGATATATTGTAAATGAAAAAATAATATTGGTCCAATATGCGTGAATATTCAAAGAACAATATTAAATTAATATTATTGGTGGAATATTGGTTTAACCTATTTTGTTAAAACAATATTGTCTCCATATTGTTTCCTATATATATATATATATATATATATATATTTAGATTAATTTTGAATATTGGCCGAATATTCAATGAAGCATATTAAAATTATATCATGATCAAACCTGAATAAAAATCCGCCAGGTAGCTCTACATATAGAACGTCTTCTAAAACCTACGGAAATATATTAAATACTTTCCATTACTTGTTTTCAAGACAGCTCACTCAGTGGTTATGGCGATCAAAAGGCAGACTCTGGTGCCACCTTGATCAACTAAAAGACATTTAATAATTTACCAAGGTATATTTACTTCCATCAATATATCCAAATGATATTGTACCAATATCGATAAATGTTTTGAGGCCATTTTTGCTTGAAGAATATTTCACCAATAATATTTTTGAAATGTCTAAACAATATTCGACCAACATCGCAAAATGTTCACATTTTACTTCTCAACAATATAACGTTTGAATATTTTGCCAATATTGTCAGAATATTGTACCAGCGATATTGTACCAATATCGCGAAATATTTTGAGGCCAATATTGCTCCGAGAATATTTTGCCAATATTATTCAAGTAATATTTTACCAATATCGCCGAATGTTCACATTTTTTTTCTCGCCAATATTGCTTTTCAAATATTTCGCCAATATGTTCACAATATTGTACTAATATTTTACCAATATAGGTGTGCTACTTGAGATTGGTCGTACAGGGTGGCAAAAATTAAACAAATTGAACTTACCTTTAGGTGGTAGAGTTAAAACAATTTCGTTAGCTAATGGGGACAAATGTACCGTTTTAGGTGTTGTTAATGTTCCTATAGACTTAGAAGATAGGGTAAGGTTAATTAAGTGTCTAGTAGTACTAGATTTACGTGATGAGATTATCTTTGGAATCGATTTCTGGAGAGACATGGATATAGTCTCTTCATTCCGAGATGATACGTTGACTTTGGGAAACTCTAAATATGTTTTATGTAGTTTTAGTAACGAATCTCAATATTTATCCGATAATCAAATAAATAGTGTAAATAATTTGGTGAAATCTTTTTTTGATAAGATGGGCAAGGGTTTGGGCTGCGCTTAGGGTGTGACTCATGTTATTGATACAGGTGAGAGTACTCCCATTAAGCAGTGGTACTATCCCTGTTCGCCATTTATTCAAAATGTAATAAATAAAGAGATAGACGAAATGTTGTCTTTGGGGATAATTGAACCATCAAAATCAGCATGGTCGAGTCCCGTGGTTTTGGTGAAGAAATCTAATGGGGAATATAGGTTTTGTGTAGATTTTCGTGAAGTAAATGAAGTAACTCGTCGGGATGCTTACCCCCTCCCCTTTGTCAATCATATTCTAGCTCGATTAAGTAACGCCAAATATTTTTCATCTATAGACATGAAAAGCGCATATCATCAGATTTTGTTGGAAGATTCGAGCAAAGACAAAACAGCTTTTACCGTTCCATCTCGGGGATTGTATCAATTCACGCGTATGCCCTTCGGCCTGCATAACGACCCAGCAACGTGGCAACGTCTAATAGATACAGTTTTGGGACCAGAGTTGGAGGAGTTCGTTTTTGTATATCTGGATGATGTCATTATCGCTACATCCGATTTTGACAGTCATTTGAAAACTCTTGCTTCTGTGTTGGAAAAGCTTTTTGAGGCCGGTCTCACTGTAAATCAGAATAAATGTGAATTTTTAAAATCCGAATTGAAATATCTTGGATATCTTGTTACCAAGGATGGACTTCGGATGGATCCCGCTAAAATAGAGTCCATGGTGAGTTACCCCACTCCGAAAGGTGTGAAGGACCTCAGACGTTTTGTTGGTATGATATCATGGTATCGTCGATTCATCCCTAATTTTTCATCCAGAGTCTCTTTGTTAACTAAACTCATACGTAAAAACTGCAAATTCATTTGGTCACCAGAGTGTGAAACTGCCTTTCAAAATATTAAACATTTATTGGTATCGGCACCGATCCTGACTTCTCCGGATTACTCTCGTGAGTTCACTTTGCAGTGTGATTCCTCACAAGTGGGATTGGGCTGCGTGCTCTCCCAGAATTTTGATTATGGCGAAAGCGTTATATCGTATGCTAGCAGGAGCTTAACTGGCCCAGAACACCGCTATTCTACAACGGAACTGAAATGTCTGGCAGTTCTCTTCGGTATTGAGAAATTCAGACCATATATTGAAGGAACAAAATTTTCAGTAGTTACCGATCACGCCTCTTTACGATATCTGTACAAGTTGCAGAACGCATCTGGAGGATTATGTCGATGGTCGTTGCGCCTTCAGGGCTATGACTTCAATGTGATTCACCCTAGTGGTAAGTCGCATTTCGTTCCTGATGCCTTATCGAGAGCAGTTCCCTCAGACCTTCCTGCGCTTGCCTTTGTGGAGGTTGATCCAGATGACGTTGATACTTGGTATCAAAAATTGAGGACTAATATTTTGTTTCATCCGGATAAGTACCCCAAATGGAAGGTAGTCGAGAATAAGGTTTATAAGTTTGTAAACTCAGGTTCTCCAACGTTTGACGAGAGCTTGGACTGGAAGCAAGTAGTTCCAAAAAGCCTTCGTATGGCAGTATTTCATAAAAATCATAATGAACCAAGTGCAGGGCACCTTGGTTTTCATAAAACGAGATGCCGAATTTCAAATTTATATTTCTGGCCAGGCATGAACAGCGATATCTTGCGGTATGTCCGGAATTGTGAGATATGTAAGTCCCAAAAACCGGAACAAAAAATTCCGTATGGTGAGATGTCCAGTCGCATTGTTTCAAAGCCTTGTGAAGTTATAGCAACTGATCTGATTGGGCCAATGCCACTTTCTCACAAACGTTATCGATTTGTGTTAGTTGTTACTGATCTATTTACTAAATTTTCTTTGTTATGTCCGTTGAAGGCCGCAACTAGTGATGCTTGCACTAGATTTATCGAGGAAAATGTTTTTATGATATTCGGTATCCCAGCGAGACTCCTGTGCGACAATGGTCGACAGTACGTTTCGAATCATTTAAAAAAAATGTGCGCATCGTATAACTGTCGGATTGTCTTTAATGCTCAGTATAGTCCATAAGGTAATCCAACTGAAAGGGTCAATCGAACTCTCAAAACAATGATCCGAAGTTACATTAAAGACTCTCAGCGTGATTGGGATAAAAACCTTCCACATTTGGGTTTTGCTTTACGCACGGCTGTCCATGAGACAACGGGTTATAGCCCATCGTACCTCAATTTTGGACGAGAGTTCAATATTTTAGGTGACATGCTCGAGAAAGTTGGCAAACTGGAGAACCAACCTCTTGACTTTGCTCCTCGGCACCCATTGGCCGAACATGTAAAAGAAGTCCAAGATCTGTGTTCGAAAGTTGAAGCTAAACTGAAGGAGTCCTACATGGCAAGTGCTCAACGGTACAATCTTCGCCGCCGTCCTGTCTCCTTAACAGTCGGTCAAGTTGTGTGGAAACAAAATAAGCAATTGTCGGATGCCGCCGATTATTTTCAGGGAAAGTTGGCCTGTAAATTCATTAAATGTCAGGTGTTAAAGAAATTATCTACGAATGTATATGAGCTTGCGGATTTTGAAACCGGTCGCTCATTAGGGACGTGGCATGTTAAGGACATAAAATTAGATTTAAAAAAATTTACATAAATATATTATTCATTTTTTTTTTTTTTTTTTTTTGGGAAGTAAAGGGAGTGTTACGTTATGCGTAAAATCTTACAAATTGCATTTGGAGGGACACCCGGTATAAACTTCATGACAATATTCGTTGGACTGACCCGAGATCTGCTGCCACTTCGTTAGAATGTGAAACCTCTTTTTTGTTGAAAACTCGAAAGGAATCGAGAATAGTGGATTCATTTTTAACAATGGCTCTGATAAACTTAGCAATGAATTGTTGATTTATTTTACGCTATAGGCGGTTTCAATTCCAAAAGCATTTTGTCGATAGTACGAGTTGAGTTACGTATAGTGTTGTTTTCTACTATCGATTTTTCTCGTTTGAGGATCGTATATCAACTATGTGTGTGGAACCAAAATTCAACGTCTCACCATTATTATGAGTTATTTTACTGGTTCATGTGTTCAAGTCCGTAAACTGTTTTCACTATTTTCAATAGAATATTCATAGAAATAATTTTCTAGGCGTTTTTGTGGTGGCCTGAATAATTTCTAGAGGCATTGGCGGAGGAAGTTTAGCACCCTTCTTCTGTTGTCCGGGTGTTGCCTCATATCACCCCGCGCATTGCAGTCTGCAGAGGACCCTCGAAGAGGCTAAGTACCGCATAGCGGCTTTAGTTTATGAGTTCAACCCCCTTTTTGCAGACAGACTTTTCATCAATATAAATGAGCCAATATCTATACTTTTGATACCTCTAACAGTGTGTGAACATTCATATTTATTACTGACCAAGTACTTAATTAATTACTGTCTAGGTATAGAATCTAACCTGTATGGGAGACTGGATAAAATTATCCCTTGCAGATATATGTCCACTCTTCTACCCTCTCGCGAGAGTTCCCCACCGTGCACGGTATATTAGATCAACGATGTTGTTTGTAGTGATAAGATATTACTTCCCTTTACCGAATATGTTGTTTTGCGGTTACGTAATTGTTGAGCTATTGAATATATATTTAGTACAATTTTCTATTGTGGTTTGAATTTTATAGTTTCGGTTTACCAGTGGAAGTTTTAGGAAGGGTTTATTTCATTGAATCTGTTGGCGCCCTCAGAACATCATTCCGATTTTTAGTAACACCCCATCTCCCTGTTTCAAAGCTAGTCGTGAGCACAGCCCTTTTCAACCTTGTGAACGTAACTAAAAATAAATAGATAAAAATATTATTCACTATTGTAAAGCAGCTCTTACAAGTAAAATTAAATTTTTACGTAACAGTGATATTTCCGTTTTGTTTCGCGGGAAATTCAAATTATTTAACAATCACTCTATGAAAGCAATGGCGTCATAACAATATGAAAAAGCAAATGAATCAGTTATCGAATATTCAATCAACTGGCCTTAGAAGCAGCAGTAATATATCAATATTAATCTACCAAATTATATTTGTATAAAAACGCCGTCCATCTTGAATTGTTTCAATAAAAATAGATCTGAAAATTGTCAAATTAAATCAATTGAATTAAAAAATTTAAACAGATAAATAAATTAAATATTCTCATATCAGATCAGCCATATGAATAATTGATATTTTCCAGAATAGGAAAGATTTCATCTTCAAAAATTTAATTGATAATGGACTAAACACATATTGGAAAGTTTCAGAAATATTTCAATTATTTATCAAAATATTGTTCCACGTAATATCAATCAATGTAATTCTGAAATGTTTCAGTTATCATGAAGCAAGTTTTGAAACGTTTCGAGAGTTATAAATTAAACATTTCTGGAAATATTCCAGTAATGTTCCTGGAATTTAGCAGAATAAACTTTTTGAATGTTCACAAATACGATTACTTTGAAATTTTTCAATAGTTCATGGTTGAGATAATTCTGAAATATTTCAATAAATATCGATTCGAAATTTAAAAATGTTTCAGAAATATTATTTTTTTAAAATATTGGTGAAATGTATTAAAATTATGGTTCACATATTCTCAATTTGATTTATTTCTGAAACATTTCAATGATGCAATTTATGAAATATTCTGAAAGTTATGAAGTGAAGATGTTTGGAAATATTCCATAAATATTTCAGTCGACTAGTTGAGTTCAAATATTCCTGAAATAGAGCTCAAAAACATTTCAAATATTTGTAACGCGCATAATCGGTAACAGTGATGGGCTGTTACGGTGACAGTTAGGGCATACTGGTTCACCACATTGGGGAACCGGTATGCCCTAACTGTCACCGTGACAGCCCATCACTGTAACCAATTACACGCGTTACATTTTGGCGCCCAACGTGGGGACTTTTCAAATAAAAAGAATAATAATAAAGAAAATTGTGAATTAAAAAAAAACTTAGAAAATTTTTGGGAAATTTTTCGACATTGTTTTCTTTTGGTTGGTCATTTTGTGACCTTGAATATGGCATTATTGAGCAGGGGAAAATGGTTTCGTGAAGTGTACCATGTCACCATTGTGTTGAATTGTTTTTATTGGTAAAAGTGAATTTTTTAATTGTGTTTGATTTTGTAAGTGCAAGGGTGTTTATTATTCGCCATGGCGCGCCGTACGGTAATCAACCGACTGGACAAGGAAGAACTTGTTTACGAGATGAAAGTGAGAGGAATAGGAATTGGAACTTGTAAGGAGATGAGGCATAGGTTGGTGATGGCACTTCAGATGGAAAAAAGTGGAGATAGCTTGTTGTACCCTAATTATCCGTATTCTTTTGAGAAAGATGAGACGGCAAGGCTGGATGAGATCGCCATACTGTTGGATAAGAACTTCAAGTGAGGCTGTGAAGCTGCAGACTAAGTTTGCTCATGTTTTGGGACGAATCGGTAGGATTGGATACAGAAGGAGTTCTGGAAAAGCAAACAAAAAAGTCTGAATTGGTAGCATCAGCTCCAAATGTGCCGGCCATAATTGCGTATGTTCCAGCCGCTCTCAAGTGGAAGCACGACTGGGCGCACAATCCTTCACTATGGGTATTGGGGGAGCAGCTAGCTCTTTCATGACTGTAGCTCCTGTCCCCGCAGCCAATTCTCCCAGCAAAATGATTCCACCCCATAAATGGAACACAAAAATTTACCGGTGACAGTAAAGGAACATCTGTCATGACATTTTCTCGAGATAGTAGATGAGCTACGTGTAGCACGAAACGACCCTAAAGCAGTTCTATTCGATGCTGGGATGGACCTTTTCTCGAGTAGATCATATCAATTTTACAAAGACTGTCGGTCTCGAGTGAATGATTGGGTCGAGCTGGTAAATGAGTTTAAAGTGAAATATCTCTCGGTCAATCATGCGGATGTCCTTTTCGAAGAACAGCAAAAGCGAACACAACACCATTTGGAAAGTATCGGTGTTTATTTAGCAGTAATGGCCAGTTATTTTACTCGCTTAAGGTGTCCAATCACCGAAGAAGCCAAGCTGAGCATAATCAGCAGAAACATCCACCCATTTTATCAAGATAGATTGAGGGAGCCGCTGCCCAAGGACTTGGCGGAGTTGAGATCAGTTTGTCGTCAGATGGAGGCAAGGAGAGATATGATAAATGGATACGTTGAGCAATCGTCACGAAGGTCTACAGTTTTGGAAAAAGATCTTGCTTTTGTAGAACAGCTAGAGGACATTTCTTCGTTAAATGTGACGACGACCCAGACAAGTTCTTCGAATCAACCAAGAAAGGCTCCAGGCCATAAGGCGATTGGTTGTGCTTTGCCTAGGAGATTACAATATTTTGGCGGCAATAAAGAGGGTTTCACCAAATACAACTGCCCTGACTGCTCGAAGAAGGGAAACGGCCGAGGTCATCCTTAACTCATCGAGGCAAGGATGACCATGATTCTAACTCGACCCCTACATTCAGATCAATTTTAGTCTTTATCCTGGATCATGCTGAGGAAGACGAACGTCCGTATCTTAAGGTGGAAGTAATGGGTTACGAAATGTTAGGACTCTCGGATTCAGGCGCTTCTGCTACTATTTTAGGAAGTAATGGATGGAAGACTATGAGAGAATTAGGAATCGAGTTGGATACGACAAAGAAGATTAGGTGCACGGTTGCAAATGGGCAGGTCTGCGAGAGTATTGGAATTTGTCTTATTTTTTTTGTGTTTGAGAGAAAGTGAAACTTGTCGAGGTTCTAGTAGTGCCAAGTTTACACCACACACTCATTCTTGGGACAAATTTTTGGAAAGCGATGGGTATAGTTCCAGACCTGAGACACAATGAGTGGCATTTCTCCGAGGAGGCTTACCATCTACATGCTGTTGATCATTTGAGGACTCAGACGGTGTTGATCAACATGGAGGAAATGAGACTGAAGGCATTGGTGGATCGCAATATGGTTGCTATGCAGAGCTGTACCGAGCACTGACAAAAAGTGCTTCGAGTGCTGAGCACTAGGCACTCTTGAAAAGTGCTCAGGAGTCCCGAGCACTAAGCACTTTTTTTCATGAAGTGCTTGCGATTACTAAGCACTTAAAAAAGTAATTCGATTTAGCGAGCACTAAGCCTAAGCACTTTTCAAAAGGGAGAGACCATTGAGGTGGCCGTTCAATTTCGTGTATTCCAAGTTCATATTGCATTTGGAAACGGTTTCGCTTGGAAAACTCAAATTTGGTAGGTGAACTCAGAAAGGATTCGAGTACCTATTGAATATATTGACATTGATTTGAAAATTGAGATTTTTTTGTTCAGCAATTGAAGGAAATGAGTCAATACTTGCTATTGTTTCATTTCAATAGGAAGACCTATAAAAACAGTGCAACTTCCAACTGATAGGGAATATCCAGACAATGTCGTTTGGGAGATTAATTTGATTTCCGAAATGGGCGGCGAATAGCCAAATTGAAATATAGAGCGGCGCGAAATAGTTCCTACCTTCCTGCCAATATTTTCACAGATTTCTTAGTTCAGCAGTTTTCGGACAGAAAGCACCATTGTATAGTATATTTCATCGTCAGAGCGTGCTGCAATATCAATGTGATTTTGATAACCATCGGTAGACGCTAGACGGGCAAAACTAGTCACATCTAGAAAATGAAATGTTCATATTCATAAGCGTTAGATTATTAAAATTAATTTTTTTTCTGCTCAACACTGACATAATTTTCAGTGCTTAAAATCCCAGAAAAGAGAAAATGAGTCAGCAAAATCTGTCATTATCTGATGGACTTGGGAGTCTTTTGTAGACCGCGGGCCTCCCAATCGGGATGAGAGGCAGGGGGAGTAGGCGGATCGTCACGTTCAGCGGAGTGAGGCAACTCATATATCTATTCGGTAGACTTTGTTTAAGGTAACAAAACAAATATAAAATCAAAATATTGTGAAACAAAGTCGCTGTTTCCTTGTAACTTCTAAACGGCTGAACCGATTTTGATGAATTTTTGGTCGTTTGATTGGTCTTGATACCGCAAGTGACACTTATATTAAAATAATGAAAAATAAAAATTGCGGATTTTTGCGCCAAATTGGCCGTCTTGGTACAACATAATAATTGTGTACTAAAAAGCTGAAAAAATCAGCCGGGACCTATTTGCTTCAAAAAATCTATAGAAATAGAATGGGTCTCGGCTAATTTCAATTTTTCTTTATAAAAAGATTATTATATTACTTGTTTTTTGCATTTTAGTTTAAACCGCAGTCGGTTTTTTTTTAGTTTCTTCAATTGATTTTTTTATATTGAGTACCTCCAATAAATAATTTGGTTCAAATGAAAAATAATTTTTTTATATTTTTGATGGATTTATTATTTATTGTGTGTGGCACTGAATAATCTAGTGTGGTGAAGCATCAAATTCACTCTATAACGAACGCTATAAACACTTTCAACTACATTTATGAAAAGACTGAGCCCTCGAACCTAGAATGTGCATAAAATAAAGCCGCAATCAGTAGTTCTTGGGGATGGGGGTGCCGCTTTTATATTTTCAACATTATTCATAGATCCATAGCTGAGAAAAGGCTTAGTGCTTAGTAATCCCGAAAAGTACTCCCGAGCACCGCAGTGCTCGAGAGCACTTTTCGGCATTACTAAGCACTAATCCCTTTCGTAAAATGCTCGAAGCACTAAGCACTAACCACTGAATCCAAAAAGTTCTTGGGAGCACAGTGCTTACGAGCACTAAAATGCTTTGAGCACTTTCACAAGCACTAAGCACAGTGCTTGGGACAGCTCTGTTGCTATGGGAGATAAGTTGGGATGTACCCAGATGGTGGAACATGTCATAGTGACAAACTCCAAAATTCATTCAAACAGAGGTACTACCCTGTTTCTCCGGTAGTTCAGCAGCAGATAGACAAGGAGCTGGATGCTCGGCTCAAGGACAATATCATAGAGGGATCGAGTAGCGCCTGGTCATTCCCTATCTCGCTGGTAAAAAAAAGGATTGTAGTTACCGATTCTGTGTTGACTACCGCAAGCTGAATGCTGTCACTGAACGAGACAGCTATCCTCTGCCATACATTTCAAATACACTCGATAAAGTCAGCCTACTGGCAGATCCCAGTGGCGGTCTTCTAGGCATTATACAGCCTTCACTGTTTCTGGACGGGGCCTGTACCAATTTGAAAGAATGCCTCGTGGCAACGTCTGATAGATATGGTGTTAGTACCTGATCTTGAACCCCACGTTTTTGTTCATCCGGACGATATTGTGGTGGTAACCGGAACCTTCGAGAAGCATCTTTCCGTTCTTGATTAGGTGTTTCGTAGGCTACGTGGAGCCAACTTGACCGTTAGCTTTGAGAAGTGTAATTTCTGTCGACCAGAGATGAAATATTTGGTACATGTGATCGACTGGAATGGGCTGCACGTAGATCCTGACAAAGTAAAATCAATGCTTCAACTTCCTACCCCTTCCAGCGCTAAGGATGTTCGTAGATTGGTGGGAACTTTCTCGTGTTATCGGAGGTTTATACTTGAGTTTGCCTCCTTGACATCTCCTCTGACCGCCTTGATGAAAAAGGGGCGAAAATTCGAGTGGACACCCTTTATGAAAATTCCTTTCAGAAGATCGAAAAATGCCTTATTGTGGCACCTGTACTCAGCTGTGCAGACTACAATCTCCCTTTCGCACTGCATACTGACGCATCTGTATTCGGTGTCGGAGCCGTTCTGACCCAACCTTATGAGGAAGGTGATAAAGTCATATGCTATCTCAGCAGGTCCCTTTCTAAACAGGAGCGTTATTTCTCCACGACTGAACGAAAAGTTGCGGCCATACCTTGAGGGAGTGCCCTTTACGGTTTATTCAAATCATTATTCACTTGTGTGGTTACAAAACCTCAAGGATCCTTCCGGCAGACTTGCGAGGTAGACAGTGCGTCTGCAACAATATGATTCACAGCAAGGGAAAGGATCATGTTGTCCCAGATGCACTGTCCCACGCTGTACCAGTAATTGATTCAGTAACCATCATCCCAGAGACCATCTCTGATAAATGGTATTTGAATGTGAGAGAAAAGGTGTCCAAGAACCCAGTCCGGTATCCCCAATGGCGAATATGTCAGGACATGTTATATAAATATGTGAAACCCAGCATCCCTGAATTAGCAGGTCCCTCAGATTCGTGGAAATTGGTCATTCCGAAAGAGAAGAGGAAGAATGTCATAGAGGAGGCTCATTGTGAACCAACTTCTGGCCATATGGGAACGTTCAAAACTTCCAATCGGATCGCAGTAAGATACTACTGGCCCAAACTCAGATATGATTTGTCAAGGTTTGTGAGGAATTGTATGACCTGTGCCGCTTATGAACCCGATCTCAATGGCCCCAAAGGACTTATGACGGTTCAGCATAGAGTATCGAGGCTGTGGGAAATGATTTCGACGGACCTGACTAAGATCGTCAACAGCGGATGTGGTTGCGAGGAAAATGGAAGAAGAGGTATTTTTAATGTATGGTAATACCGTTCTAGAGAACTACGGAAGCTTGCCGAAGAGTATAAGGTCACTATGAGGTATAATGCGAACTATCACCCGCAAGCCAATCTGACCGAAAGGGTGAACCGATCGTTGAAATCAATGCTTGCAATGTTCGTTTCGGACAATAATCGCGCGTGAGACGTCTCCCTGCCGAAAATAAGTTGTGCCCTAAGAACAGCTAAACACGAATATACGAACTATTCTCCGTACTTCATCAATTTTGGGCGTTCGATGGTCTTGTGTGGGGAAGTTTTTGAGAAAGATAATCTTTTTGTAGATCACGAACGTGAGGTTGAATCTTCCGGACCTGAAAGATTCAAGAAATTATTTTCGGAAGTTCGACAGAGACTGGATACGGTGACCAAAAGGAGTGCTGAAACTTATAACCTGAGAAGACGATCAGAAGAGTTCTGGATGAACCAGCTTGTGTGGCGTAAGAATTTTGTGTCGTCCGTCGTTCTATACAGCCAAGTTGGCACCAAAGTATGTCGGACCTTTTTAAGTGGACAAACCATCTTGTGTGGCGAAGAATTTTGTGTCGTCCGTCGTTCTATACATCCAAGTTGGCACCAAATTATGTCGGACCTTTTTACATGAAGAAGAGGGTCTCACCATGGACATATGAGCTACGCGACGAGGACGGCAATTATTTTCGTTTTTCAGGATGGAGCTGTGAAAAAGTTATGTTTCTCGAAGTGAACATCAACAAGTATAGTCCACTCAGCGGATGTTCGTATGTGAAGCTGCCCGATTTCATTGAGACAAAAAATGGTGTTGTGAATATTCGCAATGAAGATCAACATTGTTTTGCATGGGCCATCACATCTACATTGTTTCTTGCAAATGGTAGAGTGTCAGAAGTTTCCTCATACCCCCACTATGCCGATTTCTTGAATGTAACAGGTATGGATTTTCCAGTTAAACTTCAAGCCATGACAGAGTTTGAGGATATGAATGATATTTCAACTAATGTCTATGGGTTAGAGTCGAAACTTGAAAAGGGTGAAATGAAATATGGGATGGTGGCTTCGTTGCGATACTCACAGAGAAGACTTGTTAATTTGATACTTATAACACATGATTCTGGCAATAGTCATTATTGTTGGATTAAAGACCTCCCTCGGTTAGTTTCAAGTCAACTATCTGCATGAGCATAAAAAATAGTTTTGTGTTTATTTTATTTCTCTCATGAGTGATCACTGTTATGTCATCAGTTGCATGACTCTAATCACTTGAGTACTACAACACTATCAGTCAATTTCAGAATCAACAAATATGGTAAAATCTTATCAGGGAATTCACTTATGTTTGAAAATTTCAGGAAAGAAATGAATGGCCATTTGTAGTTTATGCTGATTTTGGATCAGTTCTCAAACCCATTCAAACTAGTCAACCCAGCACACTTATACTCGAATAAAACATATGAACATGAACCATATTCATTTGCTCATTCGACAAAATGTTCATACAATTATAAATTATCGAAATTTGTTATACAGGGTGAACCAGGGTTCAACCTCTAAACGTTTAGGATCGGTGTTTCAGGAAAAAATAAGATTTTTGTTTCTTATAATCATTTGTCGTAACTTGCTTCGTTTTCGAGTTACACAGGGTGTCAAAGTTCCTTGAACTGCGAGCTCTCCTGACATAACTCCTATGGATTTTTGTATAGGGTGCAATGAAAACCAAAGTTCATGCTGAGTCCATCAACAACGAAGGTACTCTCCTGAAAAGAAATGTTCAAGCAGCACCAGAGATCACACCGTGCAGCTGCAGAATCTGTCGTTTGCGGTTGCGAAATTTGCATTGAAAAAAATCGTCCTATTATCAAATACTTTTTTCGTGTTATATGCAAGGAAATGAAAATGAAGTGAGATACAAAAAAAAGGAAACAAACAAAAAAATTGTAATTCTGATTGCTCAATCCTTGAAAAATTAAATATACAAAAACACAGTGGATTACAATAATTTGTTATGATGTCAATAAATATTACCCTTTGGGATGCCACTGTTATTAATATCTTCATTATAAGTACTTTAGAAGGCCCTCATTACCGCAAATAAGCGATGGAAAAGAGAAGAAGAATTATTCGAAAATGAGATTTATAGACAGTTCAAATTTCATGTCGAATTCCTTGCAGAACTCAGGTGCTAACTTATCATTCGATCAGTGTATTGAGATGCATGAATATTTTCCACAAATTGACAAATTAAGTTTCATTAGGAAGAAAGGTGTTTTTCTATATAACTGTGTTGACCATATTGACAAGTTGAATTATCCCACTCTTCCCACTAAAAAATCAGTTTTATGACAATCTCAACGGAGAGCATATATCAGATAAGGATTATATGAGAGCGAAACTTGTCTGGCATCAATTCGAGTGTCAGAGTTTAGGGAAATACTCGGATTTAACGTATATTTGAAGTACGATGTGCTTCTATTATGTGACATATTTGAGAATTTTAGAAACATATGTTTAGATAAATATAAATTAGATCCTTCACAGTACTATACAGCACCCGGATCATCATGGAATGTAATGTTGAAGTATACGAATATTGAATTGGAATAATTAACAGACATTGACATGATTCATTTTTTCCGAGAAAGGAATAAGTGGTGGAATAAGGCAGTGAAGTGAAAGGAAGCATATAGCTAATAATAAATTTTTACCAGATTATCACCCCGATGAACTTTCATCCTCAATATTATATTCAGATACCACAATTCTATATGGTCACAATATGTCACAACCATTACCTACCAACGATTTTGCTTGGCTAACACCCAATGAGATTTTCAATTTGGACGTAATAGCTGTGGCATCTGATAGTCCATACGGTTGTGTTCTTGAAGTAGATGTTCACTAACTCCAAAAATTACATGACAAACATGCTGGATCTCCCCTTTCTTGTTGAAAGTTCATTACCTCCACTTTTGAAATCAAAACTTCATAAATTAACTCCAAATTCAAATGACAAAGGAAAATACATTGTGAAAACTAACAACAGGCTGTGGCCGTTGGTCTCATTGTCATGAACACACATAGAGTGTTGAGATTCAAGCAGTCATGTTGGATGAAACCTTTTATTGATTTGAATACTGAAATGCGAAATTGATCTAACAACAAAGCTGAGAAAGATTTCTATGAACTCGTGAATAATGAAGTTTATGAGAAAATAATGGAAAACGTTAATAACAGAATTGATGTTAGACTGGTTACGCATTGGGAAAGTATAAAGAGAAGAATGGGTGCTAGCGCCCTAATAACACGTCCAAATTTCAAACCGGTGTCAAAGCATATTATCTTCAGTCTGTAGGTAGTGAATTCAAGAATGCGAAAGGCGTCAAAAGATCCGTCATAAAGAATGAATTGACATGTGAAGATTATAAGAAAATTGTCGAACAGGGTGGTTTGATATTTAGAAAGATGAACTCGATTAAAAGCATTTTACATGACATGTATACTAAATTGAAAAACGAGGTTGCATTGTCATACCATGATGATAAGCGGTTCATTATTTCCAATACGACAAAAACTCTCTCTTGGGGTCATAGCGATATAGAATTCTACCCAGAAGAGAATATTCGTCGGATTTCCAATATTATGCAATCTTTCTCCCTAAGAGAGTCATTTAGATCAATTACTTCATTCATTAATAACTGAATTGAACAAATGAAATATCAGTCAAAATGGAAAATTCACCACCACTATACTTATTGATATTCTAGATGTGATTACGCTTATTAAATAAAAGTCAAATTGTACAAGTCAATTGAAGTTGATGTCTTGTCCTGTATCAAATATAATTTTTGATTTCGTTTTGTTTCATTTAAAATAATGTAATACCTACACAGAGATATATAGGAATGATTGTATGGAAATCATCAGTATGAAAAATATCTAGGTGGGAGAAAGATGTCCAAAGCTATTGATAAATTCGGTTGTAGACGAAAATGGGGTGCTATTAAAGTTCGAGTTCTTCACGGTTATCGAGGTCCTCAAGGTATGGTATTCAAGCTTTCACCTGATGACCAACATAATATGCAAGGTAAAAGACTGGAAAATACTGGTGAACCGATAAATTTGAGTGATTGTGTGAATCAATTATATCTCAATGAACAAATCAAGGAGACGGAGGCACGTGTCCTCAAAGCCTTGCGCCATACATGCCACAATGGCTAAGATTGTACCTGATGCTCGTCAAGCATTCCATGACCAAATAGAGGGGTGTAACGATCCTTTTGTTCACTTACAAAGGCTTGTCTTGGGGATCGACGCTCAAAAATCCATGCATGCTCGCGGCTACGCTCGAAGTGGAGATGGTCGTGGGTAAAACTACAGGTGAGCGTTTAGGTGACTAACAGAAAACAAATTTACCTTACCTGTAAAAAAATAATTGTCGACACCACCTAGTTCCCTTCTACAGCAGGTTCGATACTGGCTTCCTCCTAAAGAACTAGGAAATCGGAAAAAGGAAAAACCAATTCCCAAAACTATAACCCTGTATAATTAAAATTTGGAACAAAACACACCCTGTACATTTATGGTAAGTTATATGGTTCGAATGTTGTTTTGCCAACTGTAATGTATATGATGAATTAAATTGACAATGTTTTTGTTTGGAAATTTCGAATAATTCAGGTATTATTATTATTTTCGGTATCCAAGGTATAACTATGAAACAAGAATGCCTAAATTAGTTTCATAAACACAAAACTAGATTCCTAGCAAGTGGGTAAATACTTATACCGTACGGAAAGTGTACCCTCTGAAGATTACGAAATTATAAAGGGACATCGGCGAATGGATCCATTGCCAGAGGTTTATTATGTGCAAATCGTGCGCTTAAAGATGATGTTCTGGACTTTCCGCAGATATTTTACAACAAAAAGTACCTATGAATACCGGTATGATATGTATTTTTCCAAGATATAACATTACAAGAGTTCTTAATCATTTTTTGAAGGGTTAAAAACCCTTCAAAAAAATTATTTGACTAGTAAAAAAATAATAAGGATATTTCACACAGTTTTTCAACCACTTATCTGTTGTCATATGGACGTTATTCATCCGATGAGGCTCTGGAACAGGAATTCTCTTGCTTCGCAGTCTCTAACAGTTACCTACAGCTTCCAGATGAGTCTGATAGGACTCCGAAATAGTTTCTCAACGTACTACGGGTTCAACAAGAAAATGAGCCTCTATCTTGAAATGTAGGCCTCCCACAGGAACTTGGGCCTCCAACAGGAACGTAGAACTCTTACAGAAACGTAGGACTCCAACAAAAACGTAGGACTCCAACAGGAACTTAGACCTCCCACAGAAACCCTTGTTAACAAGGGTTTCACACAAAATACAACAGTTGTAGGACGACGAGATGAGTTATCTGATGGTGAGCCCCCCAATGGATTTGAGAAGGTGATCTTCAAAAAAATAGCAATGTTCCAGAACAACGCTCAAAAAACAATGCTTCACAAAACTACCATACAGCAACAAGATTTCTTGAATGCAAAAGCCTACGGCTCTCCACAATAACTTTTTTATCCAGTCCCTACTAACTCGACAGCTTCAGCCAGACTGCCCTAACATGGAAGTCCCACTATCAATTCCGTTGCTGACTTCAAAAACATAGTGTAGCCAACGTACCGACTTTAAGCACTCTACCGAAGTAAGATTTAGTATGTTTTACTTTACTTACTTCGTGGACCCTGTAACAATTAAATTTGAAGACAGACATACTGAATTACACGAAATGGAGCTAAAGAATACCAGAACAAACTAAGGTCAAACGATGTCATAGTTATTACAGCAATAGATAATTCACTTATAATATTCATCCATTTCGTAACCGTGTCGGAGTAGAACGGTGCAGTAGGAACTCACTGACAGCGAACATGCCAAACACGTCACGTCCTTTGTGAAGTGGATTTCGACAAGTTGACCTGCGCTTCTACAGCTGAATTTATATAGGAGTGAGCGGGGCAAAGCTAGGAATCAGATGTAAATTCATGGCGTCGAAAATGAAACGTTACAGGGGGTAACATATGATTTAGATCACAGATACAGTAATCTAAATAGTGATGTGAATATCAAAGTATTGGATGCTATAATTACACAAAAAATAACAGAGTTGATAAGTGAACTCGATCACAAATGCGATTTTATGATGATTCGGAGAAGTGGGTAATCGAACTGAAGAAGAAACATCCTGATATATCCTGTCTGGTTTGTCATGACTCGTACAATTCAGTATATCGCATTCACATTGAGAAGGTACGCTGATGTTTAGGCAACCTCCTGTAGAGCCTACAGTGTGAATCAGTTCAAACAGTTACATTTTGTACAGGTCTTCTTGTAATGATACCCTACTGGTTCCAGCTTGAGGCTAGAAACTATTTAGTATATTTATTGCACGATTTGCAATGAAATGCCTCGTACCTTTGTCCTAGTACGTTTTTCCAGTATTTTTGATGCTCCTTCCGTACCCATTTGTTCGATATGGATGGCTTTAAAAGATATAGAAACTCATACAGTTCTTACTCTCTTCAACAGATTCCAAATATGGGCCAAATGTTCGATCGTGGGGACAGTTACCAGCAGTACCAGCAGACTTGGGTCACGGCTTCATTGCCATCAACCCAAAGAACTTCGCTCCTGGTTTCGAACATCGTTTAAGTGACCTCTTGAACTTCATACGAAAAATGGAACCGGTAAATCCACCATATACTTTTTTCGCTTCATTAGTTCACTTCAATCTAATCATTTGATAATAATAATAATAATTACTCGCCCTACTCACATAGGGAATGGTTATTGGGGAAAACAACACCAGCGCGCCCTCCGGATGGGTCGGAGCACCAGAAACAGGGCCTGACTTGTACACTCCTAAAGAATAATAATAATATTGATAACAAAAATAATAATAATGTATTATGCATTTGCAGTCAGCATGATAGGCATATTCGGTCTCAGCCTATATCCACAGACATAACGCGGCTCTACGCAGTGGCGGCGATAAGGGGCCCAGAGCGCCCGCGGTGCGGGGGGCCCCAGCTCCAAAAGGGGCCCCTTCGACCTCTTTGGTAAAACTTTATAATTCCAATTGTTTGTCAACATTTGCTTTAATTTGCAAAAAAACAGCTCACAGAGCGGAAGCAAACTCCTTGCAAGAGAGTATGAGTAATTATGATTTTATTTTGCTCCTTGTATATCAAAGCAAAATATTGGAAAATATTAATTTGGTATTTAAACTGGTGTCTAAAGTTCTACTGTTGATTTGGGCCGAGCATGTGAGATATTGAGCGATAGATAATTTGGTGAAATCGTGGGACATTCAGCCAACATTGACATCTAATAAGCGCCTAAGAAAGGTCAAGACATTATTGATGAACTCGCAAATGACACTAGAGTAGAAGATGGTCTGAAAATTTTCCAAATTAAAGTCTTTTACGAGTCTCTCGATATAACAATGAATCAACTCGGTACACGATTTATCAGCATGAACGAAGTAATGAGCTACCTTTTATTCTTAAATCCAGACTGTTTCGTTAAACCATCTCGATCCTTTCCATAATTTAAATTTCACTCTCTACATGTTCCCTATGACTGACCCGTTGACTTGAACAACAAATTTGGCAGAATCTCAATGTTCTTTGCCATCCAAAACGTCAGTAAAAAAATACGTATATTCAAAATACACCTGGAATTGTAAGTTTTATAGGCGTAAGTGACTGCCTCAATATCTCTGCTCATTCTTGACTTACGCCCCTTGGGCTTAGCACTGCAGAATTGGCCGCATATTTAACATCAGAAACTAGATGTATTTTGAGCAGTTTTCCGGATATCTGTTCGTTGTTTCAACTTTTTTTTGACATTACCGGTAACATCTGTTTCTGCCGAAAGAACATTTTCAAAGTTGAAGTTGATAAAAACATATTTACGTAGTACAATGTGAGTGGTGAGACTTAGTGCATTGTGTATAATAATAACTATTGAACATGAACGTGCTTGTCAACTTGATTTGGAACAGTTGGTCGATATATTTTTAATACAAAAACATCGCCGTTTTGGCAATTCAACACTGCTCCCCTAAACCTCATATTTCTCAATCTACGAATGGCTTCACTAGCACCAGACCGATTTTTGCGATAGTAAGATTTTATATTTGAATCACCCAGCAAATTATTGCATTTATATTATCCAGAGTGGCAATTGTTATTTCCGTCAACATTTTGCACCCCTACGCGCAACCCTCGGAAGTCTTCAAAATACTTGTGTGAGCTAGGAAAGACGCAGCGCTTACCTTTAAACGTGTGATGCCATGCACGAGACCGATGCTCATCTGGGAATTTGAACCCTCGACCCTTCGCTCCAAAGGCGAACGCTCTACCAGCACGGCCACCACGGCCCATACACAATAACATCATATACCGGAATATTGCTCATTTCTCTGGAAAATATTTCAATATAAATAATATAATATAATGAATAGATATTTTGTGTTTAATTATATATGGAATTATGTCCAATTATGTTTGGTATTTCCAGATTTTATTTTATGAATATCCTAACAAAATCTGGCGGGGGGGCGAATCCTTATCGCTGCGAGTGTTATATTATCATCTACGATACTCGTACGGTATAGACGAGACACCAGTGTTGCCTTACGCTCTGGGGGATATTGACACCGTGGTGGAGAATGAGAAGTGACGGATATACTGGAACTACTCATTCTCCACCCTCAGGCAAATACAGGCCAATAAGCCTGATGTAGTAGTCCTCGACCATGGAGGTTAGACGATTTTCGTCATTTAGTTTTGGGATTCTGGCGAAACTAATATCGTCCGAAATGAGAAAAACACGCGGACGAAATTTCGATATTTACTCTTCGAACTCCGCAAGCTCTACCCAGACTATTCTGAAAAAATGACTGTTCTGATAATAGGGTCCCTTGGCAGTGTGATGAATTCGTTACTCTCGAACCTGAAAATTGTACCGTCATGTCGCAATATGTCAAAAATCATAATCGGAAGAATGCAGAAGGCTGTTCTCCTCAGTTCTTTACGTCTACTCAGGGCACACGATTCCCGGACTCAGTAGCTGCTTACCCCATAGTTTGAGTGGTGGTTACTGTAGTAATGATGCTGCCAATGCGCTCTCCGAATGTATCGGAGCATCGGAAACAGGGCCCGACTGGAGAATTTCAATTCGAACCGAATAAGAAAAATAAAAATTATGATCATAATCATAATAATAATAATTTAATTTTCCGTAAGGAATGTACCAGTCAGGCCCTGTCTCCGGTGCTCCGATACGTCTGGAGGGCGCGCTGGTGTCGTTTACACCAATCACCACTCCCTACGTCTGTAGGGTAAATGACTATTGGGTCCGATAATCATTTGCTCTGAGTGGACGGAGCGACCAAGGATGACGGCCTTCTGCATTCGTGCTGCTGAGATTTCTGTCATATTACGGCGAGCCAGTATCATCTTCAAGTTAGAGAGCAGTGTGTCCATCATTCCACCAAGGACTCTTATAATCAGAACCACCATTTTGACAGAATGGTCGATACAACCTGCGGAGTTCAAAGAGAAGAGCTCGATACTTAGTCCGTTTTTCTTCCTGTTTTCGAACGATACTCATTTCGCCTGGATCGGAGAACTCCATGACCAAAATCGTTTTACTTTGGTGGTCGAGGAGGACAACATCAGGCTTATTGGCTTGTATTTGCCTGAGGGTGGGGAATGAGTAGTTCCAATAGATTCGGCACCTCTCATTCTTCACCATGGACTCAATATCCCCCGAAACATAATACAACACTGGTGTCTCGTCTATACCGTGCGAGTGTCGTGAATGTCCAAATGATTTGAGGTACTGTGGAGGTATCGATCAGTATGCGTTGGTTTTCTGTATACCTTTTGGGGCACAAGGTATATAGAAAAAATACTGATCGATACCTCCACAGTACCTCAAATCATCATCCGTGTCAAAAACAAGGAATTATCAAAACACTAGTAGACCGAGCCAGAAGAATATGTGAACCCGAATATTTGGAAGCGGAGCTGAAACACTTGAAAAGCGCACTTCTTTCAAATGGATATAAGGAAAGCGAAATTGATCGGTGTATAAAACGCAAAAGAAAGAACTCTAGCGACAGTGGATCGAATGGGTGCCAGAAATAAAGTAAAGCATTCCTGCCGTATGTTCCTAAGGTCACAGATCGGATTGGCCGTATACTACGAAAGTATGATATCAAAATCATATATAAACCTTCAAAGAAACTGAAGGATCACTTGAGATCGGCGAAGGATAAACGTGATGAACTAAGGTCATCTGGGGTGTACCGCATTCCATGCACCTGTGGCAACGTTTATATCGGAACCACGAAGCGTTCCACAAATACCAGAATAAAGGAACACAAGGCCAATTGCCGGTTGGGACAGTCAGAAAAATCCGTTGTCGCAGAACATGCGCTTAACAATAACAATCACAGAGTGAAGTTCGAAGAAACCCAAGTAATTGCCACAACACATGCATATTATACAAGACTCATCCGAGAACCAATCTAAATCAAAAAACATCCCAACAATTTCAACAGAATTGAAGAAGGGTTACAAATGAATAAAGCATGGCACCTGTTCTCAACAAAACGGTTATAACACCATAACGGGAAATTAATGAATCCGAGGGGGTACCCGACGCAGGGACGATGGCACCGGACGCAGGTACGAGTACGTCGACCCATAAATACTGGCTGAGACAACGCATACCAAACAAGTAGTGTTCAGTGATCGAAACTGTAAACATTTCTCTTGAAACTGCCAACCACTCGTGTTGGCGAAACGTCGAGATTTTCTCTAAATAAAAGTCGGCCTAAAAATCCGAAAAACCATCATTCATTCAACTTTTTTCTTCCCCGACAGTTCTGATGGCCAGATGTGTCGGAGTTCATGCTGATACTTGCCGCGGAGATAGTTCTCAACTGTGAATACCTCTTGGGAGCGGCGTTGCTCTACCCCTAGGTAAGTTCACGTCTCTCCAGCATCCAGATGATGTAGGATGCTTCCGTCTACTAGTTAGACATCTTCGTATTCCTCGCATCATCCTCTTTTGAAATGAACCGTGGCACTTTTGTTGATCCCAAAATAATTCCGATAGCATGCGTGTACTCTTCCACCACCCTCAGGAACTGAATGATGTAGGTCCCTTTTTCTAGAGGTGTATGATTTGAGGTCCATGTAAAACAGATGAGTGACTTTATGCCTCCGATTGCTGGGGGTGCCGCAATCGTACCAACGAGTATTCCTGAGTACAACGGACAATGGCAATAGTGAGATGCAGAAAAGAAGAGGACTGAGTGATTCTCCCTAAAACACGCCTCATCTATTGGTGACCTGCTCTGTTTGGACTATTTCTCTACTAGATCTTATGGTAAAGCGTGTCTTCCAGAGCAGCATCAATTGTCCAATGCATCCCACTATTTGATCGGGTACCTCAAGGCATCTGAGCAAATGCATGATCAACTGATGCGATGTTGTATCAAATACCTTGCGGTAATCGATCCAGGCCAGTCGGCACTTGTCTCCGATGCTCCGATACATTTGGAGGGCGCGCTGGCAACATCATCACCCTAATAATCACTCCCCAAACTATGGGGTAAGCAGCTATTGAGTCCGGGAATCGTGTGCCCCGAGCAGACGTAAAGAACCGAGGGTGACAGCTTTCTGCATTCTTCCGGCTAGGATTTCTGACATCTTGCGACATGCCGGTATTATTTTCAGTTCGAAATTAACGAATTCATCACACCGCCAAGGGACCCTATTATCAGAACAATCATTTTTACAGAATGGTCTGGGTAGAGCCTGGAGCCGAAAACTCAATGCCAAAAATCGTCTTACTTCCATGGTCGAAGAGTACTACATCAGGCTTATTGGCCTGTATTTGCCAGAAGGTGGGGAATGAATAGTTCTAGTAGATCCTGCACCTCTCATTCTTCACCACGGACTCAATTTCCCGCGGAGCGTAAGGCAACACTGGTATCTCGTCTATACCGTACGAGTGTCGTAGGCTGAGACCGCATATGATGGACATGCTGACAGCAAATGCATAATGGTCTCAGGCGCCTGATGGCAAGCCCTGCATCTGATATCAGGGACCTCTATACCCATCACGAGGCTTTGGTAGACCAAGGTGTTGAAGACACAATCTTGGCAGGCCATTATGAATCCCTTGAGCTAAAGAAGGTGTAGGTCATGTTCTTGGATAAGCCGAGGTCTTCGACGTTCCTGAAGAAGACCCCATGCATAGGCTTATACCTGTGCAGCTGCAGCAGAGCTGCATTTTTTACGGCTTTTACTGAGTATCGGTTATTCTGTAGGACCCGCATGCACATGAGTAGAATTGAATCTGTTGCATTGCTGCCGCTGTTATAAAAAAACCTAGTTGGTTCACATTGCCCCCGTAGTTCACATTACCCCAACCTCCTCTACCATTATTATTATTTTAGATAAACGTAGCCATGACCACATTTTGATAGGCAAGTCATTTTAGGCGTATTCGTTTATTTATAAAACTCCATATAAAATTTGTTTCATCCAGTTATCAGGTGGGTGAAGGACGACCTCTCTTCGGCTGTTAGACTAGGTGGATGTTTCAATTCGTTCCTATACACCGCTGGATATTTGCCTGGGGTGCGATTACGAACACTCGATCAATGGCGAGTTTGACGTGGCTCGACATTCATTTAGATTTGAGCAATTATGAAACCCAATACAATTCACAATACGACCCGACTCGAAACGATACTAGGTGCTTGTCCTTTCTGTTCCTGACGACCTTTCTCTAGCTCAACCCAATTCAAAACTTTATATCTCTATTCGTAATCATATGGAGGCCTCGATTCAAATAACTCTTGTAATTCCGATTTTGTTTTCAATCGAGGACAGACATCTTTATCCTACGGATAGTGACATCTTTCGTATCGATTGTTCATAATCCAACCCCTGCTCGTGGATTCTTCCACTTCCTCATCCTCCCCACATTCAGCAGTATGAGGTGGTACCTATTGTCATCTTTGTGTCGGGGGTATTTTGTTGTTTTTCTGTCTCTTCCACTTCTGCCCCAATAAGTACTCCCAATTCATTATTGGTGACAAGAGGCTGAATTTCTGGATTTGAATTGAAGTTATTATTACCAGCAGAATCTAAGATGTTCAGTTCTCAACTCAAGCTCTGCACAGATGGTTGATTAACTTTATCGATGCATTCATTGGTGTGTCTACAGGACTCAAACACACATTATGTACAGTGTCACCGCCACAGAGAAAAAAAATCACTAACCATCAGTGAGACTTGAATATCCACAAGTAAAAACTTTATAGTAATCATATCATGGGTATATAAAACGAAAGTATAGTTTTTCGAGAAAATTAAAAGAATAAGAGATTATACCAATATTAATATCAGATCATAATGATAGAGAAAGAGCTGAACATAGATTATAATGTAATACAAACTTGAGGGTTTTTTTTCAAATTATTTGGAACATTATTATATACCCTTGATATCGTATAGGAGAAGGAGGATCAATACCGACTGGTTTTATGCACACATGGAGTCAGCATGAACTTAAATCTGATATTTGGGGTTATGAACATCTGTTCTGAAAGATATTTTTTCATACAGGTATGGAGGTTTCTTCTCTTCGATGATTTTATGATACAGTACCGATGAATGCAGAAGGATGCGTCTTTGAACATTAAGCCAACTTAGTTCTCGCAGAGGGGTTGATGTACTATTCTGTTTACTCAAGCCGCAGATCAGGCGGACACATGAGTTTTGTATTCGTTGTAGTCTGTTTAGATCGGATTTGACTAGACTAGGGCTAGTTCAGTTGGAGTAAATGAGTTTCAAATTGCAAAATGCTCTTCTGATGCCAGCATTCACATGCTTACTATACCGCAGCGTGTTGTCCATGTATAAGCCTAGATGTTCAACGGTATCTGTGAAAGGAATGAATTCGTTATCGACTCGAAGGTTAATGTGAGGTAGGCACCTATTACGCATGTCTTTGTTTCTGCTGAACAAGATGGCGTTAGATTCACAAGGATTGATGGAAAGACACATTTTGCTCAACATGTCAACTATAGAGGTCAGATCTTCATTCATATGCTGAACTGAAAGGGCTAAGTTACTTTCAGTTGAGTAGAGGTATAGTTGAACATCATCTGCATAGGAATGACTACTGGAAAAGGGCTAATGCTGGGTAAATCAATAGTGTATAAAATGAAGAGTAAAGGGACCAAAATTGAACCTTGGGGTACTCCATTTATGATATGCACAAAATTGGACTGTTGGTTATCGAGTTTGACAGCTTGTAATTTTTGAAGAACATGATAGAACAATCACTGAAGGCAATATAATGTAGTGTGGCTAGTAACAGGTTATTTTTGATTCTATCAAAAGCCTCATAGTCTGCAAGCCCTCGTACACAATCTCAAGTGATAACCAGCAAGTTGTAACTTTGTATGCTGTTTAAGTATGCCGAGTCCGACAATATTTCGCAGAGAGGAAACCTTGACAGTGGTAAGTTTTCCTTTGGCTTTCTGAAAAACATGCCACTCCCTAATAGCACACCATGTCCCAGGGACGTCCCTATTTGGTACAAATCATGTCCGAATGTCCGGGACTTAAAATCATTGTCCATGGGACATCCGACTCAGTGCATTTTCATGAATTTCCCCAAAGGAATTCCTATGGATGTCCCAATCGGTACATCGTATAAAACGTCTCTGCGAGGACGTCTTTGGGATATCCTTGGTCGGATATATTTTGTAATGTTTACTAGGACATCTATCGGACGTCCTTGTTAGTAAGTATTCTGGCATGTCTTTGAAAGGACGTCCCATGGTTGTCCTGGTACGGGACATTTAGGAACATCCCGCATGAATGAATATTGGACGTCCCAATTTGTTAATCTTAGAATATCTCCCTGCGAGGACTTCCTTGGGATGTCCTGGTTCGGATATATTTTGTAGAATTTTCTAGGATATCCATTGGACGTCCTGGTTGGCATGTATTTGGCATGTCTTCGAAAGGACTTCCTATGGTGGTCCTGGTACGAGTACATTCTGGAACGTCCTTGATGGATGTTCATCGGACGTCATTCCAATCAGTGAATTTCAGAAAATGTCCCAGCGAGGACTTCCTTGGGATGTCCTGGATTGAACATTTTTCGGAATGTTTCCTAGGTGCATCCATCCAAAGAATACATCCCAGCTAGTGGTTTTACAGAAGAGGTATAAAATGGATCGCATATTTACAATAGGGCTAAACATTACAGCGAAAACAACCCATCTGAAATAAAACCCTTTTCACTATCATTGAGGTAATCAGGGGCCATATTCGAGTTTGTGCTTATGCCAATAAGATTCACTGTTTCACAACAATGAAAATAAAAAGATTATGTTTGTCTCTCTAGTTCGTATACGGATTGAAACCGATCAATTCTTCTATGTATGGATTCCGTGCATAAAGTTGTTTTCTGTGTTTTGTGTTCTGTGTTCAAGTGAAGTGTTGACGAATTGACAGAGAATTGTTGAGTATTTACCAGCTATGGCGGCTTTTCTATCGTCTTTTGTGATTAATTAGTTTAGTGACTGTTCTGTTAGTTATTTTGTGTTCATTCAGTGTAGTTATATCTTTAAATGAAAATAAAAGTTTTGTTATACTATTCAATAGTTATTACCAACCTCTATTCAACTCTGTTTTGAAAAAGATGTTTCCGTAAGACAAGTAGAGTTGTGTGTATCCTTTAAACATGTACAAAACCAAACTGAATGACTCTGGGAGAGTGCTGAGCTTACCTAGTAAGTAAATCTGGTTCCATCCAAATTGTTATCTCCAGTAATCCACAACAATATCATAATCTTAGTCCTGAAAGAGATGTAGGAACAAACACATGTGATAATTTTGCATATCCTAAGGACGTCCCAGATGTACTTTCGATTGATGTAGGTAATTCGGGGACGTCCAATGAACATCCCAGGTGGATGTCGATTGAATATCCTCATAGATCGTCCAATTTTGGTGAGAAGTCGAAACATTGGTACTTTCCACGGATGTCCAATGGACGTCCGCGGTACCAATACTGCACGTCCTAAGGACGTACCAATATTGCACGTCCTAAGGACGTCCAAGATGTACTTTCGATTGATGTAATTCGGGGACGTCCGATTAACATCCCAGGTGGATGTCCATTGGATATCCTTATAGAACGTCCAATTTTGGTGAGAAGTCGAGACATTGGTGCTTCCCACGGATGTCCAATGGACGTCCGCGGTACCAATACTGCACGTCCTAAGGACATACCAATATTGCACGTCCTAAGGACGTCCAAGATGTACTTTCGATTGATGTAATTCGGGGACGTCCGATTAACATCCCAGGTGGATGTCCATTGGATATCCTTATAGAACGTCCAATTTTGGTGAGAAGTCGAGACATTGGTGCTTCCCACGGATGTCCAATGGACGTCCGCGGTACCAATTTTGTACATCCTAAGGACGTCCCGAATGTCCTGAGAGGATGTCCTATGGATTACCATCGGACTTCATGGTGCTATTAGGGCTGTATGTATGTATGTATGTATATAAGGTAATGACCAGCATTCAGTTTGTAAGTTAAAGTGAAAGATATTTACTAAAAGTAATCTAAAAAAATTGTCCGACAAAAACTTTTGGTACTTCTAGTTTGTCCCCCACTCTAAATGTGTCGATTTCACGATTTGTAAGTTGGCGACAAGCAGCAATCTGAGTTTTCTAGGAGCATACAATGAATCAATGAAATTTTCAATGACACCATTGTCCGACAAAATTAATGAAGATCTTCAGCAGTAAGACGCTCCAAAGATGTCGATTTGATGACAATAATGTTGATGATAACCAGCAATGTTGTCTTGACTTTTTTTCATAGAAATATAATATATACGACAATGATATACTTGTCCAACAATAAAGTTGGTAATGGATACCGCACACTTTAATTGGGTGAATTTTTGATATGTTATAGTCCAAGTCATTCCAAACGAAAAGTTCAATAGGCACAACTTTTTCTATAGGCTACACACAACGTAATCCTGGATAACCATCACTATTCTGATTTATCAAAATGTAGAGAGTAATCAATATGATATGCTATTGCTATTTATACAGTGTGTTCCAGCTACTTACAATTTATCTACAATTTGATCTACAATCAGAAAGTGTTTATAAGTCCTATTCTTCATCATATTCTACGTCACATAGTCGAAAAATATACGGGGTGTTCCTTTTAAAAAAAAGCTAAAATTATATTCGAAAAGTTCTGTATGGAAAATATTTTTTGATCATCCTGTATAATTTCAAAGCACGAGTAAGTATAAGAAACATTACAAATCTGTCTATAATAGGACATTACAAATATTTTTTTCCTAATTCTATTATTGTAACGTCAGAGATTTTTACATCTAATAAGCGGTTCAGAGACAATCAATAATAGTTTAGGGGTGAGTGATGGTTACGCAGATATTTGAATTTACTAATATATATTATTATTATTTCATTTTAAAATAATGCACTCCAACTCCCAACCCAATTTTTTTTGTATCGCCCTGAATGTGTGAAAATTATTTCTTGTTCAACAAAATCTAGTAGCCGAGTGGTTGAAGAGACATTGTTTCAATCACTTTGAATGCCAGTCGGCGATGGTTCAAACCATGGCGACTGCAGAAATTTTTCTGAAATCCCAAGAAAGTGCTAGGAATCGCACGTAAAAAGGTAAGACCTCGCTAATCCTAGGCTCGCACTAGTTCCAATTTCTGCCGTTCGAAAGGGGACGACAGCTGGTTAACAGAAAAAACAATCTTAAACAACGTTTTTGAATCGATATCACAATAGAACTTGAGAAATCGAACTTTGACGTACTATTGCCCCACCCTGTATGAAAGTGTTATAATCCAGATTTGTTTTAAAATTTGTTTGAGTACTTTCGAAATTGTGGGGTACGTACTGGATAATATGAAAACATTGCATCCCTTTAATGTAAAAAAAAAACATTTTTCTGTAGATGGCTTGGAAACGATGTCAAAGTTTCTAGGGATTTTCATTATGGTCAACGGTACCAGGTTCAATAGGTACGTTGAATGTAACATTCAATATATTGAATTATGACCCATTATTTTCTCAATATATTTAGTTATGGCTCAGTATTTTCTCCATATTATACTTATACTAAATGTGCGAATGGAGGCCTGGTTGACCCGCCAGGAGGAGTTTCTCTGCCATACTTCCTGAGCGCCAATGAAATAATCAGATAATATAGTAACATACCCATTCGACACAACCCTATCGAAATGAACTAGACCACTTTTTGTCATATCTTCCTTGAGTCGCATCATCAACTTGTATTAATTTGACCAAACTTACTGAAACATATAGTGTATAATTGACCACCAGTAATGACACCCATGAACAATACTTTTGATAGTATCTCATATTAATGATCACTCAGAATAGAGAAAATTATTCAGGTTAACGTTTGGGGTTGTTAACAATGGAGAAAAAATCAGAGTTTTCAGCGGCCTCTAGCGTCAGAACTAGCCTTTAAAAAAAGTTATGCACATTGGACTTTTTGTTTGTAATGATTTGGACTATAACATATTATCAAAAATTCAGGAAATTTGACAAAGGGCCACTTTCCCTATCAAAGTGTGCGGTATCCTTTGTTGAAAAACTGCAAAAAAAATCAAAATTTTACTATTCGTGTTTTAACACTAACTCAAACCACCAAGCTATACAAAAAATCTTGAGGGTTACGATGCTTCGTCTGTACCACCATCTAAACAGATGCTTCTTCAGCAAATTAAGAGAACCATATACAGGGTGTTAATTAAGTACGTTGACAAACTTCGGGAGGTGATTCTTTGAAGGTTTTCAGGACGAAATGTTCATATAAACATATGTCCCAAACGGCTTGGTTTTCGAGATACAGGGTGATAAAAATACATTTTTTTCAAGATTTTTTAGAGTTAACTTCGACATTTTCTACAATAATCAGTTCAAATTAAGCAAGTACAATCCATTCAATAGTACGCACGATACAAAATAATGCATTTCTCAAATAATTCACAGGGTCCTCCTTTTTTCAGAGTCAAGCTTTGTTCAACCCTTCAGATTTTTTTTTTCCGCCGCCACTGACATATTATGAGAAAGGAATAATAAATGTTGTTTCATTTAACATCTTTTTGCTCTCTTGATGTTTTTCATTTACTTGTACCGTTCAGGAGTTACAATGAAAATATTAACGCAAACATTTTCCAGTAACGCATAACATAAAGAAATTTGTTAAGCAAATAGTCTAACAAACTTGAAGGGTGATTCTTTGAAAGGTTTCAAGATGAAAAGTTCATATAAACATGTCCCAAGCGGCTTGGTTTTTGAAGTACAGGGTGATCAAAATACATTTTTAGGAGTTTTTGGAGTTTACTTCGAAATTTTCGACAATAATCGATCCAAATTAGTTCAAATTGGACAAGTACAATCCATTCAATAGTGCGCATGATATAAAATAATTCATTTCTCGAAGTGTCATTGCCACTCTCCAAAGATTAGCGCGTGACGCAATACGTCATTTTGTTCTCATTACACAAATAGCTATTTTCTGCTCGTGTAGAGAAAATGTAATGTTATGGAGCTCCCATACATTTTTTACCATAACTCAGGTTGAATATGTATTGCACAAAGTTAATTATGGCAAAATAATTTTGGACATTTTCAATAGTGAATAATTTTATTATCAAATACTAGAGCAAAGTAACATAAATTCCCTAGGAATAAAATTAAGTTCAGAAAAGGACCATTATTGAAATTGATATGTCAGAGCAGCTGCTGGAAATGGCCACCGCCAACTTCAATGCATGCGTTTATGCGCCTAACCATAGACTGGCGGACACGCTCAAAAATACCAGGAGTGTTTCTTATAATTCCGCATGACTCCTGTATGCGATTCCTCAGATCTTCTTCACTTTGAACTGGAGTTCGGTACACTAATGATTTAAGGTGCCCCTAGAGGAAAAAATCAAGTGGATTCATATCGGGTGATCTTGGTGGCCAAAGTTGTGGCCCACCACGCCCAATCCAGCGATCAGAATAATTCTCATCTAAATATTGGCGTGCAACCAATCTGAAGTGTACTGGAGCACCATCATGCATAAACCAAATTCCAATTCTTTCCCTCAGTGGGATTTCTTCTAGGAGTCCAGGTAAGATGAATTCAAGAAAATGTCGATAATGGTCACCATTGAGTCTATGAGGCAGAAAATGTGGCCCGATAAGGAAATTCCCTACAATTCCAACCCAAACATTCACAGAAAACGTCTCTTGAAAATGGTTTTCAATCACGGCGTGTGGGTTTTCATCAGCCCACATATGATTGTTGTGAAAATTAATAATGGCTTTACGGGAAAAGCATGCCTCATCGGTGAATAACACTTGAGATAAAAACCATGGATTTTCCAACAATTTATTTCGAATCCAAGTGCAAAAAGTTAATCTCTTTGGAAAATCCCTTGGCAGAAGAGCTTGAACACGCTGTATGTGATAGGGATAAAGTTGTTGCTCTTTTAAAATTTGCCATACCAATACATGGGTTACGTTAAACTGTGCCGCAATTTGTCTTGTACTGGTGTCTGGATGCTGCTCAATTTCGTTAAGTACAGCTTCTTCTATCTGAACTGTTCTAACTCTCCTGGGTCTTCCTATGAGAACAGCAGACCTCTTGAAAGTACCCGTTTCACGAAGACGGGAGTGAATATTGATGAACATTTGTGTGCTGGGAATATGACGTTGTGGAAATCTTTCTAGATACATTCGTCTGGCGGCACGAGCGTTACCATCAGCCATTCCATACATTAAGTGCATGTCTGCCATTTCTGAATTTGTATATTCAACCATTTTATCCAAAGGAATATTGAATGAATCTGCTTTATAGCTTGCACTAATGAAGAATTAACAATGAGGCAGTTTCTCAACTTTCGATAACTGTCAAGTTGTTGATATTTAAATAAATGAATTAATATCAAAGCCCACTTTGCTATTTTTATGAATTCAAATTGATTACAAAATTTCTGCGTTACTGCAGAAGAAAAAACAAACCGAAATTTCTGATAAAATAATGTACTCCGTACGGAAACAAAAATTTGTTTGATTTAGTTTTTCGGAGTTATGACCAGAGATTCATAAATGAAAATCAAATGTGTAATGATCTGCGACTATTAGATAAACCCTATTAACTATCTTCCATTACAGGATTACCTTTCGGAAGTTTTTTATGTTGAAAAGGAAACGTTCAATTGAAAACTAAAAAATATCTTTTTTTAAAATAACAAAAAATTTGTATGAGTTCTCTATCAAGACTGATGGGTAAAAAAATTTTTAATCAAATATCTCAATGAAAATGCACATTTTTACCATCAGAATCTTCAGGTTGAAAGTTAAGGTTTTCTGTCAGATCTAGTTCAATATCCAGCGTACCGCAGTGACGGGGAGATAGTAGTTTTCTGTTAGATATCACAAAAAGAAATCACATCTTTACAATAACAAGCTTTTATTTAGCTTCACTTGTAACTAACTACCCTAATAGCACCATAAAGTCCGATGGTAATCCATAGGACATTCTCTCAGGACATTCGGGACGTCCTTAGGATGTGCGAAATTGGTACCGCGGACGTCCATTGGACATCCGTGGGAAGCACCAATGTCTCGACTTCTCACCAAAATTGGACGTTCTATAAGGATATCCAGTGGACATCCACCTGGGATGTTAATCGGACGTCCCCGAATTACATCAATCGAAAGTACATCTTGGACGTCCTTAGGACGTGCAATATTGGTACGTCCTTAGGACGTGCAGTATTGGTACCGCGGACGTCCATTGGACATCCGTGGGAAGTACCAATGTTTCGACTTCTCACCAAAATTGGACGTTCTATAAGGATATTCAATCGACATCTACCTGGGATGTTCATTGGACGTCTCCGAATTACATCAATCGAAAGTACATCTGGGACGTCCTTAGGATGTGCAGAATTATCAGATGTGTTTGTTCCTACATCTCTTTCAAGACTAAGATTATGATATTGTTGTGGATTACCTACTGGAGATACCAATTTGGATGGAACCAGATTTACTTAAGGTGCATTTAGTCAACATAAACGTAACTTTAGCACAAACACTGACATAAACATAACCGTGAAAATAATTTTTTATCGGACCTAATATTACATGAGTTTTAGATTTAGGCACACATTTGATAATGATAGGTACATTTTATGACATGAAACTTTAGGTACACGTGAATTAAGAACAATATTTTTATCGTAAAAGTAAGATTCTTATAAAATTGGGATTTTCAAAGTGACATGTTTTTAGCATAAACTTAATATTGTTGTATAAATGGTGCCATTTGATTTAACAGATTCAACTTTCGTTTTTAACATATATTTAAGCACAATTTTAAAATGATGTTGACTAAATGCACCTTTACTAGGTAAGCTCAGCACTCTCTCAGAGTCATTCAATTCGGTTTTGTACATGTTTACACAACTCTAGTTGTCTTACGGAAACACCTTTTTCAAAACAGTGTTGAATAGGTTAGTAACAACTATTGAATGGTATAACAAAACTTTTATTTTCATTTATAGATATCACTACACTGAATGAACACAAAATAACTTACAAAACAGTCACTAAACTAATTAATCACAAAAGACGATAGAAAAGCCGCCATAGCTGCTAAATACTCAACAATTGTCTGTCAATTCGTGAACACTTCGCTTGAACACAGAACACAAAACACAGAAAACAACTTTATGCACGGAATCCAAACATGAGGAATTGTTCGGTTTCAATCCGTATACGAACAAGAGAGAAAAACATAATTTTTTTTATTTTCATTGTTGTGAAAATTCTACAAAATATATCCGAACCAGGACATCCCAAGGAAGTCCTCGCAGGCAGATATTCTAAGAATAACCAATTGGGACGTCCAATATTCATTCATGCGGGATGTTCATAAATGTCCCGTACCAGGACAACCATGGGACGTCCTTTCAAAGACATGCCAGAATACTTACTAACAGAGACGTCCGATGGATGTCCTAGGAAACATTACAAAATATATCCGACCCAGGACATCCCAAAGACGTCCTCGCAGAGACGTTTTATACGATGTACCGATTGGGACATCCATAGGAAGTCCTTTGGGGAAATTCATGAAAATGCACTGAATCGGACGTCCCAAGGACAATGATTTTAAGTCCCGGACATTCGGACATGATTTGTACCAAATAGGGACGTCCCTGGGACATGGTGTGCTATTAGGGTAACAAACAATTTAATAAAAGTTGAATTTGACCCACTTCTAATACTCCGATTAATTTGAAATTTGACAGGTTTCCGTAATTCCGGTGACAATGCATTAAAAAAATGTTTGTTAAAAAACAAAATGGCGGCTCTAATATGGCGGACGAGTTTTGTGATTATGATCCGATTCTGTTCAAAATTGGTATGTGATGGTTTTTGGGTTGGAGATTTTCAGTTTCACATAAAAAATAAACTAAAATGGTAAAAATGAAAATTATAAAAAGAAAACATTTTAAAGTTTTTATACAATACACTGAAAAGGAAAAAATAATTCATTTCATTGTTTGATCTAGGTAATCTTGTACAGAAAGATTTTGATACTCACAGAATAACCTACAAAAAATGAAACAAATAATTTTTTCATTTTCAGTGCATTTGTATAAAAGCTTGTCTTTATATTTTTTATTGTATAATTTTTATTCATCGTAGATTTTTCTAATTCTGAAAAAATATTTCCATCAATTTACAATAATTGAAAATGTTTAATTTTCAAATTTTCTAATGTTATGCCACACTGGAAAATGTTTAAATTAATATTTTCATTATAGCCCCTGAACCGTACAAGTAAATGAAAAAATGCAAGATATCAAAAAGATGTTAAATGAAACAACATTGATTATTCTTTTCTCATAATATGTCAGTGGCGGCGGAAAAATAAATTCTGAAGGGTTGAACAAAGCTTGACTCTGAAAAAAGGAGGACCCTGTGAATTATTTAAGAAATGCATTATTTTGTATCGTGCGCCCTATTGAATGGATTGTACTTGCCTAATTTGAACTGATTATTGTCGAAAATGTCAAAGTTAACTCTAAAAAATCTTGAAAAAAATGTATTTTTATCGCCCTGTATCTCGAAAACCAAGCCGTTTAGGACATATGTTTATATGAACTTTTCGTCCTGAAAACCTTCAAAGAATCACCTCCCAAAGTTTGTCAACGTACTTAATTAACACCCTGTATAAGCAGAATCTGGTGCAATGCTCACTTAAGATCACCGACTGAATTAGAGCAGGAAAACTGTGGTTGGACCATCATCTACAATAGGTATGCCCATTATTGGGATGAAGGCCTTGAAAGCCCTTCATTCGGGGAATTGTCTTCTGGTACGTATGTTTTTACAAAATCACGGTATAGTGTATCCAATTAAGCCGGCACCATATGGAATACTTTTTTTATTATTTGTTTAATGGAAAAAAGTTCTTCCTGATGAAAAGTTCTGCATTTTTCGTCGGACAGGCTAAACAGTCCAATATTTCTGTCGCCCAATCGATACTAGTAATATATTTTTTTCTCAATTGCCACTTTTGTCCGACAGCTGGTTATCACCAACACTGTTGTCGTCTAATCGACATCTTTGGAGCATCGGACTCCTTAAGATCCTTATTCATTTTGTCGGACAATGGTGCCATTGAAAATCTCATTTAATTATTGTATGCTCCTAGAAAACTCAGATTGCTGCTTGTAGCCAACTCACAAGTCGTGAAATCGACACGTTTAGAGTGGGGGACAAACTAGAAGTACCGAAAAAATTTTGTCGGACCATTTTCATTTAGATTACTTTTAGTAAGTATCTTTCACTTTAACTTACAAACTAAATGCTGGTCATTACCTTACGTTTAAATGCAAAATTGACATGTATTTCAGAAAGACAAAGGAAAACTTACCACTGTCAAGGTTTTCTCTCTGCAAAAGCTTGTCGGACTCGGCATATTTAAACATTATACAAAGTTACAACTTGCTGGTTATCACTTAAGATTTTGTACGAGGGCTTGCGGACTATCAGTATAGTCTGAAAATACGAGTAGTACCATCATTTTATCATCCAAATGTTTGTAAAAATCATCGGTCACTTTTAGAAGTATAGTATAACAGCCATAATGAGTCCTAAACCCAGATTGGTGAGGAGGAAGTAGACGATAATCTTCTAAGTAGATTTTCATTTGCTTATGGATGATGTCCTCAAGGACTTTGGACAAAACACATAGAGTACTGATCGGTCTAAAAAATTTGAATTCAGTGGGATTGTTGATTTTTGGTGAGGAAATGACAACAGTGCGTTTCCAAATGGAAGGAAGGAAAGGTAGTTTTCACTATACAGTGGTTGAAAATATAACAGATATGCTCTTATATAGATGGGCAAGCGTGGAGTAGCATGTTAACACTTACGCAGTCAGCACCAATTGCTTGGGATTTGATGGAGAGGAGATGGGTATAAATATCAGCTCCATTAATGGTAGCAAATGTGAATAATCCCGCACCGGGCAGACGGTTATTGTAATGATAGTTGACTTCTAGTTGTAGGTCGCTCTGCGAAGAGCTGGCAAAATAATCGTTGATGCTTTGAGCATTTCTCAAATGAGCAGGGATAGGTTGGTTTCAATTACAATTTTGATTCAGTACCTAACACTAGAAGTATTTAAAATTTCACCACATAGACTACTCTCTGGAAAACAATTCATAAATAATACTTTATTATAAACACAAATATTCATATACATAAATATGATGACGGCAACAATCACACCCATATACAAGACGTTACATGTCGAAGAAAAGATTCAAATGACAAACTGACGCCATGGGGCTCGCTTCATTCGATTAGACCGTTTCCACAACCGAAGAATGTCGCGGAAACACCTGAACCAAAAAAGTAAACCAAGCATAAGTGAATTGATTACCACCCCAGTCGACTTGATCGATTGCCGTCCTAATGAGATGGCTTAGACCTAGTAAAGTTGTTTCATATAAATGATTCAGCAGTGGCAGTTATCAGTATACAATGAGTTAAGTGTGCACTCAAAGATATCGAACATGGATAATATTTTCATTCGCTAAGTATTCTGATGAGTTACGGAAGAAACCCACTTTCAGAAACGTTGTTTCGCTTACTAGGAGTATCTCTTTTTCCCACAGTGGGTGAAAATTTATTATACACACAATTGACATTTTTTGAAGTAAACAATTCACTATGCATCATTCAATTCCCTCAAAATGTTAACTTACGGCCACGAACTATTGGCTACTGAATTATTGGCTTAATTTTTATTGACGGAAATCTCAATGGTGCAAAATATTTAGAAATATCAAGGCATCAAATAGTACCAGAATCGTATGTGATGTTCCCAAAGGCCCCAAAGGGTAATAACTCAAACATCCCAAATGGTAACAAGAAACCGAACTTTCGCACCATATAATGGGGGTGGGCGAATTAATTATATTTATTCGTGATCTGATACCCTTGAAATTAGTTGTGAGTCTTTCCGCCAAGGTTGGCTTATTGTCAAGAAGAGATGGGAACTAAACTTAAGAAGCTTTTCTTATACCCGTGACTAACAATTGAACGTCAATTCCTGAAACTATTCAAATTTGACTGAAGCAAACTTTTTATATTTGAAAAAACATTTCATCATGATGTCGTCATAGCATCAGATCATGATATCATAGATTATAAAGGCAAACTTAATTCAAAACTTAATGTGTGGGGCATTTTTTACTTGAATTAACATAGATAATTTGAGGCTTCCAACCCAAATGCTCACACATTATATATCATTAGGAATTGAAACTCCCAAACTACAAATTGGCCATTGATATTTCGTAAAAATTTAATCATACTTCAAAAAAATAATAGTCATTTTGTTTTAGGTTGATCCTAAAAATCCCGTTATGGTCCCAGGCGATTATGAACACAAAATAATGAAACAAGTTGATGAAGAAGGTGGTATAGTTTACCCAAAATCTATTTTAGATGTAATCGACAAACTAGTGAAAGAACTGGGTGTGGAACCCATAAAATTCATAACAAAATCATAATCTTACGCTGAATAAAGGAATCAATTATTGATGTATGATTATTGTCATCCTTCTCAATTAAAAATGGACGAAATCTTCATTTATTATAATACTTAATAAGGAATTACGTCACAAACTTATTCTTAGAAGAAATGAATACTGCAATAATATCTTCAAATGAAAATGGATGTTTGATAATCCAGCTTTTCGCAAAATTCCTAGACTATAGGAGTTTCGTCGGCAAGCATCGAACAGAAAATAATTGGAAAGCCCCGTACAACTGCTAAATCACCCCTACTCAACACCTAGCAATTTTTTTTACAAGACCGCACTTTGCCATGCTCCCTGTATCAACAAGCAAATATTAATTGAAACAGGTGAATGAGACTAGTATCACGTTTCTGCCAATCATCAGTGCAGACCTGGTTGATTCATATTTGCTTTTGACGATTAGTCCTACGATAACTTTTGTACCAAGATACATAGAAACCCTGGTGTGATCTCTTATAGCTGTGAAACACGCATACAAAAGTGTTAAGGTACAGCCTACTTGATTCGTGATATTTTTACTGCGTTGATACCGTTTCACCTCTTTAGCACACAGATGGCGGCAAAATTACAGATTCATGATGACGCTTGGACAAGTGTCATGTTATGTCATTTTCAACATTGAATTTTATTTGTTGTGATATTCATCAACCATAATTTGTAAACAATCAATTTTCAATCAAATAATTATGACTCAGTACTTCGGAATGTTGGAAACTCGGCTATTTTCGACTTATACGCCATCCATCGACGAATGAAGCCAACGGTATCAGTGCAATTACAGTCTCAACAACTTTGTTAAAACAAAAGCGAATCAGTGATAACACCATGGTTTCTATACATCTTGTTTTGTACCTACCTACTTATATGATAATTTGTCAAGTATTCATGATACCACAAATGAAAGATTTATTCATTTCACATACTGAAATTAAAAATTGAATAAATTCAATCATAAATAAATAAACCATGATGATTTGTTGTCGAGTTTTGAAACTACACTCATTTCACAATGAGGTTAAAATTACCATTATTTTGATGTTTGACCACTGTATATGGATATATGTTCTGAAAAGTGTCTGCTTTTATGAATGTTTTTTTGTCTGCATTTTACCAAGGAAGACTATTTTGTTCAAAGTAAGTCGAAATGAAGCAAGTCACATTTAAATAATACGATATGCTATTTCATGGATCATATTTTTCAGGTAATTCGGAAAAAAGATCTTGAAGAAGAATAACAGTTCCTTCCCAAAATGGTTCAATATTCTTGGAGGCCCAGAATAAGAGTACAGAAAAGAACCTTCAACGACAATTACGACGGAATGAAAAAGATATTCTAGAGAATGCTGCTAAGCAATTGGAGCTTAGATAAGAAGATATTACAAAGTGTGAGGGGTTTTTACATCAAATTCCAAGTACCCATTCAGCAGGTGATTAGGAGGCAGCTCATGTACTCCTGAAACTTTTTAAAGCTCAGCCTGAAGCGGATGAGATAATTTTTGAAAACATTCTTTCTACTCCTACAGAAATTTGTACAATTTGAACAATTCGCCAACTATGTAACTGTCTATTTAAGCACTGTGCGACATAAAACTGTACGATTCAACTTTACCGTAAACAGAAAACACGACCAACAACAAAACGGTAGCAGCTGTGAAGTAAATCGCACACGGAAAAAAAATTAATAGTAGCAAGTAATATTTGCATGCATACCACCAAGTGAAAATTTGCATACTATATTAAACACGTACACGCTTTATTAGCCACAATAAGAATTAGAATCCTGAATTTGATCACTTGCTGTTATTGATGTAACCTGCTGATATTAAACCTTTTATTAGGAGCAAACTTTTCATTTTATTAGCCACAATCTACGTTCTATCCGAAGTAGGTGCTCAATTTGATAACTACTAGTGACAAGTAAATTAACCGGTAATGAAGAATGATTTACTCTCAAAAAACTCATATACTTAAATCTACTAAAAAATATATCAGTTGCTACAATACAGTATTCTACCACAAAAACATTATTAGGATACTAAAGTTGTTTTGGTTTACTTGGCCTTATTAAATGACTTACTTCTGGGTAGTTTATTATTGTCTTACCTTTAATAGATTTAATTTCATCTTTGGTATCAGGATACACCTGACTCGATTAAAATAATCACTCGCACTCAGTTTACAGTTATTATTCCTTCAAAGAAGGATAATCTGTATTTTATAATCGTTCGGTAGCACCCAGGAGGCAATGATTAAGTTCATACTTTAAGAAAGTGTACGCTTGCATATTATACACGCTAGCAAAATACACTACTCAGGAAAAACTGAAGATACAGATTAAAGTTTTCATGAGAACTATTTGTTGATATGGAACGAATTTACAACATTTTGATGGCTCTTTAAAAGAAATCATCGCCTCTGGCCAACCTTTCTGGATAACCCAGTACAACCTGTTTCAAAATTAGTATGAAAGAATGAACAAGCAGGCAAGCTGAATGAATGAATGAATGAATCCAAGTTATGTATAACATAAAGTAGAATTATAGAATGTTCTGAAAATTGGAAAAAATGTGGTGAAGAAAGGAAATAAAGATAGGTATGCAACTTATTGATATTATTATTGAAAAAAAACTGTTGTTCAGTCTTTTGGAAACTCCTCCTGCATGGTCCTATTTATTATACATAAAATGTCAATACTTTCGAAATGTTAGGTCATAATCCACATTCTACATACCAACAAGTAAAATACATATGTATATCAAACTAACACTTTTCACACAACTCACAACAGTAATAACAGTATCATTCCGGCACACGGTGTAACACGTCCACATACATCTACCTACTCAAATGCTGGAATTGAAATGACGCTAGTTTTGCGAAAATGTGCGATGAACACCCACTAACAGGTGAGGCGGTTACTACCGATTGATCCCGAACTGGTCCAAAATCAACAATTAGGTGAACATGTTACATTTCCGTAGGAACACCAAGGAATAATAATAATAATAAAGCTAAAGTCGGAGACCGAGGGATTCATAATGGCCTGCCAGGATGGTGTCTTCAACACCCTCTTCTACTGTAGTCGCGTGATGGGTATAGACGTCCCTGACACCCGATGCAGGGCATGTCGTGGGGCACCTGAGACCGTAATGCATTTGCTATCAGCATGCCCATCTTATGCGGTCTCAGCCTATATCCACAGGCATAACGCGGCGCTACGAGTGTTATACTACCATCTACGACACTCGTACGGTATAGACGAGACACCGGTGTTGCCTTATGCTACGGGGGATATTGAGTCCGTGGTGGAGAATGAGAGGTGCCGGATCTATTGGAACTACTCATTCCCCACCCTCAGGCAAATACAAGCCAATAAGCCTGATGTTGTCCTCCTCGACCACCAAAGTAGAACGATATTCGTCATGGAGTTTTCCGCTCCAGGCGAAATGAATATCGTTCGAAAAGAGGAGGAAAAACGGACTAAATATCGAGATCTTCTCTTTGAACTCCGCAGGTTATATCCGGACCATTCTGTCAAAATGGTGGTTCTGATCATAGGAGTCCTTGGTGGAATGATGGACACACTGCTCTCCAACTTGAGGATAATACCTGCTTGCCGTAATATGGCAGAAATCTTAGCAGCGCGAATGCAGAAGGCCGTTATCCTTGGTTCACTCCGTCTACTCAAGGCACATGATTCTCGGACCCAATAGTCACTCACCCTACGGACGTAGGGAGTGGTTATTGGGGTTAACGACACCAGCGCGCCCTCCGGATGTATCGGAGCACCGGAGACAGGGCCTGACTGGTACATTCCTAACGGAAAAAATAATAATAATAATAATAATAATAATAATAATAATAATAATAATAATAATAATAATAATAATAATAATAATAATAATAATAATAATAATAATAATAATAATAATAATAATAATAATAATAATAATAATAATAATAATAATAATAATAATCTTCGGGCTCGAGGCTACGTTAGAGCTCCTCCTCAGCCAGTTATCGAAGTGGCAAATATGCCACGTGTCGGTTTGGCTGTGGAGGAGAATCGCATTGTTCCACTGATGGAGGATATCAGAACCCGCAGGGCGCTTCACAATATGAAGCCCCTGAAGCCGCAAGAACTGGCACGGGTGGATGCGGAGATTGGCGATGTTCTTCCAGAAGAGGCTGACATCTGGCAGATCAATTCTGTCGTGTCCGACGCCGCTCATGCTCTATCCCAAACGGAGAGGAGGGACACCACCGCTCTGTTAGGGAGGCATGAACGACGTGTACACAAGATGGAAGCCAAGATCAAGTCGGCGAGACAACAAGCGTCTCGTATCCAGTGTGTGGTGGACTTCGTGGCGGCCAATAGGCCTTTCACGCCCGCAGTGCGGCGAATTGCCGCAATACTGAGACGAGCTCACCACACATTAAATCAAGGTGTGCTGTTCACCATCAAACAGCACTGCCTTGATAGGATACGAATGCTAGTGGCTGCAAAGAAGTCACTAGTGAGGCGGGCGAGAGGTATCGCGGAAAACATAAAGTTCCGCGATAAACCTTCTCGCTTATTCCAAGAGCCTCCACGTGTTGTCGATAACCCGCCGGCTGCAGATCGGGTGGAAACATTCTGGAAGAATATCTATGAGTATCCGCAACCACTCAACGTAGATACTCCAGCCCTAGCGCAGTTCGAAGCATTTTGCAGGAGGCTTCGGCAGCCTGAGCTCAATGATCTGCGCATTCCGATAACCACGGAAGAAGTACGAGGGGCCCTAAAAGGCTCTAAGAATTACGCTGCTCCAGGCCCTGATGGGTTGAATAACTATTGGTGGAAAAAATTTCCAACAACCCACCGCCATCTGGCCAGAGTTTTCAACTCATGGCTAGATGGGGAGCAGCAGATTCCGGAGTGGTTTGTCGAGGGGCGAACCGTGCTCATCCCCAAAAACGGAGATTTGTCTGATCCAAAGAATTACAGGCCGATAACATGCTTGAATGCGTGTTATAAGGGCATCTTATACACGCTCATTCTCTCCGCAGTTGATCCGGTGTATGAACAGATAAATGAGCAAAGAGGGTCAAAGAAATGGGTCGCCGGGTGCAAGGAGAACCTGCTCATCGATAGATGTATCACGCAGGACTCCGTGCAGTATAAGCGTAACCTTTCGATCGATTACCGCAAGGCATTTGATACAACATCACATGAGTTAATCATGCATTTGCTCAGATGCTTTGAGGTACCCGGTCAAATAGTGGGATGCATTGGATAACTGATGCCTCTCTGGAGGACTCGCTTCACCATAAGATCTGGTAGAAACATAGTCCAAAAAGAGCAGGTGATCATTAGAAGAGGTGTGTTTCTGGGAGACTCCCTTAGCCCTCTTCTCTTCTGCATCTCACTATTGCCATTGTCCGTTGCACTCAGGAATACCCGTGGGTACAACTGCGGCACCCCCAGCAACCGGAGGCATAATGTCACCCATCTATTTTACATGGATGACCTTAAATTGTATGCCTCTGGAGAAAGGGACCTACATCAGTACCTTAGGGTGGTGGAAGAATATACGCATGCTATCGGTATGGAATTTGGGATCGACAAATGTGCCACGGTTCATCTCAAAAGAGGACGATGCGAGGAATATGGAGTGGATGTCCAGCTCGTAGACGGAAGCATCCTACATCATCTGGATTTGCAGTTAAAAACTCTCTCCGCGGCAAGTATCAGAAACAACTCCGACAGATCTGGTCATCAGAACTGTCGGGGAAGAACAAAGTTGCTGCAACTAATATGCTTGCCGTTCCGATCCTTCTTTACTCTTTCGGAGTGATAAAGTGGACTGAGGAAGAGCTGCGACAACTTGACGTTAAGACTCGCAAAATGATGCATCTCAATAGGAGCTTGCATCCTAAATCGTCCGATCCACGGTTATACTTTCCCAGACAACGGGGAGGCCGTGGACTTTTGAGTTTGGAGTGTCTGCATAACAGAATGATTCTGGATGGGGCCTGTAAAGTCATCAGGAGTTCAGATCCCCTTCTCTGCATGGTCCGCGACCATGAGAAAACAGGGATTGGAGCATTCCTTTTTAAGGCAGCTACACGTGCGGCCGATGAACTCGGTCTCGTTTTCGACACTGAACGGGCTAACCCAAACTCTGTCACCGAGTTGGAACCCGTTCAGCAAAAAGCTCACATAAAAGCTGCGGAGACAGAGGTTCTGTTACAGCTACATATGGATAAGCCAATGCATGGTGTATTCTTTCATAACATCGAAGACCTTGGCTTATCCAAAAGCTTGACCTTTGCCTTCCTCAGGTCGAGTGAGCTTAAGTCGGAGACCGAGGGATTCATAATGGCCTGCCAGGATGGTGTCTTCAACACCCTTGTCTACCGTAGTCGCGTGATGGGTATAGACGTCCCTGACAGCCGATGCAGGGCATGTCGTGGGGCACCTGAGACCGTAATGCATTTGCTATCAGCATGCCCATCTTATGCGGTCTCAGCCTATATCCACAGGCATAACGCGGCGCTACGAGTGTTATACTACCATCTACGACACTCGTACGGTATAGACGAGACACCGGTGTTGCCTTATGTTCCGGGGGATATTGAGTCCGTGGTGGAGAATGAGAGATGCCGGATCTATTGGAACTACTCATTCCCCACCCTCAGGCAAATACAAGCCAATAAGCCTGATGTTTTCCTCCTCGACCACCAAAGTAGAACGATATTCGTCATGGAGTTTTCCGCTCCAGGCGAAATGAATATCGTTCGAAAAGAGGAGGAAAAACGGACTAAATATCGAGATCTTCTCTTTGAACTTCGCAGGTTATATCCGGACCATTCTGTCAAAATGGTGGTTCTGATCATAGGAGTCCTTGGTGGAATGATGGACACACTGCTCTCTAACTTGAAAATAATACCGGCTTGCCGTAATATGGCAGAAATCTTAGCAGCAAGAATGCAGAAGGCCGTTATACTTGGTTCGCTCCGTCTACTCAGGGCACACGATTCTCGGACCCAATAATTACTCACCCTACGGACGTAGGGAGTGGTTATTGGGGTTAACGACACCAGCGCGCCCTCTGGATGGGTCGGAGCACCGGAGACAGGGCCTGACTGGTACACTCCTAAGGAGAAAAAACAATAATATTATTAATAATAATAATAATAATAATAATAATAAGGCAGGGGAGTCAACCAACACCTAAGGCCCTGGTGAGTAGCGACACCACCTACCCGAGCAAATGATGCAAAATCGCACCGGCAGCTCATGCGCATCCGGGAGGGAAAAAGCATCTTTCCCTCCGGTGTCGGCCGTGGGTTTACTGGGTTAACCCCCCAGTAAACTCTACTACTCGGTTCCAAACGATCGAGGAAGAGGCCCCCACAACCGACCCCCTCGGATTAGGGGTCATAGGCAAGGTGGTGGGGCCAACGACGATTTGCCAAACGATGACGACCGCGATAACAACGGACGCTTTGAGTGGACGGACGAATTTAGGGACGGACTTCTGCATTGCTACGAGAGCAGTGAGCCCACCCGGAGAGGATACATGGCGAGAATGCATGCTCTGTGGTGTGAGAGACACCCAGAGCATGCAGCGTTTTCCGCACAAAATCTCAGGGATTATGTATCCCATCTTCGGGCTCGAGGCTACGTTAGAGCTCCTCCTCAGCCAGTTATCGAAGTGGCAGATATGCCACGTGTCGGTTTGGCTGTGGAGGAGAATCGCATTGTTCCACTGATGGAGGATATCAGAACCCGCAGGGCGCTTCACAATATGAAGCCCCTGAAGCCGCAAGAACTGGCACGGGTGGATGCGGAGATTGGCGATGTTCTTCCAGAAGAGGCTGACATCTGGCAGATCAATTCTGTCGTGTACGACGCCGCTCATGCTCTATCCCAAACGGAGAGGAGGGACACCACCGCTTTGTTAGAGAGGCATGAACGACGTGTACACAAGATGGAAGCCAAGATCAAGTCGGCGAGACAACACGCGTCTCGTATCCAGTGTGTGGTGGACTTCGTGGCGGCCAATAGGCCTTTCACGCCCGCAGTGCGGCGAATTGCCGCAAAACTGAGACGAGCTCACCACACATTAAATCAAGGTGTGCTGTTCACCATCAAACAGCACTGCCTTGATAGGATACGAATGCTAGTGGCTGCAAAGAAGTCACTAGTGAGGCGGGCGAGAGGTATCGCGGAAAACATAAAGTTCCGCGATAAACCTTCTCGCTTATTCCAAGAGCCTCCACGTGTTGTCGATAACCCGCCGGCTGCAGATCGGGTGGAAACATTCTGGAAGAATATCTATGAGTATCCGCAACCACTCAATGTAGATACTCCAGCCCTAGCGCAGTTCGAAGCATTTTGCAGGAGGCTTCGGCAGCCTGAGCTCAATGATCTGCGCATTCCGATAACCACGGAAGAAGTACGAGGGGCCCCAAAAGGCTCTAAGAATTTCGCTGCTCCAGGCCCTGATGGGTTGAATAACTATTGGTGGAAAAAGTTTCCAACAACCCACCGCCATCTGGCCAGAGTTTTCAACTCATGGCTAGATGGGGAGCAGCAGATTCCAGAGTGGTTTGTCGAGGGGCGAACCGTGCTCATCCCCAAAAACGGAGATTTGTTTGATCCAAAGAATTACAGGCCGATAACATGCTTGAATGCGTGTTATAAGGTGTTTACGCGCATCTTATACACGCGCATTCTCTCCGCAGTTGATCCGGTGTATGAACGGATAAATGAGCAAAGAGGGTCAAAGAAAGGGGTCGCCGGGTGCAAGGAGAACCTGCTCATCGATAGATGTATCACGCAGGACTCCGTGCAGTATAAGCGTAACCTTTCGATGGCCTGGATCGATTACCGCAAGGCATTTGATACAACATCACATGAGTTAATCATGCATTTGCTCAGATGCCTTGAGGTACCCGGAAAAATAGTGGGATGCATTGGACAACTGATGCCGCTCTGGAGGACTCGCTTCACCATAAGATCTGGTAGAGACATAGTCCAAACAGAGCAGGTCATCATTAGGAGAGGTGTGTTTCAGGGAGACTCCCTTAGCCCTCTTCTCTTCTGCATCTCACTATTGCCATTGTCCGTTGCGCTCAGGAATACCCGTGGGTACAACTGCGGCACCCCCAGCAACAAGAGGACGATGCGAGGAATATGGAGAGGATGTCCAGCTCGTAGACGGAAGCATCCTACATCATCTGGATGCCGGAGAGACTTATACCTACCTTGGGGTGGAACAACGCCGCTCCCAAGAGGTATTTGCAGTTAAAAACTCTCTTCGCGGCAAGTATCAGCATAAACTCCGACAGATCTGGTCATCAGAACTGTCGGGGAAGAACAAAGTTGCTGCAACTAATATGCTTGCCGTTCCGATCCTTCTTTACTCTTTCGGAGTGATGAAGTGGACTAAGGAAGAGCTGCGACAACTTGACGTTGAGACTCGCAAAATGATGCATCTCAATAGGAGCTTGCATCCTAAATCGTCCGTTCCACGGTTATACTTTTCCAGACAACGGGGAGGCCGTGGACTTTTGAGTTTGGAGTGTCTGCATAACAGAATGGTTCTGGATGGGGCCTGTAAAGTCATCAGGAGTTCAGATCCCCTTCTCTGCATGGTCCGCGACCATGAGAAAGCAGGGATTGGAGCATTCCTTTTTAAGGCAGCTACCCGTGCGGCCGATGAACTCGGTCTCGTTTTCGACACTGAACGGGCTAACCCAAACTCTGTCACCGAGTTGGGACCCGTTCAGCAAAAAGCTCAGATAAAAGCTGCGGAGACAGAGGTCCTGCTACAGCTACATATGGATAAGCCAATGCATGGTGTCTTCTTTCATAACATCGAAGACCTTGGCTTATCCAATAGCTTGACCTTTGCCTTCCTCAGGTCGAGTGAGCTAAAGTCGGAGACCGAGGGATTCATAATGGCCTGCCAGGATGGTGTCTTCAACACCCTTGTCTACCGTAGTCGCGTGATGGGTATAGACGTCCCTGACACCAGGGCATGTCGTGGGGCACCTGAGACCGTAATGCATTTGCTATCAGCATGCCCATCTTATGCGGTCTCAGCCTATATCCACAGGCATAACGCGGCGCTACGAGTGTTGTACTACCACCAACGACACTCGTACGGTATAGACGAGACACCGGTGTTGCCTTATGCTCCGGGGGATATTGAGTCCGTGGTGGAGAATGAGAGATGCCGAATCTATTGGAACTACTCATTCCCCACCCTCAGGCAAATACAAGCCAATAAGCCTGATGTTGTCCTCCTCGACCACCAAAGTAGAACGATATTCGTCATGGAGTTTTCCGCTCCAGGCGAAATTAATATCGTTCGAAAAGAGGAGGAAAAACGGACTAAATATCGAGATCTTCTCTTTGAACTCCGCAAGTTATATCCGGACCATTCTGTCAAAATGGTGGTTCTGATCATAGGAGTCCTTGGTGGAATGATGGACACACTGCTCTCCAATTTGAAAATAATACCTGCTTGCCGTAATATGGCAGAAATCTTAGCAGCAAGAATGCAGAAGGCCGTTATACTTGGTTCGCTTCGTCTACTCAGGGCACACGATTCTCGGACCCAATAATCACTCACCCTACGGATGTAGGGAGTGGTTATTGGGGTTAACGACACCAGCGCGCCCTCCGGATGGGTCGGAGCACCGGAGACAGGGCCTGACTGGTACACTCCTGAAGAGAAAAAAATAATAATAATAATAATAATAATAATTATTATTATTATTATTATTATTATTATTATTATTATTATTATTATTATTATTATTATTATTATTATTATTATTATTATTATTATTATTATTATTATTATTATTATTATTACTATTATTATTATTATTATTATTATTATTATTATTATTATTATTATTATTATTATTATTATTATTATTATTATTATTATTATTATTATTATTATTATTTTTTTTTTTTCATTATTAATTGGCTTCGACTACTGAGGTCATTAGCCTTTTCGTTAAATTTTGTATTTCTTTATATTTTGTTGAAAAGATCTGTCGCTTTAAGAAATTTCAAAACATTAATATTTACGTTACTGAGACAGGATCTGATATTATTTGGTAGGTTATAACGCTGTCGAGCAGCTCCATATTGGTGGCATTCTAATAGAAAGTGCTTGGCGGTTATCGGTGTTTGGCAATCTTCACAGTATGGTTGTCTTTGTCTTCTCAGCATATAGGAGGATGTTACGTTCGTATGGCCTATTTTAAGTCGTGTTATCACGACTTGTTCTCTTCTCGTCAGTCCTTGAGGAAGTCTAGTGGCTGCAACATCAGGTTTGATTTCTTTCAATTTTGAAACGTTGTTCGTCCATTCGTGTTGCCATGTGTTAAATATTTCTTTTTTTGTGAACTTTTTTGTGTCATTCGGACTGACGGGTATATTCACATCAATGCCATTTTCAGTTGCGGTCCTTGCTGCAGAGTCTGCTTTCTCATTTCCGTCAATTCCTATATGGCTAGGAACCCAAACAAATATGACGGTTTTTCCTGTAGACTGAAGATGGATCAACAGTGCTATGATCCTTTGTACCAGAGGGTGTTTACTAAAGGGGTTTTCTATTGCTTGGATGGAACTCAGCGAATCTGAGCAAAGAATGTACAATTGGAAATTATTTGAGTCTATGTATAACATTGCTTGCCAGATTGCATATAATTCTGCTGTGAATACACTTGCTTGATCCGGTAAGGTCCAAAAGTGTGATGATTCCAAACATGCGAATGCACTTCCAGTTCCTTGCTCAGTCTTCGACCCATCTGTATAGACTACGTGGCTATTCGGATAAGATTCAATTATTCCTCTGAACTCATTTCTGATCACTGTTGGATTTGTTTCTACTTTATCGAATACTAAACAGTCCAAGTTACTGTCAATAGGTTTCAATAGCCACGGCGGGGACTCACAGAAACCTACCTCATAGGTTTCTGGAAAGCGGGTATCCATTGAAGTCATCAGTTCTTTCAGGCGTACACCAGTTGGGCGGGAGATAGTAGTGCGTCTTTCATATATGGATTCCTCTTCTTCTTTAAACATCAATGAAAAATTGGGGTGCGATGGTTGGGTCCAAATTCTAGTTCCATACGCTGCTAGGAGCTGATTTCTTCTGTACTGAAGTGGCGGTATCCCTGCTTCACAGCAGAGTGATTTGAATGGACTAGTCCGGTAGGCACCTAAGGCCAATCGTAATCCGGTGCAATGGATCGAATCTAAGACTCTGAGAGTAGAAGGACGAGCAGCACCGTATATGGTACAGCCATAGTCCATTTTGGACATTACCAGGGTTTTATAAAGTTGCACAGCGATGTCTCTGTCACTTCCCCACTTGATCTTAGATACTGCCCGCAGAGGGTTTAGAGCTTTCTTGCATATCATTGTCAAGTCATTGATGTGGGGTTTCCAATACAGTTTTCTGTCTAGGATCAAACCAAGAAATTTTATTGATTCCACACATTCAATATCCTGATTTTGAAGTTTTAGTTTTGGGTCATTATGATTATTACGTAGACGACAGAAGTGGACACATTTAGTCTTAGAGTAAGAAAATTTAAAACCAAGAAGATTGGCGTTATTCTCTAGTTCATCAATTGTATCTTGTAGTGTTTCTTCTATTGTTTGTATCGATGGGGATGAAAAAAATATAGCTAAATCATCAACATACAGGCTTTTTCCTACCATTGGGTTGATGTTCTTGGTGATATTGTTGATAGCTATTGAGAAGAGGGTGACGCTGAGGGTTGATCCTTGAGGTACTCCGTTTTCAAGGTCTCGTTGATTGGAGATAGTGCCTCCATTTCTGACATAGAACTTTCGGTTTTTCAGAAATCCTTCAATAAATATTGGTAAATTTCCTCTAATTCCCCAATCGTGTAAAGTTTTGAGAATATTATAGCGCCAAGTTGTGTCATAGGCTTTTTCTATATCGAAGAAAACGGCTACCATGTGTTCTCGTTTCGCAAAACTATCTTGGATTGAGTGTTCTAAAGCCGTGAGCTGGTCGACTGTGGACCTATAGCATCGAAAACCAGCTTGGTATGGTGAGATGAGATTTTTCGTCTCCAGAATCCATATCAGGCGCATACTTATCATCTTCTCTAGGTGTTTACTCATGCAGCAGGTGAGTGATATTGGTCGGTAGTTTGATGGTAATTTAATATCTTTTCCTTGTTTGGGGACAGGAATGATAATAGCTTCCCTCCACTTGTTGGGATATGTTCTTTCTTGCCATATCCTATTATACAGTTCCAGAATGACTGCTTTTGCTTTCAATGGAAGGTTTTTCATGAAGTCATAAGGAATATTGTCGCTACCCGGGGCAGAGTTTTTGGTTTCATTAAGGGCAATCTCAAATTCCTTCATCGTTAAAGGCTCATTATATGGTGATGTAACCGATTCATTGAAGTTGAGTGGGATTTCAAACTCTTCTTTTTGTTGTGCAAATTCTGGACTGTAATTTCCTGAACTGCTAGTTTTCTGGAATTGTTCGGCAAGTGCTTCTGCAATGTCACTGGCATTGGTTATCAACTGCCCATCAACGATTAGGGTTTGTGAAGTAGTAGAGAAGTGTTTTCCTTTTATTGCTCTTATCTTGTTCCAGATTTCCGAGAGTGGTGTATCACTTTTTAGTGACGACACAAAGTTTCTCCATGTTTCTCTTCTACTGGTAAGTATCAGTTTCCGGGCTTTTGCTCGTGCTTTCTTGAAGGAAATAAGGTTATCTTGAGTTGGGGACCTTTTGAATATATTGAATTTGTGTTTCTTTTCAGCAACTGCTTGAGCTATTTGAGGATTCCACCATGGTACTTGGACTCTATTTCGATGTGGTGTGGTCATCGGTATCGAAGTCTCGGCGGCTCTCAATATTTCCCTAGTGACTGTTTCTACTGCCGTTTCAACGTTATCAGTAGGTAAGTTGAGATCTTCAGTTTTTATTTTATATAGGTCCCAATTGGCTTTTTTTAGTTGCCATCGCCTTCCTAAAGTTTCTCTAATTGGCCGGCCGGCAAATTCAATGGCAATTGGGATATGATCACTTGAGATGTGGTCACTGAGGCATTGCCATTTCAGAAAAGGAGTTAATTCTGGTGAGCATAAAGAAATATCTATCGCTGACAGACATTGGGAACGACTGTTCAGGTAAGTGCCTTCTCCTGTATTCAGAATAATCAAATCGAATTCGTTGATTATTTCCTCAATTATCCTTCCCCTCAGGTCCATCTTCGCAGATCCCCAGATAGGATTATGGGAGTTCACGTCACCCATGATAACGAGAGGTGTTGGAAGTTGTCTGATCAAGTCTACAATGTCATCACGGTTCCATGCAAAGTCGGGTAAATAAAGATTACATATTGTTAAAGGATGAGGGTATTCAATTCGGGTGGCTACAGCTTGGAGGTCTGTCTGCAGAATAACAGGAGTTGTAGGTATGTTCTCTTTGAATAAATTTATAACCCCTCCGTTTGCTCTTCTTTCAGGGTTGACATCTTTTCTAAAAGATTTATAGCCTCTTAGATTAAAATTTTCTTCTGGTTTCAGGTGCGATTCTTGAATACAGATAATTGAAGGAGTCCTCTCTATCATAATCTGCTTTAAATCACAATAGTGGTACTTTATTCCGTTGCAATTCCATTGTAGGATATTCTCTAATAGAGCCATTTTGATTTTTTGTGGAGAACGATAGAATTTAGAGAGTTGACGAATAAATTTGAAAGTAAATAAATGTATAGATGAATAAATAAGTAAAAGAATAAACACATTAATAAATGAACAAACAAAGAAATAATTGAATAGTTATTATATAAGTGTAAATATACTTATATATCACAAATTTTATCACAGATTTATATCACTGGTTAGTTTGGTGGGTTAGAGGAGTTTCTCGCCTTACCCTTTGGCCATCCTTTCTTCTTTTTACTTTGGGAAGAAATGGATGTATTTGATTCCGTATCTGAAGTTGGTACGGGGCTTGGAGTTCGGGCTGCATTCTTCCTTTTGACTTGGTTCGTTGGGTTTCTTTCGGTCTGCGTTAGCGTGAAAGTAGCTGTTGGTTTCTCAAATGTTGTCTTTGTGATTTGTTTGGCTACAGCATCATTTATTATTGAGGATAATCTGGGGAGTAATTCGTTTATCAAGTCTGTTACGTTCATGTTCATTGGTTTTGGACCACTAACAACAGTTTGGGCATACGAAATTCCTGGAGTGGGTGTCCTAACTACTACCTTCTTCTTCGCCTCAGCATATGTTAGATTATCTTTGACTTTCGTTTCCTGAATAGCTACCTCAGTTTTATAAATAGGACAATCTCTACTTCGTGCATTATGGTTACCTTGACAGTTAAGACATTCGATAGGTTTCTCACATGGTGATCCCTCGTGTATCGCCTTTCCACATATACAGACTTGATTGTTTTCACATCTAAGGGAAGTGTGTCCAAACTTCTGACACCTGAAACATCGTAGGGGAGGTGGGATGTATTGCCGCACTGGGAGACAATAGAATGCTACTTCAATTCGCTTTGGGAGAGACGTTTGGTTGAACGTGAGGATATGGTTTGGGGTTTCATGAATTTCACCATTCTTCCGTGTAGTTATTCGTTTAACCGAAATAACACCCTGACTAGTCAATTCTTGGCAAATTTCTTCAACTGTACAATTCAGTAAGTCGTGGCAGTAAATGACTCCTTTAGAATAATTGAGAGTACGATGAGGCTGTACTTCAACTGGCATATCGCATATTCTTTTAATTTCCATAAGCCTTCTAGATTGAGCTGCAGATTTTGTTTCTATAATCAAACCCTCTCTTGTCTTCTTCAAATTTCTGACTTCGCCTATTAGACCATAAATACTTTTTGACAGGATAAATGGGTTGACTTTCGAAAAGTCTCCCTCATTCCTTTTAACGATCAGGAACCGGGGTGGAGGCACCACCGTCTCTTGATTCGTATTATTTTTAGTGGTTTCTTGGTTTGGCCCACTGACCGGATTCCTTATTATAGAGGGGGCTACCTCTGAGGTGGTATTTGAGTTAATTGCTTCCATATAAGTCCCACGAGTTGGGAAGAAAATATTTCGACTGTGGTAGTGCTCCCATACTCACAGTAAGGCTCATTTTACACCGAAGGGCGCCAGTTATTCAGTGGTGACCGTTCGCGACACATAATGCTGTGTCATTCATCCCCTGGGCACGGTCTATACCTTGAGATTGCAGATTTTTCAAGGTTTACTCCTTGTTTGAGCTGCCCTTAGCTTCGTTACTCTTCTTCGACCATACCGGCATGGGTGGCCCTACCAGGAGTATAAACTCCCACCGGCATCGCTCTCAGAGTCATTGTAACTACTGAGCCCCTCCACCACGTCAAGGTCCCACAGCTCCATGGAGAGGTATTATTATTATTATTATTATTATTATTATTATTATTATTATTATTATTATTATTATTATTATTATTATTATTATTATTATTATTATTATTATTATTATTATTATTATTATTATTATTATTATTATTATTATTATTATTATTATTATTATTATTATTATTATTATTATTATTATTATTATTATTATTATTATTATTATTATTATTATTATTATTATTATTATTATTATTATTATTATTATTATTTTTTCTCCTTAGGAGTGTACCAGTCAGGCATTGTCTCCGGTGCTCCGACCCATCCGGAGGGCGCGCTGGTGTCGTTAACCCCAATAAACACTCCCTACGTCCGTAGGGTGAGTGATTATTGGGTCCGAGAATCGTGTGCCCTGAGTAGACGGAGCGAACCAAGTATAACGGCCTTCTGCATTCTTGCTGCTAAGATTTCTGCCATATTTCGGCAAGCTGGTATTATCTTCAAGTTAGAGAGCAGTGTGTCCATCATTCCACCAAGGACTCCTATAATCAGAACCACCATTTTGACAGAATGGTTCGGATATAACCTGCGGAGTTCAAAGAGAAGTTCTCGATATTTAGTCCGTTTTTCCTCCTCTTTTCGAACGATATTCATTTCGCCTGGAGCGGAAAACTCCATGACGAATATCGTTCTACTTTGGTGGTCGAGGAGGACAACATCAGGCTTATTGGCTTGTATTTGCCTGAGGGTGGGGAATGAGTAGTTCCAATAGATTCGGCATCTCTCATTCTCCACCACGGACTCAATATCCCCCGGAGCATAAGGCAACACCGGTGTCTCGTCTATGCCGTACGAGTGTCGTAGGTGGTAGTACAACACTCGTAGCGCCGCGTTATGCCTGTGGATATAGGCTGAGACCGCATAAGATGGGCATGCTGATAGCAAATGCATTACGGTCTCAGGTGCCCCACGACATGCCCTGCATCGGGTGTCAGGGACGTCTATACCCATAACGCGACTACGGTAGACAAGGGTGTTGAAGACACCATCCTGGCAGGCCATTATGAATCCCTCGGTCTCCGACTTTAGCTCACTTGACCTGAGGAAGGCAAAGGTCATGCTTTTGGATAAGCCAAGGTCTTCGATGTTGTGAAAGAAGACACCATGCATTGGCTTATCCATATGTAGCTGTAGCAGGACCTCTGTCTCCGCAGCTTTTATGTGAGCTTTTTGCTGAACGGGTCCCAACTCGGTGACAGAGTTTGGGTTAGCCCGTTCAGTGTCGAAAACGAGACCGAGTTCATCGGCCGCACGGGTAGCTGCCTTAAAAAGGAATGCTCCAATCCCTGCTTTCTCATGGTCGCGGACCATGCAGAGAAGGGGATCTGAACTCCTGATGACTTTACAGGCCCCATCCAGAACCATTCTGTTATGCAGACACTCCAAACTCAAAAGTCCACGGCCTCCCCGTTGTCTGGGAAAGTATAACCGTGGAACGGACGATTTAGGATGCAAGCTCCTATTGAGATGCATCATTTTGCGAGTCTTAACGTCAAGTTGTCGCAGCTCTTCCTTAGTCCACTTCATCACTCCGAAAGAGTAAAGAAGGATCGGAACGGCAAGCATATTAGTTGCAGCAACTTTGTTCTTCCCCGACAGTTCTGATGACCAGATCTGTCGGAGTTTATGCGTTTTCCGCACAAAATCTCAGGGATTATGTATCCCATCTTCGGGCTCGAGGCTACGTTAGAGCTCCTCCTCAGCCAGTTATCGAAGTGGCAGATATGCCACGTGTCGGTTTGGCTGTGGAGGAGAATCGCATTGTTCCACTGATGGAGGATATCAGAACCCGCAGGGCGCTTCACAATATGAAGCCCCTGAAGCCGCAAGAACTGGCACGGGTGGATGCGGAGATTGGCGATGTTCTTCCAGAAGAGGCTGACATCTGGCAGATCAATTCTGTCGTGTACGACGCCGCTCATGCTCTATCCCAAACGGAGAGGAGGGACACCACCGCTCTGTTAGGGAGGCATGAACGACGTGTACACAAGATGGAAGCCAAGATCAAGTCGGCGAGACAACACGCGTCTCGAATCCAGTGTGTGGTGGACTTCGTGGCGGCCAATAGGCCTTTCACGCCCGCAGTGCGGCGAATTGCCGCAAAACTGAGACGAGCTCACCACACATTAAATCAAGGTGTGCTGTTCACCATCAAACAGCACTGCCTTGATAGGATACGAATGCTAGTGGCTGCAAAGAAGTCACTAGTGAGGCGGGCGAGAGGTATCGCGGAAAACATAAAGTTCCGCGATAAACCTTCTCGCTTATTCCAAGAGCCTCCACGTGTTGTCGATAACCCGCCGGCTGCAGATCGGGTGGAAACATTCTGGAAGAATATCTATGAGTATCCGCAACCACTCAATGTAGATACTCCAGCCCTAGCGCAGTTCGAAGCATTTTGCAGGAGGCTTCGGCAGCCTGAGCTCAATGATCTGCGCATTCCGATAACCACGGAAGAAGTACGAGGGGCCCCAAAAGGCTCTAAGAATTTCGCTGCTCCAGGCCCTGATGGGTTGAATAACTATTGGTGGAAAAAGTTTCCAACAACCCACCGCCATCTGGCCAGAGTTTTCAACTCATGGCTAGATGGGGAGCAGCAGATTCCAGAGTGGTTTGTCGTGGGGCGAACCGTGCTCATCCCCAAAAACGGAGATTTGTTTGATCCAAAGAATTACAGGCCGATAACATGCTTGAATGCGTGTTATAAGGTGTTTACGCGCATCTTATACACGCGCATTCTCTCCGCAGTTGATCCGGTGTATGAACGGATAAATGAGCAAAGAGGGTCAAAAAAAGGGGTCGCCGGGTGCAAGGAGAACCTGCTCATCGATAGATGTATCACGCAGGACTCCGTGCAGTATAAGCGTAACCTTTCGATGGCCTGGATCGATTACCGCAAGGCATTTGATACAACATCACATGAGTTAATCATGCATTTGCTCAGATGCCTTGAGGTACCCGGAAAAATAGTGGGATGCATTGGACAACTGATGCCGCTCTGGAGGACTCGCTTCACCATAAGATCTGGTAGAGACATAGTCCAAACAGAGCAGGTCATCATTAGGAGAGGTGTGTTTCAGGGAGACTCCCTTAGCCCTCTTCTCTTCTGCATCTCACTATTGCCATTGTCCGTTGCGCTCAGGAATACCCGTGGGTACAACTGCGGCACCCCCAGCAACAAGGGGACGATGCGAGGAATACGGAGAGGATGTCCAGCTCGTAGACGGAAGCATCCTACATCATCTGGATGCCGGAGAGACTTATACCTACCTTGGGGTGGAACAACGCCGCTCCCAAGAGGTATTTGCAGTTAAAAACTCTCTCCGCGGCAAGTATCAGCATAAACTCCGACAGATCTGGTCATCAGAACTGTCGGGGAAGAACAAAGTTGCTGCAACTAATATGCTTGCCGTTCCGATCCTTCTTTACTCTTTCGGAGTGATGAAGTGGACTAAGGAAGAGCTGCGACAACTTGACGTTAAGACTCGCAAAATGATGCATCTCAATAGGAGCTTGCATCCTAAATCGTCCGTTCCACGGTTATACTTTTCCAGACAACGGGGAGGCCGTGGACTTTTGAGTTTGGAGTGTCTGCATAACAGAATGGTTCTGGATGGGGCCTGTAAAGTCATCAGGAGTTCAGATCCCCTTCTCTGCATGGTCCGCGACCATGAGAAAGCAGGGATTGGAGCATTCCTTTTTAAGGCAGCTACCCGTGCGGCCTATGAAGTCGGTCTCGTTTTCGACACTGAACGGGCTAACCCAAACTCTGTCACCGAGTTGGGACCCGTTCAGCAAAAAGCTCAGATAAAAGCTGCGGAGACAGAGGTCCTGCTACAGCTACATATGGATAAGCCAATGCATGGTGTCTTCTTTCATAACATCGAAGACCTTGGCTTATCCAATAGCTTGACCTTTGCCTTCCTCAGGTCGAGTGAGCTAAAGTCGGAGACCGAGGGATTCATAATGGCCTGCCAGGATGGTGTCTTCAACACCCTTGTCTACCGTAGTCGCGTGATGGGTATAGACGTCCCTGACACCAGGGCATGTCGTGGGGCACCTGAGACCGTAATGCATTTGCTATCAGCATGCCCATCTTATGCGGTCTCAGCCTATATCCACAGGCATAACGCGGCGCTACGAGTGTTGTACTACCACCAACGACACTCGTACGGTATAGACGAGACACCGGTGTTGCCTTATGCTCCGGGGGATATTGAGTCCGTGGTGGAGAATGAGAGATGCCGAATCTATTGGAACTACTCATTCCCCACCCTCAGGCAAATACAAGCCAATAAGCCTGATGTTGTCCTCCTCGACCACCAAAGTAGAACGATATTCGTCATGGAGTTTTCCGCTCCAGGCGAAATTAATATCGTTCGAAAAGAGGAGGAAAAACGGACTAAATATCGAGATCTTCTCTTTGAACTCCGCAGGTTATATCCGGACCATTCTGTCAAAATGGTGGTTCTGATCATAGGAGTCCTTGGTGGAATGATGGACACACTGCTCTCCAATTTGAAAATAATACCTGCTTGCCGTAATATGGCAGAAATCTTAGCAGCAAGAATGCAGAAGGCCGTTATACTTGGTTCGCTTCGTCTACTCAGGGCACACGATTCTCGGACCCAATAATCACTCACCCTACGGATGTAGGGAGTGGTTATTGGGGTTAACGACACCAGCGCGCCCTCCGGATGGGTCGGAGCACCGGAGACAGGGCCTGACTGGTACACTCCTGAAGAGAAAAAAAAAAAATAATAATAATAATAATAATTATTATTATTATTATTATTATTATTATTATTATTATTATTATTATTATTACTATTATTATTATTATTATTATTATTATTATTATTATTATTATTATTATTATTATTATTATTATTATTATTATTATTTTTTCTCCTTAGGAGTGTACCAGTCAGGCATTGTCTCCGGTGCTCCGACCCATCCGGAGGGCGCGCTGGTGTCGTTAACCCCAATAAACACTCCCTACGTCCGTAGGGTGAGTGATTATTGGGTCCGAGAATCGTGTGCCCTGAGTAGACGGAGCGAACCAAGTATAACGGCCTTCTGCATTCTTGCTGCTAAGATTTCTGCCATATTTCGGCAAGCTGGTATTATCTTCAAGTTAGAGAGCAGTGTGTCCATCATTCCACCAAGGACTCCTATAATCAGAACCACCATTTTGACAGAATGGTTCGGATATAACCTGCGGAGTTCAAAGAGAAGTTCTCGATATTTAGTCCGTTTTTCCTCCTCTTTTCGAACGATATTCATTTCGCCTGGAGCGGAAAACTCCATGACGAATATCGTTCTACTTTGGTGGTCGAGGAGGACAACATCAGGCTTATTGGCTTGTATTTGCCTGAGGGTGGGGAATGAGTAGTTCCAATAGATTCGGCATCTCTCATTCTCCACCACGGACTCAATATCCCCCGGAGCATAAGGCAACACCGGTGTCTCGTCTATGCCGTACGAGTGTCGTAGGTGGTAGTACAACACTCGTAGCGCCGCGTTATGCCTGTGGATATAGGCTGAGACCGCATAAGATGGGCATGCTGATAGCAAATGCATTACGGTCTCAGGTGCCCCACGACATGCCCTGCATCGGGTGTCAGGGACGTCTATACCCATAACGCGACTACGGTAGACAAGGGTGTTGAAGACACCATCCTGGCAGGCCATTATGAATCCCTCGGTCTCCGACTTTAGCTCACTTGACCTGAGGAAGGCAAAGGTCATGCTTTTGGATAAGCCAAGGTCTTCGATGTTGTGAAAGAAGACACCATGCATTGGCTTATCCATATGTAGCTGTAGCAGGACCTCTGTCTCCGCAGCTTTTATGTGAGCTTTTTGCTGAACGGGTCCCAACTCGGTGACAGAGTTTGGGTTAGCCCGTTCAGTGTCGAAAACGAGACCGAGTTCATCGGCCGCACGGGTAGCTGCCTTAAAAAGGAATGCTCCAATCCCTGCTTTCTCATGGTCGCGGACCATGCAGAGAAGGGGATCTGAACTCCTGATGACTTTACAGGCCCCATCCAGAACCATTCTGTTATGCAGACACTCCAAACTCAAAAGTCCACGGCCTCCCCGTTGTCTGGGAAAGTATAACCGTGGAACGGACGATTTAGGATGCAAGCTCCTATTGAGATGCATCATTTTGCGAGTCTTAACGTCAAGTTGTCGCAGCTCTTCCTTAGTCCACTTCATCACTCCGAAAGAGTAAAGAAGGATCGGAACGGCAAGCATATTAGTTGCAGCAACTTTGTTCTTCCCCGACAGTTCTGATGACCAGATCTGTCGGAGTTTATGCGTTTTCCGCACAAAATCTCAGGGATTATGTATCCCATCTTCGGGCTCGAGGCTACGTTAGAGCTCCTCCTCAGCCAGTTATCGAAGTGGCAGATATGCCACGTGTCGGTTTGGCTGTGGAGGAGAATCGCATTGTTCCACTGATGGAGGATATCAGAACCCGCAGGGCGCTTCACAATATGAAGCCCCTGAAGCCGCAAGAACTGGCACGGGTGGATGCGGAGATTGGCGATGTTCTTCCAGAAGAGGCTGACATCTGGCAGATCAATTCTGTCGTGTACGACGCCGCTCATGCTCTATCCCAAACGGAGAGGAGGGACACCACCGCTCTGTTAGGGAGGCATGAACGACGTGTACACAAGATGGAAGCCAAGATCAAGTCGGCGAGACAACACGCGTCTCGAATCCAGTGTGTGGTGGACTTCGTGGCGGCCAATAGGCCTTTCACGCCCGCAGTGCGGCGAATTGCCGCAAAACTGAGACGAGCTCACCACACATTAAATCAAGGTGTGCTGTTCACCATCAAACAGCACTGCCTTGATAGGATACGAATGCTAGTGGCTGCAAAGAAGTCACTAGTGAGGCGGGCGAGAGGTATCGCGGAAAACATAAAGTTCCGCGATAAACCTTCTCGCTTATTCCAAGAGCCTCCACGTGTTGTCGATAACCCGCCGGCTGCAGATCGGGTGGAAACATTCTGGAAGAATATCTATGAGTATCCGCAACCACTCAATGTAGATACTCCAGCCCTAGCGCAGTTCGAAGCATTTTGCAGGAGGCTTCGGCAGCCTGAGCTCAATGATCTGCGCATTCCGATAACCACGGAAGAAGTACGAGGGGCCCCAAAAGGCTCTAAGAATTTCGCTGCTCCAGGCCCTGATGGGTTGAATAACTATTGGTGGAAAAAGTTTCCAACAACCCACCGCCATCTGGCCAGAGTTTTCAACTCATGGCTAGATGGGGAGCAGCAGATTCCAGAGTGGTTTGTCGAGGGGCGAACCGTGCTCATCCCCAAAAACGGAGATTTGTTTGATCCAAAGAATTACAGGCCGATAACATGCTTGAATGCGTGTTATAAGGTGTTTACGCGCATCTTATACACGCGCATTCTCTCCGCAGTTGATCCGGTGTATGAACGGATAAATGAGCAAAGAGGGTCAAAAAAAGGGGTCGCCGGGTGCAAGGAGAACCTGCTCATCGATAGATGTATCACGCAGGACTCCGTGCAGTATAAGCGTAACCTTTCGATGGCCTGGATCGATTACCGCAAGGCATTTGATACAACATCACATGAGTTAATCATGCATTTGCTCAGATGCCTTGAGGTACCCGGAAAAATAGTGGGATGCATTGGACAACTGATGCCGCTCTGGAGGACTCGCTTCACCATAAGATCTGGTAGAGACATAGTCCAAACAGAGCAGGTCATCATTAGGAGAGGTGTGTTTCAGGGAGACTCCCTTAGCCCTCTTCTCTTCTGCATCTCACTATTGCCATTGTCCGTTGCGCTCAGGAATACCCGTGGGTACAACTGCGGCACCCCCAGCAACAAGAGGACGATGCGAGGAATACGGAGAGGATGTCCAGCTCGTAGACGGAAGCATCCTACATCATCTGGATGCCGGAGAGACTTATACCTACCTTGGGGTGGAACAACGCCGCTCCCAAGAGGTATTTGCAGTTAAAAACTCTCTCCGCGGCAAGTATCAGCATAAACTCCGACAGATCTGGTCATCAGAACTGTCGGGGAAGAACAAAGTTGCTGCAACTAATATGCTTGCCGTTCCGATCCTTCTTTACTCTTTCGGAGTGATGAAGTGGACTAAGGAAGAGCTGCGACAACTTGACGTTAAGACTCGCAAAATGATGCATCTCAATAGGAGCTTGCATCCTAAATCGTCCGTTCCACGGTTATACTTTTCCAGACAACGGGGAGGCCGTGGACTTTTGAGTTTGGAGTGTCTGCATAACAGAATGGTTCTGGATGGGGCCTGTAAAGTCATCAGGAGTTCAGATCCCCTTCTCTGCATGGTCCGCGACCATGAGAAAGCAGGGATTGGAGCATTCCTTTTTAAGGCAGCTACCCGTGCGGCCTATGAAGTCGGTCTCGTTTTCGACACTGAACGGGCTAACCCAAACTCTGTCACCGAGTTGGGACCCGTTCAGCAAAAAGCTCAGATAAAAGCTGCGGAGACAGAGGTCCTGCTACAGCTACATATGGATAAGCCAATGCATGGTGTCTTCTTTCATAACATCGAAGACCTTGGCTTATCCAATAGCTTGACCTTTGCCTTCCTCAGGTCGAGTGAGCTAAAGTCGGAGACCGAGGGATTCATAATGGCCTGCCAGGATGGTGTCTTCAACACCCTTGTCTACCGTAGTCGCGTGATGGGTATAGACGTCCCTGACACCAGGGCATGTCGTGGGGCACCTGAGACCGTAATGCATTTGCTATCAGCATGCCCATCTTATGCGGTCTCAGCCTATATCCACAGGCATAACGCGGCGCTACGAGTGTTGTACTACCACCAACGACACTCGTACGGTATAGACGAGACACCGGTGTTGCCTTATGCTCCGGGGGATATTGAGTCCGTGGTGGAGAATGAGAGATGCCGAATCTATTGGAACTACTCATTCCCCACCCTCAGGCAAATACAAGCCAATAAGCCTGATGTTGTCCTCCTCGACCACCAAAGTAGAACGATATTCGTCATGGAGTTTTCCGCTCCAGGCGAAATTAATATCGTTCGAAAAGAGGAGGAAAAACGGACTAAATATCGAGATCTTCTCTTTGAACTCCGCAGGTTATATCCGGACCATTCTGTCAAAATGGAGGTTCTGATCATAGGAGTCCTTGGTGGAATGATGGACACACTGCTCTCCAATTTGAAAATAATACCTGCTTGCCGTAATATGGCAGAAATCTTAGCAGCAAGAATGCAGAAGGCCGTTATACTTGGTTCGCTTCGTCTACTCAGGGCACACGATTCTCGGACCCAATAATCACTCACCCTACGGATGTAGGGAGTGGTTATTGGGGTTAACGACACCAGCGCGCCCTCCGGATGGGTCGGAGCACCGGAGACAGGGCCTGACTGGTACACTCCTGAAGAGAAAAAAAAAAAAATAATAATAATAATAATAATAATAATTATTATTATTATTATTATTATTATTATTATTATTATTATTATTATTATTATTATTACTATTATTATTATTATTATTATTATTATTATTATTATTATTATTATTATTATTATTATTATTATTATTATTATTATTATTATTATTATTATTATTATTATTATTATTTTTTTTTTTTTTTTTTTTTTTTTTCCCGTTGGGAATGTACCAGTCGGGCCCTGTCTCCGGTGCTCCGATACATCCGGAGGGCGCGCTGGTGTCGTTAACCCCAATAACCACTCCCTACGTCCGTAGGGTGAGTGACTATTGGGTCCGAGAATCATGTGCCCTGAGTAGACGGAGCGAACCAAGGATGACGGCCTTCTGCATTCTTGCTGCTAAGATTTCTGCCATATTACGGCAAGCAGGTATTATCTTCAAGTTGGAGAGCAGTGTGTCCATCATTCCACCAAGGACTCCTATGATCAGAACCACCATTTTGACAGAATGGTCCGGATATAACCTGCGGAGTTCAAAGAGAAGATCTCGATATTTAGTCCGTTTTTCCTCCTCTTTTCGAACGATATTCATTTCGCCTGGAGCGGAAAACTCCATGACGAATATCGTTCTACTTTGGTGGTCGAGGAGGACAACATCAGGCTTATTGGCTTGTATTTGCCTGAGGGTGGGGAATGAGTAGTTCCAATAGATCCGGCACCTCTCATTCTCCACCACGGACTCAATATCCCCCGGAACATAAGGCAACACCGGTGTCTCGTCTATACCGTACGAGTGTCGTAGATGGTAGTATAACACTCGTAGCGCCGCGTTATGCCTGTGGATATAGGCTGAGACCTCATAAGATGGGCATGCTGATAGCAAAAGCATTACGGTCTCAGGTGCCCCACGACATGCCCTGCATCGGGTGTCAGGGACGTCTATACCCATCACGCGACTACGGTAGACGAGGGTGTTGAAGACACCATCCTGGCAGGCCATTATGAACCCCTCGGTCTCCGACTTTAGCTCACTCGACCTGAGGAAGGCAAAGGTCAAGCTTTTGGATAAGCCAAGGTCTTCGATGTTGTGAAAGAAGACGCCATGCATTGGCTTATCCATATGTAGCTGTAGCAGGACCTCTGTCTCCGCAGCCTTGATGTGAGCTTTTTGCTGAACGGGTCCCAACTCGGTGACAGAGTTTGGGTTAGCCCGTTCAGTGTCGAATACGAGACCGAGTTCATCGGCCGCACGGGTTGCTGCCTTAAAAAGAAATGCTCCAATCCCTGCTTTTTCATGGTCGCGGACCATGCAGAGAAGGGGATCTGAACTCCTGATGACTTTACAGGCCCCATCCAGAACCATTCTGTTATGCATACACTCCAAACTCAAAAGTCCACGGCCTCCCCGTTGTCTGGGAAAGTATAACCGTGGAACGGACGATTTAGGATGCAAGCACCTATTGAGATGCATCACTTTGCGAGTTTTAACGTCGAGTTGTCGCAGCTCTTCCTTAGTCCACTTCATTACTCCGAAAGAGTAGAGAAGGATCGGAACGGCAAGCATATTGGTTGCAGCAACTTTGTTCTTCCCCGACAGTTCTGATGACCAGATCTGTCGGAGTTTGTGCTGATACTTGCCGCGGAGAGAGTTCTTAACTGTGAATACCTCTTGGGAGTGGCGTTGCTCCACCCCTAGGTAAGTATACGTCTCTCCGGCATCCAGATGATGTAGGATGCTTCCGTCTACGAGCTGGACATCCTCTCCGTATTCCTCGCATCGTCCTCTTTTAAGATGAACCGTGGCACATTTGTCGATCCCAAATTCCATTCCGATAGCATGCGTGTACTCTTCCACCACCCTAAGGGACTGATGTAGGTCCCTTTCTCCAGAGGCATATAATTTTAGGTCATCCATGTAGAACAAATGGGTGACTTTATGCCTCCGGTTGCTGGGGGTGCCGCAGTTGTACCCACGGGTATTCCTGAGTGCAACGGACAATGGCAATAGTGAGATGCAGAAGAGAAGAGGGCTAAGGGAGTCTCCCTGAAACACGCCTCTTCTAATGATGACCTGCTCTGTTTGCACTATGTCTCTACCAGATCTTATGGTGAAGCGAGTCCTCCAGAGTGGCATCAGTTGTCCAATACATCCCACTATTTGATCGGGTACCTCAAGACATCTGAGCAAATGCATGATTAACTCATGCGATGTTGTATCAAATGCCTTGCGGTAATCGATCCAGGCCATCGAAAGGTTACGCTTATACTGCACGGAGTCCTGCGTGATACATCTATCGATGAGCAGGTTCTCCTTGCAGCCGGCGACCCCTTTCTTTGACCCTCTTTGCTCATATATCCGTTCGTACACCGGATCAACTGCGGAGAGAATGCGCGTGTATAAGATGCGTGTAAACAACTTATAACACGCATTCAAGCATGTTATCGGCCTGTAATTCTTTGGATCAGACAAATCTCCGTTTTTGGGGATGAGCACGGTTCGCCCCTCGACAAACCACTCCGGAATCTGCTGCTCCCCATCTAGCCATGAGTTAAAAACTCTAGCCAGATGGCGGTGGGTTGTTGGAAACTTTTTCCACCAATAGTTATTCAACCCATCAGGGCCTGGAGCAGCGAAATTCTTAGAACCTTTTAGGGCCTTTCGAACTTCTTCCGTGGTTATCGGATTGCGCAGATCATTGTGCTCATGCTGCCGAAGCGTCCTGCAGTAAGCTTCGAACTGCGCTAGGGCTGGAGTGTCTACATTGAGTGGTTGCGGAAACTCATAGATGTTCTTCCAGAAGGTTTCTACCCGATCAGCAGCCGGCGGGTTATCGACAACACGTGGAGGCTCTTGGAATAAGCGAGAAGGTTTATCGCGGAACTTCATGTTTTCCGCGATACTTCTCGCCCGCCTCACTAGTGACTTCTTTGCAGCCACTAGCATTCGTATCCTATCAAGACAGTGCTGTTTGATGGTAAACAGCACCCCTTGATTCAATGTGTGGTGAGCTCGTCTTAGCTTTGCAGCAATTCGCCGCACTGCCGGCGTAAAAGGCCTATTGGCCGACATGTAGTCCACCACACACTGGATACGAGACGCGTGTTGTCTCGCCGACTTGATCTTAGCTTCCATCTTGTGAACGCGTCGCTCATGCCTCCCAACAAGAGCGGTGGTTTCCCTCCTCTCCGTCTGGGATAGAGCACGAGCGGCGTCGTACACGACAGAATTGATCTGCCAGATGGTAGCCTCTTCTGAAAGAACATCGCCAATCTCTGCATCCACTCGTGCCAGTTCTTGCGGCTTCAGGGGCTTCATATTGTGAAGCGCCCTGCGGGTTCTGATGTCCTCCATTGGTGGTATGATGCGAGCCTCCTCTACAGCCAGACCGATACGTGGCATATCTACCACTTCTGCCACTTCGTTAATCGGCTGAGGAGGAGCTCTAACATAGCCTCGAGCCCGGAGATAGGAAACATAATCCCTGAGATTTTGGGCGGAAACGGCGGCATGCTCTGGGTGTCTTTCACACCAGAGAGCATGCATCCTTGCCATGTATCCTCTCCGGGCGAGCTCACTGCTCTCATAGCAATACAGAAGCCCGAGTATTAGGGTTTACTGGGGGGTTAACCCAGTAAACCCACGGCCGACACCGGAGGGAAAGATGCCTTTTCCCTCCCGGATGCGCATGAGCTGCCGGTCCGATTTTGCATCCTTTGCTCGGGTAGGTGGTGTCGCAACTCACCAGGGCCTTAGGTGTTGGTTGACCTCCCTGCCTATTTATTATTATTACTATTATTATTATTATTATTATTATTATTATTATTATTATTATTATTATTATTATTATTATTATTATTATTATTATTATTATTATTATTATTATTATTATTATTATTATTATTATTATTATTATTATTATTATTATTATTATTATTATTATTATTATTATTATTATTATTATTATTATTATTATTATTATTATTATTATTATTATTATTATTATTATTATTATTATTATTATTATTATTATTATTATTATTATTATTATTATTATTATTATTATTATTATTATTATTATTATTATTATTATTATTATTTTTTTTTTTTTTTCCTAGGAGTGTACCAGTCAGGCCCTGTCTCCGGTGCTCCGACCCATCCGGAGGGCGCGCTGGTGTCGTTAACCCCAATAAACACTCCCTACGTCCGTAGGGTGAGTGATTATTGGGTCCGAGAATCGTGTGCCCTGAGTAGACGGAGCGAACCAAGTATAACGGCCTTCTGCATTCTTGCTGCTAAGATTTCTGCCATATTTCGGCAAGCTGGTATTATCTTCAAGTTAGAGAGCAGTGTGTCCATCATTCCACCAAGGACTCCTAAGATGGGCATGCTGATAGCAAATGCATTACGGTCTCAGGTGCCCCACGACATGCCCTGCATCGGGTGTCAGGGACGTCTATACCCATAACGCGACTACGGTAGACAAGGGTGTTGAAGACACCATCCTGGCAGGCCATTATGAATCCCTCGGTCTCCGACTTTAGCTCACTTGACCTGAGGAAGGCAAAGGTCATGCTTTTGGATAAGCCAAGGTCTTCGATGTTGTGAAAGAAGACACCATGCATTGGCTTATCCATATGTAGCTGTAGCAGGACCTCTGTCTCCGCAGCTTTTATGTGAGCTTTTTGCTGAACGGGTCCCAACTCGGTGACAGAGTTTGGGTTAGCCCGTTCAGTGTCGAAAACGAGACCGAGTTCATCGGCCGCACGGGTAGCTGCCTTAAAAAGGAATGCTCCAATCCCTGCTTTCTCATGGTCGCGGACCATGCAGAGAAGGGGATTATTATTATTATTATTATTATTATTATTATTATTATTATTATTTTTTTTTTCTTTAGGAGTGTACCAGTCAGGCCCTGTCTCCGGTGCTCCGACCCATCCGGAGGGCGCGCTGGTGTCGTTAACCCCAATAACCACTCCCTACATCCGTAGGGTGAGTGATTATTGGGTCCGAGAATCGTGTGCCCTGAGTAGACGAAGCGAACCAAGTATAACGGCCTTCTGCATTCTTGCTGCTAAGATTTCTGCCATATAACGGCAAGCAGGTATTATTTTCAAATTGGAGAGCAGTGTGTCCATCATTCCACCAAGGACTCCTATGATCAGAACCACCATTTTGACAGAATGGTCCGGATATAACCTGCGGAGTTCAAAGAGAAGATCTCGATATTTAGTCCGTTTTTCCTCCTCTTTTCGAACGATATTCATTTCGCCTGGAGCGGAAAACTCCATGACGAATATCGTTTTACTTTGGTGGTCGAGGAGGACAACATCAGGCTAATTGGCTTGTATTTTCCTGAGGGTGGGGAATGAGTAGTTCCAATAGATTCGGCATCTCTCATTCTCCACCACGGACTCAATATCCCCCGGAGCATAAGGCAACACCGGTGTCTCGTCTATACCGTACGAGTGTCGTAGGTGGTAGTACAACACTCGTAGCGCCGCGTTATGCCTGTGGATATAGGCTGAGACCGCATAAGATGGGCATGCTGATAGCAAATGCATTACGGTCTCAGGTGCCCCACGACATGCCCTGCATCGGGTGTCAGGGACGTCTATACCCATCACGCGACTACGGTAGACAAGGGTGTTGAAGACACCATCCTGGCAGGCCATTATGAATCCCTCGGTCACCGACTTTAGCTCACTCGACCTGAGGAAGGCAAAGGTCAAGCTTTTGGATAAGCCAAGGTCTTCGATGTTATGAAAGAAGACACCATGCATTGGCTTATCCATATGTAGCTGTAGCAGGACCTCTGTCTCCGCAGCTTTTATCTGAGCTTTTTGCTGAACGGGTCCCAACTCGGTGACAGAGTTTGGGTTAGCCCGTTCAGTGTCGAAAACGAGACCGAGTTCATCGGCCGCACGGGTAGCTGCCTTAAAAAGGAATGCTCCAATCCCTGCTTTCTCATGGTCGCGGACCATGCAGAGAAGGGGATCTGAACTCCTGATGACTTTACAGGCCCCATCCAGAACCATTCTGTTATGCAGACACTCCAAACTCAAAAGTCCACGGCCTCCCCGTTGTCTGGAAAAGTATAACCGTGGAACGGACGATTTAGGATGCAAGCTCCTATTGAGATGCATCATTTTGCGAGTCTTAACGTCAAGTTGTCGCAGCTCTTCCTTAGTCCACTTCATCACTCCGAAAGAGTAAAGAAGGATCGGAACGGCAAGCATATTAGTTGCAGCAACTTTGTTCTTCCCCGACAGTTCTGATGACCAGATCTGTCGGAGTTTATGCTGATACTTGCCGCGGAGAGAGTTTTTAACTGCAAATACCTCTTGGGAGCGGCGTTGTTCCACCCCAAGGTAGGTATAAGTCTCTCCGGCATCCAGATGATGTAGGATGCTTCCGTCTACGAGCTGGACATCCTCTCCGTATTCCTCGCATCGTCCTCTTTTGAGATGAACCGTGGCACATTTGTCGATCCCAAACTCCATACCGATAGCATGCGTATATTCTTCCACCACCCTAAGGGACTGATGTAGGTCCCTTTCTCCAGAGGCATACAATTTGAGGTCATCCATGTAAAACAGATGGGTGACATTATGCCTCCGGTTGCTGGGGGTGCCGCAGTTGTACCCACGGGTATTCCTGAGCGCAACGGACAATGGCAATAGTGAGATGCAGAAGAGAAGAGGGCTAAGGGAGTCTCCCTGAAACACACCTCTTCTAATGATGACCTGCTCTGTTTGGACTATGTCTCTACCAGATCTTATGGTGAAGCGAGTCCTCCAGAGCGGCATCAGTTGTCCAATGCATCCCACTATTTGACCGGGTACCTCAAGGCATCTGAGCAAATGCATGATTAACTCATGTGATGTTGTATCAAATGCCTTGCGGTAATCGATCCAGGCCATCGAAAGGTTACGCTTATACTGCACGGAGTCCTGCGTGATACATCTATCGATGAGCAGGTTCTCCTTGCACCCGGCGACCCCTTTCTTTGACCCTCTTTGCTCATTTATCCGTCCATACACCGGATCAACTGCGGAGAGAATGCGCGTGTATAAGATGCGCGTAAACACCTTATAACACGCATTCAAGCATGTTATCGGCCTGTAATTCTTTGGATCAGACAAATCTCCGTTTTTGGGGATGAGCACGGTTCGCCCCTCGACAAACCACTCTGGAATCTGCTGCTCCCCATCTAGCCATGAGTTGAAAACTCTGGCCAGATGGCGGTGGGTTGTTGGAAACTTTTTCCACCAATAGTTATTCAACCCATCAGGGCCTGGAGCAGCGAAATTCTTAGAGCCTTTTAGGGCCCCTCGTACTTCTTCCGTGGTTATCGGAATGCGCAGATCATTGAGCTCAGGCTGCCGAAGCCTCCTGCAAAATGCTTCGAACTGCGCTAGGGCTGGAGTATCTACATTGAGTGGTTGCGGATACTCATAGATATTCTTCCAGAATGTTTCCACCCGATCTGCAGCCGGCGGGTTATCGACAACACGTGGAGGCTCTTGGAATAAGCGAGAAGGTTTATCGCGGAACTTTATGTTTTCCGCGATACCTCTCGCCCGCCTCACTAGTGACTTCCTTGCAGCCACTAGCATTCGTATCCTATCAAGGCAGTGCTGTTTGATGGTGAACAGCACACCTTGATTTAATGTGTGGTGAGCTCGTCTCAGTTTTGCGGCAATTCGCCGCACTGCGGGCGTGAAAGGCCTATTGGCCGCCACGAAGTCCACCACACACTGGATACGGGACGCGTGTTGTCTCGCCGACTTGATCTTGGCTTCCATCTTGTGTACACGTCGTTCATGCCTCCCTAACAGAGCGGTGGTGTCCCTCCTCTCCGTTTCGGATAGAGCATGAGCGGCGTCGTACACGACAGAATTGATCTGCTAGATGTCAGCCTCTTCTGGAAGAACATCGCCAATCTCCGCATCCACCCGTGCCAGTTCTTGCGGCTTCAGGGGCTTCATATTGTGAAGCGCCCTGCGGGTTCTGATATCCTCCATCAGTGGAACAATGCGATTCTCCTCCACAGCCAAACCGACACGTGGCATATCTGCCACTTCGATAACTGGCTGAGGAGGAGCTCTAACGTAGCCTCGAGCCCGAAGATGGGATACATAATCCCTGAGATTTTGTGCGGAAAACGCTGCATGCTCTGGGTGTCTCTCACACCACAGAGCATGCATTCTCGCCATGTATCCTCTCCGGGCGGGCTCACTGCTCTCGTAGCAATGCAGAAGTCCGTCCCTTAATTCGTCCGTCCACTCAAAGCGTCCGTTGTTATCGCGGTCGTCATCGTTTGGCAAATCGTCGTTGGCCCCACCACCTTGCCTATGACCCCTAATCCGAGGGGGTCGGTTGTGGGGGCCTCTTCCTCGATCGTTTGGAACCGAGTAGTAGAGTTTACTGGGGGGTTAACCCAGTAAACCCACGGCCGACACCGGAGGGAAAGATGATTTTTCCCTCCCGGATGCGCATGAGCTGCCGGTCCGATTTTGCATCCTTTGCTCGGGTAGGTGGTGTCGCTACTCACCAGGGCCTTAGGTGTTGGTTGACCCCCCTGCCTAATTATTATTATTATTATTATTATTATTATTATTATTTTTTTTTTCTCCTTAGGAGTGTACCAGTCAGGCCCTGTCTCCGGTGCTCCGACCCATCCGGAGGGCGCGCTGGTGTCGTTAACCCCAATAACCACTCCCTACATCCGTAGGGTGAGTGATTATTGGGTCCGAGAATCGTGTGCCCTGAGTAGACGAAGCGAACCAAGTATAACGGCCTTCTGCATTCTTGCTGCTAAGATTTCTGCCATATTACGGCAAGCAGGTATTATTTTCAAATTGGAGAGCAGTGTGTCCATCATTCCACCAAGGACTCCTATGATCAGAACCACCATTTTGACAGAATGGTCCGGATATAACCTGCGGAGTTCAAAGAGAAGATCTCGATATTTAGTCCGTTTTTCCTCCTCTTTTCGAACGATATTAATTTCGCCTGGAGCGGAAAACTCCATGACGAATATCGTTCTACTTTGGTGGTCGAGGAGGACAACATCAGGCTTATTGGCTTGTATTTGCCTGAGGGTGGGGAATGAGTAGTTCCAATAGATTCGGCATCTCTCATTCTCCACCACGGACTCAATATCCCCCGGAGCATAAGGCAACACCGGTGTCTCGTCTATACCGTACGAGTGTCGTAGGTGGTAGTACAACACTCGTAGCGCCGCGTTATGCCTGTGGATATAGTCTGAGACCGCATAAGATGGGCATGCTGATAGCAAATGCATTACGGTCTCAGGTGCCCCACGACATGCCCTGCATCGGGTGTCAGGGACGTCTATACCCATCACGCGACTACGGTAGACGAGGGTGTTGAAGACACCATCCTGGCAGGCCATTATGAATCCCTCGGTCTCCGACTTTAGCTCACTCGACCTGAGGAAGGCAAAGGTCAAGCTTTTGGATAAGCCAAGGTCTTCGATGTTGTGAAAGAAGACGCCATGCATTGGCTTATCCATATGTAGCTGTAGCAGGACCTCTGTCTCCGCAGCTTTGATGTGAGCTTTTTGCTGAACGGGTCCCAACTCGGTGACAGAGTTTGGGTTAGCCCGTTCAGTGTCGAATACGAGACCGAGTTCATCGGCCGCACGGGTTGCTGCCTTAAAAAGAAATGCTCCAATCCCTGCTTTTTCATGGTCGCGGACCATGCAGAGAAGGGAATCTGAACTCCTGATGACTTTACAGGCCCCATCCAGAACCATTCTGTTATGCATACACTCCAAACTCAAAAGTCCACGGCCTCCCCGTTGTCTGGGAAAGTATAACCGTGGAACGGACGATTTAGGATGCAAGCACCTATTGAGATGCATCACTTTGCGAGTTTTAACGTCGAGTTGTCGCAGCTCTTCCTTAGTCCACTTCATTACTCCGAAAGAGTAGAGAAGGATCGGAACGGCAAGCATATTGGTTGCAGCAACTTTGTTCTTCCCCGACAGTTCTGATGACCAGATCTGTCGGAGTTTGTGCTGATACTTGCCGCGGAGAGAGTTCTTAACTGTGAATACCTCTTGGGAGTGGCGTTGCTCCACCCCTAGGTAAGTATACGTCTCTCCGGCATCCAGATGATGTAGGATGCTTCCGTCTACGAGCTGGACATCCTCTCCGTATTATTATTATTATTATTATTATTATTATTATTATTATTATTATTATTATTATTATTATTATTATTATTATTATTATTATTATTATTATTATTATTATTATTATTATTATTATTATTATTATTATTATTATTATTATTATTATTATTATTATTATTATTATTATTATTATTATTATTATTATTATTATTATTATTATTATTATTATTATTATTATTATTATTATTATTATTATTATTATTATTATTATTATTATTATTATTATTATTATTATTATTATTATTATTATTATTGCCGCAAAATTGAGACGAGCTCACCACACATTAAATCAAGGTGAGCTGTTCACCATCAAACAGCACTGCCTTGATAGGATACGAATGCTAGTGGCAGCAAAGAAGTCACTAGTGAGGCGGGCGAGAAGAGTCGCGGAAAACATAAAGTTCCGCGATGAACCTTCTCGCTTATTCCAAGAGCCTCCACGTGTTGTCGATAACCCGCCGGCTGCAGATCGGGTGGAAACATTCTGGAAGAATATCTATGAGTATCCGCAACCACTCAACGTAGATACTCCAGCCCTAGCGCAGTTCGAAGCATTCTGCAGGAGACTTCGGCAGCCTGAGCTCAAGAACTGCGCAATCCGATAACCACGGCAGAAGTACGAAGGGCCCTAAAAGGCTCTAAGAATTTTGCTGCTCCAGGCCCTGATGGGTTAAATAACTATTGGTGGAAAAAGTTTCCAACAACCCACCGCCATCTGGCTAGAGTTTTTAACTCATGGCTAGATGGGGAGCAGCAGATTCCGGAGTGGTTTGTCGAGGGGCGAACCGTGCTCATTCCCAAAAACGGAGATTTGTCTGATCCAAAGAATTACAGGCCGATAACATGCTTGAATGCGTGTTATAAGGTATTTACGCGCATCTTATACACGCGCATTCTCTCCGCAGTTGATCCGGTGTATGAACGGATATATGAGCAAAGAGGGTCAAAGAAAGGGGTCGCCGGGTGCAAGGAGAACCTGCTCATCGATAGATGTATCACGCAGGACTCCGTGCAGTATAAGTGTAACCTTTCGATGGCTTGGATCGATTACCGCAAGGCATTTGATACAACATCACATGAGTTAATCATGCATTTGCTCAGATGCCTTGAGGTACCTGGTCAAATAGTGGGATGCATTGGACAACTGATGCCGCTCTGGAGGACTCGCTTCACCATAAGATCTGGTAGAGACACAGTCCAAACAGAGCAGGTCATCATTAGAAGGGGCGTCTTTCAGGGAGACTCCCTCAACCCTCTTCTCTTCTGCATCTTACTATTGCCATTGTCCGTTGTACTCAGGAATACCCGTGGGTAGCGGCACTCCCAGCAACCGAAGTCATAAGGTCACCCATCTATTTTACATGGATGATCTCAAATTATATGCCTCTGGAGAAAGGGATCTACATCAGTCCC